>SSNS01000085.1:1359111-1959111 GCA_006937985.1 Aphyosemion australe
GCTTCTAGCATTAGCATCTGCTAAACGTGTGGGGGACCTGCATGCCCTTTCGGTGCACTCTTCTTGTTTGCAATTTTCTGCTGATGGCTCTAAAGTCACGTTACGGCCTAATGCTGCTTATCTGCCTAAAGTGATTCCGTCTAACTACAGCTCCATGATCATCGAGCTGTCTAGTTTCTTTCCGCCTCCTTTTGCTTCTGAGGAACAAAGTAGGCTTCATTTGTTGTGCCCAGTACGCGCGCTGCGTATTTACATTAACCGTACTCAGAACGTGCGGTTGTGTGATCAGCTGTTTGTGTGTTTTGCCAATCCAGCCAAAGGTAAAGCTCTGTCCAGACAGAGACTCTCCCACTGGGTGGTGGAGGCCATTTCTCTTGCTTATACCAGCAAGGGCCTCCGTTTACCTCAGGGAGTGAGAGCTCATTCCACTAGAGGTGTGTCTACGTCCTGGGCCCTTTTCAGAGGAGTCCCAGTGAGCGACATCTGCGCTGCTGCCAGCTGGTCTTCACCACACACTTTTACCCGGTTTTATTGCCTGGATGTGACTGCTCCTTCGGTGGCTCACTCTGTTCTGTCTGCTGGATCACAAGGCTCACACTAAAGCATCGCTTTTTAGGTTCAGTTTCTGATGGCTGTTCTGCGGGGCGTGTATATATGTCCCATACTATATGTGTTGTACCGAGTGAATCGACTGAAAGGGAACGTTAAGTTATGCATATAACTACTGTTCCCTGAAGGAGAGGAACGAGGTACAACACTTTTGTTGCCCCGCTGTTCAGCCGGGCTCGGTGAAGAGCGGTCATCGAACTGAGGGCATGATGTGTGAGTAGGGGTATTTATAGGCATACGGAGCCTGTCCCCTACGTCACACGTCATGTGGCCTAAAGGCGTGATTAAAGGTGTCTTCAGCCAGACCACGCGGGGGCGTGATATCCCCATACTATATGTGTTGTACCTCGTTCCTCTCCTTCAGGGAACAGTAGTTATATGCATAACTTAACGTTTTGCACTGCTGAAATCTTTCTGAACAGATTTGGATATTTACTCTTGGTTTGAAGTGCAGACCGAGTAGCCTGAGGTTTGTTTTTGTTCTTTTTAATCAGGTCACTCACAGTCAGGAGATCCGAGCACAAAGTCAGACTCACCCTGCTAAAGCTGCAGTCCCAGCAGACGTGAAGGACCTTCAGGCAGAGTTGCAGAACACTTTGAGGGCTCTGCAGCAGGAACCAGTAAACATCCTGGATGATGACAAGGTGCTCACTCTTACCTTTTAGGAGCCTTTTAGCATCAAATTAAAGAACATAGTCACTATAAAATCAGAATTAGGTGAAAATGTAGCTGGATGGTTATCATTTCCACCTTTTTTTCCCCCTGTGGAATGAAAACAACAAAGGACTCAAATTCTGAGGTTTTATAGGATTTTCTGTAAAAAAGAAAAAAAAAGCTGCAGTCTCTAACCAGTAAAACCGAGCTTTGGTTTCAAGGTTTAACAAGTTTGGGGTTTAATCTGTGTTTGGAAGTTTTATGACGTTAAACACACCGATTGAAAGAAAACAGATCAATCCAAAACGAGGTCATCGTGCTAGTCAGGAAGTTCTCTTTGTTGCTTTCTCTGACGTTTGGACAGCCTCTGAAGTCTGAGCTAGTTGGGCAGATTTCATTTATTCAAGGTAACTTTTAATTTAAAAAAGCTCTAGATTACATTTCACTGCTGCATCCTGAGTGAACTCGTCTCTCGTCAGATGGACGAGGAGAAAGCCGGCGTGGAAGACCTGCTGCGGCGAGGAGAGGACCTGCTGCAGCAGACCTCAGACGAAGGCCAGAGGGAGGAGCTGAGAGTGATGCTGCTCCGGCTGCAGGGCCAGTACTCGGCTCACAGGGTAAACCTCGTCTCTTTTTTAAATTTCAAAATCTTTGGTTATTTTTTTATGAACTCACCGGTTTTACACCTTCCTGTTTCAGGAGCTGCGACGAGTTAGGCAGGTTACAGTCTCAGTGGACTCGTCTTCTCACAGGTTCAGAGAGCAAACAGAGGTTCCTGCAGAGGTAAGCTGCATGCAGCGAATGAATTAGTCGTAGAAAATAGTTTAGTTTTTCTTAAACTGGACTGGAATTGCAACACAGATTATGAGAATTTTTGTTTTGAAGCGATTTGAGTTGAAAGTTCTGGTCCCGGTCTGCTGCATCACAGCCAGAGACTCGTAGGAATGACTCAGCAGGATGTGCTGGTTTGGTTTAAGAGCAGAACACCTTCTAAAAGCTTCTGTTCTCTGCCTGTTTAAATATTATTTTCTATTATTTACTCTAGGATGAGCTGCATTAATAAAAAACATCTGTGAGGCCGTTTTAATCCCACATTTTTCTGCTGGATTGCTCGAACTCGGGTGTCACACCTGTTTTCTTCTCCTCCTCTCTATTTGTAGGAGATGTCTGCTGCTGGGTGCTGCAGCACCAAGCCGGCGACTCCCTCTGACTACCTGTTAGAGATCAACAAAGCTCTGCTCTCCATGGCTGACGGCGAGCTCCTCCTGAACTCCTCCGAACTCAGCGGGGGGCTTTACGAAGACTTTTCTAGTCAGGAGGACACGCTGAAGGTGGGGCTGGTTTCTGCATCGATTCTGCTAACTCAAAACTTGTCGTGTAGAAATTCTACATAACGTTTGCTTTTTTAAAATCACATTTATTTATTTATAAAATAAATGAGACAATAGATAATTCTCTACGTTTTTAATTGTGGGTTTCTTTTGCAACAGACTATTAAAGAGAATCTGGATTGTTTGGGCGAGCAGATCACAACCATTCACGAGCGTCAGCCGGAGGTTATCCAGGACGCTTCCCCTGAAGAAGTGGCCCAAATGGGAGACGCCCTCACGCAGCTCAACGCCGAGTGGGACCGCCTAAACCACATGTACAGTCAACGCAAAGGGTACGCAAACTCCACTCAGCTTTAAACGACACTAAACTACGACTGAGCAAAACAAGCAAGCTGCTGTTTGCATCTGAGCTGATGAGTGTGTGTTTGGCTGGAGCTGCAGGGCGCGGGGATGCCAGCTGTCCACTTCTCAGGAGACGGCAGATTTGATGAAACTGACCTTGATTAATGTCGGAGGAATTCCTCAAGCATAAACAATCTCACGCCTGTTCACATATTCATTCCCAGATGTAAACGCACAGACAGCGGGTGACTTTGACCAGCATCAGTGCAAAGTCTCGGGCTTTAGCTGGCTTTGTTTCCATGAGAGCAAAACGAAGACTGAGAAAGTCTTTAGATGGCTTCCAAATGATGAAGAGCTCCGTCTGTTCCCAGTTTTTTATTCAAAATTCATTTCCCTAACTGGAATTTGCAGGATGATGATCTAAAAAAAAATCTGAATTTTTGTATAATTTTTTTAATAATTAACCTTCTTGTTAATATTTCTTTATTCAGCAGCAACTCTGTGACCTTTATTGTGTCCTTGGGGCTTTCTGAATGGTGGATTTACTGTTTTATTATCTGATTAGCTAATATGGTTCATAAATTAGCTGATTTTGTTTTATTATCAAATGAAGTCATGAACTCAAACCAAAATGACAGAAGTACTGTAGAGTAGTTTATCTATATCAGCCAGGAAATGTGTTAAAATTATGCTTTAAAAATTGAGTTTTTATATAATTAATAGAGCCTGAACTGAAAACGTTATGACAACGTTTACACATCATTTTTCTTTTCTTTGGTTTTTAACAAGAGATCCAATAAAGTTTATGTGAATCTGCAGTTTAAGATTCAGTCAGTTGAAGCTTCCTGCTTCCTGCTCATCTGCCCTACTGGTTGAAAGTGGAATTACAACCCTGCTGCAGCCTGCTTTAGCTAGCGCTAACAACAAGCTAACACTAACATGAACCAACTAATACTAAAATAAATCGCGAAGTAAAAAGATCCACACTGTTGGACAAAAAATATTATTACTTACAAGTCCAGTAGCAACAAAGACAGGTCACCATCAGTCCGTGATTTTGTAGCCTCCTTTAGCTTCCTTAAACTAGCATAGGCCGCGCCAATGCTCACTCTGGTTTGAGTACTGTCTTACCTTAACTTCCAGGCTCCACCATGATGCCAACAGAAAAAGCAAACTTCTTTTTCTTCTTGTTTACTTTTATTGATGATCGGCAAACTGAAAATGCTAACCTCTAGCATTACAGCTACCAGCCGTAAAGCAGGTAAAGAGCGCCCCCTAGAACACCTACCCGCTCCACAAACCTATCTAGTGTGGTTTTCGGTCAGCAGAGGGCTGCAGAGTGGTGTCAAATATGAAGTTTCTAACTCAACAATCACTGAGATCAATGTTAAAAGTTTAAAAAATATTTATTTTTACGTTCAATTTTCATACTTTAAGTAAAGTTTTTTGAATTCTGGTATTTTCCTCTTTATTTGGTCAAAATCACAACCCTAAAGTTGGCTAAATGTGACATATTTAGATTTGTCTTCCTGGTTTATTTTTAGGTTTCCATAAAAAATATTTGGATCATTTCATTTTTAGTTTCTGGGCTGAATTCTGATCTTTTTGTTTTCTAAAATCAAACAGATATTTTTAGTGATGCTAACACTTTACTACCCACTAAACCTGCTTCTGTTGTTGGTCTGAGTGAATATGAGCTCATCTTTCTCCTGTCCTTTCTCCTCGTCGTGCTGCAGGAGCTTTGACCGTGCCGTAGAGCAGTGGGGGCACTTCCACTGTGACCTGAAGGACATTTCTCAGTGGCTCACAGAAACGGAGACACTTCTGTCTGAAAGCGTCGGCCCCGACGGCGAGCTGGACCTGGACTCTGCTCGGCAAAACCAAGAGGTCGGTGGGCGGTGATGCTTGGTGTTCTGTGTGATTAATGGATGCTCTCCAGAACACTTTCAGGAAACAGAATAAGTAATTGTTTTTCAGCGATGTGCCGACATCTCAACTCTAAACGCAAGAAATGAAAAATTAAGACACACTCTCAGCTTATGTTTATGTAATTAGCATTCCAGAGTGCTGACATTTTAGATTAGATAATTATTTATGTCAGACTAAAGATAATTGCTTTTTATTCCCCAAACGGACACAATAAGTTTTATTCAGAGCAGAAATGAAGAAAAAGGCACGGAGGGGCCTTAAACTTTCATTTCCCAGGTAGATTAAATCCTCCAACGCCGCCGCGTTATCGCTGACAACACCAGCGCCATTAACACCTTTATCATTTTGATTTGCAAAGCCGGAGCCACTCTCCCGTCTGCCTGCGTGGCTTTTTCAGGTGTTTTCACAGCAGCTCAGAACGAAACGAGGGATCAAGTGGAAGGGAATGGAGAGATCTATTAGCTGACTCATCCCTCTGCCACCTGTACACTCACTCACCTTTACGGCGTTGTCTCGGCACGTTAAATCTCCAGCAGAGGAACGGAGAGATTTGGCAGCTTAAATATGGAATTGTTGCAAATCATGCCGTTTAGCAATAAGACGTATATACTGTAGTTGAGTTTGGGGTTAATTTGTTTGATTGAACCCTAATTTCACTGTTTTTGTTTGTGTCTCAGGAGCTGGAGGACGGCCTTGCCAGTCACCAGCCCGTCCTCGCTGGACTGACTCGCTCTGGGGAGCAGATCATTGGGAAGCTCTCATCTCCTGATGGACCCCTGCTGGAGGAGAAGCTGGAAACTCTGGGTCGGCGCTGGAGAGCCGTCAACCGCCAAGTTCTGGACAGACAGCGCAGGTATCCACACGAAGAACTCCCTTTCTGTTCTGCAATCACTGACTGTTTATCAGTCCGATCAATCAGTCTGTAACAGCAATTTAAATGGAAATTTTAGGAATAGTCCTGCCACCTTGAGGAAATGTAGATCCTAATCTGAGTGTGTGTGTGTGTGTTTGTGTGCAGGTTAGCTGGAGAGGATCCAGCCCTGGCTGACCTGGTGAGGAGGCGTGAGGAGCTAGCTGTGTGGCTGGAACAGGCAGAAAACGCTGTTAGCTTCCTGCCCGTTTCTGCTACTGACAAAAACCTCAAAGAGCTCAAGGTACGACCAAAATAAAAAGCACGGTTACGATGTTTTCCCCCCACTGGTGGTTCTTTGTGAATTGAAGGATTTGTAACTTCTCTTTGCAGGCTCTCGCTGAAGACATGGACGCTCAGAATGAACGCCTCGGTTGGCTGAACAGACATGCTCCCCAGATCTTAGCTAGTCCCAGTCTGAGTCCTCAGGACAGAGACCTGCATGTTGGGAAGCTGAGAGTCATCAACCTCAAGTGGAGCAAGGTGAAGCAAAGTTACACTTCCAACTTCTAAATGACCTTTTTATTACTTTTTGCTTCTAAGATGCTTAAATCTTCTGTCACTACAAGCACCAGATTTTCTCGTTAATTTTCCCTAAACACTTCCTCTTATTTTCCTTTGATCTTCCTCTTTGCAGGTGACTCACGAGTTGCTGGACAAGGCGGGGGAGGTGGAGACCAACCTGCAGAGTCACACCGCATTCCAGGAGGGGATGAACAAGCTGACGGATTGGGTCGTCAACACGAACCAGACCATCATGACCCGAGGCCTGAATCCTGGCCAAGCTCAGGTACGACGGCTCGAATTCATTATCCGAACTACGGCGCTTGAAAATCCATATGCAATTTACGCGAATGCCGTGCATAAAATAATTATTTTGCGACCTTGTCCCAGGCTCTGGAGGCGTCTATGAAGGACAGGAAGAAGGATCTGGAGGACCTGTTGGCTCACTCCATCGAGCTGCAGAGAGAACAGCAGCTGCTGCCTGAGGAGAAGGTCCCACATGTTATAGCAGCATAATTCAATAAAGAACATATTGCATTTAATTAGAACATATTGAACTATTAGGGCATCACTACTCCACCTGGGGTTATTTTGTGAATCATTGTGGTTTAATTGTTCTTGTGCTTTTTGTTCTGTTATTAATTGAATGTGTTTTTAAAGGGGAGGATGGAGCAGCTGGCTGCTGATTGGAAGGTCCTGGACAGCCACCTGAGGGAGTCTCTTCATGCACCCGTGTCTTCATGGACGCATCATGTCGTCCAACACCAGCAGCTTGGTATAAACACAACTAGAAATACTCTATTTATGCATTAATAGTTTGGTTTGTTATCGCTCAAATGTGCAAAGAGGAATGAGGGAAAACATGTAGAAAAAGTGTTACCCCGGCTTTCCACCGGCCACGAAAGCGACATGTAACGAAATAGCGGCGTTTTGCACGCGAGCGCTTCTTACGCAAAACTGGAGCGAAAGCATTCCACACAGCTGATCCCGTGAGGTCACAAAATCACGTGTGATTTCAGAAGTCCACACAATAAAAAGCAAGTAGAAAGATGGCTGCATGTATCCAAAAAGGTCTGTGGTTTATTTCCTGTTCTGTTTACATCGGCTACGGGGGATTCACAGGTAATGACGTACTGCACGTGACTTTTATTTTGGAAGTTTCTGGATAGTTCATACTGCTTTCGTGTTTGACTTCCTGTTTGTCCCGATCTAAACTGCAGAGTTTTACGTGTTTCAGAAGCATAGCGTTTAAGAAATAGACTCGGGATGTAATGATAGCGTCCCGTCGCTTCTGGGACGCGTCCAAAACGTCACACATAGCTGCCGGTGGAAAGGACCCTGTCCACTATAATGGGGTCGACACACGGGAGGCGACATAGCCTCTCCTCCATTCATTTTCTATGAGACAAGCGCGACAAAGCGATAATTGTGGGTCTCCCTCCTGCTTAGCGAAACGCAAAAACATGCATGTGAAATTTTGCGCTCGTGCATGTGTCGTGCACACGCGAGCCAGGAATGCGATCCCAGAAAGTTGAAAAATTTTCAACTTTTCATCGCTGTCACTCGGACAAGGACCAATCCGCAGCGGTTTCATTGACTGACCAATGAGGGGACAGGATGCTTCTCCGGGCAAACATGGAGAAAAAGTTAATACTTGCTGTGTCAGATGTCCCAGAGCTTTACAAGACTAGCAAAACCTTGTGAGACTTCATATCTACCACTTTTCAACTCTGAACTGCTTTAATAACCCAAAATTCCCTCCAATCTGACGACCAATCAAAACAACAGAAGACTCGCTATTCACCCTGGAACAGAGGCGTCGCTGGCTTTTGCCGCTGGTCACTGCTGCATGTCGTCTCCCGTGTGTCAGGTTATAAAAGCGATAGCGATGAGTTTCACTGATCGCGGTCGTTTGTCGCCTCCTGTGTGTTGAGCCCATAATGTGGCTAATTCCCACGTAATACGTTTCACGGCCGTTTCGCGACGCTTTCACTTGCGGTGGAAAGCCGGGGTTATGCTGTTTAAATGTCTTACACTGCAAAAACTGATTTCTGAGACAGTAAATAAAAAACACATTTTTAGACATTTTCTTATTTTTAGTCTAAAAAGAAAATAAATTCTTCTCTAGAAAATTAGCATTACTTAAAATAAGGTAAATTTTCTTAAATATCATCCAAAGTTTCTTGTTTTGAGTAAAAAAAAAGCAAAAGTTGCTTGGATTGAAATCTTAAAAGTAGCTAATAAACCTAAAATTAGATTTTTTTGCTAGTTTTAAGAATATTTTTTTTACTAAAAATACAATAAAATGTCAAAATGAAAATTTTATTTTACTTTCTTAGAAATAATTTTTTGCAGTGTAGCTGTTCGGATCTGGAATGAAAGGAAGCTTTTTGTTGCAGCATTTTTCTGCCCATTGCAACAAGTTTTTTGTGTAACAAAGTTACCAAACACACCTACATGAACCAGGTTGTGCAATTTTCTACAAAAGTTGTGATGTAAAAACCCTAAAGTGCTTAAATATCCTGAAAGCTTCTTTCTCCTCCTTCTGATGATGTCACCTTTTTTTTGTCTCCACAAACATTCCTCGAGTCTTTACAGTTTTTTGCTGCAGGTAGGAAACTTTTGAACCTTACACAACCACGCTTTAGTAAAACAGGAAGTGACTTCAAAGAGCTAACGTTCAGATTGGGATTCATTACTTGAGCCTTTTGATGATCATCTCTGATGCCTCATCGATCCTGATTTACTGCGGCGCCCCTCTCCTCCAGAAGCCTTTGACACGTCTCACTTTATCATCATTTCTTATAAAACACGTTAACCTCCGCTCCGCTCCTTTCCTGCCTCCAGTTTCAGCTGTGCCCTCCGCCGTTCAGATGGCCAGCTTGGCGAGTGAGGACCCCCACCACCGAACCCCCCACACACCAGACGCCGTGGCGCCCACCGACCTCAACCAAACCGCCACCGAACTGAACGACTGGCTTCTCCTCATCACCCAGATGCTCAAGTCTAATATCGTCACTGTGGGGGACACGAGCGAGATCCGGACGACCATGGGGCGTCTTCAGGTGAGAACAGGTCTACCTGTTAAATGTAATTAGGCAGGGCGTTTAACCCGAACCCTGAATGAAAGGTCATTCCAAAGGTTAAGTGTTGGGATTGCCCTAACCTAGATGACTAAGAACCTTCACCAGCTTATTTTAAAAAGAAGTCACTAAAGTTGTCTGAAAACTTGTAAATCTAGTGATAAATTCTTTAAGTTTTAAGGGTTTTCCAGTTGGATTGTGGAAAATTGACAAATTAACACTTGAGTTAGCATGGCTGCATTGCTAAACGTGTGTTTAAAGGTCACCTGGTGATGGAACTGATAATAGCCCCGTTTCCTTTATCGGAACTTCGGGGTAAATTTACCGGAAGTTCCCGACGTGCGCTTGTCTCCACTTGACCGGGCCGGCCGAACGGCCGTTTTCCGGAACCTTCTGAATACCTGATCAGGGGTAGGTACTCGGAGTGGCCCGATGGAGTCGCTGAGCGGAACCTTTGGTTAACTCACGCTGATTGGTTGTAACTCAGTAGGAAATTACATCAACAGTTGACGTTCTCCAAAACAACTGGCAGTAGTAAAATTAGAAGAGTTGCTAGTGATGGAAGCGAACGGAATAAGCGATCATGTTTAAAATTAAATTCCCGACACCGGAACACAAGGCGGAATTTCCCCACAGCTGTTACTAAACTCCGCACGGGAAAACACCTTGGAATTTCCCCACATTGCTTTAATTCACGGGGCTTTGTTGTCTCACAGAGCGCTGTAAAAACTGAGCTTCTGGTCTTTGAACGCCACATTTTACATCACGCAGCTGCTCTCGTCCTCTGAATGGATTAAATCATGATAAACTTCAACAGAATAAATACTTTTAATGTTATTATTGTTACTGTGGACGCTTTCTGGCGCTGATCAGTGACATCACTCACTGCCGAAGCAGTCGCGATATGCTGACGTCTGTGCAAAGTCCTGAAAGAGCTGAATTTGAATGGAGACAGAACAGCTGAGAGGACTGGGACATTAGAATCTCCCGATCTTTTCCCCGTCCCAGGATTTACCCTGAAGTTCCGATAAAGGAAACGAGCCTATTATAGCTCAAGTAGAATCTGAAACGAGACTTTTAAAACCCAGATCTGCTGTATTTACGTGGTTTTTTTTACATCTATCATCGCAGGTGACAAAGAATGACCTGGAGCAGCGCCATCCTCAGCTGGAGGACATCTTCACCCTGGCACAGAACATTAAAAACAAAACCTCCAATCTGGACATCCGCACATCCATCACTGAGAAACGTACGTACCCAGCAGGGCGGCATAAAAAAAGGAGGAGGATATCTAAAAATAAACAGGTGTTGTTGTTAAAATAAGCATCTTCTCTCTGGGTTTAGTGGAGAACGTGCACAGCCAGTGGGACAGCACCCAGCACGGCGTAGAAGCTCGACTCCTGCAGCTGGATAACATGATCGTCCACAGCAACCAGTGGGAGGAGAAGAGGAAGGAGGTGAAGGCCGTCATCGCAAACGGCGAAGGACGTTTCCACAACCTTCTTCAGCGGGCCGGCGATCCCCTGACAGAACAGCTGGAAGACTGCAAGGTTAGGGCAGATTTTCACCGTCTTTACCCCATTATGTCTGCTGCTTCTGTGGTTCTCCGTCCTTGTCCCTGAGCCGGACATCTACTCCAGGGAATACTTCCTAATGGGAAGAAGAAAGAGCCAGACTTGATTCTGCGGCACTTTAGAAGTCTTCGGTACATCCGTCTGAGTTTGTAAAAGGAATGAATAAATCGTCTCTTTGAAGTTTCACTTTGAACCCTAATATCAGCTTTAGATGACTTAGCTGGAAGTGTTAGCAAACTACTTCAGTCAGAGGCAGTACCGGACCCGAACACTAGAGGGCAACTGGGTTTAACTCAATCCCACATGTTACATAAACACCTGCTGCATCCTGATGAGCAATTCTTTTTTTTATTGTGAAGTTTTAAAAAAAGTTCTGTGGTTTAATAATAATGTTTTAAATCTTATGTAATCTGCATTTTAAGCAGAGCAGTAGAAAAAAAACTGTATTGATCACATCTGAGAGGTTTTCAGCATCACTGGTCGGCTGTTTCACAGGAAGTTTCCCAAATTCTGGGTCGAGACCAGGCCGCCGTTACGGCCTTCACCGAGCTGTCCAATCACCTCTTACGAGAATATTCCATGGATGACACCAGGAGGATCAAAGAGGTCACAGAGATGCATGGTGCAGCCTGGAGCAGCATCAACAGCAGGTACTTGTAAACCAGCCTGCCTTTGCAGCTTCTACCACCTCTTCTGTCGTGTTTGACCCGTTCGTGTTTGCAGGGTGAGCGACCGCCGCGCCCAGCTGGATGCCGAACTGAAGGGAGTCCAGGGGTCTCTCCGAGAGCTGGAGTCCTTCCTCAGGTGGATCCAGGAGGCTGAGACGACCGTCACCGTCCTGTCCGACTTCTCACAGAGGGAGGATCTGTCGCAGGACCCCGCTCATGCGAAGGAGCTGAGGCGACAACTGGAGGTAGGGCTGGAAACCGACAGAGAAGCTGCGCGTGTGTGTGTGTGTGTGTGTGTGTGTGTGTGTGTGTGTGTGTGTGTGTGTGTGTGTGTGTGTGTGTTTGTGTGTTATGGTTATGTTAAGGTGAGCGGGCATTCTGAGGTCATGTGAATGCTTGTGGCTCATTGATCTGCTTGTCCTGTGCTACTCAGGTGTGTGTGTGTTTTCTCGTCTCTGACCTTACTCTTCCCAGTGGAATGCTTTGAAAACATTACGTCTTTTTGCATTTTTTATGTAAAACCAGTTCAAAGTTCTGGAGGAAAACCACCCTGAGGTCCACACACTTTCCCTTTAAGGATGCTTTAATGTAATCCATCATTTTAAGAACAAATCCCACAGGATTTGTGTCTCAACTTCTTCTAAAAGTTTATTTTGTGGGGTGAATGTGGTCATTAAGTCAGAGTTAAACACTAAAAACTCCAGATTGATTGTTTCTGAACTGGTTGCCACTCAGAGTCGTTCTCTTTATTCTCTTTTTTTGTTTCATTGCCGGTTCAGATTGATGGATGGGAGTCAGGAATAGAAAGTGGGTTAATGAAGCAGAGACAGATGTTAAACCTCAGCTGATGAGCTGAGAGGCGACCGCTCTGCCACGGCCCACAGTTTAGTTACTTTAATTACAATCTTTTGGCCTCTAGCCGTTATCCTTCTGACTGCTGTTTCCATGTTAAACATGTGGGGCGGATATTAGTCAGTCTGAGGACGAGACTTCCTCTGAGGATGCTGTGGTTGATCATCAGGGCAGAATTTAGCGAGTTGGATAGAAAACAGTCATGATTGTTGGTTCATTTTGAACTCAAATGAGAATAAATCATGTTTATTCTTGAGTTTTTGATTACATTTTTGTGTTTTTATTGGGTAAATCAGGGCAGAAAAAGTGAGATGACACCTAGTTTTCTGTAATTTAACCCTGTAATTTGCTTCTTATAAATCACCCTCCGCTCTTTCTTCATTTGCAACCCCCCTCCGCAGCCCGGGACGTTAAACGGATAAGTGCCAGAGCGTGGCTGTAACTCCAGACGTGCACAGGCATCATGGGAAGATGCGGAGATAATAGCTTTTTATCAGAAACGTGCAGAGAGGCACGCAGCTTGAAGAGGTGATGTTTATCAAGCTTGACGTGTGGAAATGTGAACGTGTTTGTGCACCGAACTTTAGTTATGATTCGTCTATGCCAGGAGCATTTAGCCAGTGCTCACACTCAGGCCCACGTCTCACTTCCTGTGAAGCCGTCTGACCGCTTTAATCAAGTTTATGTGTGTAAATTACCGTCATGTGAGAATTCATTCATGCCTGTTATTATTTATCGCTGCCTTTTTGTTGCCCTTCTTTTGTCTAAACTAGATAATCAAGTTGTTTGTATTATAAACTAAACAGCATCTGTCTGTAGGTCAATTTATGCAGAAGACATAATTATGGAGAGCGTTACGTCCACTCATCCTCAGCTCCTCTTTGCTGTTGTTTAGCTTTTTTTTTATTAAAATTAGGGAAAAAACTTGATGAAAAGCTAATCTTGCCTTTTGTGGTATTTTGGTGCCGTCTGTTAGCCAAGTAAATAACTTTTTAATATTTTTTGATTTTGCATATGCAGATGTTGCAATGAGCATACCTGTTTTTTTATTATTATTCTTTGCAGATCTACTTACCACCTGATAAGATGTGCATGTTTGCTCTGTTTACATGATAAACCTAAAGTTAAAAACAGCAGCTTTCATTGCAGCCAAATGAAGTGTTAATCTAAACATGATCTAATATATTTATAGACATTCCTGCTGTCTGAAGTGTTGTTTTTGTTTGGATGTTATAATAAGGACGTTGAACTTTAAGTTTCATGTCTGACTCCTCAGACTGAATGGAAGCCGTACTTCCAGGAACAGCCTGAAGTAGCTCCTCCTCCTTTCTAACTCTATTGTGCATCTCATTTGTTCTCGCTCCATCTCTCTCCTCCTTCACTTTTATCTTTTCCTGTGTCTCTTGCATATCGATCTTCCCGTCGCCGGCGTACTCTTCTTCACGCCAGAGGAATTGTCTTCTTTTACGCGGCTGCGTTTCATCTCCCCGTCTCTCTCTCTCCCTCTCTCTGGATCAGAGGCAGTAAAAAGTGATCCGCGTACGAATACTCGCTTGTTGTCCGGTGCAACTCGTGCCTTTGCCGGTGTCTCTCTCTCTCTCTCTCCTCCTTTTCTCCCCTCCTCTAAGCCCGCTGGCACTTTCCGCTCCTCTCTGCCCTCTTCCTTGTCTTCATTTTACTCTCCTTTGTCACCCTCGTCTGACTCCACAGGGTGCCGTCACAAGTGATTTGTTTAATTCTCTTCTGGTTCTGCGGTCGGGGTGCGCGTGTGAATGTCCGCGTGGAGGAGAAAGTGAGTGTCTCATTTTGTGCGCTTCGCTTGCATCATCATCGTGTGTGTGTGTGTGTGTGTGTGTGTGTGTGTGTGTGTTGACAGATCTGTCAGTGTCTCTAAAGAGAGAGGACAGCTAAGAGAGGCTAACTCTCTTAGCTGTGTGTGTTTGTGGTGAAACGTGGGGACAAGCTGAGCCGAGTTCATGTGAGCGTGTTTTCTCTCTTCTTCTGAGTACACGTGTGTGCATCTGTGTGTGTGTGTGTGTGTGTGTGTGTGCATCACATCAGCTTGGCTGGGGTCTAGTCGGCTGCTTAGAGAGGGGGAGAGGGAGAACAATATGAGTGGGGTAGGGCAGTGCTAGCATGCGGACCAAGAGCAGGCTGCTGCAGAGTTGTGGCAGTCTTAAGATGATGGCCATGGTCCGGACCTCCCTCCAGAAAGTGGTGGTCTTCTTACACAGGCTCCAGAGGATGGCCATCTCCTCACCGCGGTACCAGAAACTCTGCAAGGTACGTGGAGAGACTCCGCCGGAGGGCAAAGTTCCTCTTTATTGTCTGTTTTTATTATTTCAGATGATGGATTTTCTGGGCTTGAGTCTGTTTTCTTGACTGACGTCATCATAACCGAAGTTTGTGATGAATTCATCCGAATCCGTTTCAGTTCTTATTTTTATTGTCAGAACGTTTCATAAAGTTTTTCATCTTCATTCTTAGAATCTCATCATTTAAATCCTCGTTTCCCCTAAAATCATCTGGTTGCCATGGCGTTCTGTCACAGTTGATGTTGTTTTGGGTCCTTTGGCACCTTTACTTCTTGGACTTTTTAAGCACTGAGGAAAATAACTCCTGTTTCTTGTTTGTATTATTTGTTTTTATGCAGAAACATCACCGCTGTAAATAAGCCGGTGGTGTTTTGGGGCAAGTTTGTTAGCTGGATTTTCCTCGTTTGTGTTTCTAAGATGCTTTTTTGAAGCGTCAGACTTTATTCAAATGAATGTAATTACCAATGAAATGCCTTTATTAAAGTTAATAACTGCCTTTGTTTGGGCTGAAGTGGTTCCAGCGTACGGCCTGACCAGCTGCAGATGCTCAGAATGTTTCTGCCCTTTTTCTGCGTCCGTATTGATTTTACCTTTGAGAAAATGACCACTGATGCGTGCACTACTTGTTTCACGTCCCTGTTGATCATCGCTCGTCGCTGAAGTCTCCGTTTCGTTACACAACACCAGCTCGGATTAAGGGCAGGAAACCAGCTGTTGAGATTCGGCATCAGCAGAGATAAGAAGTGCTTTAACGTTTTAGATTTAATCTGCTTTTAAATCTGCTGCTGCTATGGGCTCCGGCCTTTTCGCCTCTGATAGCTCGTCAGTCTTTTAGGTTTTCCACCAGATTGTGTTCCTTGGAAGAAAAAAATCTCCCTGTAATTTCCCCCTTTTGAATGCGTTTTGAAGCTCAACACGAGCTCATTAAAAGCACTTTTAACACTGATTAAACTGTAGAGCTGCTCATCTGGCTCCTTTCAGCATCCTTCAGAGCCAGACCTACCTGCTTAGTGCCCCCGCTGGTAGGAGAAATCAGTCATTCTGCACCCGATTACCCTCCCCTGGGCTTCATCAGTCACTCCAGCTTTGTTTGGCCTTCCCCGGGGGCATCAGCAACGCCAGGATGGTCCTATCCCTCCCTGGGGTGCCCTCACTGGCTGCATGACTGGAACTGGAACTTCCTGATGATGGATTAGCAGATTTCCTCGGTGGCTGATCCACTCGGGTTTGCTCGTTCTTTTTGTTTAGGGTGGTGCTTACAAATTCTGGGCTGTCTTTAAATGGAAACAGAAGATCCCTTAAATCCTCTCATAGCCCTGATTGTTCCTTTTGCCCAGCCTTGGGCCCAAACTCTCCTCTCTCCCTTTGAAGTGTTTGCATGTCTGCGACAGGATTGGTCAGTTGGTGAGTGGTAGTGCTGAGTGGCGTGCCCATTTCATTTATGGCGAGCCTTCCAGAGGAGCGCTCGTGGCTCTGCTCTGCTTCTGTGTTTCCAATCAGCAGCCTCTCTCCAGAGGAGTGTCCTCCTGCTCTCATTACTCTGGCAATGACTCCCACTCCTTATGTTTCAAACAAAACCCACTTTAGAAGCAGCCCAGAATTAGAAATAATATTCTGATTCTGTCATTTTTCCTGCTGATTTGGTTTTGGCCTTTGGGCGCCACACGCTACGCACCTTTGCGCCTGGCTCACTGCTGCCCCAGGACATGTGACTCAGACACGGGCACGGAGCCCAGCTCTCTGACCTCCCTGTCCTTGAATTTCACCAGGGTCCTCGGGGTTATTAGCAAATGCTAGCATTAGCAATGTTAGCGCCCGAGGAGCCGGCTGATAATAACCTCCATTTACCCCCCCTCAAGTATCTTGGCTCTCTCTCAGATCACAGATATTTTCCTTCACGCTTCCTTAGACACTTTGGGTTGCAGGCGTGCTCTCTCACACGCGTGTGCACACAAACACAACTACACACAAGCAGTAGAGTTATGTGGTAACAGATTCATTTAAACGCCTCTCATTAGGAATGAGAAGGAACAAAAGGAAATGAGGATGGGCGTTCTCTTCCAATCAGCATCTGATGTAAATCACAGCAGATGGACTTCTTATTGGTAGATGTGATGTAAAATAGCACTTAAAGCCCTTCAGCACCCTGGTCTCTCTGCTGATAGCTGCTAACATGATGGGATGAGAGGAATCAGACAGAAAGTCTAGTTTTCAGCTCTCCTGGGGATCAGGAGAAATATGTTTTTATGTATTTAGTGGGATCAGATGCAAATATAAATGGATAGAAAATCGTTCACCTCTCCCGTCGAGGTCTCGTCTCCGTATCACGTTTGTCTCTCTCGTGTCGAGGGAACCCATTTACTGAGCCACAATGATGGATTTTGCACACGTACTTCCATTAGTGAATTCCAGGCAGATCCTGCTTGTGTTTGTGTGGTTTATCATCACACGCTCTTCAGAACCAGCTTCTCAACCCGCGGTGGTCAGAATAAATAATGGCGTGTTGGTGGGAAAATGAAATAAAAGCGTAGCCGTCTTTAGACAAATGAACACTCAAGTGCATTTACATTTGGTTGGTTTAGTGTTGCAGAAGCTCGGAGGTTTGGGTAAATATTGTAAGCAGTAATTTGTTTGTAGTTCTGAATAGATAATGTCTAGGTAATAGCTTTTTGGTGAGTTGTGAGATACCCTGTCTACTAATCTCATACCTATCAAGCATAATGACTCGGACCATTTACCAGACAAACATAAAGAAAGACTCGAATAAATACGAGTTAGTATTTTGGGGTCATAGGAATTAGAGGGTAATAAATTGTGCTTTGATATTTTTATTTTTGAGGCACAAATAGAATAAAATAACTGCAGACACATACTAAAGAGGACATATTATGCAAAAGTCACCTTTTGTGCTGCCATGTTGGTTTGTTCTGCCTCCAAACATGAAAAAATCTGCTGGTTTTAAGAATTATGTGTCACCATTTGTGATGTCACAAACGGGCAAAGTAGAATAGAAATGCCTCTCATGTGCAAGAGAGAGCTGCTTCTGGAGGAGCAGCGGCTCTACTCCGAGCCCCTCCTGAGCTTCTCAGCTTATAGCAGCCCGAGCAGGTGGGCGTGGCCAGCTGCAGCTTGTTTTCTTAAAGTGACTGAGGCCTGAAAATGGCTCATTCTGGAAACTCACTTCATGTGAGAGCGAATTATGCAAAGAACTTCATGAACATGTTTTGTATTAACCATAAAACTAAGAGAAGTCATAATATTTCCCCTTTTAGAGACCGAATTGTAACAAAATTGTCACAAATTTAGCAGCTTGTTTGCAGTTTTGCCGTATGCCTCACATCAACTTTTGCTTAACCAAAGTCCATCACAACCAATAATTTACTACAAGTGCTAATATGATGCAGCCTTATTCAAAATTTGTGCCAGATAAAACTTATTCAGGATAAAAAATGAGAATTGTTGAACAAGATTAAGCATCATGTCAGCGTTTTCCCCTTTAGTCTCAGTTCTGCCTCTGTTTCTTTGTATTTGTTGAAAGATTTCTTGAACATCCTGACCTGAAGTCAGACAAGAGGCGATCAGTTTAGAAGTCTGTCTGACCTTCCAGCTGTCCGTTTCTGCTCTCATTTACTGTTTGCCTGAAAGAGCCAGGGTCCAGTCCAGAGAGCAGCATTAACGTGGGAGGAAATAAATCGGCGGGAACAATAATTCGTCCTCTCCAGCTGCTTCTGTTACTGGTCTGACAGACAATCTACAGGGACAAGGTCTCTGCTCTGCAGCCAGAGTCCTGTTCTTCTGCCGGTGAGCACACAGACATGGTGTGTTTTCTCTGCATGTGTGTGTGTGTGTGTGTGCTCCTCTGTGGAGCTGACAAACATCACTTTCTCCTATTTGAGAGGAGATTACAGCGTGTAATCCTCCCACAAACACACACCAGCACAGATTCGCTTAATAGAAAACCTCAGGCCAGAATAATGGACAGAGGAGCATTAACCAAATTACTATTCAGAAGATTTTACTTAGAAATTGTATTGATTAATTCTCCTCAGCAGGCTCGCTGTCCTTTGACCCTTTTTTATTCTCTTTTTTTTTTTCCCCCCTTCCCTGTCTGTTTACCTGCATAAACGTCAGCTCTGATTCACTCTCCTTTGTGATTCTCTTCCACCTCTGGACATTTTCCTTCTGCTGTCAGGGATAATTAATTCTTTAAAAAGAAGTGGAACATTTGCTGGGAGATAATGCCCGCTCCTGCTACACTTTAGCGGTTCGGCGTCTTAATTCTGAGGCTCATTCAGCCTAAATTACTGTTGGATTTGATGTGTTTTTGTGGAAGAAACGGCACATTTTTAATGATTCATCACCTCGCCGACGTCTGAGTCACATCTGTTTTGTTTGTTTATTATTTCTGTTGAAGTGGATGTTTATATGATCAATTAACCAACCTGAGGAGCTCTGCACACACTTTGAATGAACTCTGAGGCTTTTTTTAGCTGAATGATGCAAACATGTTCTGTCTCTTTGTCATCATTCGTCTTAACAATTTTCATAAAGAGCTTCATATGTAGCACATAATTTGGATTGCATCATCCTCTTTCTGCGTATTCCATCATCTGATTCTCACATATCGCTCTTAAAAGCTTCATATTCTCTTCCTGTAGTTCCCGTCTACCAGAAATCTTCTGCTCATGTTTGTTTGCGTCTCTTAGAGGAGCTGACATGCTACTTCAGTATGCATTGTTGCCACACTTAAGAAGCAGGTCGATTCATGCTGCTTTTAGATCGATTCCTTTTCTTCTGACTCAACAACACCCGATTTAAAACTTTGGAGATACAGTCACCATCAATAATTGCAAAAGATTTGCCTCAACAGCCCCACATTTATTCCTTTCCCCTCAAAGCCATGAATCCATGCAATGCTTCCATCAATTGAATCATTTGGATTTTCTGGTCAGTTAGCACATTTGTCACAAGGAGTAAATTCCTGTTTTGGCTGTTTTTGGTTTATGACAGGATTCTGCAACCTTAAAATTATATATAAAAAACAAAACTATAAAGTTATGTTCAAATTCCAAATTCCAAATTTGCATTTAGAAATTAAACTTTTTTAAAACCAGGAAAACAACCAAAGACCAAAAACAGATGAAATATGATCCTTTATAATGCTTCTGTTGGTGGTAATAGATTTCTATTTCTTTATCTTCACCAAAACTCCACTGAACCATGTACCTGGGGAAGGATGCTGATCCCTGGGTTAACTGGTAGCCAAGTCCCCCTTGGAACTCCAGAGCTCCATGGACTCCCCTGAACCATGTACCCAGGCCAAGGGTGCTGATCCCTGGATAACAACTGGTAGCCAAGTCCCCCTTGGAGCTCCAGAGCTCCACAGACTCCCCTGAACCATGACTCCATTTTTATGATTCTGCAACCTCAAAATTATAAAAAAAAAAAAACCCATAAAGCTATGTTAAAATGACAAATTACAAAGTTGCATTTAGAAATGAAGAAACTTTTTAAAATCAGGACAAAATCCAAAGACCAAAAACAGATGAAATATGATCCTTTATGACGCTTCTATTGTGGAAACAGATTTCTATTTCTTTATCTTCACCAAAACGTCACTGCAGAAGGACCAGTAAACCACACGTGGCCTCATTGTTGTGAATCCCTGGTTTAAAAGAAAACAAGAAATATTTTTGGGCAAAATAAGAACAGCAAAAAGTCCTTAAAGATCAATCCTGTAGTGTGACAGCAAAAAACAACTGGAAAGGGCTTTCCACTGCTATATCAGGGGGAGATTAAGCATGAATCGTGCTATAAATAGCCTGTAATCTGCAGGAGGGAGAAGCATGTCACATAACAGAAATACAGCAGAGTAAAAATCACATAGAAGGAACCTGAGCTGCCAGTTGGACCTCACAATGTGATGTTTCAGTGTTTGACACCGGGATGGATGCTTGAGTAACTGAGCCAAACAACAGGGAGGAAAAGTAGAGGAAGCTTGTTGCTTCCTGCAACTCAATATGATCAGGTGAACAGGAACTACAGTGTTAAACCTGGTCTACATGCTTTAAAAATGAGACACATTAATATAGAATGCAGGACTTTGCACCAATTTTTGTTTGACATTCTGATCTGTTCTTTTAAAAAAGTTCACCATTAAATGTCAAAAATGACAGCTTTTACTTTTAGATCTTTAGAACAACGTTTCAGGTTTAATATAAGTTCCTCATGGCAGACTTTGCCTTCAAAGTCACAGCTTGTCAGACTGAAATTCCCACTCAAGTTTGAGCACATGACTCAGAAAAATAAAGAAATCATTGCAAAGTCTTGGTAGACAGTAACCTCCTCCAAAAACAGCTGGTAACGTTGCAGAAAAAGCATGATAAATCTTCTTTTACACAACGTGGTTCACAGATCAGACGTGTATGTGACGGGTGAGGATCAGTGTGATACAGAAAATATCTGCAAAAGATTTTTCAACTCCATTCCCGTTCAGATGTCGGACCCCAGACTTCAAAGAGAACTCCGAGCTGACAGAGAATCACATTAGAGTGACTACAATGCTCATACCTGCTGATGATTGGTTCAGTGTATTTCTGAGTTTATGTACAGATGTGTGCAAAAAAATCTTTCTGTACCCTTTTCTGCCTTTTATATCCCAGCGGAAACGAGTGTAGCAAAAAAATAAGATAAATCATTCATGAAACCGCTGCCAAGCAGATGTGTTTTCAGGTAAAATCAAGATGAAGAATGCAGATGTAAACATGATATTGAGAAAGGATAAAACACGATTAGAGCATTGGACATTGAGAAGATTGGAACGATGGAAAAAAAGAAGCTCTGAATGGATTTTTATTGGTTTTATTTCAGGGTCGCTGGAGAGAGGGGCACATAAACACGGACTCACTGTCTAGATTCTAATCATGTCTGAAAAAAATCTCTCAGGTCTGCTGAAATTTATTTATTACTTCAGTGAATGAGTTATGTAGCTTTCACTGCCTTCCTCTGGGAACAAAAGAGAAATATCAACAAAGCCCGAGCATCTAGTTTGTCCTGATGAATGTCTTCCCCCTTTTGTCTCTGTCCCCTCCTCGGTGTTTGCGTGGGAATATGCGTGTGTGTGTCAACTCTCGCCTGCTAAATATCATCGGGATTAGTGCCGGCGGCTTAATTAAAAAGCAATTACCTTTGGTCGCTGTGGGCGACGCTTGGCGGCGGGCAACTCCACTAATCTGGAGGATGGTGTGGAATTCCTCAGCACTAAAACACACACAAACCGTTCAATCGTCTACAGAATTGAAGAAGGATTAAAAGCGATTGTTAATTAGGTAAATGGGTGATGGCTGAGAAGGTCGAAGAGGGACATTAGGGTCAAACGGGCTGCTTTCCCCCTTAGCTAGTGGCCTCTGTGTTTATTTATGAAGTTAAGTGGGTAAATGATATACCCCCAAACCAAATTAATTTGCTGTGATGGGCTTGTAAACACGGTCCATCCTCTGTCTCATCTCTGAAACATTAAAGTCTGTTAGCGCAGTTAGCGCCAGATCTAATTCTCTTAATTTTAAGGTTCTAATTTGATGCAGCTAATGACAGTAATTAGATGATCTTACCCAGACTGTCCCTAAAGTGCTTCAAACAAAAGTAGTTTTGATGTTATGTGGATGCACTTTGTGTAGGATGGAATTTACCAGTATAGAAGACAATTTCCACCTTACTAATAAGTATTACTGTAACTGTCCTCTGTCCTTTTCCCGTCATGCATCACTTTATCTATTTATAGCTCATTTTAGGCGTCACCCTCCTGGCCAGCGCCATGGCAACTAAATGATTGACAGGACATTATTGACGAGAACGCTGGGTCCCTTTGCTTCCTCCTTTTTTGACCTTCCCTCCTACTGTAACGTTCAGCTCGTACAGCTGTCTCTCTGCCTGATCCCAAGTCAGTTTTCAGGCCAATGCTAAATGTTCACTTTCAAACAAAGATGGATGACGAGCTCGCAGAGCGGATGCCATCATCAAACACACGCTATCTTAATTGTTGGAGACAGTAACTGATGATTGAGTTGTGGCAGCTGTGTCACTTTATATAAATAAGGGATTTGATGAATTTTCTTTGTATTGAAATGTGATTTTTTATTTTTCCTCCTTGAATACAGCGACTCGCTGTTAGGTGAACATCTGCTTTAGTTTTTGTTTCTACTTGGACGAGAAAGAAAATTGTGTCTGTTGATGTTGGTTTGATCAAACCAACATTTAACTATGAATCCGTCTTAGAATAAATGTTTCGTAGCACCAACCTTCTGAATTTCTCAAATAACCAAAACACGCATTTACCTGAAACGCCTCACGAAAGCCGACTGTTCCGGGTATATAAGCGGCATTCCATTTTCCTTGGAAGTCAGCTAGGATCTGGGAATGATGTTGATAGCCTAGACAGCTAGACAAACTGTAGCGGTAGCAAAAGATTTTGCTCTGCAGATCGGTCTAGCCACGCTCCATTGTAGCCTCAGCATGTCAACCATTGGCTCGGATAAGTTTAGGCTGGTCCAATCACAGCCCTCTATGTCAGTAGAGAGATGTTGGGTGGGCTTAGCACCACCCCGTTTACTGATTTAATGATTTTACTGAATACATCATGTATTTCATTGATCTGATGCTGTCCAATTGCGTGTAGAGAGAGTTTGACCTGAGCTCTGTCTATGCATCGTGGCAAGACTTTATAGCTTGCCAGGCTAGTTCCAAGTCAGAAAACCAGTAGGATCTGCTACCATTACGATTAAAGGGACGATGGTGGCAGAGGAGTTAAGTGGCCGCCTTGCAATGGGAAGGTCGCAGGTTCGCGACCCGCTCAGTCTGTCGCTGTCGTTGTGTCCTTGGGCAAGACACTTAACCCACCTTGCCTGCTGGTGGTGATCGGAGGGACCGGTGACGCCTCTGTCAGTGCGCCCCAGAGCAGCTGTAGCTACGATGTAGCTCATCCCCACCCGCGTGTGAATGTGTGTGTGAGTGGGTGGATGACTGATTGTGTTGTGAAGCGCCTTGGGGGGTTGTAGAAACCTAAGAAGGCGCTATACAAATATAAGTCAATGAAAATGTATTTATCTGAATTAAGTGCATTCAGATGTTCACTAAAAGTGTTTATGTGCAAATAAATAAAAGGTTTGAAGAACAATGGTTCTTAAACATTTTGGCTTCTTTTTTATAGCAAATATAGCTGATATATATTTTAAATGTTCCTTCATAACTTCATATTTCTGTGCTGGTTTATTGAAGTAATTTTGAATGCACCAGCTCTATTTTGTGGGATTTGCAATTCTTTCAATCCTTTCTTACTATAAATGTTCTTTTCCCTCCAACCTCCAGTGGTTTACTGAGACCTTTAACTTATTTCCACATAACTGAACATTGTTTATTGATCCCTGGAACCAAAGTGAAGTAACCAGTTTGTGTCTCCAGCCACATCTTTTAAGTCATTCTGGGATTTTGTAAGATATTTTCAGTACAAACGAAAAACTTCCACCTAGTTCCGTTTCTGCCTGAAAACATATTGCAGTCGTGACTTTGATGCATTGCTGAACTCTCTAGATCGATCACCAACAAAAAAAAAGCTCTAAACAGGAAACAGATTTTAACTATATCCATGTGACGCCTTTTCTTTGGTTACAAACCAACTTGACCGAGGAGGTTCAGCATTATTCCAATTCCTGTAACATTCATGTGAATGTCAACCAGTCATGATCCACGTAGCTGTCCAGAAATCTGCCAGTGTGACAGAAAAACGTATCTACACGGAATTGGAGCTCACCGCAGCAACTAAAGTTTTACATGTCATTTTTCTGACATGTAAAGTCAACCAAGAGTAAGGTTTAACATGATCTGCTGATGCCGGTTGCCATGACAGGGTGCCTGACGGATTGTCAAAAACAAAAAATGGGCTTCTGTGCAGGAAAACTCAAGATAAAAGAAAAAAATATAGGGAACTGGTGCAACAATCAAAATGCAGATTTTCTTGTAATTTAGCAAATTGTTTTCTTGAAAGGAGAACACACAAAGACAGGTCTGAAATCTGTGGTTGGGTACGTTGTTGACTCATTTAGTTGAAGGTTTAAAATGAATTCTTTGGCCAGCAAATGCAAATAAATTTAAAAACATCTAAGGCAACTGCAGATGTGCCTGCCTTTTAGTCTGATTAATATGCTCAGGCATTGCCGATGGGAATAGATGTTTTTACTGACAAAAATAGGCCCAATTAATTGAGAAATGGAACAAATCTCACAGCATAGTGAGACTTTTACTGGTTTGATAATTTCCCTTTAGGTACAGACACTGCCATACCTTTAATTTTGATTAAACAATTTAGCACTAAATTGCTAGCCTAGAATCTGGACCGTCATTTTGCCGTAGCAAAATAATCAGTCTAGCCATGCTCCATTGGAACCAAAGCAGCCCCGGACCTCTGGTGCCGGTCCAATCACAGCGCTCTATCTGTTTGGTGGGCAGGATGTTACATCGTCTTTGACAGTGTATGGTGGACTGCTTAGTGACTGACATCTTTAGCAATCCAATCACAGTGCTGTATCTGTTTAATGGGCCAATCACAGCGCTCTATTGGTTTGGTGGGCGGGATGTTACTGCAATTGAGCTAAATTAAAATGGCCACGGTTCCTTAGCGATCCAATTACAGCACTTTATTGGTTTGGTGGGCCAATCACAGCACTCCGTTGGTGGGCGGGATGTTACTGAAAAACAAAAATGGCGATGACTCACTTGAAACTGCTTTGGCATCAACTTTGGACTGTTTAGGCTTGGGCTTTAATTTTGAGTCAAGAGCAGATAGAGGTACTTAAGTTTATTTAGAAGAAGGATGTAATTGCATCTTCTTTGACGGAGTATGGTGAACTGCCTCATTGACTGACATCCATAGCGGTGAGTACGTCATGTTTGTTATCCAATAGCATGAAGAGACAGTTTGAAAGACAACTGTAGATCCTGCCCCACGACGTGGCCAGACTATGTATTATCATATATAGGATGGCTTGCCAGGCTACTAAATTGCAGGAATAAGAGATATTTTAGTTGTTTTGCCTGCAGTCCTTTGATTCTTTGACTGGACGTTTCTGAGCAGTAATGATAAATAGTTGTAATGAACTTGGTGCCCAGATTTCAGGCTGACTTGTAATGTCCAGCTAAAGCTCCCCTGGGATTGTTTGGAGCCGTGGTATCATTTAATCCATTTGTTATAAGTTCGATTGGATTTCTCCTAGCCCAACAGAGTAATGTTTTCCCAGTAGTATAAAGGATATTGGAATGATGTGCTGTGTCACTAAATTGTTTCTGGAAGCTCCATTTATAATGGAACTGAATTGGAGGGAACAAACAGTGATAAAAGACGGCCTCGGGATGTTTCTGTAATATAACTCAGTTTCACATTGTTCTATTGAGTTTTACTTGTTTCTATTCTCAAATCCCCATGCATAGCAATCACACAAGATGGTGCCTTTTTCACTGCTGTCAAATGATTTTTTCCCATCAGAATTCTTTTCAGTATCCTCAGCGACTTTAACCGGGTCGTAACATTTGCACTTTTTTCTCTTTCTGTTTATACATCTGTAATGAAAGTCTGGGGCACCAAGCTGATGGTAAATCAATGTGGAGCTCTAACTGTTCCATAGATGTGTCACTCATCCCCTAATTGCTCAGTTCACTTTAATTAAATACAGCAAACACCATCGTACACATTCAGCGCATGCAGACGCAGCAGCTGTGTTGTTCTTAGGTTGTCACAAAACAGACCTGATTAATAAACGGCTTTAACCCCGATGGGCTGAAGGGTGTTTGGTGATCTGCTGTGAGGCTGGACTCGGTGCTCTGACTCACTGCCTAATTCATATTAAGGAGTGGCAGCTTTTTTAATAACCAAGTTATTTAAGAACTTTGAAGACTGAGTTTTATTGCAAACATTGCCTTGGGGTTTTATACCAAATTTCATTTCATTTTGTGAAGCGGGAACAATTTAAACTAAATATAAAGAACTCGGTACAATTAAGTGGATTTGTCATTTTTTATTCACGAGGTCGGCGTCTCAGTGGTATTCAAATTCATTTATTTTTACTTTAGTGATGATGAAGCGATGCCTGCAGTAGGTAAATGCCCATTTGCTTTGTGTTTCATTTAAATCAGTGTCGGTAAAGTGAAACACCCACAGCAAACTTAGGTTGAGAAAAACTGATTTTATGTATTTCACAGTTGGTTCTTAGAGAACGAGTATTTAGGAAAACATCCGGTAAAACTTTACAATAAGTGTCCCATTATTAACGTTACTTAGTGCATTATTAAGCATTAATAAATAAAAAATCCCTTTATTAACGTTCCCGATGTTAACTATTAAGTGTCCTTAAGGTCAGGACAAAAGGCCCGGTGAGTGTCTGCTTAATAATGCATTACATAATATGGTTTAGCAGTTGTTAATACTTTATTTAATAGTTTATTAATCCTTAATAATGCACTAAAATGTTACCAAACATCGTCTTTATTAGGGGTGTGTATTGGCAAGAATCTTGCCATACAATATATATATCACATTACAGGGAAGACGATTCATTGGAACCCTCGCAGCCCGATCCACTGCTGTAGCTGTCCAATCACAGCTTGCTTCAGGTTTGGTTGGGCCAATCACAGAGCGGGAGTAGCCGATGACGTCAGAGCTGCGACAAACAACATGGTGGCAGCGCAGGAACCACGTTTGTTTGAAACGGCTTTGTCATCAACATTATATTATTTAGACTCCAACATGCGTAAGTCTGTCTGATATACTTAGCGGCTTCTTATTTTTATCAAACAAAGTAGTGCAATGTCCCAGTACACCTCATATTTGCATGTTTTTCATACAAAAACGACAGAAATCATTGATGTTAGACGCCATTGCTCCCTCCCTCTTTTCCATCGCTGTGATTACGTCACGTTGTTCGTTACTCTGATTGGTCCTAGCGCTATCCAATTGCGTGCTGACAGTTTGAAAGACAGCCATAGATCCCGCCCCACGACTGAGAGCCGTCAATGGTTCGTGGCCAGACTATATATTCACATATATAGGATGGCTTGCCAGGCTAGCAAAGATCCTGTTGTTTTGTCAGAATGAAGGTGGAAAAAACTAGGGATGTCTGATATGATTGGCATATTGTGATACAGCAAAGAAAGACAAACATGGAGGATAGAGGCTACAGTGGTGAACGCAGCACGGAGGATTACCAGTCAAAGTATTTTATGTTGTGAGTCGTATTATTGTGAGCATAGCCACAATATAGCAATAAATATTGTATTGTGAGGCTCATATTGTGACAATATCGTATCGTGAGATTTGGATATTGTTGCACACCTAGTTGGTTACCTAAAATTATTTTGTTTTTCTTTGTTTCTTATGCGGGGGTCTCCGCGCATACATTGGTATCAGTTTATATTGTTAGCGGAAATTAAGAGTCAATCTCTATCGGTACATCAGACATCTGTAAAGATGCCGATAGTAAAAACTGCTGCCTCCTAGCAGTTGGAGGTTGAATTACACCACACAAAAGAAAAACAGTAATTGTTTGCATGTAAATTCTCAAAAAAAATCGATGCACTGCTTTTAAACATTGATTTAGTATAACACGAAATATCGCGATGTTTCAATGTATTGATATTTTCTTAGATCCCTACTCTTTATCCATGAGTCTAAATCATTGCATCTTTTTATCAAGAAAAAAACCAATAGCAGTAATGGCACAAACAAAGACAGAGCTGTTATTCATGTAAATGTTTTACTTCACCTTCATTTAATGAGAAAAATGACTTATAGAAAACGGCAGCTTCTGTTTTCTTCTTATTTTTCTCCTTTTAGCTCATTTTCACTCATCAATCTATAATAATAAATAAATGGACTCTGGCTGATCTCTTCTGTTTTTCAGGGAGAAATGCATCTTTATTATTACGCTTCACTTTTCCTCTAGTGATACATTTTTCTCTTTGCAAACAGCATGTAAGGGGAGTAAAACAAGAGTCTCTCTGCACTTATCCTGAAGCTTTTAGTGCTTCTCTTTTAGAGTCTGAATCAATACAGTTTTCCCTGGAAGAGATGCTCTGTAATACTCAGTATTACGCCGCGTCGTTGCATTTAGTACATTCGCTCCCGGTGAGCTGTGTGTTTTGGTGTTTGCCTTGTGCGAGCTCTCCGTTAGAGCTGCTGTTAGTGTCGTGTCACTTTTTTAAAAACCTCGGAGCATCTTAATGTGTCTAAAGAGTGCTCTGTCAGGGAAAAGTGGCCAAGCGGAGAAAACGGACGGTCAGTGAGTTATGAGTTTGAGTTCCAAACGCGTCTCTGACCTCCCTCACGACGTGATTTAGAGATCGAGCTTTAAGTCAAGCCAATTACCGCATCGCCGCTCTCCCAGTCAGGGTTAAGTGGACTATCGGAGAAACTCGGGGCGTAAATCACATCCCGCCGTCAGACTCACAGCGGGTTTGATGACCGTCGTAGTGTTAGGTTGGTGTGTGCCGGGATGGGAGGGTAATGGAAAAAATAAGTGCAGAGAAGCTTGCCTTAATGTGGTTATAGAAATATGATCCACTTTAACTCAATCAGGTTGGAAAGTGAGGATGGCCGTGACATCAATAGTAACCCAGTTGTTACTTTTTACATTTTCTTCCTGCCTTCTTTTTGTTTTTAAACCTGCCAGACTCTGGCGAGGCCATCGCATGTCTGCGTTTAAAAGATTTGTGATCGCAAGCAGCCATCACTGGGATGTCCTGGATTCTTCAAAGACTGTTGTTATTTTATTATTTTTCAGCCTCATACTGAGTTCAATTACCGAGTCCGCTTTCATCAGCAAGGACACCTCAGCAGTTCAGGCATCATTAAAAACGAAGGAAGTGTTTTAGAATCATTCCACCTGCCAGAAACATGCTTTTCTGTCTCCAAGCTGAACGAGAACGAAGAATCATTCAGACGCTGCACATCCGTGGTGACATAAACGCCGTAAATCTTTCATGGCGAGGAGGTTGAGCTCTGTTATTTGCTTTGTAGCAGATCGAACGATGTGGGTTACCTCCCACTGATGACTAATCACTCCACATTACTCATTTTTACCTTTATCTTATCTCTGCTTTTTACATCTCTGACCGTACGCATAATAAATGATTTTTACACATTAATAGAGGTTTTTACTGAGTCAGTCGTGCCCTTCTTTTGCTGTAGATGTTTAAAGATACATGGGGTCAGATGATGGGTTAATTGGGCGTCAGAAGCTGAGCGGCTGCCGCCAGCAGTCATATCCAGAAACGCTAGCCAAATGCAAATTACTCCTGAATAGGAACTGCTGCCGTCTCCTAATTCAACCAGATGAATGGTTTCTTTAGAAACGTTAGTTTCATTCTGTTTGTTCTACATTAGAGATCTCATAAGCGATAAACTGAAAAGTGGTTTTGTTTATGTTGTATATACTTTGAATGGCTTGACTGGAACATTTACTCCTTGTAAATGGGAATCGGTAAGCAAAGAGCTCATTGCATACCAACTGGGCCAAGTTCAGAGTTGGTTACTGTGAGACTGAAAAGAAATACAGGAAGTAGCTAATTTTCCCAGCTGCAGCTTCAATTTGTCACATTTATGGGGAAAATTCCTGGGATCACATTTACCTACAAGGAAAAGGAGGAGTAGCAGTGGATGTTGGTCCTTTTTTTGGACTTTGTATAGATTAGGCTCGTCCAGCAGCAGCACGTGTCCAATGACTGCCTCCAAGTTTATATAATGCGGTCTAATCTTACTTTCCCCCCTTCCCCTTGCATGCAGGCATGGAAATTATCTGTTTCTTGACAACATCCTTTATGCAAATTCATACTTAAATGTCCAAGAAAAAGAATGTTTGCTGAAACTGCTTTTGAATTTGCAAATCTAGTCCTTATTACAGATGGAATTTATTCACCAGCCGTGCTTCTGTGTTGAATACCAAGCAGAAGTGGTTCATCCGTATACATGCGTGATTATTACCAACATTTTTCAGAGCGCTGCAATGGCTAATTGGCAAAATGTTGATACTAACTTCGATGGTGGTTTGAAATACATTTTTAAAGGTGTGGAACACTGAAAAAACAGTTTTGAAATCTTATTTCTGATTATAATCAGAAACTCTGAGTTTTATTATGCAGGCTGAACATGAAAACAGTCTCCTACACCTATCTCCTGCATTAGCTTCTGATAGAAAATAGACGGTGAAACGCTAGGATATGAAAATCCTGACAGATCTACGTCACACTGTCACTGAACATTCATGGACTCACCCATCTTGACTCACGACGGGGAAGGCTGTTGTTGGTTTAGCGTCCAGGAAACGGCAGAGAACGTCTGGGCTAGTAGAAGCTAACTGTTAGCATTAGCAGAACTCCTCCAGGGTTGTGTCAGTGGTAGAGTCACGTCGCTGTTATAAAATCCGAGGTGAGATGTCCAAATATCAGGAAATAAGACTCCAAATCCTGCCGTCTGAAGCTCAGCTGTGATGTGGCTCACTTCTAGTTCCTGAAACAGGTGCACCAGAGCTTTGTTTCCCCAGAGTATGACTTACAAGGCATTAATTCCTACTAGAGACCACTGCAAACGTATTGATTAAATGAGTGTTTAACACCTTTAAATTTAAACTAGTTCCTTTATACTGATTTGTTGTTGCAGGTTTGGGTATTTGTAGCCTTACGAAGACAAAGCTTGAAACAAAATGTTCTTCATAAACAGCTGATTCTGTTGTCAAAAGGAAAAAAAGTCCACTTCTGTTTAAGGCGTCTTTATAGCAGAAGGCTTGTGGTTCGACAGGCTCCTGAAGGAAACCGTGAAATTGATGACAAGCTAACAAGTAATCCACCCCTATTCAACCAAAGAACAATGGTTTCAGATTAAACAAGATGACAATAGGAAGTTAGACTCGTACATTATGGCAACATGTCATTTGTTGTTTTGCCTTTTGTTCTGACGTCTCGAGAAAGTGTGCTTAATTCAACAATGTTTATTATCTCCATTGATCTTATAAAATCAAGTTGAGGATTACAGCTCTGAAGATACATTTCCGTTTTATTTTTCATTGCAACTTTGCAGTAATGATGGGTTGATTTAGACTCTTCACTGTCTGAATAATTAACTGGATTTATTCGTTTGTATTCATAATAATTTCTGACTTCAGTAAAATTGAGCATTCAGATTTTTTCCCTGTAACTCAAATTAGTGTGTGCAAGTTGTTTTGAACAACTGCATATTTTAAGAAATGCTTTGGTTCGCTGTAATTGAGCGGGGCTTTCATCTCTCGTTCTTGCTGTTTTTGAATATATTTCCTCGTCAAAGAAGATCAAAGGCACCACTTTGCAGATTAAAGAAGACAGTAAAACTGTGCGTGAGTGGAAGCATGTATGCATGCGTGTCATCACGAAAAAGAGAGTCTGAGGGAACGTTTATCAGCTCCTTCCATGTTTAATTCTTATCTGATGGTTTTCATCCTTATCTAACTCGACTGTTGATACTGTAACAAATCTGCAACTGAGATTTATTAGTACATGAAAAAGACAGTTTAGTTTTTAATTTTTGTATTTACTGCTACATAGTGAGAATTTTGTGCCAGATATGTTTTGAATCAAAGTAATGGCCAATAAATCCTGATACCGTATAAAATAAGGTTTAATCTTTTTAGTAGACTTGATTCATAACTAATAAACGTGCTCCAGAACAACAGAGAAATCATTTTAAATGACTTTTTTTACTTGTAACATTCAGGAAAAGACAGACGTCGTATAACAGTCATATATCAAAGAAGCGAAGGCTTTAAAACCCTTTAACATTAAACCAAATGGTTTAAAGCACACTCAGACTGGTTTCCCATGTTAGTTTTTACTGAATTGTGTTTGAAAATGATTAGAACCAACAGCCTATTTTTGATACTTACCCTTATCGTCTTAGATCCATCTAAACATTAGCAGAATTCTGGCTGGTGGAGAAGGAAGGGACCTTTGAATTTTCCACTAATAATACCAGGAATCAATCTCCTGCTGATGATATTTATTTATATCACGAGTCAGGGATCTTAATTCTTTGATGTGGCAAAGGTGAACTGATGAACAAATCGAGTACATTCCTTTCAAAAACATTTTAGAATGTTGTGTTTAACGTGCCCATTACTCATTACTTTAATGCTGCTGCACTGCACGTAGTACTGGAGGATTCCACTAGGGGGCACAATACAGAAATCAGACTGCATAGAGTGCCGGATTTGTAGGGTATAAGCAAAACAAACATGGCGACAATATAAAAGATCAGCAGCTGGTTAATTTTGAAATGACAACAGATAAAAAGACAGCGGCGGTATCATAGATGGTTTGTAAGACCTCTAAAACGGAGACGGCGTGACAGTAGCTACGTTTACATGTGCCAAATTTCCCCTATCCGATTCAAATTTTGGTTGATCGGAAATCCAAGAGTTGTCTTTACCGGAAAAAAAAAATTGTAAACAAACGCCATCTTGTCCGTACATCTTTTCCCTCGTGTTTTATTTTCTTATTCTCTAGCTTTGTCCGTTGACCTTCTTCGCATTTTGACCTGTATACTTTTGTTTTTACTGATCGCTTTAACTAAGCTACATGCTCAGCTTCCTGCATCTTTAGATGCACTTGAGTGTATAACTCTGCATTTCTAGCCTTTCGGACAATGAGACGTTCAATAATATTGAGCTCCCGTAGTGTTTCCAGTAAAAAAAATGTTGTCGGCAACAGACCACTTCTGTTTACCTCCCGCCAAGGCGGAAAGAAGTCACGCTGAAGTTGCACACGTGAACAGTGGGCATTATTTTACTCCAACAATCTGAATGGATGTGTACATGGACGTCAATCGGAATGATGATTGGACAAAACCACCTCTCTCAATCGGAATGAAATTCGTATTGAATCAGAATATTCTGATTGACATGTTTACATGAAGAATTTTTGATCTGATAGGGCATTCATTTCGATTACTAACAGTTATGTGATGCAGTCGTGATAAACATGCATAATTAAAAGCCAGTATATTCCAGACCTTATGTACCACTCCTTGTCATGTTATCTTCACAGTTTTTATATTTTACCTTCAAAAGTTAGCAAGACCCATCAGCTAGCATGGCACATTAGCCCAGTTATTTCACCTCTCTGGGAAACTCCAGGAAAAGGATTTGGCTTTAGAATCCGTCCACTGTTTTTTAGTAACTTTTGGTTTGAAGTTACGTTGTCGTGTAGTGGTGATGGTGGAGCTCAGGAAAATGTATCCTAAACAAGACAAAGCTTTCACCTTTTTATTATGTCTGTTTGTACAGAAACATGTACAGTTTCACTGCTGTCTAGTCAGTTTATGGCAATAAATATTTCAGCAGAAGTCAAACTGCTGTTTTAGTAGGTAGTAGAGTATGTTCTACCATGACAGCACAACTGAAAACTGTCCACATTGTTGCACGAAGTGCTGAATCTAGATTGTATCTCAGCTACACTCAACTCTGTCACATCGGAAAACCTTTTCAATTTAATGGGAAGTGCCGTTTTCATTTTCTGTTTGGCTTAAGAGCAAATCTTCTGGAGCAATTGAAGAATTTGAAAGAGAAAGTGACAGGATACTTGGACAGCTGCGTTCTCTATCAGCTGAATGTAAATATTTTAAATAGAGCCCGACCGATATTGGTTTTTCTATTGCCGATACCGATGCCGATATGAGGCGGTCATGGTCAGCCGATGGCCGATAAGTGCTGCCGATTTTTTGCGCCGATTTCATGGCCAATATTTTAATGTTTTGCACCTTATCTGAATGATAAATTATCACCAATAACAGTAGATGCACATTTCTTAACCTAATCCGCTTTAAAACACTGAATTTAACCAACTGTTTAATCTTAATTTTGTGCACCGCTCAGTGTTAAAATCAAACATTTACCAAGATTAATAAAAAATACCAATAAACTGACCAAGTATGAAATATACAAAACAAGCAAAAAAAGAAATGTCAGTTGATAATATTTCAGAACATTTATTAAGCAGCATGTTATTCAGAGATGTGCATTTACATGTAAATAAAAATAAATACAATTTTAGAATATAAACAAATTCTACTAAAATGTGTAATATAATAATTTAATAATGAATAATGCTGAAAACACAATAGCCACCTGCTAAAACACACCAGCAACATCTAAACTTCATTCAGCCTTTTTAATTGACTATTTCTTAACATCTGCATGTAAACTATAAATGAAACCCTTNTCCATCCATCCATCCATCCATTGTCTTCCCCTTATCCGGAGTCGGGTCGCGGGGGCAGCAGCAAGGAGAGAGGCCCAGACTTCCCTCTCCCCAGCCATCAGACAGAAACTAAACAGGAGAAACAGATGTTATTATTTTTGTAGAGCATCCATCATCAGTTCAGTCAGAAAGAACAGAGGAGAACTCCAGCAACAAAGAACTCAGCACATTACAGTCTATAATATAATAAATATTAGAGAAACGTTTGAACAATCACACTCATCTATTAATTATATAATATCATTAAAAGTGCACCCTAACTATTCACTAGTGTTACTGACTGTTGATGGACAGATTTTATGTGGAAACAAACCGTACAAATTAAAAATAGTCTCTAGTCACACTCTCGGCTGTGTCTGATCACAGATTACACGCTAAACAGAGAAAAACACAGAGAGGCTGTATTTATATAGCGATCATTTTCTGTGTTTTTTCTGTTCAATGTGTCATTCAAATAAAGACTGTAAACGCAAACTACGTGCTCCGCACCGACCCACGAGAGAAGCCCCGAACTCTGAACACCGGTGTCCGCGGGGGAAGGAGGGGGGGAGTGCAGGCTAAGCTGCGGCTCCGAGAGTCTCCCCCCTCTCCTCCTCTCCTCCGCACTCAGAGTGAAATTCTCCGACTTCCATACAGGAAAACAATTTAATCTATAAACCTGGAGCTAATATGTTAAACAAACAAGCAGCTGATAGTTTAAGACAGTAAAGTTGACAACAAGCTAGCGAACATTAGCAGCATTCTTCCGGTTAACGGCGGTTCTGACGGCTCGTTTTTTTTCTTTCACTCAGCGAAGTATTATTTCATATTTTACTTTAAATTCACACTAAATATACAGCTGTAGGGTTTTAAAACACCAAAAGAGAAGCCTTACCTTTTACTCAGAAGAAAATACTCCTCTGTGTTTTGGAATGGGGTCCTTCCTCAGCTCCCAAAGCAGTGGGCTGCCCGCGGAGGTGCCTGACTTTATATCGGCTCTTCTAAAGAGGTTTATAGGCCGATGCCGATGATTTAAAAAATGCTAAATATCGGCCCGATATATCGGCCGGCCGATATATCGGTCGGGCTCTAATTTTAAATAAGTGAAGGGTACTTGTGCAGACGTAAAAGCTTTTGAAAGGCAAACTATTTTTTATTTTGTGTCTAAAAGCTTGTGCATCTATGAGTGGATTGTTCTCCGTTTCTGGGAAACAAACCAAGAATGTTGACTGAAAGTGATGAGTAATAGTCATGAGTGGGGATGTGGACGATGAGAATGTTGCTTTTTTATTTATTTTTTTAACAAAGAAAGACGCGGAAAAAGCTGCGAGTCCAGTTTTCAGGTTCATTAAAATTAAGGGTTCTCTGCTTTTTAAACTTTTATCAGTTTTAGTTCATCTGCTCTTTATGACCATCTAATAAAATACAGTCATTAACTTGTCATTTTTCACATGTATGGAAGCAATTTAATATGTGGTTTTATCACTTCATAGGTTATTGGACAGGTTGGACTTTGTTAGGCTCTTGACTCTAGCTATGACCCTGCATGTTTCATCTAATGGCCTTGCATGAGCTTATTTATGACCATTCATGAGTTGATTTGTGACCTTGGATGACTCAAAAAATTAATCTACATTGCATATGTGCATGAATAACATACTCCAAAGTGAAGTGCTACTCTTAAGTGCACAGCAAATGTAAAATTTTGGGGAAAAACTTGTAGATTAAAAGAATAAAACAAACTTAAAACGGCCAGATTACGAGTCTTACCTGTTAGTAGTTATGTTATGCAAACATCTCGCCTTTGATTGGCTAACAGGAATGCGACTCTTCCGCTGCGTTTGTTAACAAAAGTCAGAATTCTGTACAACATATTTTCTTGGAGAAATGCAACATCCAAACGTGTTCCGCCATATTCTGGAATTGCTAATTGTTAGCTTCTACTAGCCGAGACGCGCTCGTCTCTCCTTCCCGCCAAGATGGACGTGGCCATGACTGCTAATTTTCCATGTGATGTTGAAGAGACTGGACTTTTCTGACCCAGTCGTTTTCCCATCTATTTCCTTTCTGTGGCTAAAATAGGGAATAGGGTTTAAGCATGCATGTGCAACCCAGAGTGACAGATCGTATTTCAAAAAGAAGTATTACACGGTTTCTCGAGACCTTAAATAAAAACAAGGTTAGGTTATTCTGCCCTAATTTCTAAATATCAGACCCAGCCGTTGAAAAGCTCATTTAACTCGACCTCTACAGAGATGATGGTCTTTAGGGACTGGAGGTGAAAACTTGGACCTTGGTTTTGGCTCCCAGCTGATCCCTCTCAGCATGCAGCAGAGTTGGGGCAGGCTCAGAGGGAATAACTCACAGATCTCACCGGGAACAGAGGAGGATATTAACATTTGTATCCATTTGTGTGTTAAAAGTCACAAGACTGGCTTACATAACACTCGTCTCTCCTCTTGTGCTGCTGCACGTCGTAGCCTCAGTTGGCCTGACCCAGTCTCTGTGTGTTTGCTGCTGCTCTCATCCCGTGTACACCCTCCCAACCTCATTTGGTACGGAGCCATAACTGGCTCAGCAGAGACCCAGATGAGCACGAGCTGTGTTGCTTTTCTTCTCCTGATTCTTTCATTTTCCTCCCACTCCTCTTGCGCCGGCTCCTCAGCGATGGAAGCAGCTGTTGTTTGTTCATTAACTTTTTCTTGGTAGCACACACGTCCTACAGCCTGAAAGAGGTGCAGTCACGCAAAAACGTTCAGATTCTCATCTACGCGAGCATGTTTTCTGCTTTACGCGCTTCTCGTAATCGTGCTTTTTGTTTGTGTCTCTCCTAATTTGAGTTTTTTCAGCTCTGAAGAGTCTAACTTCTTTTGCAACAGCTTTTGAGAGTGTGCCTCTGATCGCTTCGAAGGTCTGGGGGAAGAAAAAAATGATTTGACGGATCAAACTGGAAGTTGCGTACATTTTTGTAAAAGCTCAAAATGAATTCCCTCTGTGCAAATCTAGCAGAAACGAAAATGTCAGACTTTTTAGGCCACACATTGTCTTTCTGATCTTTACCCTCCTCCTTCGTCCTCAATCCAGATTCACCCTCAGTTTAAATCCGTCTTCACCGTGTCCTCTCTTCAAACATTTTACTGAAAGCCAATTGTGTTTGCCCTGATTTCTCTCAGCCATGTTCTCTGCTGCCTTTGTTTAAGATTTTCTGTCTATTATAGCATTTTGTGAGTTGATCAGCACAAAGTTGGTACAAGGTGAAGCAAAGTTGATCTTGAATGACTTCTCGGCCTGTGCTGTCGAACTCATGAACAGTTTTATGTAACATCATCACTTTTTGGGGGCCTAAACACAGAAAGAGGCAACTTTACTATAATTGGTCCCGTCAAACAACGTGTAACCTCTAGAGGATTCATTTGTAATAAAACTGTTTGTAGTAATTCAACACTATACGCTGACTTTAATGTCTGCTGATTAGGCAGCTCAAATCGCTGAGAGTGCTTTATGTGTAATAAGTTTTATAGCATGTTTTCCTTGTTGTTTTGTTGTGTTATTGACTATTATTTTGTGTTTAATGTGTATTTGCAACCATGCATCTTCATATGTGGAAATTAGATTCCTGCACTACATTAGTTTATTCTAGTCACCTGACCTGACTCCATCTTTCTATTGGATGCATAAGTGGTGTGTAGCATCTGCAAAGCGCAGCTAACCAGATAACCAGGGTTTGTTTCCACTGGGGCATGCAGCGGCGTGTATCTAATGTGTCCGCTAAATTTAAGCGCTTTTAAGCACTACGCGTGTAGAACCCGTCAAGCTCAGCAGTTCAGATCAGACCAGACAGGAAATTTGGTTCCAACTAACTAGATGTGTAGTGTTGTTGTTACTTTATTCAGTCTGTTTGTGACAACAGAAAGTGTCCTGTTTATTATTCTCATGTTGGATTGCATGTAATTATGTCAACAAACCAAGAACTTTCCTTTATAAGAGGATAATCATGTCAGCTCCGTTCAAATAAACATTAACGCTCAGCAGGTTATCAACAGGTAAACAGCTGTGTGTTAGTTTTCAGACGTCCTGTTAGCATACTGTTAGCTTGGATTGTTAGCATCACTGCTAGTTCTGTCTGACTTTGCCTTAGATTAAATACACCTGAAAACAGCTGACTACTTTATTCTACTAAAACACATTTCTGTAGCTAAATAAACGACGTAAAAATGAACAGATCAATGTAAAATAATAACTGAATAATTTTAATCCCAGAATTATTCATAATTGTGACAAATCTGGATTTAAAGTGGTTTTCGTTCAACCAAGAATCAGATAATAAACTGCTCCTTTACTGAAGAAGGAAGCTATGTCTGCTGTCTTTCTCTTCATCTGCTCTGACATAAACCAATGCAAAATGCCAAACATGTTACCTCAGCCGCCTTCAACATTCTACATGTGGAAGATTTCATCACGTGTGCACATGCACAAAAAAGTTTGCTAACGTTAGCTTCCGCTAACTGCTATTGTTGTCTGTGAGTTAGCTTGCTATGGGTCCTAAACCACTACAGTCATGAGGGGAACAAGTGACATAAACAATGTAAAAACTCAATCTCCCCTCTGGTGTTGTCACTTCCCTTGGTTAAATGTTGATGTGTAGCATCCAGACAGCTGAGGGTGAGGTGTGTGCAGAGCTAAATTGCCCGGACAGCACCTGGATAGCACGGAGCCCTTTCTGTTGTCACCCACGAAATAAACAATAAAGTAATGACACTTGTCTTTCAGTTTCCCCCCCCCCCACAGAATTAAAACATAATTCTGCATCTAGTCAGCTGGAATCCAGGTGAAGTGGAGTGAATCTGCGTGTTCTGCCCAGTGCCCTCTACTGACGCAGGGACACGTTCTGTCAGGCATAACTAGATCAGTACAACACCTGTCCACATGAAACATTAAAATCTAATTCAGCCATTTTTTCATTTCATATATTTGATCCAAGGTTAAGATTGAAAATATGAGAAGAAAAAAGACAATAGAAAATAGAACAAATGATGCACGGATTCTCTCTCAAACTCTTCACTGGATGTCCATCTAAACCTGATTATTTTTTGGAGACAGTCCAATTCAAGATGGTCACACAGCAAATCTTTGCCGGCACACAGTTGGCTCAGTCACTTTTACAGTTATTGAGTCAAAATCTGGTGTGTTATTGGCTGAGAGTCATTCACAACACAGTTTCTGAGTGCCAACAGATCATACAAGATCAATATTCTGTGAGATTGTGCATAATGTCGGTGGGAAAAACGCATTCCTCCATATACTGTAAATCTAGAAAGCATTTTTGCTTGAACTCTGTAATCATCTAGTTATGTCTGGTGTCCAAAACCCAGACGTGACCTGGTTGGCTGCTGCGTTAGTCAGAGTTTATGTGTTTGTTGTGTTTTATTATTGTATGATTCACCATGTAATTCTGCCTAAAACATGCATCCTTACCAAGGGTTAGAAGGAGAAGAGAGGAGAGGAGTCAAAAGTCTCGCTAAGCTCACCGAAATCATCCGCGACTTCGTTACATTCATCCTGTGAAACACAATCTCTTCTAAAATCACTTTACTTCCAACTTAATCTTTCTAAAGCAGCAGTAAAGACACTCATCCAACTGAAGAGTTATGTTTAGCACAACAGCGTATCCTTAAATGACCCTGCCTCCATGGGGAGGTGGGAGTTTTATCATACCATCTCCTGTCCCATCGCTGCATGATGAACTGTGCGACTGCGTGTTTGTGGGAACGTCATTGAACGGAATGATGGAATGGTTTGTAACGTGATAAACGAGTTTCCATTTGCTGCTCGCTCCTTTAAAACAACGAGAAACCAGAGAAAATATACTTATTTAAATAAAGAAATGTTAGTTGGATTTTTGTTAAGATTTTGCAGATTTGCGATCGCCACCTTCGTTATTTTTATACTAAATACAACACACTTCAATAATTGGGCAGCTTGTGTAAAACTTTAGGGATTCTTGCTCATATTTCAGTTCTGAATACAGTGCATAATGCTGAAAAATAAAGTTTTTTTCCTTGTTGTCACAGTTTGACAGAAAAGCTGCTGAATACCAGCAGTGACAGCGAAAGCCCCGAGGCTGCCAGTGTTGGTGGTTTATTTGTCTCAAGTTCCTGCAGAGCTGTACATCCTTTAAAAAAAGAAGAAAATAATTCTTTCTGCGGAGAAGTTTGGAGGTTGCACTATCCTGACTTTAGGATTTTGCTTTCAAAGCTAAAACGGATTCCTGTGGATATGCCTAATAAGGGGAAGAGATGTTGTTTATCCCATCATCCACCTGTGTTAAACTCAGATTTGTGCCACAAAACACAGCAGAAATGGGCAAAAATTGTTCGTTTAAGCATAAATTTTCCATTTTGACGGCTAGGTAAAATTCCCTTTTCTGTCACTGATATTTCTGACGATTAAAAACTTTATAAGAACGGAAACCATGCAGACCACAAAGCGGGCTTGCTCATTTTGATTCGATTGTTTTCATTCCAGTGGAGAGAAGAAGCACCTCGGTGCTCATCCGTGGGGATGAAAGCTGTAGACGACTCCGCTGTAAGGAGTGGTGCTGAACGCTGATGACATTCGTGAAAACTTATAATGGGTTCTCAGTGGGAGGCGGGATTTAAAACTCCAGACGTGTTCGTGGGAATTGAGGCAATTTAAACCAATGCAAAAAATAAAAAGTAGTAAAAATTTAAAATGCTCCTGCTGCGACGACTCCGAGTCAAATCTAATCTGAATCTAGGCGCTGCAGATTACACCATTAAACGGGTAGTTTCAGGTTAGCAGCAGCAGATGGTTTCTAAATGGCCGTCAGGAAAAACAAAAGCATCATGTCAAGACAGCGAGATGCGGTAGGAAGAGGGCAGCCGAGGGAAACAAATAAAGACAGAATCCAGCCAGAGTCATGTGTGACTGATGGGTGAAGTAATTGAGCCCAGCAAAAGGCTGTGGACAGAGACAGCCCGCCTACAGTAAACATTCCTGTAGGTAATAAGCCAACCGTCAACCAGTTGTTGTGGTAATGGGAGCTGAGGGGGAGGACGACCCGTGGAGGTTAGATATCTCACTCACTTTCCCTGGTTGGGAAGCTGACTGGGAGGCGGTGGGGGCGAGGAGGAACGTATAATATATAGAGGAGTTAACAGGAGCGGAGGAAGAAAGATGAATACGACTAACAAAAGGGATGAGCAGCTTTTATGGTTTGAAGGATGGAGAAGCTGGAGCGGAGAGGAGAGGGAGAACACAACGGGAACGGGAAAACCGCATTACTATAAAAGAGCTCATCATACACTTAGGCGCCCACTGTCAGAGTCATAGCTGCCTCCTACAGGTACAGGTGCTCCAGCAAATAAAACATGGTCTCTCGACACGTTATGGGTGTAAACGTGTTCTGCGTTAGGGTCTCTGGGGTTTAACACCGTTCTAACCCATCAGATTAACTTTCATGTTTCATTGGCATCCTTTTATGCTCAAAAGGTTTTATTAAATCCTAATTATCCAGAAAGCAGATTCGAGAGTTGTTTATCAGGATGTGGCCCTGCTAACCATAAATAGTGTTTCTCACACTTATAATAAGTAGGGATGGAAGAAAATATCGATATGGCAATATATCGCGATATTTTTTTCTGCGATATTATATCGATATTCAAAAGCTGTGTATCGATTTTTTTTGGAAGAATTTTCATGCAAACATTTGTGTATTTTTTTTTTCTTTTTTGGTGCAATTCAAACACTGACCTCTAGTTGGCAGCAGTGTGCACTGGGTTTTGTTTCCACCATTAAAATGTAAATCCCTCTAATACCTCATGTTAAACATGTTACGTATCAGTTTGGACTGTTTATTGAATTTTTCTAAATTAACTTCAGTCTAAAAAAGTCACTAATATCGTCTGGCTGAATGTATCGCAATAAATCGTGATATATCGTATCGTCTTGTATCGCCAAAATTTTACCAATATACATCCCTGATGATAACTGTGTTTTCCTAAAATAATCAGGATTAAAATTCTCCGTGCAGGTCTTTCTTCTGTGAGCTAATGTGTTAACTAAATAATTAGGTTTCATTTTGCTTCGTATTGTAGCCTTTAGGCTGATTTAAGCTGTTTGAAAGCCCAGGCCTTTCATTCTGTGATGTGTTTACATGTTTTTAGCTGGTCCCCTGTTCTGTTTGTGCCATAAGAATAGAAAATATTGGAAAAAGGTTTTTGACAAGCAGGGGAAAGGTTTTTCCACCCCCACTGAGTTGGTTCAGACAACCTCCACAACCCCTTTGTTTTCCAGTCACATCTGCATGTATTAAATATTAGTCTGACCATATTTGGTGAGTTAAATCACAGAAACTGTAGTGTGGCTCTCTGTCAGAATGGTGTCCTAGAAGCGTTTGGGTGTGTTGGAAACTTTAGTTTCTTATCTTTCCTCTGAACTGAATCGATGTGGAGTCCCACCCAGCGGCTCGGCCCTTAGGGGACGCTCTGTGGAGTGAAGTTATGCCCCATAACCCGAATGAAAATGTGCATCCTAAAGTGACTGCTCCCTTTTCGCTGTTTTCTGTCTTACTGGTTGATCACGCTGAAATATGTTGCGATTAAATCGAGACTGGCACAGGAAGAAGCGGAATGTGGCGTGCGGCTATCGATTGAAACACAGTTCAATCAACAAGAAGCCTATTATTTATAGATTTTTAACTATAATGAAGCTCTAATTCTCAGGCAGCATCTTGAGATCGCTGCGGGCCTCCCAGTGAGATCAATAGAGGAGTTATTTAAGGGTACACAGAAAACTGTCAGAGTATTTCATCTGTGCGCGCTCAAAGCAGGACTCCAACCAGCGGGGGCCAACCGCAATTCAGAAACTCTTCCCCTCCGCTGAACGGCGTGAACTCTGAATAAATTGTTTCAGTCAGAGGACTAAAGTAAATGTCACACCAGAGCTTAGCAGCATGCCTCACACTTCAGTAAAGCCTACTGTAAACAATGTGTGTGGAGTTTATAAGAGTTTATGGTGTTGGAGGATTTTAAGGTCGTGTTTTTGTTCCCCCGACTGCTGCTTTTGTTGTTTTTACAGTTTTACCCCTGAGGACTAGCCTGGCAAGTCATCCTATATATATATATGAAGATATATAGTCTGGCCACGGCCCTTTGACGACTCTCAGTCATGGGTCGGGATCTGCGGTTGTCTTTCAAACTGTCTCCGCATGCTATTGGATAACAAACAACGTGACGTACTCACCGCTACGGATGTCAAAGAAGATGTAATTACCTCCTTTTTCTAAATAAACTTACCTACCTCTATCTGCTCTTGACTTGACTTGATGCAAAAGCCGTTTCAAACGAGTCGTTGCCATCTTTGTTTTGTCAGTAACATCTCGCCCACCAACATAGTGCTGTGATTGGACCGCAGTGGAGTCGTGGCCATCTTAGTTTTGCTCAGTTGCAGTAACATCCCGCCCACCTGGCTGATAGAGCGCTGTAATTGGCCCACTTATCCAATAGAGCGCTGTGATTGGCCCACTTATCCAATAGAGCGCTGTGATTGGCCCACTTATCCAATAGAGCGCTGTGATTGGCCCACTTATCCAATAGAGCGCTGTGATTGGCCTGCTACAGATGTCAGTCAATGAGGCAGTCCGCTATTATATCGTGGAAGAAGTACATAAAACATAAAAAAAATAAAATAATACACACTTTTTCTAAATAAACATGCTGTGATTGGCCAGCCACAACAGGGTTGCGAGGTTCCACTGGAGCGTTGCTAGACCGTCAATTTTGCTTCGGCAAATGATCGTCTAGATTCTAGGCTTCCTGATGACTGCTGTAGTAACTAAAGCTGGGGGTTAAATTCAGAGCAGAGTATTATTTCTTATTTAAAAACAATAAAAAGCTATAGTTGAATTGATGAAGGGTTTATATTCAGAGGGGTTCCATCATCGTGATATCCTTCATTTAAATTTGGTGCTTTTCTTATATTTTAGTATAACTAAAAAAGATTATTTTGACTCTTACATCAAAATATCCACATTTGTAAACTAATTTTAGACCATTATAGACTTTCTAAAGCTTCATGCTATTATTCACTTTAATCTATAATTTTGATTCAACGACATAATTCTACAAAGTGATCTTTTGATACTTTTATAGAAGGAACAACTAATCATTAAGTGAGACACATAACCCGGCCTTTTCTCACATCCTGATGTGTTAAATCTGATCCCAAAAGTCGCCTCATAAACAATCACCTCACAGCGACGGGTTTTCAAAGGTGCGCTGGCCACCCGCCTCAGTTTTTGGTAAACCTAATGTTCAAAATGTGAAATTAAAAGAAAGGACTGGGGATTTTCTATTGGAAGAATAAAAAAATTCTAAGAAAATGGAAAGCAAGGAGATGCATAAGTCTTTGAACTCTCAGAAGGATGCTGCTTCAAATTCGGTCAATTCAGCAAGTTAATAGTGTTTAAAATTCAATAGATGGATATGTTTCTGCTTCAGAGGCTCCGATGTCCAGGATTTAATTATTTTCTGTTACTGCAGCTTTAAAAAATACAAACTTTAAATTGTTCAGATCATAGAAGTCTCTGTTAGAAATGAGATATTTATATTACCAGTCAGCTGTTTCTATAATTACAGACAATATTTAATTACGGCATTTTCTCTGTTAATTGGAGGTCTACACACCTAAACACCAGGGGATAAAAAGCTGTGTGTGTGTGTGTGTGTGTGTGTGTGTGTGTGTGCGTGTGTGTGTGTGTGTGTGTGAGAGTGACACCACTGGCTGTAATTTCATCCATATTTAATCACAACCTTCCTGTTTATGGTTCTCCATTTAAAGCCACCTGAACTATTTTACTGCTAATGCAAAATAAAGATTTTTTCCTTTGCAACTAGTTATTTAAATAATTCAAGTGGTCAGACGAGAGTGGCTCGTATCGTGCGTCGCTCCACTCTGCTGCTGAAACGTGTGTTTTACCTCCATCTTTAGGGCTTCCAGGAATGTTGTGAAGACACTAAAACATCTCTCCGAGATCGATAGTTGTTTACTGAACTATGTGCTCGCAGCGCTCACAATCAATTTCCCCTCACCCGTTTAGGGGCCGGCATATGAATTCTGGTGTTCCCTGCTTTTAGTTATGAGCGTATGGATCGTGAGCTATGATGGAGCCCCTGTAATACGTTTTTGGAGGTGTGTGTGTGTGTGTGTGTGTTCCTTCTCTAGCAGCATCTGTGTCTCACCAGTGAAGGTCAGCTATCAACTGTGGTTTACAGTTGGCGTGTTAGTAGGTAACACTTCCAGAAGTGAGTTTTACCACTTTAAATTTACTGTTTAGATCACAGTCAGTTACTTTTCATATATATGCAGTCATTGTTCTTGATCTTTTCCTGGACTTGTGCAGATTTTTAGTTGTGCAGCTATTTGTAAAACTTTCATCAGGAGAAACGTTTTCCTGAATTAACTGAACAAATAATTTGTTTTGCACCTTACAACACTCCTGCCAGCTGGTTTGTCTTGTATAAAGCCCATTTAAACACAGCCCAGAGCCAAACGCGGCATGAGTCATTATTTCAGGAGATACGGTGGGAACAAGTGCAGATGATGTAAACGGCGTCATTTAGTCCAATCTGTTGGATTTTGCTTTTTATTGATTTGTCGTCCTCAAAGTGACGAGAAATCTATTATTCTTTTTCTTCGAGGGAATGAAATCTTCCTGAGTGTTTGTGAGAAGCTCTGGTCATATAATAATGTTCACTTTTGCACTCTAAACAAATTTACTTAACCAACTGGTTCCACTAACTCCAACTTCACACTGGAGGCATCAGCGGCGCGGAACGGCAGCGGAATGGTTTACTTGCAAGTCCACACTAGTCTCAGCCACACACCTGCCGAAATGACACGTTAGGGCTCGGAGTCGCTCGCCTCCTTGAAAAAAACCTCCTCCTTTCCCTTTTTTTTAAATGATCGCGGTGGACAGGAAATCTTGCAGCCTGCTGCTGCTCTGAGTCTGCTCGTTCTCCTGAGTGGTAAGTCTGCTTCGCTTGTGTGCTCGTGTGCGCGCTTGTTACGACTCATTTTTCCGACAGGGAAACTCTGAGAGCACACGCGGGGGGTTGAGGGGGGTGCTGTCAATCACTGCCTCAGTACCACTCTCTCAGTCCTCAGTCCAGGTGACGCCTCTTTTCCAGGTATTTTTCTAACAGGAAGTCTGCTTGAAATAAGTCTCCACCCATGGTGTTACTCACCCTTTAAAGCGACGAAAAACACATCGTTGCACTTTTCAAAGGATGCTGGGAGTAAATATGCCGTTAGGTCGCATGTATTGATGTAATCTATATAGATATGATATTGTGTTGGTGCAATAGTCTTTTATTTTGAAAACTACCGGATGTTTTACACTGAAACCACGTGTGATTTCCTGTCTAGCCCAATGTTAGCTGTGGAAATTGACATGTTCCAGAAGCGACTCGTGGCAAAAATAGAAACCAATCCTATCTTTAGCGGCGTGTGCAACTAGTGGAACCAGTTGACATAACTGGGTTAAGAAAATTCAACATTTTATTTTTTAGAGCGTATATGGACGTTAAAATAAACCTCTACCTCATTAAAGGATCTAAATTGTTTGTGTTCTCATTATGATTTTTGCCAAATAAACAGCAAAGATTTCCCACAGATCTACACTCACATGCATCCCATCCATGCCCTGGTGTTTCCCAGAGGGATTCTGCCCTTCTAACAGGAAGAGGAGTGTCAGTGATAAAACTGGGGAAACAGGAAGTGACCTCATTAGATGTGGATCACAGAAGGATGATGCAGCTGCATTGATTTTTAAGACTTTATACATCAGAGAGGCAGAAATCCTGGATTAGATGGGATTTTAGGAATCAAATTGCTGCTAAGCTTTTCTGTGATAGTTATTTGTGCTCTTAGGTGACCGTGTTTGTGTTTGCTCATGTTTTTGCTGTCTGTAATCCTCCAATAGTTTCCTAAACTAGTCTTCCACTCACCCTGCATCATATTAGGCAGTGTGCAAACTTTTTTTTTTGTCTTTAGATGTTGCTCTGTGATTGTTTTTGTGCAATTTCCTAATATTTAGGCGATATTAGATGGAATAATCTTAATTTGTTTGATTAAATACGTTCTGCTCCCATTTAAAAAAACAAACATTTTGGCAGTCAGAAAAAATAAAAACAGATGTTTTTGTAGAAACTTTGACATTTTTTCTTTTTGTTTCTGCAAAAGCTGCAGTTCTGAAGCTTTTTACCCTCTACCCATCACCGTTTTCACCAGCTAGTCCTTTAGTCTGTTTTTTTCCTATTGTTAATACACTGTTTACAATTTCCAGTCAATGTTTTATACTCGACTAAAATTAGCTGGCTGCTGTGAAAATGAGCTCGTTGAGAAAAAGCATCCTAATGTCACAGAAATCACTTCTTGCTTTTCAATGTGAGTGACGTTTTTCAAAGGTTTCTGCAGTTTTTTAAGCTTTTTCAGGAAAAAAATAAAGAGAAAAAACTGAGCGAGTGTTGATTGGGCTACTTAGATCTAACTTAAAGTTACACAGAGCAGTTTCCTGCTCCTCCGCCCTACTGTTTGAAAGTGGAATTACAACTGTCATAAACAACCCTGCTGCAGCCTGCTGTAGCTAGCGCTAACAACAAGCTAATGCTAACATGAGCCAACTAATACTAAAATAAACCACGAAGTAAAAAGATCCACACTGTTGGACAAAAAATATTATTACTTACAAGTCCAGTAGCAACAAAGCCAGGTCACCATCAGTCCGTGATTTTATAGCCTCCTTTAGCTCCTTCAAACTAGTGTAGGCCACGCCGATGTTTACTTCACTTTTAGCTCTTTGCTTCACCTCCAAAGACATTACTCTTCTACTTTAACTTCTAGGCTCCGCCATGATGCCAACAGAAAAAGCAAACTTCTTCGTTTTCTTCTTCTTGTGCTTTTTATTGAAGATTGGCGAACTGAAAATGCTAACCGCTAGCATTACTGCTAACAGCTGTAAAGCAGGTAAAGATCTCCCCCTATAGAACACCTACCCATTCCACAAACCTTTCAGGTGTGGTTTTTGGTCAGCAGAGGGCTGCAGAGTGGTGTCAAATATGAAACAATCACTGAGATCAATGTTAAAGCGCTAGCTTAAAGTTGACAAAAGCTTAGCAGTGTTACTTAAACCACTGGAGGTATTTTTTTTTTACAAAACTCTCAGAAAGAAACATTTGATGTTAATCTACAACTATTAGGGTCGACTCCATTTATGATTGCTGCTACAGCCATCCTCAATAAGTCAATAATCTAGTAAAATATTTCTGTGTCGGTAAAAATCTACTTGAAATGGAAAGTCTGGGTAAAATGTGGCACCTTAGGTCGTGATTATTCAGAAATAACATTTTCAAGACTCAAACTTTCCTTTTTTCCCCTTATATTTTCCTCTCTGCTGAGCTTTTACCCATACTTCATCAATCATTAAGTCAAGTGTAAATTCCTGTGCCATACTTCCTCCTTTTACTTGTGGAATGTGGAGCGTTCCCTCTCTGAAACTCCTACTACCTTTGGCTTAGTTCCCTAACGTTAACCTTCACATCCCTCTTGCCTCGAGCTGCACATCACTGTATTTCATGGATTTCTGTATTTTTTCCCCTTGGATCAGACTATCGTAACCCCTAATAATACAGAATTGTCAAACGTGTTCCTTTACTGTTTTCCCTTTAATCTCAACTTCCACTCCTCGTTGAATTAGTTGTGCTTTTCAAATGTGCCATTTCGTAGCAGCTAATTTTACATCCTTCAGTTAAATAAACCCCTCAAACAGAATTCCTCAGCACACATCAAAAACACTATTAAAGACCCTCGAGTATGTAAATAATTTTAATTAGCTAAGCGCACTTCAAAGTGTTTGACTTATGAATATTCAAGGTTGAATTGTGTTGTTTTTTCCTGCTCACTTGACAGCCATCTGTCTGAATGGCTTTGATGCTCTCCTCGTGTCTGCTGTGCTGGTTAAAATGCCAGCACACACTCGTGTTTGCCCTCCACACACACACATTTAATATAAGGCGTCTTTAACGCAGCCCTTTAGGCCCAAATCTGTGTACAGCATACATTTTTTGTACTGTAGGGGGAACTTTTGGAGTTTGGGTAATGTCGTCTCCTGCTGGCTGTTGAATCTATGAAAAGTTGTTTATAATTAGATTTATGTATCAAATAACCAGGCAATACAAATTTGCCTTTACTCCATTTTTTAAACAAAACACCCCAGTTAATATTTCTTTTATTTAAGCCTTTCAGATGTCATTTATCATCATAACTGTTAAAACTTCTGCATTGCCACCGTCACTATTCTGGTGTTTTACCTCAGACCCTTTTCTCTGAAACTCTGCCCCCTTTGCCACCCTCTCTGCTTGTTCAGGCCTCAGGAAGTGGGTGTGTGTCGTGTGTTGAACTGGTTCAGGAGAGGGAGAGAGAGCGAGGTAGAAAGAGGAGGGGAAAGGGAGGATACTGATTAAAATAATAAACAGCTGTGTGATAGGCTGGGGCTAGTGGCCAGCCAGATCAGGAGCAACAGAGGATGGGAGAGAAATGGGGATACCTGCTCGGAAGTTGGCGTGACCCCGTCAGGGAACGGAAAGACTTTGGAAAGACACTGGAATGAGAAGACGACTCGTCTCTTTTCTATTTTAGTTTTTCAGCAGGGAGCGAAATGATCAGCAAAGCCCAGACTCAGAGGCCAGCAACTCAGGCTTCCTGCCCAGGATTGTGATGCCGAGCCCCAGGCAGCTCTCTGCGAACATGTGGCTCCAACAGAAAGAAGAAGGCATTCTTTGACTAAGTGGCCCAGTCATGGCAGTGATTAGGAGGGTGTGATAGAGCGAGACCAGACTGGGGCTTGAGACCTAAGGGGCAGCTATTGAGGGAGACATCGAGGTACCTCTTTGAGCCTTTGTTACCAATACCTGGGGGACTCAGAGGACAAACCATGCGCCTCTTTGTGCAGCCGACTCTCTTCTTGAAGTGTGGCTGGCAGGAATAGAAGTGCTTTTTTTCTCAGTAATTGAGCACAACTGCCCTGGCCCTGCCCTGGATTGGACGGCTGGACATCATGTAAACAGCTTCTTTCATGCCCAGAAGGGAAGTGGAGGAAGGGAAGCACAGCGGGGCCAAAGGAGAAAGGCAAACCTGTCCTCAGCCACTCAGAGGTTTACAGCAGCCCAATCGTCCCTCAAGAGACGAGCTGTTATCTCCACACTCCAGACCTCCACCCAAGATTTCTTGGATTTCCTCATTGGTTTCAGAGCCCTGTTCCTGGCCAGAGGATGTCAACCGTCTGCCTTCAGCGGTGACTTTATCCAAACTCCATTGGCACCCATCGTCAAAACATCCAAGCCCCACCATGGCTGCAGGGTGACTGTAACCCCGTGGCTGCCTATCAGAGGAGGATGCTACAGTCATGGGCTGGGATTGGGCGAACACATGCACCGGCACACGCGAACGAGTGCTGCCAAGGGGTGTGTGAAGTGCGTCAGTCGTCTGCTGTTGGACTGCGACCTGGATTTGAACTTTTTATAACTTCTTGGTTTCTTTTTTGTTGGATTGATTCTTGTTCAAACCCTGGAAATACTAATGACTTCAACCTTGATCTTGAAGGTTTATATGTTGATCATAACCACTGGAGGACTCACCTGTTTTCGCCACACCTTTGAAATCATTGGATATTTTTTGACAGTAGAGAAGATGTAGAGCCCGAGGGGGAGTGGGAGGAGCCACAGCTCACAGTCCATAATGATTGGCTTGAACTTCAGTTTGCAGGAACTGCTCAGAAGGTTGGAACAGGTATAAATATCTACAGTTTATGCAGTCTGTGTTATTGTTACGTCAAAAGGGAATTAGAAGGAATCTAGAGAAGTTAGCGTCTTTCTTAGTGTCCACTTTTTTACGAAGTTAAGAACACCAACAGTAATAACAACCCTTGTACGATATAAAAATGTAGTAGAATGTGGATGGTCCTGGTAGGGTTTTGGCAAGGTGTTTATGCACTTTTTGCAAATACATGATAGAACGTGAAGAGTCAACAGTGGTTTTGACCATACACAAAACAAATCTCCATAGTGATGATGGAGCCTTTCTTGTGTTGGCATCGTATTGTGGTCCTGGGTGGAACGTGTCAATGGCATATCCATGACGATGATGTTGCGCTCACCTTTGTGGGAACTTGTAGCTAACATATTGAACATAGTGAAGATGCAGGAATGCATTTTAGGGATACAGAAGCTAGACAAGAAAAACTTCGACTGCATTCACACTTTTCCAAATTCACCAGGTGTTTTCTACGAACATCGTCTTAATAGTCTTGAACTTGTGTAAAGGGTGCTTAGGCTTAGTTGGGGTTATTGTCCAATCTAAAACTGTTATTTTGAGTAAATTTAAATGAGCAATTATAGTTAAACTATTTATTTGCTACTCTTTTTCTCACGCTTGCATATCCTACCCAATAGCCCTCAAGGTATTTCAATTCACTTTTTGTAAGTTTGACAAATTTTTCTCATTTGCTTCTACATACCTGCAAATATTTTCTCTTCTTAATGTCTGTAATATCTGATTTTGCTTTGGGATTTTTAGCAAGGCTTAATTCTCTACGTCTAAAATCAATAAGTCATGACTAATATGGAATAATGGCAAACCGAGTCCAGTTGGTGCTGACATGATGACCTGTGGCATACAGATGTTTTCTTTGTGTGTGTGTGAGTGTGTGTATGGAGGGAGAGAAAAAAATGTCTCTATATCTGAGCCTCTAAGGAAACACATTGACATACATAAACTAGTGGCTCTAAGCGTTCATTCACTGGGTGAAATGAAATCTAAAGGCTGCTTTGTAAATGAATATGTTTGCCCTCTCTGTCTAGGCTTTCTGTCTCGTGTATGAATGCACTAGTGTGTGTGTGTGTGTGTGTGTGTGTGTGTGCGTAAAGTCTACTATATGTGGAAGCCGAAGTGCAAGAGAAAAAAAGGAAAAGGAAGCACTCGGGTAATGACTTGAAACACAGCCAGCTGGCTTTTTCACAAATGATTGTTTCTGTCTTTAGCTTTAAGTTTGTCCATCTGGTTTTGTTTCCATCGTTCTGCGTCGTCCTCACACGATCTTCCTGTATCTCTGTCTCGCTCTAGTCTATGACCTTTACGAAGAGCAGGTTCTAATGGGTCATTATCTTCACCAATGACAGTGGAGGGATTTGTTTAACCTTTGTTAAATGTTTATTGGTGTTCAGGAAATTGCAGTTCATTTTCTTGTGCCACTTACACACTAGCATCAGCTCCACTCCACTCTGCGCCACCCGCCCCAGCCTGGCCGCGTTCTTTCCACACAGCCTTAGGAATGTGGACGTAAATGAGCACATGGGCGGTCTCCAATATTGGTGCAAAGATATCAGTGATGTCATGAGTGCATCTCTGAGCACGTGGGCGGGGCAAAAGAGCACGGAGAAGTCTGCGGTGTCTTCCTTATTAAACAAAGATATGAGCAGCCTTGTGCTTTTGGAGACTCTCTGCCTCTGATATTGCATCCTGCGTTACTGTGTGTGTGTGCTCCAGAGAGACAGAGAAAAACGGCTTTAGTCAGAGACTCGTTAACTCCTCAGCATCCAGAATGATAATGAATTGCGCATGCGGGAAGCCCCCGCTGGCTGATTCTAGCCATTAATCAGAGGCTCCCCCTAATGGTAGGCGTGAATTTGAGCCAGCCAATCATTCGGCAGTGGGTGTGTTGGACCAGTTTTGGCCTGAGGCAGACCACCTTGGGAAGAGGGCTGAAAATACGTCACATTGCGCACAGAAAATTACCAGGCTACCCGGATGTGAACTGTCCTTACCCTATCTGGGCCGTGTAGAGCCGATGCTAGTGTGTAAGCACCGTTAGATGCTGGTGTATTTTGAGATGAATAAGATTGTTGTCTGGATTTTAGTGACCTTCCTTTTACAAAAAACTACTCCAGTATTTTGCAACCATAAAGCTTTTTCTTAGATAACTTACATCTTAAATGGTGGATTAATGCTGTAGCAAGATCCAGGTGCACCATAATAATCAGAGATCTTCATCTGAGTTGGTCTGTTCAGTTCTTTGGGTTTCATGGTGTAATGTTTGGGGCTCAGGTGTGCTCATCTCTCAGATGCACGGTAGCATTTATATCAGAGGGGTTTGATTGTGTTTCAACAATCTAGTAATACCAGATCCTATTTTAGGTTCCATGTTTTCTGGTTTCATCCACACGAATGTTGCGTGTATGAAAGATGGATGTAGCCAGCGCGACACGACCCATTTGTTTTTGGACTTCTGTTTTTAGATCTGGAGTTCAGCATTGAGCTTTCACTGTTTGTCACTTTTGTAGTGAGGTTTGACAAATGAGTGATGGATCTGAGATAGAACCCTGCAGCGCTTTGCGCAGTCATTTGGAGACTGTCAAAATAGTCCCCTTAGAATGACGCATGACTTATGGGGTAATAAGGATTAAAGTGTGTGGTTTATATAAGAATTTACCTCCTGTGTATAACAATACAAAGTGGAAATGACATTTAGAGGGCTAACATGCCATAACTTTGGACAGAGTAACTTGAGGCTCTGTGATGATTGACTTGTTTTTGGAATGAGCCTCAAGTGGTCAATTAAGGAACAGCAGTTTTGTTAATAAAGACTCTTTAAAAGGTTCAGTTTAATGTTAGATGTCCAGACTAATTTAATAACACTCTGAAAAGTGATGAGACTAAAAGACTCATCACTCCTCCTCTGTTTACACCCATTTTTGTCCCAGTTTGAAGCCTGTCTCTGTGCTGGAGGCAGTGGTCCGCTCATCCATACGGTTTTTGGAGTCTTTATCTTCAGCTGAAAAAAGAGAAAGTGAGGGGAGTCCCAGCTGAGATGGCGGGAGAGAAGAAAATGGAGCAGTTTTGCACATCTAAAAATAAAACATTCGACTGAATCCTCCGCTTGCGTCACTCTCCCATGTGGTTCAACACTCTCAAACAAACACTCTCATGCTCTTTGAGATGTGGTTGTGTAACAGATCTGCTGTGTTTAGTACGCTCACACCCACAGTCACACATGGAGAAGTCGTACTTCGTCACCGCGCCGAGTGCTGGGATCTCTAGTAGCCAAATATACTTCAAAATGACAAACGTTATATGTATTCCAGCATAAATGAGCTAAACTTGCTTTGGTAGAGCCCTCATTTAACAGTTATAGTGGCTGACATTACTTAGAGACTTACGAGTTGGCTTGGTGGACGTTATACTCTTTTTTTTTCTTTTTTTTTTGGTCAAAGTGCCTTGAAGGAATTGCTTGTAAACAATTTTAGTCACAATTTAGTCATCCAATTTTTTTTTAATTTTAGTCTTATTTTAGTCGACTAAAATACATGAATTTTTCTTCTGATGCAATGATTTTCAACTACTGTAAAGGAAATGTTAACTACACCTATTTGAAACTGTAAAGAAATGTAAAATTCACATTTCACACTTTGGATCAATAAAACTAACAATTATTGGAAAATACCTAAATGAACAGTTTGAAATGTGTCTCTCAATAATAACATAAACATCAATATATGATATCTGTGGTTACCAGTAGCTTGTTCAAACAGCGACCAGCTCTGGACACTGATTGGTTCTTTTCTTGTCTAGTCCCGCCTTTTCCATTTTCTGATTGGTTCTTTCTTCCGGTCTCCCATCTTTTCCGTTTTCTGATTGGATTTTCGTTTCTGTCAATTTTTGTCGTCGTCTCCTATTCGTCAACGAAAATGTTGGTCAATATTTGTCATAATTTAGTCTTTATTGGCGTTTATGTTTTAGTTTTCATTTTGTTTTAGTCCGCAAAAATTCATTTGTCATGAAAAAAACCCGAAAATATTTCGTCAATGAAATTAACACTGCATGAAAATGTAAAGTTTTCTGCCCAGTGGAAATGTGCCATAAACCCAAGACTAATATGTGCAATATATCAATACGATCATAACGGTCTAAGCAACCTAAACATACTTCTATTTTATAAAATGTGGGATTTTATTGATTGAGTGTTCTGTAGAAGCTCTAGTTTTCTCTGAATGAATGAAATCTTTGTATTGGTAGGACATCCAGGCTGAGATCGATGCCCACAATGACATCTACAAGAGCGTGGAAGGGAACAAGTCGAAGATGGTCAAAGCACTGGGCAACTCAGAGGAAGCCGTGCTCCTGCAACACAGGCTGGATGACATGAACCAGCGCTGGAGCGACCTGAAAACCAAATCAGCCAACATTCGGTAGGAAAAACAATCAATCATTCGTTTTCTGTACCCACTTTGTTCTCGTCGGGGTTCGGGGGGGGTTTGAATCACTAATTAATCTGGGGTGTGTTTTTGGACTGTTGGAGGAAACCGGAAACATGGAAAACTCCACACAGCTGGTGACATGTTGTTTTTCTAATATCCAGACCTATTTTGGGTCAGTCTCTCCTTTAGCTGCCCCAGAAAAGAAGAGTTATTACAGAGTGACTGTGTCACAGCAGTGGTTTCAGGGTGTTTTCTTCATTTTGTACCATTACTAAGGTTTATCAGAGTTGTGTGATTTAATAACAGGAACACACAGTGCTCCATTGGAGCTGCAATTTTTGTTATCAGGACAAACATGTAGGTGTAAACGTGAGATTTTCATTATAATCAGTGTGATTATGCTTCTATTTCCTCCTATCTGACTCAGATCTACAGTAGATGTTTTCACCCTCCTATTTTACATCCTCTGTCAGGAAGAGTTACTTTACTTCGACCTCCTCCTACTCCACTTTTCTGACTCTTCAAGCCCTGAGTGAATAGAGACAGGAGGAATACATTTGTGATTCAAGGCGACGCGCTATTTTCTACATTCTGGCTTGTAGTGTTTGTCACACTGTGCCTAAAGTCAAGTTCATTCTCTATGCTTTACTCTCCCGTTGTAGTTCTGTTCTTGTTCACTCTGAAGAAAAACCCTCAGGTTTTTGTTGGAGTAGGTGTTTTTATTTTATTTTCCTGCGTTTTGTGTGCGGAGAATCGACTCCTTTATGCTCAAACTCCAGCAGCCGCTGAAAATTCTTCAAATTTACACAAATGAAGAGATAAATGAACGAATCGGTACTTGAGTTTAAATTAGCACCAATGTTTTGGTGTGGTTGGATCAGAATTGTAAGGAAAATGGTCTGCCTGAGTTTATGAATTAATACGAGATCTGCAGCTTTTATTCTCAACGGGAAGCTTTTTCGTTTTAATGAATGTGCAGCATCCAATTTGAGAAGTGCTGCACCGGAGCACAGGGTCATTATACACGGCGCCCATTGTGTCTACCTTGATTACATTACATGCAAACTACACCAAGCTGCTAAAGCGTAACCGCACACATCTCTACACATACACGGGTTCACCATAGCTCATTACGTCTCAGAAATGTCAGATTTATATTTAGGTTCAAATGCATTAAAACACATCTGCACAATTCAGATAGTGTGCTGCTTACAGCAGAAAATACGATAATGTGATTGTTTAAACATTTTTGTATTTTTTTCTTTAAATGCTCACAACATTCTCCTGTCTGTAGAATATTTAGCATCTGCTCCTGATGAAGGCATCATTTCCTTTAGAAGCTTATTTTTTTGCCACCAAGCTTCACCATGAAACGCAGCTGTTTTATAACACTGAGCCCAGTAATGTGACTGGATTTAAGCAGTCGGACCCATTTTTTGGTGCTTCTGCACATAAATGAACCACAATAATAGATTCACCCGACAGAAGACGAGCCTCTCTGCATCCATCGTTACGATTCTGCAACGTCAGGGAAGCTCAAGGCTGGACAATCTAAAAGGAGCCAAAGTATTTCTTGAAGGACGCATTTTCATCAGAATCACATTCAAGAGTTGAGCTTAAACCAAGGCCGTTACACTATTTTATCAGTGTATTTTTCTTTGGTCCGCACTTGTTACTTTCCTCACTTGTGTTAATAATAATAAAAAGAGCGCCAACCTGTTTGTGTTGGGAGAATGTTTCAGCTGTAGATTATTATATTCCAGTAATGAGATGGAGGATAGTGGTGACAGAAGGGACAGAGAGGAGGGAGGAAATGTAGTTTGTTTATAACTGTTGTCATCACATTATTTGACAATAATGGCGTCATTAAGACCCTCAACGGCCCTCTTAATTGACGTTTTTGGACTCCTTGTTTAACAAATGTATGGTAAACTATTAATGTGAAATCCACCCGTTGGTAGAATCCGCTTCAGTAAACAGAAGTGTGATATTTAATCACAAATCACTTACAGCTAAAAACCATCCGTCCGTCCGTCCATCCATCCATCAACAATCCATCCATCCATTTATCCATCCATCAATCCATTCATTCATCAACAATCCATCCATCCATCCATCCATCCATCAACAATCCATCCATCCATTTATCCCTCCATCAATCCATTCATTCATCAACAATCCATCCGTCCGTCCGTCCGTCCGTCGGTCCGTCCGTCCATCGGTCCGTCCATTCATCAACAATCCATCCATCCATTATCGTCCGCTTATTTGGGGTCGGGTCATGGAGGCAGCAGTCTAAGCAAAGAGACCCAGACTTCCCTCTCCCCAGTCACTTGGGCCAGCTCCTCCAGGGGAATCCCAAGGCGTTCCCTGGCCACCTGAGAAGCATAGTCGCTCCAGCGTGTCCTGGGATTTCCTTTGGGTCTCCTCTCGGTTGGACGTGCCCAAAAAAACCTCACCAGGGAGGCATCCAGGAGGCATCCTAACCAGGTGCCTGAGCCACTAGGGCTGGGTGATATGGCCTCAAATCTATATTGCGATATAATCTGAATCATGTGCGATAACGATATATATTGCGATATATTTTCTCCTCTGTTTATATGTCAAAATGACATGCTTTTAAAAATCCTCATATGGCAAATATATTACAGCAGAATAAAGACGTCCAAAATCTCTTGTGTAGAATGCTCCTCGTCCTCCGCCCGCTCCATGCTTGCAGTCACTGCCATTCTGTTGTCCCAATGTCGGTGCGGGTGCACATCGTCATGTGTTATTGCGATATCGCGATAGAGCCAAAAACTCTATCATTACCCAATTTTATATCGTTTCTACCTTACCGTAAATCCTCTAATACAGGCCCGGGCCTTTATTTACTCAAGCGCATCCTGGTTCAGGCCTTTATTGGAAGGAGGCCAGAATTAGAGGCAGGCCTATATTTCAATTTGAACAAAATTAACTACCAGTAGAATGAATAAAAACAAGATTTTGTGGGGATCTGTGCCTACCGATGACGTCACACTATGGCAATGCCACACAAACCATGTTGGGACCCATTTTTTTCCCGGTGTTCTGTCAGAACACCTGGCTTAGAGCTAAAATATCAGATTCTGCCAACAAAATGGCTGTATAAAACAATTTATATGTAAACCGAGGTGTTTTTGCAAACACTATAATTAATACTTTTGGGCAGGGTTTGAATTACACAGAGGATTCTGGGGGCGCCCAGTGACGGGGAGGGGGTGGGGGGGTCTGTTTGCCTTGGCCCCCAAAATGCCCTGATACGACCCTGGATGTGGGACTAAATTTAGAAGTTGATATGAATTGTATCAAATATATAAATATTACATGCTTATGAATTATTGCTTTATGAAGGTAAAAAGATGTAGTGGAATAAATCTACCAACATTTTTCCTTTTCAAGAACTTTGTTTTGTTTTCTTGTTTTTTATTTGAATATTTTCCTGTCCTGTCTGGCTCTGATCTTCTTGCTTCTCCTCTCACTCCACAAGAATAATCAGCTTCCTCCTGATTCACCTCGAGTTACTTTTGAACTAAACGGGTCAAATGAATCTACCGGCTGAAAAATAGTGGAGTGTGCGCTGCGCGGCCACGCAGGTGAGGTGAAATCACCAGCGCACGGGTGACGCGCTCCGCTGCGGAGCGCGTCAGACACGAATAAAAGATACGATCAAAAGACAGAAGTAACTCAGAAGATTATATGAACGGACATGAACGATCGCGTGTTAATTATATTTTTTGGTGCAGGACGCAGCTTCAGCAATCAGCATCATCTGTCCTCTCTGCACAAAAAAAAACCACAATGCACTGAGAGTCCATGTAATATAAAACAGGATCTTTTTCGGGCTTCCCTGGGTGTGTAAGTTGAGGGCTTCCAGCCTCCCGTAATTCAAACCCGGCTCCTGGATGAAAACCCGGACATTTTCATCAATATAGGAAACTAGCATTTTCCGTTCTGTTTCTGCTCATCTTGCAGCCGGAGATTATGATCCACTAGTCCGCTGTTACCGTAAAACCTGGTATACGTGCGCCTCGAAAAATCGAGTGAGGGCTCACTTTACCGTCGATCTCCGAAAAAAACAAAAAACAACGCTGTCTCTAATAGTAGCCCCGGCCACTATTAGAGACCGGCCTGTATTTACCCCCGCTGACAGCCAGACCGGCTAATATAGGATAATACAGGCCAATATTAGAGGATTTACGGTATATTGTTTATATTGCCCACCGCTATGAGCCACCTCAACTGGCTCCTCTCAATGTGGAGGAGCAGCGGGTCTACTCCAAGCCCCTCCACAATCTCATTCTTTCGGTCACTACCCAAAGCTCGTGACCATAGCTGAGGGTAGGAATTTAAATCACTGGTAACTTGAGAGCTTAGCCTTCCAGCTCAGCTCTCTCATCACCACGACAGACCGGTACAACGCCCGCATCACTGCAGATGCAGCACCAATCCACCTATCAATCTTGTGCTCCATGTTTCCCTCCCTCGTGAAAAATGCCCAGAGATACTTAAACTCCTCCACTTGAGGCAGGACCTCATCAGCTAAAGTCAAGTCAATCATTTCAGAGCACAATTTGACAGATAACCTAAAAATTCATCCCTTTAGAATTTTTCTTTAGCTCTGACATGACATTAAACTCCTCCATTGACTCCTGCCACTAGACAAAACTAACGAAAGCTACAAGCACACTTGCTGTCTGCTGATGAAACACTTCAACTTTATCAAAAACCCTTTTAAAGAAACATTTATTTAGACAGGATTTTCTTGCAATGCTGTTTATTCTTTAGTCAGCATTCAGTTTCTCTCATTTGCCACCAATACACAGAATCTGATTCTAGATCAGCTAAATTCTTTTGTAACTGTCGTAATGCTGCGTAAGAAATTTTAATTCTAATTCAGTAATTATTCTAAGCCCCATGAGGGCCCCTGGATTGTGCTAGTGCTAGTTCCAGGCTACACCTGTCCTCTCCTGCTTCTCACGTCCATCAGGGATGAAATACCACCTTTAAAAAGAACCAGAGAGCCAGCACTCAGGTACATAAACTTCTGAAGGCATAGATATTACTGTCAGCCATAACCTCAGCATGTATAAAGGAGATTAGTAATATGCAGAAGTGTTGACTGTGAAGAAAGTGAGGGAAAAAGTGGAGATGACAGGAGCCAGATGGAGATGTTCAAAGACCAAGAAGAGGAGGGAGGATAGGGCGAAGCAGCACAGTCACACAAGAAAGCTACAGCAGCAGCGAGGGGAAAGGGAGCAGAGGCTTAAAGAAAATATTAAGCAAATGAAATCAAGGTTCTATAAGGGACAAGTGCAAAAAATGAGCAGGACAAAAATTAAATAAGAAAATAAATGAACTGTTTGTGTAGGAGTTGATGTATGGAGTGTGTTTGTTGATTCTATACAGCCCATTATGGCCTAATTGCAGTACATGTGTAATTAAGGTTAGCTTGTCGAGTGGTAATAGGAGTTCCCTGCACAGCGCTAACATTATGCCCAAAGGAGGGAACAAACTAAAGTGCTTATCAGCACATACTGCATGTATACAACCACCCACAGACTTGCTGTCAGCAGCCGCTTTTCACTCAAAATCAAGTTCGTAAAAGTTTTCTTTCTTAATATGATTTTTGTAGTCCTGCAAAAAACCAGATGTACAAATAATTCAGCATTTAGATTTCTCTCCTGTGCTTTTAAGAGAAATTGTGAGAACTGATAAGGAGTTGAAGTATAAAGATTAAAGTTGCTGTTGCATGTTTGCAGAGCCCACCTGGAGGCTAGCGCCGAGCGCTGGTCCCGTCTTCTGGGCCTCCTGGAGGAGCTGTGGCGCTGGATCTGCATGAAGGACGAGGAGCTGGCCAAGCAGATGCCCGTTGGAGGAGATGTGCCCACCCTGTTGCAGCAGCAGAACCACTGCACCGTAAGTTCCTGTCGGGCTTTAAAGCTCCAGCGTGCAGCTTGTCCTAGTTTTAATCGGTTGGTCTCTTAGGTTGTATGACTATGACACTACTGTGGAGTTTGTTTATGTTGCATATTTACAAATTGAGCCCATTCGTTTTTATCTGCAGGTGCTCATTCATTCTGAAATAACAGAAGCAGGACTGTATAATTTAGAAACCTCACAGAACCCTTATCTAGAACGCAATATTTCTCATTTTAAACCATTTCCCCTCTTTTTTGTCCTTTCGTTCTACATTTTTAATTGTCAAACGTCTTTTGGGATATTGAGCAAGGACCGTCAAATCTAGTCACCATAAATAAAGCAAAATAATCCTGTGGTGTAATTCTCCAGAGCATGTGTAAAGTGTTTTTTTTTTATTTTGCTCCGACAAGCTCAGATTGCTGTGTGACTGAAAATAATTACAAATTAGCTCCCTGAAACGGTCAACAACACGGGTGTTACTGACATTTAGCTGTGCTGAAAACCCTCTCATTTCAGGACCAGAGGTACTGCTGACCCTGACTTTGTTCTGAAAAGATTCGTTAAACTTGTATTGTTGCAGAGGAAACACCAATAACACACTTCACCTCATTGCTATTAGTTTTATTCAAGTCATGCACTGCAGAAATGGATTTTTAATAAAGTAAAAAAGCCTTGTTTTAAAATATTTTATTATATTTTTTGTCTAAAAACAAAATAATTCTTATCTGCAAAACAGCACCACTTGAAATAAGGTAAATTTTCCTAAATATAATAACATTTTCTTGTTGTGAGTAAAAAAGAAATTGCTAATGGGGTTAGCAAAAGTAGCTTAGCTAGAATTCTTAAAACTAGTAGTGGCGTTTGTGCAGATTTTCTTTTTCTTTTTAGACTAAAAATAAGATAAAAAGTCTGCTTTTTTGCTTTCTTGCTCATCAGTTTTTGCAGTGTATCATTTAAAACGTGTTACTTGTCAGCCGTACACCACCTCTAGTTATTGTGTCAGGGCTTTCATTTGTTGTCGCTTTCAGAAAGATCCTCCCCACGGCCACTTTTACACCCTGACATCCTGCCTCCAGTGTATTTAGCATCATGGTTCTGACTATGCAGCTAATATTTCATAGACCTGCTGTGCAGGTTCACACACTGAGACAGATCAGCCATTAGACTGTAGGAAACAATCGTATACAGTCCATACAGGCTGGTGCCTGCAGGGAAACGGGAGCAGAGATAAAATAACTGCAAAAGGGCAGATTTCAAAAGAAGTCTGTACAGAAATGAAAATAAAAATATGATAAACTACGAAAAGTCAAAGACACATAGAGTCGATTGTCTCTTTTAGAAGCAGATGATCAATTTCTAGTCTTCTCTAATGATTAGTGTGGCCTCCTGATGATTTCATTAGCAATCGTTAATAAAAGGAGAATAAATGAACTCTAACATAGATTTTTCTCTGTTTATGCTGCAAGGAGGCATCTTTCTTCTCATTATGAGAAGATAAAGATGGACTATTTGCATAGAGATCTGTGAATGTTGGATCATATCTAGGTTAAGACCTGCAATCAATTAGTCAACAAGGCTGTTTTATCGCTCCTTTTGTTTCGTTGTTTAGACAAAGAACCAGTTCAGGTCTTTGTAGGTGAGACGACGTCGAGGTTGTCCAGCTTCTTTTCAGAGCAACAGAAGAAAAGATCTTAGAGCACATATAAACCAGAGTCCAGTCTTTTATTTCCTCTCCCATCTTATTTTTTCTTCTATCCTGTTTTTTATATATTTGGTTTCCTTCAATTTGCTCCTCATCCCTCCTTCCTCATTCCTTCTGGCTTTGTTCTTTCTCTGTTGTTCGTCTCCGGGTCTTCAGCTTAGAGAATGCTGAAATTGGAAAATATGGGAGCAGGAAAGTCGAATGTGATGAAGGATCCGTTTCTCATTTTCTGAGGGTTATATTTCTCCCTCTGTATTCCTAATAGACTAGCCTTGAGGTCTCGTTGACCCTGAGAAGGATGAAGGGTCTGAGCAGAACAAAGAGCTCCAGCTTTAGGCGGGTCCCGCTCCATTACTCGCTCTCTCTGCTCTCTGTGCTCACGATACACCAAGAAAGAGAAGTAAATGTATGGAAAACAGTTTCATATCGGTGGACTAAGTGGGAAAAAAATCTGCATTTGTCCTCTCTTTTTATTTTGAAAGGATCGGAGGGATAAAAGAGGAAGGTCAAGCCACATAGTCCAGCAGAGAGCAACGGATATTGCTGTTATTAAAGAATGGGAAGGAAGGAAAAAAGTCCAGTTAATAAAGAAAGAGAGGAAAAGATGAACAGGAGGAAAACAGAAGCACAATTAGATGAAAATAAGTGTTTTCCTCTGCTGAAATGCCCGTACTAGCATTTATTAATTGCACATTAAATTATCCAGTAGAAGCTCTTTGTCAGCAGCTGATTGGACTCATCAGTCTCCTCTGGTACATTCATAGTCTGTAGATGGAGGTGGGGAAGTCTCAGGCACTTTTATTACTCCTAAATGTCAGAAACACCATTACACAAGTCCAGTCTGGTTCTTAAAAAGATATATAATTTCATAGATTTCAAAGAAATCAAAGCAAACGACGAGTGTGTGATCAACTTTTACAATTTGCTTGTTTTTCATGTAACTAGTGAAACTTTATATGGAAGCAAGCAGAGTTCAAAATCCTGCTGCAGAATGAATCTTTAATCATTGTGTCTGTTTGAGCGATTAGAGTCATTTACACATGAATGAGCAGAATTACAGGAGCCTGAAAGGGATTAAGGTGCTCTACTGGTCTCCAGAGGAGAAACAGATCTTTATCAGTTCTCGCTCTCTTTTGGTGTCTTTGGTGTCAAACGTTACAACCAGATTTTTCACGAACGCGACAGCTCAGCAGTAAAAATAGCCTGCAAGGTTAAAGCTGAAAAATCAGTTTATTTTTATTGTTTGAGGGTATTTTTTTAGATTTTGCTTTTATCCTTTTGCAGATGTGAAGGAGAGCTTTAAACAGCTTCTCATTCAGGTCCACCTGCAGATGGATTAAGCAATTAACTCGACATAATTGAGCTTTTTAGAGTTGAAATGACTTTTCAGCCGTTCTGAGGTGTGCTTCTGTGTAAAAGTTATAAATAATTTCTGTTTTATTTTGAAAGGGATAACAGAGGAAAGTTAAGCCACTTAGTCCAGCAGAGAGCACCGGATATGGAAGTTATTAAAGAATTGGAAGCAAGAAAAATAGATGTACAAAGAAAGCAGTTATTAATAGCATAAAATGTCCCTTTAAGACTAAAAATGGAGCTAAAAGTAAAGAAAAATAAAAGTTGTAGGTGGATTTCTCCACAGCCTGCAGGAAGCTACTTATTTAAAATAACCAAGGCTTCAAACAGCAGTTCAGTCAGGTGTATCAAAAGTATTTTATACCAAATAGCACCTATTACTACTCCTCTAAGTCACGTGTAATTTCTTTGTTGCTTCTTAAGTTTGTGTTATTTTCTGCTCTGGTGTTGACACGGTGCATTACGGTGGGGTGCCTTTGAAGGGATGGAGGTGTTTGGGAGTAGTGATATTGTGCACGGAAGCTCAGATATTGGGGATTTTTGAAAGCAGGAAGAGGGATGTTTGGCAGAGCCCAGCAAGCAGATGTGTTGTGATGCTATCTGGTCGGCGCCACAGCGGCACAGGGCACACGGAGATAAGAGTTCACCGTGACATTCAGCAGCATAATGTGCACTTCCACAGACCTGGACACAACGCTGATGACACGCAGACGTAATCTCTCAGCTGCAGAAACACACACACACAAGGTCACAGTGACACGAAGCTACAAGACATCTGCCACAAGTATTACACGACTGACAAGACTCACCTCAGACTCCAGTCTTCAAAAATCCCCCCTCGCTGTGAAGCATCAGAGCAAAAAGGAAGCAGCGTGGCATCCTGCCTGCTTTTATTTGACTTGCGAGCTTTGGTCTTATCACGGACAGACCAACCGCAATTTACCTCAGATATGATGAAAAACAAAAAAACAAACCTAAAACAAAACTATATATTTATTTCATTACCGCTCAGGCTTCCTGATCAAAGCACATCTCCGTGTTTACTGTGGTAGTGTGTGTTACAGCTGCACACACACGGCTGGTTTGGGTCTTCTGTGTCTTTATCTTGATAAACTGCAAGAATAAACACACACACACACACACACACACACACACACACACACACACACACACACACACACACACACACACACAGGTTGTACCTCACAGAGGAAAATACATTTTGCTTCTGGATTGGAATATATTAGTCTTTCTTCTTTTAATCCTGTTTATGAAACTAAGCTAAGCTAAGTAACTTCACTAAGCTAAGTAACTATAAATCTTGGATTACTAGATATATTTTGATATTTGGTATAATTTGTAGAAGGATACAACAATTAAGGATGCACCAATATGAAAACGTGGGCCGATATCGATATCCGATAATGATATCGTTGTTATACCCGATAACCTTTATTTACCGATATCACATTAATATATGAAGGAATGTAAGAAAATATCAATAATATAATATTGTGATATTTTGTGTAACGACACTAAATCAATATTTAAAAGCAGTGTATCGATTTTTTATTGAGAATTTACACACAAATGTTTACTATATTACTTTTGTATGGTGCAATTCAAACCACGACTGCTAGGTGGCGGCAGTTTTTAGCGCCGTCACTCTGACAGATCAACAAAATCTTGCGATAACACTTGACACCTGGTTCCACTTGGAGGTGTCTGACCTGAGTTTTTCAATCAAAAAAAATCACAAATATCATCTGGATTTTAGTATCGCAATATATTTCATCGTCTCCCTGTATTGTGATTAGGGATGTAAGAAAATATGAAACTGATACACAAATGGCTGCTAGATGGAAAAAAATAACGTTTGATAATATCGGCCCAGTTTCACATATCGGATCGATACCGGTATGTTAAAAAAATGACTAACATCGTCCGATACCGATATTAATGCTGATATATCGTACATCCCTAAAAACTAAAATCGATGGTGAAAGATCCTCTGACTGATGTCTTTGAAATGACTTTTTATGTTTAAACAAATGATCATTTAATTATTCAGTCAGCTTAGTTCCTAGTTGTTGTTTTTTCTTTCATTTTTATTTTTGAACTCTCTTATGACTTTTTTACAGTCAGTCAAACCAAATAATTCAAAATCTCACATATCCAGGAAGTTCAGATTGACCTTTTTGTTCCCTAAAAAAGAATCTGTGACTGTTTTGACAATGAAAATGATTTATTAGGATTATAAACCTTGAATAAAGCAAAAATTCAAGCTATTTAACTAATAATGCATGCTTTTTGCTTACATAGACTGTAAATAAAGGATGAATGCTGCTTGAGAGTGTTAAAAGTGAATGTATCAGCAGGGATGGAAGCACTTTGATTTGACCCTTTGGTATATTATTTATGCTTGTTGCAGATTTATTAAAAATTAAAAGCATAATATGTGTTTTTCAAGGTTTATGATTTACAGCTTCAGTAATCTGAGCATTCTGACAGCAAACGTCCTCCGCTGAAGGAGGTGATGTTGTCAGGGCTAATATATAGTTATATCCAGGTTACATCATGATCATGAGGACTTCATTGCAGAACTGCTGATATAAACTAAGGTGGGAAGGATTTATTTACCAAAACAGTGAGGTTAGCTTCTCCAGCCTCAGCTCCCTGTCCTTTTCTGATCCTCCTCCGTTCGTCCTCAATCACCTCTCATTTAGTTCCTATCTCTGCGGGTCCCGGCTCAGAGCTGCCTGCCTGTTATTTCCCTGACATGTGAATTTGGGGGAATCATTGGAACGGAGCAAACCATTTATTAGCAGGGGATGATCTCATTTGTGTCGAGCAGGATGCTCCATTTCAGCATGACAGCACATTTATCTGCAGGAGGCTGTGTGTAATTTTCACTCAAGTGGTGTGAACTCACCTTTAAGACAGAGTTCCTCCTGAAATGAGTTTTAATCCTAAATGTTTACAGCGTATTTTCCGTTTTCCTGCATGTTGTCAGTCAGCGTTCAAAATAAAACACAACTTTTGACACCCCATTTTGGCTCGTCTTGTTCGGAATAGAGTGCAACTTTATTAAAAAGGATCATCTTATTTAATCAACTTGCCTCACAGCGTCTTTAACTACAACACAAAGTAATCACACACTCCGATGGGCAACAAAGTCCTCTGAGGGGGTCAAACATAACAATAATTACACTAACATGGCCTGTTGTGTGAACTTTAACCACCTGAGACTGTATGTTAAACACAGCAGGTAGATAACTTTATGTTTTTATCTTCCCTGTCAGAAAACGAGCAAAACAATTCAATAAGTGATGCAGGCTCCTGCAGCAGATTTCAGGCAGGATTCCCAGGAAGTGTCTGCTCTGAGTCTGGCTCTCACTGCTGCTGATGTAGCTCCTCTCCATCATCCGTCTCAGCCTCGTTTTGCAGCTCTCACCTAATTAACTGTTAAAAGTGCTCTTTATCTCCTCTATAAACTTCAGCATCAACATCTAATTTAGCCCTTTTGTGCGAGTAAAGCTGCAGTAATCAACACCTTTTGTTTAACCCGGTTCATCTGGAGTTCACCGGCAGAGACGATAAGAAGGTGTGAGTTAAATACGAGCAGAGGAGAAAAGTTTCCCCACAAATGTTCTTTCTCCTCCAGTAGACTTTTTAAAAGTATAGCATTTACCCTTTTGCTGAGCAGTGTGGTCCTTCTAACCCGCTCCTTTGCGTTTCTCCTTCAGGCTCTGAACTCTGAACTGAAGGAACGAGAGCACTTGGTGATCAGCACTTTGGACCAGGCCAGAACTTTTCTTGCAGATCAACCCATCGAAGGTCCTGGAGAGCCACGCAAGAATCTGCAGCCTAAGACTGGTTTGTTATGCATGTTTTATTTAAAAACATCTGTTTATGTACATGAGCTGTGCAAAAAAAAAAAATCCGTATTTGCACTTTTTCAGTCTTTCATGTCATAAAAATCTTAATGAGACAAAGGCTGCATCACACTTGTTCTCTTCTCTTATTCAGCAGGCTTTCTCGGTTTTGTGCGTGACTTTCTTTTATGTCTAAAAAGTGGCTGGTCTGTATTAATCTGATTGATTTAAAGTCACGTGTGATAAAAAGTGATGGACAGATTCATCTGTAAGTCACGTCCTGGTTGAGCGCTGTCGAAACACCTGGGCCGTTTCTCAATATGCGTACTTGTCTGTACTTGTGTACTCCCATCCTTGTGAAACGTCATCAACGATGGTCCAAGTACTGTTCCAATCCTAAGTACATAAATTGGCAAGTTTGCTTAAAGTTCCCGGATATGTTCTTGCTCCGCCCATTGTATCGAGGCACTGATGCGTCCTTCTGCGGACTTGGGACAGCAAAGTTTCCCATAATGCATTGCGCCGCTAACCGTTATACTCCAAACGGCAGAGGAGAAAGCTTATAACCGTTGTGTTTTATATCAGAAATACAAATAAATAAATATATATAAAGTTGTCTGTTATTGTAAATAATTGCTGTGTATTTGTTTTTTTTCAGACTCTCCACGATCCCTCAAAATGCTAATTAGCTAACCCGCTATCAAAATAAAAGCATCGTTGCTTTGTTTTGATGAAAAAGAAACTTTTTTCTTCATTTAACAGCGGGAAATGCTGGTATTTTATCAGTTTTGATCAAAAGTGGACCAAATATAATACAAATAATAGGTTTTCGTTGTTTTTTTTTTGTTGCTCTGACATAAACATTTTAAACACATGTCCAGTTTTTAGGCCAAGAGGCTTTGAAACACGCTTTACTAAGTTTTGACGTGGTTAAAATCCAGATTAATAACAGAGCAACAGAAAATCAAACACAAATCCACTCATTCAGCACCTCTGACTAAACTGAGTGTAGCCAGGAAGAGTTGGTTAAATCAGCACATTTTTCTTTGAGGTAAGACCTTATTGTGTAAATGATCAAGCCAGCGTAAGTTTAGTCCACACGCCGTTGCGTTTAACGTAGGATTTCTTTGTTTATTGAGTGTCGGCAGAAGCCCTGAACCTGCAGGGCGAGTCTTCTGTTAGTCAGACGTGTTTCTATGCAGGAAAGTGACGGAGAAAAGGAGATTATTGAGGTGCAACAGGTGAGGATGGTTTTTCAGTTTCTACACTGGAGATGAAACCTTAGAACTCATAAAAGCTGCTCATCTTTCTGTGCAGGTGAAATGGTATTTAGGGAGCCGTTATCTTCTTCGCCCGCTCCGTCTCTCCGGTGGTATCCTCTGATCTTTAGCAATTACCCCGTCCTCTCGCCATTATCGCCTCGTCTCTCGCAGGATTTTCTTTCCTCGTGGCCACTTTGGTTGGGCCAGCTCCGTCCCTTCCTAGAAAATTCAGCTTAATTTTTTACATATTTTTGCTTCTCATTACTTTTGCACTGTAGTCCTGCCTCGTGTAGTCCTAAAATCAGATTTAGGACAAATTTCACCAAACATAGATTATGTAAAAGGTGATGTTAGCCGCAGCTTTGCCACCTGGTTCATGTAGCACTAATTTGAAGATTTAAGTTTGCTTTTTAGCTAACTAAGAACTTAATGACCACAAAACTCTATAACGTGATGCTGGAACAGACGCCCTCATTAGCAGGTTGGAGCAGGTAGTGAAATAACTCGTGTGTTCCAGCAGAGCTCACCCCGGAGGAGAAGGCCCGAGGACTGGCCCGAGCCATCCGCAGACAGACCGGTGAGGTGAGGGAGCGCTGGGACCGTCTGAAGGGGCACGTGGGCGGCTGGCAGGGTCAGGTGGAGCGAGCTTTGGATCGACTCCAGGACCTGCAGAGCTCCATGGACCAGCTGGACCTGCGGCTGACTCAGGCGGAGGAAGCCAAAGCCACCTGGCAGCCTGTCGGCGATCTGCTGATCGACTCTCTCCAGGACCACATAGATAAAACTATAGTGAGTTCAAACACTTTTATTTCAGTTTCAACTCTTAATAACGCGATCACATCAGCTAAAAGGTTCAAATGCATTGGCAGGATGTGGAAACATTTCCAAAATTGTGTAGAAAAAGTGAAATGCAGATGAGTCATCCCTTAATAATTTAGCAGCGGTTTGATCAAAGACTCTGTGCTGTAGCACAATTGCTACACTCCTGTTTCTGTTAGTGTCACTCTCTTTGAGGATGTCCTTGGTTTAGTGTTTTATACATTAATACACACCTTTCATCATATCTTTTCCAAAGAGGCTGTCCATGAAACAACACATCAAGTTAACAAGCAGAAAAAAAGATGACAAACGGCAGAGAGGAATGAATGATTCACAGGTTGCACAAGGAAGCACAACTGCCATGTTAATGTTCCTTCTGTTACTGTACGCCTCAGATGAACGAGTGTGTGTGTGTGTGTGTGTGTGTGTGTGTGTGTGTGTGTGTGTGTGTGTGTGTGTGAGGAACACTTAAAGTTACAGCCACGTTGAGAGTTTAAATTTTCTGTCCAGGCCTTCAGGGAGGAGATCACCCCCCTCCGTCAGGACGTCCGGGTCGTCAACGAGCTCGCTGCTGAGCTCACGCCGCTGGACATCCAGCTGTCGTCCACCGCCTCCAGACAACTGGACCAACTCAACATGAGATGGAAGTTTCTACAGGTAAATCCTCCCACCTGCACGTGATCGCCTATAAAGCAATATAACGACAGAAAATTAACCTTCTCGTGGCCTAGTGGTACGAGTGTTCGCCCTGAGACTGGGAGGTCGTGGGTTCAAATCCACGGTCGTCTCGTACCGAAGACTTTAAAAATAGGACCCAATGCATCCCCGCTTGACACTCAGCATTAGGGGTTGGATTGGGGGGTTAAACCACCAAAGCACAGGGACATGCGAAGATGTCATTTCACCAGTGTGTGATGATGACTAATGGGATTTTAAAAGACAGAAATATAGAAGAAAATCAGAGAAAAAGACTAAAAAGCTTTAAAATAAACAAAAACTTGCAAATTTTCAGAACAATTATAATAAACAGGAAGCATCACAATGCAATGCAACCACTCACTTCTCACCTCCTGCAGCTGCTTTGCTGATGATTTCGTACAAAATATTTGATAAAATACAGAAAAAGAGGAAAATTTTATATTCGTTTATTTAAAGTGAACAATTTTAACTGCAGGGAAACTTTAAATCTATGCTCTTATACATTCAAATATTCAATATCTGCAGAGTTTTCTATATAATTGCTCATTATAAACATTTTCTTCTATCTTCTGGATATTTTTCCTCCCTTTCTCGGATTATCCTGTCTGTATTATTTAGTCAGCGTTGTCCCTCCAGCTCTGCTTCACTCAAACAGCTCGGTGTTTAATGCAACACTTTGTCGCTGCACATCAGCCGATGCTGCTCTCGCTGCACGCCGGATTCATACTGGGTTCTGATCGTCTTGGTCTGATCCGGCGTGGAACCCGCTGAGCGTTTCTCTGAGTGGAACGTGTCTCACCCTGAAGGGAAATCCATCTCTTTGCTCGTCATCACAGAAGAAGAGAGCGAGAGGAAAATGAAAGGTGGTTTGTTGTGAATTAGGAGCTGAAATCCCACGTGTTTTTGTTTCTGTGAGCAGTTCACGGCTCTCCAATTTTAGAGGTTATTTTAGACAAGAATAATCCATTTATGTGTAAATTAGATGAGCTGTAAAACTGAGATAGCCCCAGATAATCAGACCTGACTTGTGTTTTTTTCTCTTTAAGCTGACCGTTTATTCAGAGCGTCGTTCCTGTCGCGTCAAGTTGAAGGACGACTAATAACGGGTCTGAACGCTCCGCTTTAGTGACGTCATAAATGAAAGACAGATCTCCCCCTTGACAGTCTCATTTTAGATAAAATAGCTGAGCACGTTGCCAGTAAAGTGCATCAAAAGGAATTTAGTTCTATTCGGAGGAAAATAGACATTTCTAAAAAAGTTATTACTTTTTTAAGTGTGACAATGCCGCAGGGGAAATCTGTCGAGCCGGGCTAAATTGTAGCCCTCTGATGTGTCCCGTGAGCACTACAGACGGCCATTAATGGCCCTTTTTTGCCATTAGAGTGATCATAACTCAGACACCGAGGCAGAGAAGGAGCGCGTTTCACTGCGCCGCTCGTTTTTGTTCATTCTCTTTTGTTTCAGCCTGCAGGAAGGCAGCAGCTCCTCTAATAAGCCTGGTCTGACTGTGCAGTTTGATGATTTAGTTTCATATGCAGACAGTCACCATCTGTCTTGCTGTGGTGTGGTGGGCATGAAAGTCATTAGTGGCCAAAAAAAGAAAAAAAAGAGACGGAGCTACTGGCCTTTCTGTGGCCATTATTGGATGCTGTGTGTGGACGTCTGTGATCTTGCTGTCATCGCCCTTAAAGTAGCTGCAGGGATGTGCAATCCTTCGTGTTATGGACAACCAATACTGTGCTGCCAGTCAAAAGCAGGAAAAAACATGCAATAAAGCAAACAGACAGGCGTGTAGAGCAGAGTACAGGTGTGGTGGCCAGGATGTCGATGCACAGCGTTCTACGGTGAATGATTGACCAGGCATGAAGCTTCATATAAACCATTTCTGTTCTGAAATTGATATTTTGCCCATTTTGAAGCATGTTTCAGACATAAATACACCCCCTGTTGCCAAATCTTTTCCTGCTTTCAGTCTGAAACACTTTGTTTCCTGTGACGCTGGATGTTTATTTATGGCTGAAATTAAACAGCTGTCCATCACCTGCATGCATGTGCAGCCCACCCACTCTAATCTAACTTTGCTTTCAGAGTTGCCACATTTGCCATTTAATCCTTCTGTACAGGAGATGATTTAGTGGGGGGTCGACTAAAGTTAATGAATTTAGGGCTATGACGCTGATTGTGTTTTACTTAGAGCTTTAAAACTCCCACGCTTTCCATTTCTACACTCTAGGTCGTAATTACAACATCATTGTTACATCGCTGTCAAACATAAGCATGCCGATTTTAAGGATTAGGTGTTATGATAATAATAAAAATGAACACTACTTTGTTTTTTAGGATGTGGTTTGTTGTATTAAACTGGTAGGAGTTTAAAATTTCATGAGAACAATCTTTTAAAGCTGTTATAACAAATCTGCAATCAAGCTAGGTTTTAAACGCAAAATTGTTCACAGAACACTCACCCCTCCCCTCGGGTATCTTCCCTAAGACGCTACTGCCGAAACCGGAAACCCACGATGCCGGAGGAAACGAGTTAGCGCTAAACACCCGTCATCGTTTTCTACGTCCAAACGTCTTTTGTCGTTCGTGACTTCAAATGGTGTTTTTCCTTTTGGGACTCTGGTAGTTTGTCCTAAAGTTGAAGTGGTAGCAGCCGGCTGGTTCTCCTTCTCTGATGTTATTGAGCTGCGAACTTCTCACACCAGTGCTGTACGCAAGTGCTTAATGAGTGGAGGACCCATTACAGGTGCTTGAAATAATTGAAAACGCTTGAATGTATATTCTGGTATGTTCTAGATTGTGGAAGGTCCTGGATTTTTAATCTAAAGCGTAAAACTGCTAAAAATTAGTTATAGCACAATAACATTAACTTTTATGAGTAAGTTAGCAGCACAGTAAGGTGAAATCATGAAACATCAACTTCAGAGTGTTGGAAAAGTTATTCATTTTAATATATTTAAGTGTAAATTTTGATTTGAAAGATAAAGGAAAACATTAATATAGGCCAGTTTCTACTATCAGAACGTCCGGGGAATTTTACCGAACTTTCACGGCTTGCTCCATTTTTCCGGGCTGAAAGGACCAAATTTCTGGACCATTTTAGGAACCAGCAGAGTACCTGAACTGGGGTACGTACTCAGAAATGGTCCGGTAGAGTTGCTGACTGGGTCTTGTAGTTAACTCATGCTGATTGGTTGTTACTCAGTAGGAAATGACATCGGCAGACTTCGCCAAACAACCGGCATTTGAAATATTGGAAAAGTTGATGGTGAAAATGGAAAAATTGATGAAAATAAGCACTTCAAGGCCAAAAATATGACAGAAATCCCTCCACAACCCCATAATTTATCCTGCTTTGTGGTCTCCTAGAGCGCTGTAAAAAACGTCTTTCTTATGGTCATTAAATGCTGCTTTTTACGTCACACAGCCGCTCTCTTACCGTGCCCCCTGAACGGCGTAATACTTTGAGAGAATAAAACATCTTTAATTATTAATGGCTTTGGCTGTGGGTGCCTTTTGGTGCTAATCAGTGACATCACTTACTGCCCAAATGATCACAATATGCTGATGTTTTAGCAAATTCCTAATTCTTGTATGGATACACAACAGTTGAGAGGACCGAGCCATCATATTTTCCCTGTGACCGCTCCCGCCTCCCAAAATGTCCCGGAACTCCTCAGCTAATCATTTCAGTACGCCGATCACCGTAGGCTTCGATGGAGGTAGACCGCTGCTGTCTGGAGTTTGTGTGGTGTTGAGTTTGCACCTTTAGCCATGCAGCTTCCCTCCAGCCATGCCTGCCATGTTGTCCCATAATAACAGATACCGTTTGTGATGCTTACAGAAAGCTGTTTTGCTGCTAGACGAGGCATATTTGTCAAACCTGACAAGTGCTACTGTATGACGCTGACTTTGCTGTTGTCGATTTGTCCCGGTAAATCCACGCGGTTGGCACAGACGCTCAGTCGTACGATGATTGATGCCTGATCGCATCTTCTTTTCTGCTTAGGTCAGCCAAACACCGACTGGAGGCTCAGATTCCTTGTAGATTGGTCAACGTTGTGTAGACGTGTGAGGAAGATTTCATGTTTCTTTCATTACTCGGAGAGGTCAAAACACTCGTCAGCTCACTTGAGGAAGAAGCACTGCTCAGCCGGAGGCTAAATCAGGATTGTGAAAGTCAGCGAAGCAGATCAGAGCAAATTAGTGAGCAGCAGAGAAAAGGGTACTTGGAAAAATATAAACCTTTTTTTTCTATTTAAAAAAAGGAAGTAGTGCATTCTGAAATTTACTATTACACAGAATAGACGCCTACTGATGGAGGAAACTTCCGGAGTAATACGGAAAACCCACTTCCTTCTTAATTGCTCCGAGATTGAATTCATTCCAACCATGACATGAAGTCCAGCCACTGTGCTCACTTCCTCCCAGCTCACTGTCCTCTGTCTGTGTGTGTGCGTGTGTGTGTGTGTGTGTGTGTGTTACAGGTAGCAGTTGAGGAAAGACTCAAACTCCTGCAGGAAGCCCACAGAGACTTCGGCCCCTCCTCCCAACATTTCCTCTCCAGTGAGTATAATTAACTCTCGTGTGAGCGGAAAAATGGGTGACCCTTGGATTGATTCCACTGAGTTTCACAGTTTCTCACCCTCCCTCTCCTCTCCAGCCTCATAGTCACAAAAAATTCAGTGACGACACACACACACACACACACACACACACACACACACACACACACACACACACACACACACACACACACACACACACACATTAATCTGCAGACGGGACATTTTGATCTTAAATAATACTCTTAATTACAACTCTACTGACTCACTCCTCTTGCTTCGTCATTAGCAGAGAAGAAAAGAGTTGGAGGCAAATACAGACGCATGAAAAAGTCTGTTCCTGACTTTTTAATCACCATCCAGCCATCAGCGTGCTTCCTGCTCCACCTCGGACATGAAGACAACATGTTTCATGTGTGATCGGCGTCGCAGACACGCTCAAACTCCCTAAGCAAGCCCAGACCAGACAATAATCTCTTCACATCTTTGTGTCACTATCTCCTCCATCACACATTCACTCCCATTACACCAGTAGCTTAATATTCCCTCAGGGATCTCTAAAATGCTGCGTTCTTATCTCACCCGATCCATCTCTATCGCTCTTCATCTCTTGCATCTCTCCATCGGAGTTGTGTCACGGAGGAGGGAGAGTGGGGAGGTTTTTACTGCCTATTGCTGTGAAATATGGCCGTTTTTTTCTTTTCCAGCTCTGCAGCAGATTCTGAAATAACTTTGTATGTTATTATGAAAATTTCAGATGCTGGACTTATTTCATGTGGAGCTTCAAACAGTTGTGCTTATAAAGATGCCGATTCAATTTGAAAGAGTTTTTGAGTTCTTTTTTTCCCTGTCTGCAGCATCTGTACAGCTCCCGTGGCAACGAGCAGTTTCCCAGAATAAGGTTCCTTATTACATCAAGTAAGTAATGAGGGATTGTGCATGTTTATGTGAGTGCACGTGTGACTGTTACACAAAGGCAGGTTTGTCTTCATGCTTTCTGTAAAAGTTGTCTCTTTAACACCCCGTTGCTTGTCTCAGGCATCCATATTTATGTTTTTTTTTATTTGCATGCAGTCTTGTTACAGATAGCGTTAGAGCAACAGGGCCTGTCTGGTGGGTTTTGGTGCAGCCAAAGATGAGAAAACACTGAATTATGTGAAGTAGAGCTTTTATTTTTGTTTTCTTTGGTTCTACGACGTTTTCCTTCTGGAGTTCTTGTGTAAGGAAGCTTCCTGCTTCTGCTGTTAGATCCCTGTTGTTGTGTTGATTTGTCACCTGCAGGTGTCGCTTTTTTGCTGACTTACTTTTGTTATTAATAGTGGTGGTGGGAATTTAATTATGATTAATTCATTAGAAAAAAGTAAAGCGTTAAAAAATTAACGCATTTAACCCTTTAGGCCCGCGGGCCTCCCAATTGGGGTCTTTGACGTTTAGCAGCACAATACATGCCCTAAATATCAATAAATGTCATCAAGCTGCACCTCAAAACAAACTTCATAACCTTGGCTACAAGGCCATACAAACCTTTTTTACATGCTCCAAACACAACTAAAGCTACAATCAATCGAGTGATCGGAAATCCCTCTTCATGTGTGTTTTTGTCTTCATTTGTGTCCCTCAGTTTCTTACCTTTGATGTTTCACCTTAAAAAGTTTGTTATATCCAGACTTTCTTATTGTTTACTATTAGCCCTACCTCTTGTGTCACACTGAAAACAGTTTAGACAAAAAACACTGAAAAAAACGGGTTTCTCTTTCCTGGTTTGTGTATGTCCGTGTTACGACGAGTCTCATTGGCTGACTGAGCTGTCAATCTCATTTTGGAGAGTAACGCTTGATTCTATTGGCCCAGATGATCCAAAAGGGGTGTCAATCATCTGAATTGACTAATCAGTCATGGAGATGGAAGGTGAAGCTTCTGGAATAGCTCCACAGACGCACAGCAGCAGTTCAAAACAGCTTTATTTTCCTGTTTTGAATTGAAATACAATTTAAAGGCATTTTTTTAGAAGTTTAAAGAGCTTGACTTTACAATAATAATCTCCATTTCTGTTGTTTGATTCTCTGTCTCATTATTTTTAGTTAAAAAAATGCTTTTGGCCAAATTTTCTTGAACGATTAAAATGCGATTAATCATGATTAATTAATTACAAAACCTCTAATTAATTAGATTAATTTTTTTTAATCGAGTTCCACCCCTAAGTTAACATTCAGTTCATGTGACATGCACATTCCTCAGCATAAACTCCTATACCTGGTTCAGCTATCTGACCTGAAACCTTTTTACCCTGGATGTTTCTTTCAGCTCTGGGTTGTTGTGTTTCCACTAAAACCAGTGAAACACTGGACTGTGACTATAAAGGCACAGAATTTGCAAGAAAATATCAAAATCTCATTTTGGAATAAAACTGAATTTGTTTTGCAACATTTCTTCAGTACGGTATCATTGGATTTGTTCACAGCTCCCAAACTAAATAAAAAAGCCACTGCGAAAGTTTGCAGACACACATACAGACGTTTTTTGAGATAAATCTTGCAAAGATCTTGTCATCATTTTCAAAATGAACATGAGAGCCTCTGAGTTATGCAAGGAAACTGATAAACTCTTGCAAATATTTGGAGAATTTTTTAAAACTCCCAATTCGTAACAGTTTGTCCTACGGGTTATAGGTCTGATCTAACAGGCAAATAAAGCTGCTATGTGTTACCTTTAGTCTGACGACAGGTAGCTGTGGCAAAAGAAACAACAAAACAGAAAAAGTCCCTGGTTTCTAGAAAATATTTCTGCACCTTAAAACAGATTAGATGCAGCCCGCTTAAATCCCAGGAAGGCTTACGTAAGTCTTCTAACTGCAGCTATAATCTCTTCAGTTTCTCCTAAATCAGGTCAAAAATCAGATTTTTGTTTACCCAGGAGTTGCAGCTTTTCAAAAACATCAGCCTAACCTGAACTCATTTATATAGATTGCTTTAGCTGGCAGTAGGAGAAATCTGAGTCATTTTCTTCTCACTCCTTTGTGTTTAACCATTGTGCTGCTTTACTTTGTACACGTTGCAGCCCACAATAAAAGCTTCATTCATCAAGATTTTAGTGACAATAACCCAAAAGTTAACTTAATTATGTTTTCTGTAAATAAGTTTAAACTGGTGAAATGGGACTTTGGTGCATAGTTGAGATTGTTTTAAAGAAGTTTTACACAAAACTCTGCCTGTTTTTGCTTTGTAAGTTATGATCTGAAACGTAAACCTCAAGCAGATCAGATAAAATATAGAACAGTTGTAAATAAAGTGAATATTGCCACATCACTAGGGTTTATTACCTTTGCAGAAAAACTGTAGATTTTATCTTTCCATTCTCACAATCAAACGTGGATTTTAGTCCTAAAAGGAAGAACGTCTTGTGTTTGTGCCTGCAGCTCAGCGTCGGAGGCGATCAGAGATTAAAGCCAGTCAGCCGGTAACTCACAGAACAGCCTTCTTCCTTTTAGAGCGAAACCACAGCCTCTGATCACAGATGTGCCCAGCCAGTGAACCTGCAGCTCTCAAACACAACATGTGCTCTTTTGGACAAAACAATGCACATAAAACGCTGCTGCTGTGATGCAAACACTCACGCTTGGCTGCACAAGCGTAAAGATGCAGATGAAGTCCAACTGGAATGAACCCTCTGTGAGCCTTCACCATATGCTCTGCAGATTCCTCCATGTGGACGGTGTTCAGAGATTCTTGTGTAAAAACAGAAAGGAATGATAAAGCTGTTTTCTCACAGCTGATGTACACCTTCGTTTGTAGCTTTCTTAAGGCATTTAAATACCCTGCAGTGCATTTTCCTCCTTCTTTACATGCAAATCTACAGTATACGCAAGCCTGCCCTCCTCTCCTAAAAATCCATTTAATTTCCCGCCTGAACTGAATTCTGAATCCATCTCCACGGCTAATCACAGCTCGCTTTCAGCTCTGCCACATTCTTGGGATTCCTGACACATTCATTCCCCTGAACTCCTCGTCTCCTCTTCCATCTTTTTTTCATGCTGTGCCGCTTTCTTCCAGGTGACAATGGCCCCCTGATTAAAATTAGGCCATTTTTGGGCTCCCTGTATGGAGGAGTTCAGATGACAAGATGAAATCAAATGGATTCATGTACGCCGCGTGAATAATGCCTCACGCCGGCTACCCTGAGCTCGGCCCCGGTTCACATAACGTGGACAATGTGTCTCTCTGAATGTTTAGTTCGAGAAGTTTTAATCGGAATCTCAAACCGTCTGAGGTGTAATTTAGAGGCTTAATGCTGCTGTAATAAAGAGTTTCTAAAGAATAATAAGAAAAGAGTTGGGGTGAAGCGATGCCAGCCAGAGAGAGGCGTCAGGTGGTGAAAGCAGGTACGTTTCACCTGTCACCGACTCTTCGTGATAAGCCTTCCAAGCTGCTGTCAGTAGAACGGGGGAGAAAAAAAAACTTCCTCTTTCTCACTCCTATATTTCACCATTTTCCTTTTCCATGGTGCATCCAGACATGCTTAGACTCAGTCATCTTCCCACTCATGATTATTCATGCTGACTTCTGAGCGCGTGACAATGACAAACTCCCACCAGCCAGGGAAACGTTTCGCCAGTCGGCTGCTGTCTGTGTTTAAATTAGTGCTTTGAACTTTGGCCATGCAGAGAATGTGGATGTTTCTGTCAAGAACCGCAATGATTTTCTTTCTCTGTTCCTAGAAGGGGTATAGATGTATAAAGCAGGTGTAGTTGTGTTTGTAGTGTTATGGAACATCAGGGAGGAAGTTAATGAGAATCATTTTATGCTTCTGTGATCCAGTGGTGAGGAAAACCAAAGCTGCACATAAATGTGTGATCAGTTACCGGGCCTTTCCACCAGACACGTTGCATTACGTCCGTGAAGCGTATACGTAGCAATTAGCCTCTGTCATAGTGGGTGGGCGTGTTTAATAGGGTTACTATGCAGTTTTGGCTTGTTTTTAGCACCCCCTAGTGTCCGTTAGTGAAGCCAAAAGTGAAACTTATCTCCTCGCTGTGCATTCATTCTTAATCTACCTGCTGAAATGTCTCCTCAGCCTTCATTAGTGTCTACAGGAGCGGTTCATCACTAAATCAAACAAATCGGCTGTGATCATGATCTAAAACATGCAGGAAACATGCTGGAAGCAGACTCCAGCAACAGATCTACTTTACTAAGCCCAACAGGGACCGGACCGGCACTCTGAAGTTGCAAGTGCAGTATCCTGGCCACAGAGGGTGGAGGGGGTCTGAGTGACGTTTCATTAACCCTGTAAAGGGTCACTTTAGCACATACTGGCTCAAGATTTAAAAATATGAAAAAGCTGCATATTATGCCTTCAAACTGGCTTTGAAGCGTCTCAGAGGCATAGGGGTGCATTTTTTCGCTAAATTTACACTTTGAGTTAATTTTCTATGCGCTACGCTTCTAGAATGCGTCAAGCTCAGTAGTTCAGATCAGGCCGGACAGAATGTCGAACACAAAAGCAATGTAAAACATTACCTGTGAAACCTCCATAGCTGAGGTAAACGGAACAGAAAATTAACCACAGACCTTTTTGGACACATGCTGCCATCTTTTTTTCTTGCTTGTTATCACGTGAACTGCCAAAATCACGCATGATCTTTCAATTCTTTGGTGATTTTGTGACAGCTGCGTGTGCCAGTGGGAAGGGAGCTCACGGGTAAAGTGCATCCATTACGTTACGTACCATTTATGCATCTAGTGGAAAGCTGGGGTTAGTCTAAAAGTGTCACATTTGTGAAGTTGTTTCAGCTGCTGTCCTTTTTCAGTCAGACCTAAATCTCTTTACATCTGTGTAAAATTGTATTTTTGGGTTTAATAATAACCCAGAGATTTTTATGAATCTAGAAAACAGCTTTTCTGCAAGTTTTGTCAGCTCACGAACAAACGGACGCGTGAGAATACACGTGAGGATACATTAGAGACAGAGAAGCAGCAAGCTTGTGTCTTGTTTGAAAATATATCAATATTTTTAAAAACTCAAGATAATGTCCTTATTCATGTCAGAAATAATATTTACTGATCTTAACGCCCAACAGCTTCACAGCAGCTGGCTACATTTGTTGACTCTATTTTATTTTTAAGAAATAGACGTAAAAATAACATTCTCATGCAGATATTAAAGTCACTAACAGACATAAAGAATATAGGATTTAGAGGCATAAAAAGGAGGATTGACATCTGTGACGCGTTTGCGGCTGCTGCTTGGCTTTAGTCTGGGATTGGAGATAAAAGCCACAGAGATGAACGGCACTTTAAAGGACAGGTTTATCACTTTCAAGTTAACAACAGCCTGTGATCACAGATGTTCTCATCCAGTGAAGCTGTCAGGTTCAGTTCAAACAGACTCTGGTGTGTTTAAATTCAGGCAGGCTGCTTTCAGTTATGTCCACTCAAGTGTTCGCTAAGAAAGCACAAATAAGGAACTCAAGCATCATTTGGGGTCAGATTTATTTTTACTTTAGAAGACGAAAATACCAACTGTGTGATTTTATGACACTAAAGGGAAATTCTGTTTAAGTAGATGTTGAGCTACCATAAGCAGCCAGCTTTGATGTGTGGACAAAGATCACCCCAGACGTGTCATATTTTAGGACGTCTACGTTTTACAGACATCTAAATCATCCGTTTTCAACCAAGGTGCAGTTTGAAATCCATCAGTGTCCTCTTTTATGTATGACTGCAGTCTACAATAGCAGCCTTTACAGAGGCTAGCGTACTCGTAGCACCGCTTTTCTGAGAGATGGAGTGAAGGAAGTCCTTTTACTCTTGACGTGAGCTGCTGATAGGTTTCTCTAGTGGGAGACTTTTTGTGTGTGTGTGTGTGTTTTTAGAAACTTTCCAAGAACAACCTCCCCAGTGCTTCTGTGTAATAGACCATCTGGTGCAGTGGTTAGGCTGAAGATGATTGCACAGAACCACTTCTAAAGATTGGAGCTTCTTTCTAGACTGACAAGTAGACCTGAATCATGCCACCTAAGTCCTGCCTCAATATTTATTCAAAATGTTCACATGCTCTTCACACACTGATGGCAACCTAAAAATGTCATGCCATTCTCATTGAAAACGACGATCTGACCAAGAGGCAGCAGCAACAGAGACACAAGTAGCTTTGCACCAAAGAACAACAGACAGATAAGATAAAAACAGACATAAAAGACTGTTCTCGTATACAATATGTGCAAGCGATCAAAACAGACTTAAATCAATCTTTAAGCACTCAGAAGCAGGCACATTGATCAGAAACTATTGATCATAATGAATTGTTGAAGGTAGATAATGGAACGTAGGTAGTGAGCTTTAGTGATTTTTGCAGCTCATTCCAGTCGTTGGTAGCAGCAAACTGATATGAAGAGCAGCTGAAGGAGGTGCGAGCTTTAGGAATATCCATAGAAATTAAGTTACTGGAACGTAAAATGTGCTGGTTGTTGGAGGTGGGATTCTACTGATGATTGTTTTGTGTATAAATTGATACCAGTGGAATGGAGTGATGGCCAGTTAACGAATGAGTACAGATTACAATGATGAGTAGTGAAAGGAGCACCAGTAATGAAACGGATTACATATTGATAAATGACCCTGAGTTTATGAAGACGTTTTTTGGAAGCAGACCTATAAATGATGTCACCGTAATCTAAAATGGGAGGATTGTCATTTTGACCAATGTTTGCTTTGCAGAATGAGTAAAGGATGACCTGTTGCGGTACAGGAACCCAATTCTTGACTTGACTTTAGAAATGTGTTAACGTGAATGTCAATTATGGCAGGAGAGATGCCAACAATAGGTCGAAAATGTAAAACTAAACCCTCAGGAACAAGCATTACACGTTCCTGTACATTGGAGGCGTGGCTTAGGGGGGATAAGCCTGAAGAAAGGGGGTTGGACCTTAGAACTGTCTATAATCAAACAGAATCTTTTTCCAGAACTCTTCTCCTACCTTTAATAAAAATATTTATTTCATGAATCATCCCAGCTTTAGTGAATGATCTCACACCAGATGAACCTGAGCTTCCGGGCCTCCAACTCAGGGTTTATGTTTAAAAACTCACAGTAAACAGAAGCTTTATTAATGGGAACGTGATTTTAGATCTGAAAGACCTCGCTCTGTCCTCGCGTTCACTGAAGGTTCGTTTCTGTATAAAATGTTTTCAGAACACCTGAAATGCCTTTTGCTCTTAATATTCTTTGTTTTTCTGCTTGTTTTCTCTTATCTTAAACGTTTCAGCTTCATAGTGTTTGTGTCATTACTTTGATTTCCCCCTCCCAAGACGTTTAGAGAAAAGGTTGCTCTCATTATGTTTTTATGAACTGTTGAAATAGTCTAATATTTATTTTTGTGGAAATTGTCTCACTTGTATTTTTCCCTGTAAATCTCTTTTTGTTTACGTGTGAATGCGTTATGCACTGAGCTACTTATGTTTTAGAGATAAAAATGCTTTATGGAGATAACTTTAGGTCATTCCTGGTTCTGATAGCTCCCGTTTTCCCTCGTTACTTCTTGTGTTTGCATGAAGCAAATAGCAACAAATCCCCTGCCGCTGCATTGATTAAACCCTGTTGACGATTCAGGCGGGCTCGGTGGTCCGAACATTAGCAATGCCTCCTCAGTTGTGAAAAAGGTTATCAGCCAGTGCAGCTGCTGAATAGTGATGAACATCTGCGTACGAGCAGAGCGTATGCCATCCACGGCTGCAGCTCGACTTCACTTCCCGCTGACTGTCAGCAGAGAGCGAGCTGCTGCAGAATCCACAGGGGAACCAGTGCATTTATAAAAAAACACCACCCTCCAGAAAGCTTCTCAAAAATGATCCGAGGCTTCTGACAGCCAGGTGCTGCCTTGGAATCTCTACACACACGCACAGGAGGAACTCAAATAGATGCACCTGAATTTCACCTGCAGCTTGAGGAAGAGTCATGTTTTTGTTGTCCTGTGTGCTTGTGAAGGCTGCTGTTTGATCAGATTTGGCATGCATCCTATTTTATTTATTTTGTTGGTTTTTCAGCGTATTTAGTTTGTGTCCCGGTGTTTGTGTGGAAACCTCGGCATAAAAGCCAAAAGCGAATAGGGACTTGAAACTTGGTCTCCTTGTTTTTATTTCCCGCAGCATTTGAAAAGACTCCCCGTGGCGATGAGAGGGATGCACAGTGTGGGAACGTGTGCTTGTTGTTTTTGCTCTCTACTGTATGGTTTTTGTATCGAATTTGTGGTGAAGTTTCTCGCCTCTGGCAAGAGTCTCCAATAAAACCATCCACCGTGTTATTAAGCACAAAAATTATCACGACGAGTGTGAGAGTTTGATCACTTTTTGCTGTTATTGTCCATGTTTTTGTGCTTTCATAGTCATTTCATCTGTCCGTGTGTGTGTGTGTGTGTGTGTGTGTGTGTGTGTGTGTGTTTGGTCGGTCTAATTATTTGTTTTTATTGTATTTTTCAGTCATCAGACACAGACAACCTGCTGGGATCATCCAAAGATGACAGAGCTCTACCAATCACTCGGTACAAAACACGCAATCAGAACTGTTGATTTCTAATTTTGTCTCGTCTCAAAAAGCATTTTTCAGAAACTCATGGGAATTTGGTTTTTACTAACAGGAAAACACAAATCTCACACAGTGGGGTTTTGGTGTGATTTATTAACTTCAGTAGAAGACTGTTTGACAGTTGTGCTCTTACTTAGTAAATTGGTTTTATTGAAATTATCTTTAACAATCAGCAGGATGGAAGTAATGCTGGAGGTCATGACTCACATGAGATGCATTTTTCTATCCTCTCTCTAACATGTTCCAGAAAGATAATCAACTTTTGTCTTTGTTATCCCAGTTTTCATTTAGTGAATGTAGAAAAACTCACAGATTGGCGTGATTATTCGATATTTTACAGAAGACATTTGAAACCTAAACAAGTATAATAAAAACTACCAGGATTCACATATTAGAGTCACCTTTATTCTGCATGTGTGCAGGTACAAGATGCTCACCGTGCATCTGCAAAGTTCTAATCCAGAACTTAAAGCGGCTGTCCGAAGAATTTCTTTTACCTGATGGCACCATCTAGTGGCAGACAAGCGTATCACACCAGGAGTCGGTCGATTCGGTTTTTTAAGATGGCGACTTCACGTTTCTTGTTTATGAATGTGCTTCTGTAGCCGACAAACAAAGCTAAAACATGTTTTACAAGTATTATTCTCATGTCATGTTGTGTTTTCATATATTTATATTTTAAAGACTTACTTGTCCGTGAAAAGTTCATCAACTCTACATCAGCCGAGGTACTTCCTTAAATCTGAAGCACGTAAGCTGTAGTCTAACGCTATTGGTTAGTTCAGTTCATATTGCACGGAGCAATACGAGGCAGGGGGCGGGCTTAGCAAAAAAAAAAAGATGTATTGCTTATATTATATCACACTACATGATAAGACAATCACTTTTACGGATTTCTGAAAAATCATACATAACTCCTGAAAGGGGAAAACTCCGGACAGCTGCTTTAAAGGCAGGGTTGAGGTTTGAGATAAATTCACAAACCGCCTCAAACTCTAAGGACCCAACAAAGCAAAGAGGGCTACTTAAAGACACCACATGGACATTTCTAGTTCATGCTGTGTTTTGGCTGTGCAGAAAGGCAAAGTTTCAGATTATGCAACACAGGAGTGATGATCAAACAACCTGTACTCTTAAAAAGTCAACAGGAAGCTTTAACAGAAGATATGTTTGGAAAGCAGCTTCAGGACAAACCAGAGCTTTTCTGTTGTAAGCTGTGGTGGGTTAAAGTAAAAATAAACTCATTTGGGACAATTTAAAGAGGAAGTTTTGTATAGGTGAGAATTGAAATGTCAGGAAGTCGCTTTGAAAAGAGTTTTTCTTTTCCTAACAAGACACCACAATGACAAAACTCTGTGTGAACTGCCAGAAGAAATAAAAGCTGGATTTTTTGGGGACGTGAACCTAAACTCAGAATCAGAGGAGAAAATATCCACATCACAAATAGAACGACATTAAGAAGCTTCTGCAGGCCTAAAGCGAGCAAGTCATGTCTGTTTTTAAAGTTCATCAAATTAAAAAGTAACGCTTCATTACCATTTGATGAAAAACTGGTTTGAACAAGTGCTGCGAGGGATTTATTTACTCCTTTACTTTTCATAAATATGTTGCAGAATCTGCCTCAGAGGTGTGTAAACACAGCTCTTAACTGAACATCCATCTGGTCTTCTCCTGCCTCCCTCCTGCTCTCCAGCAGCGTCCGTATGGACGTCCCCGTCCCAGTGGGAGGGACAGTGGGACTGTTCTTTAATGAGCAGCCTGATTGGAAACAACCTCGGAAACTTTGGGAGCATTTGCTGGAGGCCAGCAGCTCAACAAATAGCAACATCCTTCCTCTGGAGACGAAACTCACCAGCCTAATTACACATTTCAGTGGTTTTTTTCTTTCTTAAGACAAATACAAACAGAAGTCAGATTTCAGTGAAGACACAGATGCTGCTGGTGATGCCCTGTGGACAGATTTCTGTAGCGTCCGTTTACCTTTCATCCCCTCATCTCTTTCCCTCCCTGCAGCGGACTTGAATAACGTGAGATTCTCGGCATACCGAACGGCCATGAAGATCCGCAGACTACAGAAGGCTCTGTGCTGTAAGTAAAACACACACCTGTTGCTTGTGTGGATCTTGTTGAATATAGCATTATTTGGCGCACACTGGCAGGATATAAAGTTTTTGTCTCGCTGTGAGCTGCCATTTTGAATTTTGATAAAGGCGGCTATTATTCACAGCCTCTCCCGTTTCCAACACACACACCTTTCTAAGCACACACAGATGCCCACACACTGCAGGTGCACGCAGGCGCCGCTTCCTCGTGAGGTTCAGCCTGCACGGCTGCAGCTACTTTGAGTCAGCGCGGCGTAATAATGGTGACGAATGATGCCTATTATCCAGATGTTGATGTTGTTATCACAACAGAACACTGTGAGCAGGCGCCGCTCATTTGCATCCCGCTGTTTGTTGGACGTTTGTGAGGAAAAAAAACAAAAATGCCGTGTTTTTTTCTTTGCACAGCAGCGTGTAGCCGGGTAGCTTCTGCTGTCTGTTGCCTTTTAATGAGTTGCAATGATTCAGACGTTTTAGTTTACTATCTGGGATTGCTTCTCTAATCACGTGTGTGTGTGAAGAGAATGCATCAGGCTGAGTGATTTTGATGTGGGCGCGCTGTTGCAATTCAATTTAATTCATTAGATTAGAAGAAAAAAAGCCTGCACGGCAGGAGGATCAGTAGTTATTAGTTCATGGATGTGTGTGTGTTTACATGAGAGAACGACACACACGTGTGCATCATAAGGATGCTGTGAAATGGTTAATTGGGTTAAGCCCGTGCCAGGAGGCTGAAGAAGCAGAAATGAGCGTGGCGTCTGACTAATGTGCCACAACCTTTTCAGCTCCGTGTAACGACAAAGCTGGAGAGAAGTTAAGTTTTTGCCATCTTGATAGCATGGCCGCCCTGCTGCGTCTGCTTCGAGTGAATTACTCCAGTAATTAGTGTTGTCTCTGGAGCAGGGGGAGGAGAGGAGAGCTTTCCCACAAATTAGTATAAAAACACAGCCTCTCTCTTCCACATCAGGAGCTAATTCCTGCAGATTTCACCTAACTGGTCGTTATAAACCTAAAGATGTTCCTTTTGGTTATTATAGGTGTTTAATTTTGAAGGTGTGATGCGTGAGAGTGGATAGATTTATGTACATCTGACTTGTTATGCTGAAAAAATGAGATGAAATATGTAAAACCTTTTTTAGCTTGATTTTGAAGCTACCAGAGCTAACTGCTCTCCTGTTTCTTGATCAGTCTGTTAGATTTTCAGACTGTTTCACTCCAAAGACACGTTCGTTGGAGAGAGAGAGACACTTTACAGGACATGACGGAGATATTAATGAGATATTGATTTAAGAATAACGGTCGTCTTTGTCTTTGAAGATGTAGCGACCAAATTAAATTAAAAGAAACTTCACTCCTCTCATTGTGCTGGATTCATTGCCTCATTTGTCTTTACCTTCATATTTTTCTAATATGAATATTTCACTATAATAATTTTTCAATAAAATATTTAAATCTCTCGTTTTAATTTTCAAGTCCCATTTGAAGTAACAGAGCAGTTTCCTGCTCCTCCGCCCTACTGGTTGAAAGTGGAATTACAACTACCGTAAACAACTCTGCTGCAGCCTGCTGTAGCTAGTGCTAACAACGAGCTAACGCTAACATGAGCCAAGTCTTACTAAATAAGCCACAAAGTAAAAAGATCCACACTGTTGGACAAAAATATTATTACTTACAAGTCCAGTAGCAACAAAGCCAGGTCACCATCCTCCTTTCTCAGCTTCCTCAAACTATCGTATGCTGTGCTGATGTTCACTCCGGTTTTAGCTCTTTGCTTCACCTCCAAAGACATTACTCTCTTTTACTTCCAGGCTTCGCCATGATACCAACAGAAAAGCAAACTTCTTTTTTCTTCTTCTTGTGCTTGTTATTGACGATCAGCAAACTGAAAAAGCTAACTGCGCAGAAAATAGCTAACAGCCGTAATGCAGTTATAAGATAAGAGCGCCCCCTAGAACACCTACCCGCTCCACAAAACTGTAAAGTGCAGTTTTTGGTCAGTAAAGTTTCTAACTCAACAATCACTGAGATCAACGTTAAAGCTCTAGCTCAAAGTTTACAGAACTGTTTAGTTTTGCTTTAAGTTTCTTGGTGTCTTTGCCTCCTTCTCTGTCTGCAGTGGACCTGCTGGACCTCAGCGTTGCCCAGAGCACCTTTGAGCAGCACAAACTCACCAACAACAACCACCTCCTCTCCGTTCCCGACGTCATCAACTGCCTGACGTCCATCTACGACGGCCTGGAGCAGGAGCACAAAGACCTGGTCAACGTCCCCCTCTGTGTCGACATGTGTCTCAACTGGCTGCTCAACGTCTACGACACGTGCGTGAGCCGTCTGATGAGATTACAGATCAGCCTACATGTTTATATCTTTTAAATTCGTCACAGATTTTCCATATGCTGAATGTACCGACGGTGTAGGCGTGTTTGGTTTGAAAATCCCCGCTGCGTGTTGGATTTAACCGAGAGGCGACACTCAAATAGACACCAAGCAAGTGTTACCAAACATGTGTCTTTATGTAACCGCGGGTGTGTGTGTGTTCACATTACTGAGGAAATGTAATTAGACACACAAACATGAAGGAACACCAGCAGGGCGCGCACACACACACACACACACACACACACACACACACACACACACACACACACGCAGATGAATGCCCTTTTCCTCTCCAAGCACACAACGATTTTCTGTCACTGCTCTTCCACACGGCTCCAAATCTGAACTGGGTAGAACAAACATAAATATAATGGATACACGTAGGCCTGCTGGAAGTACAAACACGATTAAGTGGTTGCCACGTTTGTTCTTTCTGCAGCGGGCGCAGCGGGAAGATCCGCGTCTTGTCCATGAAGATCGGCTTGCTCTCGCTCTCCAAGGGACACTTAGAAGACAAATACAAATGTGAGTGAAAATGAGTAGGTGATGTGTTTGCTGTTTGTGCTCATGCCCCCCCCCCAATGTACTTCAGTCTGCAGCAAGTGGTCCGGCCCACGCTGCTCCACCACAGCTGTAATCCTTGTAGTATTAATCAAAGTCAGTAAAAAAGAAAGCCAGGCAGAGAATGGTATGTCTAATTGGATGAGAGACCTCCTACGTTTGCCCTGTTCTTTATTTAATTCTGCTTTCTGATTTATTTTTGAGGATTAGAGAGCGAGGGAGCTGGTTCCACTGGGAGAGGACTTGTCAGTCTGGCTTCCTGCTCTTTGTCTCTGCTGCTTTATCTTCCTCCGTCTGTCTGCCTTCGCTGTCACTGATCACACTCTTGTTCATCTGTCTAACAGTTCCACTTTGTCTGCTGTCCTATCTTACTTACTCTGGCTTCCCCCTCTCCTGCCGTGGCATGAACCCCATCCCTGAGCCTATTCGTTCCACTGGCAGTTTCTATTAGCTTGAGAAGGGTATCAAGCACGCTTGATTGCATTCTTCCTCCTTTACTCTGGTAGAGTTTCATTTAGTGTCAGTCCCATGCATACACTCCCGCTACTGCATCGTACACACCTAACCGCGCACGCACGCTGTGGTTTGACACGCGGTTGCAAATGTCATATTTAATTGTGCAGAAGAAAGTCCTCAGCTGAAATTGAGGGTGCTGATCAGTCGAGGTCACAAGTGCACGTAATTGCCAGTGTGGCCGTGTGCACGCATAGAAGCTAGCATCAGAGCCAGGCGTCATGTGGAGATCAAAGACGGCTGCAAGCACGGGAGCAGAAAGAGCCGTCACTCTGCTACAGGATTACCCTCGCTGCCCTCTTCGCTCAGTTTGTGCAGAAGCTTTGTGATGTTTTTTCACTTTATCAGGAAAAACTGTCAACATCTGACATGTTGTCACTGGGCAGAAATCATCCAGTACAGCTCTGTCACTCTCCACAAGACGTACAGGAGAGCTGGAGGCCAGGAAGGAAAGATTACTGATGATCTTAGATGTAAAGATTAAATATGAATCTGCTCCTCTAGTGCTTTTCGTGTCCTCCCTTCCGACTCATCGTCACACAGACATCGACTAGTTTCCTCCTACCTGCTGCTACACAGTCACTCTTTCCCCCGCTGTATCTACTTATACTTGTCTTTTCCCATCAACATCACCCACATGCTCAGATTTTGTTTTTCTCTACCACTCTTCCTTAATTCCTCCCTCTTCATTCTCGCTCGGCTTCACTCGTCCACAGATCTCTTCAGCCAGGTGGCGTCAGCAGGTGACACGTGTGACCAGAGACAGCTCGGTCTGCTGCTCCACGAAGCCATCCAGATCCCGAGGCAACTGGGAGAGGTGGCGGCGTTCGGGGGGTCCAACATTGAGCCCAGCGTCCGCAGCTGCTTCCAACACGTAGGTTCACACTCCCAGTTGTAGATTATTCTCCTTAAGGAGGAAATCTTTTATAAATGTTGATCTGGGGTAAATGGGAGGAGAGGTGGCTGTTTTGTTCAGCATGTTTTTAAATGTAGTTTCAGAGATTCCCTTGTTTGTATTAACACTCACTCCTAGCATGTTAAACAAAAATATGAGGGATGATGTAGGAAATTCCCAGAAAGACATTTGTCATCTTTTTATGTTTAATATATCTTAGGAATCTTATTCACCTGCTAAAAACACACCAGATTTCATCGTCTCCTACATCTTAAAGGTTCTAGATCATGCTATTTTACACCTTTCAGAGCAAGGATGGGCCCATATATGACAAAATATTACCATTGGCACTATGGAGGACTTATTTATTCATAAATATTTGTTATTCTCTTGAGACATTTTTTCAACCCGCAAATAAGATGCTTGGATTCCATGAAATCCCGCCTCCACTCGTGTGAGTTCCACCCATTTCATGACATAACCCTCGGCCCCCAACAAAGCATCATGGGCCACGAAGAAGATGAAGAATAAAGTAGTTATAGACTCATGTAAAGATAAAAAAAAACATCCCACTTTTAAACAATGTTTTTACCATGTTGGGCACACAGCTTTATTATTGTTAACTCAACATTGTAACCATTCAGCTAGCGGTTAGCGGTTAGCATTTTGGTTTGGCGTCTCCATCGGTTGGTTTCAACATTGGGATGGCACTGGTTTGAAGATATAATCTGTCTGAAAATCCACTCTGGCACTGGTGGAGGTTTAACGAGTATTCACCCGTGAAATGATGAGCACAGACAGCTCCTTAAAGGGACAGTGTGTAGTTTTTACCATTAATCTCTGGAAAGATTCATTGAAATGTTGTCAAAAAATAATTAAATGATGACCAGTTGTTGAAAAATATTGGCAGCTTCTCTGGGCAACACCATATTGGATGCTATGTTTCCTTCTACGGGAGCCCATGAGGACAAAATGCATTTAATGATTTGTAACACGGTTACAAAACATTTGCCATTCATAAATGTTGTTTTACACATTTACCTTTTCGCTCATTGCCGGTGATGAAAGGGAGTCTGATGTGCTTGTCATTTTGCTGGAGGTTGCACTCCCAGGGATTTTTGACCCTAATGGCCATTTGTTGCTAAGGTCTTACTTGAACACAAAAATACTGCTTGCTTGCAATTATTTAGGTATATACTGCCCCTTATCGCCAGGGAAAATACACACAATCACTTTAAGATAAAATCCAACCATTTCTGTCAATCAAACTCTTGTTTAGGAAGACTGAACATATTCCTGTACCTCTCAAAGCTGAAACTGTTCTAGGCATTATTAAATGTGCAGACTAGATAAGAAAGAAATTACTTCTTCACAACAGCATAGATTAAATCCCCTGATAGCAACTCTGGGAGAGTGGGCGTGAGTGTTTACAGTCCGGTGGAGGAGCATGCAGGTTCGTCACTTCCTCGATGAGGAGGGGCAGTAAAGGATGACACAAACGTACCCCATCCAGCTGTTTGCAATAGCTAGGCAAATCAGCCGCTGATCCGGGATTCAAGCATGAAGTCACAAACAGTTTTTGAGTGTTTTTGATGAAGAAATAACAAAATAACGTGGTCAAACACTCCAAAAAGCTGATTTGGTATGATATAGTCCCTTTAATAAAATAACTTTACACAAGTCCTTTTTGTTTTCTGAGTCCTGGTCTTGGGTCGTGAATCGAATTCCCCTCGGGTATTTCATGAGTCACAACATCTTGTAAAAGCTAAAGTCATAAATCAGTTCCGTTTCATCCACTTCACTAAGCCACAGCTGTCTCTCTCAATCCAGTAAAATGTTCTTTAATGTTTTAGCTTCGCTGACCAACCATGAATGGCCTTTACTCCTGTTCTGGTTGTCCTCTATTGTTTTACTGCAGCCAGCGAGCGACTCTGCTCAGCTTTATTTCTGGACGTTACCAACATTTAATGATGTCGCCGTCGCCCCCCCCCCCCTCCACCACCACAGGTTCATTGCTTTAATTTTCTCACAGTTTCTCCTTTGGCTCATGATTTGCCGCTCTTTTTACCCGAGCCAGAAACCATAAATTTAACTGATTTCCTGCACTGCACCTCCAAAAATAGCAGAGCGGGGCAGATTTAAACTCGGGTTGATGTTATTTTCATAAGCACACAGACGTAGAGTCCAACCGCATGCACATAAACACGAACAAATTGCTCACAGACTTGGTCATGAATCTTTGTGTCAGCTGTGGTTCAGCCACTCATTAATCGTTCAATCATCCAACCAGGTTTGGCAGGTAGAATTCAGTAAAACACACAGAATCCTCCATGTCTGATACACACCTATCTACTGATGAATTTGCACCACTTCAGACCCCCACTTCATTTGGTTTAATGGTTTTATATCAACTCTGTCATAAATTTAACTTCTTCCTTTGTCCTTCTGTCACTCTCCTTCATCCATCCGTCCATCCATCCATCCATCTAGCCAGCCAGGCTGTAATTAATCTGTAAGCGCTATAAGATGGGGAAGAGGAGGGACAGGTGAAGATGGGGCTAATGATGAGAGGAGAGACCGGTAAAGGTCAATGGAAAAAAGAAAACATGATCTGGAGTGTGGTTCGTTTGAAGAATTTAATCACAGTAATCTAACTTCCTAATGAAAGGATTAAAGTTCTCAGGGTTTTTAAATGCACATGGGATTTTCTTTATATGGTTCGTATCTATATTGTCAGGGTCTAGGTCTGAACTAAGCAGGCAGAAACAGGAATTTGGTTGTGGCGTGGTGTTTTGACCCAAACGCAGAGTGACTGGCGCTGGGTTTGGACAGACATGCAGTTAATATAGGAACCGTGGTACGCAGCTCGAAAGGAAACAAGAGCGTACTGCGGTTCCAGAATAATGAAAAAAGACTTACGGGAAGTCGACAGGTCTGAGAAGGTGTCAAGCTAATCTGGAAAGTTGACTAGCTGGTCTTGTAAACTCTGGACACGATTCTCATAGAACGTCTAGAACGTTATTCGGAACAATGATTGAGCCCCGGGCAGAAGTCTCATACTCATACTCATAACGTCCCGGGCTGATAACATGGGCAGGAAATCAGATCTGGTGCATGCTGGGTAGTGAAGTCCTGAAGCAGGTTTGGGTCTGAGGTGGATGAGGTCTGGGGTGATTAGGCGTGGAGGTCGGGGAGCCAAAACTGTGACATATATTTAAATTTATATTAAAAACAATGTCTTTCTATGGTTGACCTAAAGCAATGAACCTCAACTGGCAGCCTGCGGGCCACATCTGGCCCACTAGACCTTTCCACCTGGACCCCCAACCCTTTGGGCCCTAAAGTACCCCAGTTGGACTTTGAAGTTTAGCAGCAAAATTCATGTCCCAAATATCAATAATTGTTTACGTTCGCCAAACACAACTAAAACTACAGTCAAACCAGTTTAGATGGAAAACAAAGCCATTTTAAATATTAATAAATTAAGATACAATAATACTTGAACTTTATTTTAGAAGAGCATCTGACCCTCATGGTGTCTGCTGGAAAAACCTCCGACCCTTGAACAAATTTAGTTGAGGACCCCTGACCTAAAGAGTAAGAATTTTAGGTACGCTGATGAAGTTTCTTAAAGAATACCAAGGAAATCTGATGCTTTACCATAAGTGAAAGAATATCTGAATATACAGCCATGTAAAAGCAACAAACTGATTATTTACCTGTCAGATAAAAGCCAACCATACTTAATCACATCTAAATAATTTATTAAACACAGTCTGAGATTAGATCTTACAAAACAATGTTCTCCTGCCTTCTCTTGGATTATTTAAACATTTAAAAATGCAGCATTTATGAGATCATTTCTGCAGAAAAAAGATCACTGAGTCCTGTCTGTTGTGATTTTAAAACATTTAAGTGGTTTAATGCCACTTCACACTCCGATTTACAGTTTCTAAATATCTGTATGATCCCATCTACTTGTTTTACTCAGCATCGTATAGAAAAACTGGTGTAATCTCCCAGAATGAGCCTGTTAGTTTATTTTTAACAAGCAGACAGATGTCCGCTGTCTGCTGCTTGTTGTATTTTGATGACTTGGATCAGGTAATGAGCCCAGCAGGAGGTTTCCACAGCTTAAGGACGTACAGTTCCTCATAAATAGTTCAATATGTGGTTTGCAAATGCAGCCAAGTTGGTTTTGGTTGTATTTATTTAATTTAACTTTTAATGCGTCTGATTATGCTCTTATTTTGAAATCTTGTTTTAAGTTTTCTCTATGTTTTCATTTTTTGGTGATTGTATTGGCTTATTAAAATATAAAAATGACTCAAAACTTTGAAAAAAGTTATTTTAAACTTCTGATAATTTCAACCTGTCTTAAATAATAAAGTATAAATCTATGGTTGGGAACATTTAAGAGCACGATGAAGAGGGGAATTGAGTTTCCAGTAGTGGTTGCATCAATAAAAAAGGGGAAAAAAAGTTTCAACAAGAAATATGATATGAAAAATTAAAACTGTAATAAAATGCATTAAAAAACTATATAATTTTTGGGGGGACTTTTAATATAATTAGTTTTACAAAAGCATTTCCTCCTGATATCATGTCCTATCTGCCTGCAAATTACATTTCTTATGAAATAGCTGTTTATTCTGATGTAAAATCAGATTTCTGATCCTACTTTCAGGATTGATTTGTTTTTAGGTTTAATTACAAACCACTTACAGACCTTGGAAATGGTTTGAATCATTCTTTTCTCTTGTGTTCTGCCCTTTGCTTGATTTTCTGCCCTTGTTGTTTGTCAGCGTTGATGGAAAGGTTGCCTTTGATTCATTCTGAGGAAACAGCCGACGTCCCAGAGCTTCTCACGGTGTCAGCTACTTTAATGGGCTCATTATCAACCTAATGGGTTAAAAACAACACGGTGCTGCATGAAAAAGAGTAGAAACGTTGGTGTATGTGCATGGAGATGGAAATAAAATAATGTGGAAGTTACATAAGTACACCTCTAAAAGTTCAGGACAGCAGTTAGGAGTAGGAGGTGGAGGTTTATTTAAATGTGTGTGTGTGGTCAAATAGTATCGTTAGCTAACAGTACAGCTTTTGTCTGTAAGGCGAGGACAGTGAGGCTGTTTTCTTTTTAAGATGTTTCAAGCAATAAACAGGAAATAAGCTGCTCATAAAAGTTATTTAGTCTCCGCTCACAGCTCAAGGCCATAACGCGTCTCTGGGACTCGCCATTTTAATATAAAGGCTGATCTTAAAAGTTGTCTGCATGTTTATTAGGAGTTTAGTAAAGAGTTACGGCCGTTTACTGGATCTGCATGTTTTATCTCACACTACAAAGTGCCTTTACAGTTCAGCAGCTCGCTTTGTCGAACTTTTATAGAAGCGATAAACATCACGCTTGATAAACGTCTGATTTGTAGACTCCTGAGTCTTGACCACATGTTTTTTTTTTAACAGGTGCACAATATGGTGGAGATTGAGCCTCGGCAGTTCGTCGACTGGATGCGTCTGGAGCCCCAGTCCATGGTCTGGCTTCCTGTCCTGCACAGAGTGGCTGCTGCAGAGACGGCCAAGCATCAGGCTAAATGCAACATCTGCAAGGAGTGTCCCATCGTTGGGTTCAGGTAAAAAACAGAAAACAGGCATTTTCATGTTTACCGTGCATCAGAGTGTCAGAATTTGTGGAGCATAAAAACTAAAGATGTGATTACAGCGTGTTACAGGTCACACTTCCACTTATAGACACAATTTGACATTCTTCTGGGTTGTCCTCTCTTGAACATAAAGGCCAGATCTGCTCTGGAGGGCAGACATTTATCTAAATGTCAGCAGCTGATCCACTACTGAGTAAATACCATGTGTATGTTTGTAATGAAACACAACAATCACAACCGTCTGATTCTGTCTCCGTTTAACACAAATATAAGTTCTCACACGTCGGTTTCAGTTCATTTCTCCTTAAACTCCAACAGCAGGTAAATAAAGATCAACAGCTTTGGCGAGCTCTCGGACAAATCTCTGAGTTCAACCGCTCGAATGGACGGGCTTTTCTCGATGCTCGGAGATGAGACCACGCCACGCTAAGAGGAGCAGGATGTTTTCTCCAGATTCGTTGCTTTGCAAGCAGAAAGGGAAACACATTCAGACGTTTGATGAAGCACTCATCTCCCCGGTTCTGTCAGTGATCGATGAGAGCGAGCGATGGTGGGAAGGAAAGGCAAGAGAGTAAAAAATGGAAAAAGAGGGAAAATGCACAGCATGCATTTGGTCTGGTCAGGAGACAGGACACCAGGCATGTTACAGGAAGATGGTTTTTGTTCTTTTTTGTAAGAAGAAAAAGGGTTTTTATACCTTTTATGATCGTTTCTTGAAATTTTATTTATTTATTTAGGAGGATTAACCACTTGAGATGAATAATATTATATCTTAATAACTTTGTAATAATTCAATTAATAGAAAGATAATAAAAATACACCAGCCCTTCAGTGATTGGCTGTTAGCTTATTAGTTATTCCACAACCTTTTTTTTTATAGAACCTCACTTCATCAATTAAACTTAATCTTGGATCAGTGTTTTTTTATAAACTGTTATTAGTGCAAACTTACTCAAATGTAATTTAGCATTTCTGATCTAAAACCAGGCTGCACAGGTCCCATAATTACACGCAGTTGTTTGATAGATAAACTAATTAATTCAGGGCCAGCTCATCACCTCCTGAGTGAAGGTGACTTAACGCCCTCTCCTCATCGTAATATGCTGCTTGTCAGAGTCTAATGGCATATTTGACTTAGAGCTGTTGTGTGCACGGTTGCATCCTTTGATGTATCGCTGCCTTTTGTAGCTCATCACTCAGCTAACCTTGGGGAGAGCTGGGAGATAAAAGACTTAAGCTATTATGTCTGAATGACTCCTGTCTCAATTTCGCTGTTAAATGGCGGTCTGGCTACGGCTGCTGCTGAGGACGGCGTCTCAGTCGTTGTCAGGTTGTTGTGTTTGGGTGAGACTCCCAACAGTCCATCACCCCGCCTGTATGTTGTGTGTTTGTGGAGGATTATGGGACAGAGTTTCTTCAGAGGATGTAAAAGTTCTTCCAGACTCAGCTGGTCTCTTCCTCGTGTGTCTCCGTGTAGGTATCGCAGTCTGAAGCATTTCAACTACGACGTTTGTCAGAGCTGCTTCTTTTCCGGGCGCACCGCCAAGGGCCACAAGCTCAACTACCCCATGGTGGAGTACTGCACGCCGGTGAGGACGTAACACACACCTCCACTCACGTTTATCTCTTCCCAACACACTCACACACTCCACTTAACCATTTAATGAAAGCACGCAGACACACACACTTTCAGGCTTCGGTTACCTCCTATCCCATCTTAATGTCAAACACACCACTGACTCTCCCAGCTCCTGAATATTAATTCTCCTATTATTCACAGTGAGAGACTTCTGAGCAGCTTTTTTGGTTTTAATTAATATTCTACCCTCAACACACGCTGTTCCTTTGTTTCTTTATGATATCTAAATCACTTTACTTCCTTTATCGTCTGGTTTGAACCTTCATTAATAATCCACTTTTCCAAACCGCTTCTGCACCCTGCAGCAGCTAAAACAATGTTCAGTGTCCTGGGAAGTCAGTCAACATGTTTTTGGATCTTGGCTGCGAGGATTTTCCACCAACCTCCACCAGCCTCAGTCACGGTGGCCAAATGAGAGAGCTGCTGGCTCCTGTTCCTACAAAGATGCTGGAATGGATTTATGCAGCCCAGTTAGTGTTCTTCCACACCGAGCAGGTGTTGGACCTCCCTTTGTGCATTTGGATTATTGTCTTTCTGAAACAAAGAAACTGGAATGAAGGACTTTTTTTCCTTGTGAGGTGGAATTTAGCTCCCAAATCTGTTTATATGTCTCCTTGAAACAGGAGAGAAATGTTTTTTTTTTAAGTTAAAGAGTAAAAACAACACTAAACAACAACCTAGAAACAAGTAAACTTTAATGCTACTTAAAGTGACTATAGCTGCTTTTGCATGTGCAAAACGTCTTTAATCCGATCATTATTCGGATTAGAATAGGACTGTGCACATGGGCCCTGGAAAAATGAAACCGATTATGTCAAGTGTTTACATTCGTCATACGTTTTATCGGAATAAATCATTTTGTCATGCGCAGAACGATCCAATACACCGAAAAAGACCGTAGAAGAAGAAGTAGCGGACTGTAAACAAACATGGCTGCGTGCATGTCAACATGGAGCAGTACGATGTTCTTCAGAGCGTGGTTTTATTTATGTTTATTAAGCACATCTAGCAACGCATTTGTGTCCGAAACAGAACAGTTTTTGTTTCACGCCCGCCATGCTTTCATCCAACCTCCGTAAACTGCGACGTAATGTACGTGTACGTACGACATAACTGACATGTGCAGTAATGACCCAAAATCAGAATAAATGTTTATATGCACCATGATCGGATTAACAATCGGCATAACCCAGCCATCTCAATCGGAATGAAAAGTTGATCCGATTGAGTTTAATCAGATCAGAGTATTCCGCATGGCTTGTTTACATGACGCATTTTTATTCCGATCAGGCTTTTATTCCGATTACTTGTGTCCATGTAAATGCAGCTAATGTGTAGTTTTTACCGTTAATCTCTGGAAATATCCATTGAAATGATGCCCAGCTGTTGAAAAAATATTGGCGTTTTTGTAACATATATCCATAAAAATCATGTCTAAAATACATCGGTGTAGGTCTAAGTCTCTGGGCGACGCCATAGTAGAAGAAATGTTTCCTTCTACGGGAGCCTGTGAGGACAAAATGCATTTACAGGTTTGTAACGTTCGCCGTTCATAAACGTTGTTTTAAACATTTACCTCTTTGCCAGTGATGAAAGGGAGTCTGATGTCATTTTGCTGGAGGTTGAACGATCTGATGAAGTACTCTTTTGAAAATTGCGCTCCCAGGGATTTTTGACCCTAATGGCCGTCCGTTGGTAAGGTCTTACTCGAACACAAAAATACTGCTTTCAATGATTTAGGTATGTACTGCCCCCTATCGCCAGGGAAAATACACACAGTCACTTTAAAACTGTTATTGGCGAATCTGCAAACAAGCTAGGTTTTGAACGCAAACACGGAACACTCGCCCCTTCCTGCGGGTATCTTCTCTGAGATGCTGATATTATTGAGCAGAGAACCTCTCACACCATTGGTGTTCTGTTGCTAAATAAGCGAGTGTGTAATAAATGGAGGACCCAGAGAAGTGCGACGGTTCGGCGAGACCGTCAACCAGATGGTCTGACGGTTGCTTTTGATCTGAGGTTTTCAGACAAATGCGAGAGAACCACTTTATTATTTATTATTTTTTCCATTCTTATTAATCTTCACAATATATTTATAGCTATACGCTGTTAGAACGTTGTTAAGAGGGATGAAAACAATGATTTAAGCTCATTTGTTTTCCAAATTTGCTATAGCAGCTTTAAATGTAACCAACCTGGAGTTCCTTCAGCTTTAGCGAGCGTATTAAAACCATCTTTATTCCCACACATAGATGCTGCTCATCATATATTAATGGGACTTCATAAAGAGATCTTCTCCCTTCACTGTAGTTAATACAAGCCGACACACACCTGTGTGTTTCCAGTTTTGTTGATTCCTGCAGCTTTTTCCACAGCCTCCCTCCCAAAAGACACGAGGAAATGGTGAAACACCCATGACTATTTCTAGCAGGTGGCTAGTTTTAAGTTTTAACGCTGCACAAAGGGAAGAGCTAGTGGAAAACTTGGTGTTTTTAGTAGATAAATATTTAGGACACCATCAGTATTCTGTTCTAGGATACGTTATTCATAAAGGAGTTTAATCATAAGGTTACATTTTAAAGAAAAGCATAAAAGGTTTATATTTTCCATGTTTATCAGTGTTCTATCAACTCAAATGGAGTTTTATTAGGTTTTTACTCAATTTTAACAGCAAAAAATTGTTTATCAGCAGTTTATTTTTTTTTTGCTGCAAAAGAGCGACTTTTATCCAGCTAGTTTATTCCAGCTGTGTGACTATCTGCTCATAGCGGCCCCGCTGTCAGATGCAAAGCGAAGGCAGATCTCTCCCGACCTCTGAGCGTGTCGCCCAATAATCCGTGCAGACCGGGTTTGTTTGGCAGAACCGAGTCGATAAAAACCCTTATCATGTGTCCTGCTAGACTGGCAGTTATCAGCGTGGTGGAGATCTGTTCTTCTGGGGGAGAAAAGCGATATCTCTGACAGCATGATGGACACTGGAAGGAAAAAATGAATAAAATGCACAGATTAAACAAATATCTGTACTGAGCAGTCGTAACGTTGAGCTCTACGTCCCCGCCAAGCTCTGAGGAACGGTGGCTTTTTAGAACAGGCAGATTGTTGCCTTGTTCTTCAGCGGTGTTCCACTCCTAAAGCGAACACGCAGATCGATACCGGAGTAGCTGTAGAACAAAAAGAAATAAACCTTGAGAAGCAGAGAGACATGAACATGATGCTCGCTTATCGAGTTTGACTGAATTTATTGGGACTAGAGGGGGAAAATGTACTGATATTTATAAATCCTACTAGAAGGAAATCAAATGAAAACTAAGTTAACTTGTTTTATTCCAAATAATAATTCACATTTATGCCATTTTTCTCTAGAATGTGAGTATTTATTGTTCTTCGATGCTTATAACCTGTTAAGTTCTGGGTTTTAAAGTCATTAAAAATAATGAACCTGTAATTGTTGAGTGTGATGACTTCTGTTAGACTCAGAGCAGCCGTTATGTGGGATTATTCTCCTAGCTCTCTTACTGTGTATTCTACCATCATAGAATTACTTGTTGCTCGATTTTTAGGGAGTTAGACTGTTGTGCATCTAATCAGATCTGTTTTTGATCTACTTACGTCTCATAAGAGGTGCGATTGTTTCTGGTGTTATTTTATAGAAATAACATTTTCAAAGTCTCACTAATGCATCCTCACAGGGTGCACATTAGTAATTAGAGAGGAAGAGTTTTAATGGAGTGCTCGCTCCTGTGGTGCAGCTGTTGCTGTTTTTGTTCAAGCTTCTATCCTAAATGGTGCGGATTAGTGAATAAGCCTGTTACACATGTCTGTCATCTGTTGGTGTGTGTGTGTGTGTGTGTGAGCAGTGGTGGAATAAATCCTCCAAAAAGGGATTTTCTCTCCTTCCAGTCAGACTCCGGTGACGGCGCGTCGCTTGTTTGCATGACTGAAATAGCTTGAGCAAATAAAGTGTCTAATTATCAGACTTACTTCCACATTACCGCTCGTCCTGATTACACCTGAACAAGAGACGGTGCAAATGCAAGCAGCTCAAACACAGAAAATCAAACTTCTTTGTTTTTTTTTTAGACGACGTCGGGCGAGGACATGAGGGATTTCACCAAAGTGCTGAAGAACAAATTCCGATCTAAGAAGTACTTCGCCAAACATCCCCGCCTGGGCTACCTGCCCGTTCAAACTGTGTTAGAGGGAGACAACATGGAAACGTAAGTAACATTAAAATATGCTTTATGACATAGTTTGGCTTGGATTCAGAAGATCAGTAATCATTAATCATCGACCTGATAAGAGTCTAGAGATAAAAACACAATGTTTTGTATTTATTTATTGCACCAAAGGCTTCCCATCAGGACAAAGATACAGATTTAATATTAAACAAAAATAAACATGCATCAGGGGTTGATGAACAGATAACTTGTTATATCGAGACCCAAAGAGTCATTTTTTTCTCACAATTTTGTGTCTCTAACATCTTTAGCCCTCTGAGACACTCTTAAGTTTCCACAGTAGCTCATAAAACAGCTGAGCTGACCTCATCAGCTTCCTGGATCATTCCTACAATCCACCTGTTGCTCATAAAATCTGAATTTCCATCAAAAGCGAGCTAGCTACAATGCTGAACTCTGGGAAGTGAGGAGATCATTCACCAGCTGCTTCAGCTGCAGTGACTCTAATTTTAATCTATTTTGCTGCCTAGATGTAAATCCTCCTGTGAAACTCTTCATCTTGACCCAAATTATCCAGACACAGCCACTCACTCTCCCACAGATTTTGTCTGAGCTGCAGCTTCTTGCAGAAAATTCAGCTTGTTTAGCATTTCTGCAGCATCATTTAGCAACTTATTACCTCGTCTTTTATCACTCGTTTTATTTTATCAACTCCTTCTAGTAATTTCTCAGTATTGCCCTTGAGCATTTTGATCTATGTAGCGGCCACTCCACACACACACAAACACACACACACACTCTCTGTGACTCACCTGCTGATTTACAAAAGCTCTGGTGGAGTTTGAAGTTGCTCACAGTCACTGCTCAGATGGATTGCACCACCTCTTTTATTCCTACCATCCTCAACCGTCCTCCTCCTCCTCCTCTTCACCTCCACTCCACTCTGAAAAATGACTCCTGCAGAGCTGCCGTCCTGATAAATGAAAAGGGTGGAGGAATTGGTGTGAGAGAACTTTGCTTTGCTGGTGAACGGTCATTTTCTAGTCTCTTCTTCCTGAATTAGCTCCTTCCTGAGAGCCGTCCGGTCGTCTGAAGGGTCGTGGACGCTGTGAAGAAGCTTTTTGTGCTGATTTGAAGGGTTTTGCATTTGGAAATTCTGTGAAAATAACAGAAGCACGGTGTTGAACAGCAGATAGATTTCTGTATCATCATAAACCCGTTAAACTTAGTCAGACTCCATTTAGATTTTAACATTTTTAAATCGATGCAACATCAGAAGAGAAAATGAGATTGCCTGCTCAGTAATCGCCCTCCCAACACACCAATTTGCTGCTTTTCTCCACTATTTTAATACAATCCCAGGATATTTTTATTATAATTCCACCCACTCTTGTTTGTCTTTTGCACAGAGGCCTAATCACCTCCTACTCTCACCTCCGTGCTTCATGTCACACCTAAAAGGATTCTTTTGATTTGCCGCAGTTACATTTGATCATTTAAAGAAGCTCTTTAATGATCTCCCACTCACTTTTGTTGTTGCTGTTCACGACCAGATGGAGGAGAGGTGTTTGGGCTCGGTTAGGCGTTGCACAGGCGTTAATGGGCTTCAACTTCAAAGCTGCTGGTGCAATTGTTTTATTTCTGAAATGAAACACTAAAACGCTCTGATTTTGGGAAGTTGGACCAACAAAGTTTAGTTAAGGAACAAAAACCCTGCTGCACCTACGCTTTTTTAAAATTTATGGCTTTATTTTGATCCTTTTATCACAAACGACTGTATTCCCTTTGGTTATTCCCAATCCGGTCACACCAGAAAGATGTGGAGGGATGTGTTTTTTGGTGATTCACTCACCAACACCGTCTCAGGGTTTTCTTTCCAGCCCAGCCGTCTCTAAAAGCCGACAGGTTGGGGTCAGCAATCACAGATGCGTTTTTTAGACAGAGAAATAAAAATGGCGCTAACTGTGACAAACTGACTACCTCAGCATGATGGACCAAATTGATTTTCAGATACCTTTCAGGTCAGTCACAGGTGAAGGAAAAACCCAGAGAAAGTGGTGCACACCTGCTGTGCTTTTGGACAAATCTATACGGTGATGAAAAAGGACGTTGGAGCTGTTGGAGGTTTTTTCTTAGTCAGCAGTTCTGCGTTTTTTAAAGAAGTCTAGAAGAAAAGGAAAAGGAGCTTTAGTTTGATTTTAGGCAGCATCTTCATGCAGGTTAAACACCTGTAGGTGGAAGTTTACTATTATTATTACTTTTTCTTTAACATCATGAAGCATTTTAATCCTGAAACTGTTTGGAATTGTAATTAGTTTGTTAAATGAAAAATCCTTAATTTGTGTGTTGTGATGTTTATGATATTTAGCTCCATGACTGGTTATTCCTTAATAATGTCTTCAGGTTGAGGGGAAAAATAATGCTATGAAAGAGCAAATGAGCACTAAAGCTTTTTTCTTTACTGTTAGGATAAGTTATTAAAAATCAAACTACCCATTTTTATTAGATTAGTTTTTATAAATCTCATAAATACCATTGTAAGTTTTTATTCACCCTTTCTTTTTTTTTTTGTAACGTGGTCCAGGCTTTCTGAAGTTTTACCTCCTATCATTGCCACATTTTCACTCTTTTTTGTCCATTTCTTAGACCTAGTTTTTATTTTTTGAGCCAATTAAAGGTTGAATATGAAACAATTTAATAAAAAGCTATATTTTAAAAAATAATATCTCCACGGAGCGTTTAGAGGTGTGCAGAATGAATGTACAGTATTTCCTTTAAAAGCTATATATTAATTAAAAAATAATCAAATATTTATTTTGACGGGCACGACACTGGGTTTATGTTTACATCTACCAGCCAGTAGAGGGCACCGTTGAGGGTTTCCAAATACAGTAAACAGTCCGCTCGGCACAGCGAGGCTGGCTCTGTGGAAAATGGCGGACTCGGCAAGTCAAGCAGCTGCTTCTGAGCCCAGAAGATGTCGTTATCCTTCTCAGAAGAGGAGCGACCATAAAAGATCTAAAACCAGAGCGAGTTTAGGTGAAGCCTACAACATGCTGAAATGGCAAATTTTCACATGGTTAGGTAAACTGCAATTGCAACCTCCAAACACTAGATGTCGCTTTGGTGTTCATGTTCCATATTCAACCTTTTACATCAGTTAAAAGCTTAAACGATCACCTGAAAATGTTTTTGTATGATAGCTGGAATGATGAGGAGAAAGGAAGCTATAATGTGTTAAAATGATACATTCAGGAATCCTGAAGAACTCCTGATGCAGATCAGTGGAAAAGATTACAAGGTTGAAAAGTAAATAAGGATTTTTGCACAGATCTGCATCATTTGCGAAGCTCTTTTCCAATTTTTGTTTATAGTATAAAGGTTCCTTGTATCTTCATTCCATCAACTGGACAGATTTCCTTCATCGTTCTGCTCCAGATGTGTTTTCTGTCTCACACCCACTTGGTGGTTTTGACCCTAAAGTGTTTCTGTGGCACCTTTCCCCCCCTTCCCCCGCTTCCTTCCGGTTTTCTTACAGTCCTGTCACCCTCATCAGCATGTGTCCGGAGCAGTATGAGTGAGTATCTACACCTCGTTTCCAGACTGGAATGCCTTTTAAATGACACCACCCCTGCATACTCACCCCCACCCCCTCCTGTCACCAACATCCTCACAACAACTAGGCCATGACTCCAGTGCATGTTGCTTGACTGCCTGCTTGTCTTGTCTGATCCACTGGCTAAACACGTGACCAAAATAGAAAATCTCTCACGCTGCATCCTCACCTTCTCCTCCTTAAAGCATCCAGCTAGCTGGTCATCCCAGCCGGCCTGTCGGAAAGCATCCAGCCGCTCCGTAGATCCTCCGTCTGTCTTTAGAATCACCTGATTTGTTTCTAGGTGAAGCTGCAGCGGGCCGTTGGGCTGCGTGTGTAAACAAACACGTGTGCATGTGCATTTGAATCTCTTGTGTTGTGAACGAGGCCATGCAAGCGTACCCGATCTCATTCATCTCCATTACCCCATTCATCTACAGGCTGTCCCAGACACCCCAGCTCTCTCATGACGACACCCACTCCAGGATAGAGCAGTACGCCAGCAGGTACACACTGTGATGTCCTGTCATCAGCCGCACGCACGCACGCACGCACGCACGCACACACACACACACACACACACACACACACACACACACACCAGCAGCAGCACAGTTTCATAAAAGATTAACTAAACTCCAAAAGGTTTTTAATCCTCGTTTTTTTATTAAACTCTTCTTTCAGCAGTGTTTATGTTTACATGTTTTGTAAAGAAAATAACTTTCGCTGGTCTTTATTTTTTTTTAGCTTTACTTGCTTAGACCTTTTGCTTTTAGTGTCTTTAAATTTATTTAATAGATGATCTATATTCTTTTATAATCTGTTTTAATTTGGATATGAATTCCAGTTTTTGTGAAAGTGGTTTTTCCTCACAGCTAAAAGCAGCAATCTTAAGTTTTCCCCTTTCAGGAATTATGTATGATTTTTTTAGAAATCCGTGAAATGATGGTCACCCTGTGCTGTGATATAATGTTTGGGTTTTTTGTTGGCTAAGCCTGTCCCGTAGAGCTCAATGCAATTTGAATTGAGCAACGCTCAGCATTAACCAATAACGTAACCCCTACTTCACACTGGAAGCATCAGTGGCGCGGAACAGCAGCGGAATCGCGCAAAATTTTCAGGCACGTCCCAGAAGCAGCGCGCCATGCCGCTAAAGATAGGATTGGGTTCTATTTTTGCTGTGAGCCGCTTCTGGGACACGTCAATCTCCACGGTTAACATAGGGCTAGACAGGAAATCTCACAAGATTTCAGTGTTAAACGTCTGGTAATTTTCAAAATAAAAGTCTATTGCAACGATGCAATTTCATATCTATGTAGATTACATCTATACATGTGACCTCACATAGGGGTTAGACATCCGCTTTTGTACAGCTGTCAATCGCAGAGTGTGCACGATCATTTGAGGGCGTACATAGACAGATACAGAGTTGGCAACATTTCTTATGGACAATTACGTTTTTTAAATATGTATATAAATGAATAAACAACCTGATGTGAGCAAAACAATTGTAAAACGATGTGTTTTAGCTCTGTTGGTCGGCTAGAGGTGCACGTTCACCAACAAGTGGTGTTGCTTCCAGCCGTAAGTATGGATGTATAGAGAGGGGCTGAAGGTGCGATGCATTTTTCCACCTCTAGATGGCGCCCTCTGAGAAAAAACTCCAGATTTCCGCCTTAAGGAACTCATTCCTTATTTATAGTAATAGTGACAATTCTGTAGAGAAGGGCTGGGCAATAAATCGAAAATTTATTGTCATCAAAATTTCTGACTAACCAATATCACTTTCCCCATGTCAATAAATTTGGTGATAAAAAAATAAAAGATGTGTGTAGGTTGGCAACGTTTATGTCCCTTTAATGCTGCGTTCGAGTTACCTCGGAAGTCGTAACTAGGAATGACGTTACACCCGAGGTAACAGCGTTCTTGTTACCGTAGTCGGAGAAGTCGGAATTCCAATATGGCGGTGCCCTCGAAAACTGCTGTTTTGGTAGCTCTCAACGAATAAAGACGACTAATAAACAACACTTTTACTTTGTTCATTTTAAAATTCTTTTAAATTACATTTATTTTTCTGATTTTCAGCTGGAGTTTCAGAAAACGATCTCTACCGATTCTTTACGCTCATCTGTACAAATTCTGATATCTGCTGTTTTCTGTAAAAACGTAAACTTGTGCTCCCGACACAATGTTTGTTTGCAACAAATGTCAGATGCCTGTCTGGGCGTCCTCTCTAACAGCCGTCCCCCTTTAGGCTGATGACATTCTGGGTTTCAGCTGTGATCAGAGTAGCAAACAGATCAGCTTGATAGCTGCTTTAAAAGAGCGCTGATCTCCCGCTGCACACAGATTATTATCATCCTGTAACGTCAGATGATTTTAGGCAAGTTTTCATCAGTCTGATCTTTCCTTTTAGATAAAATTCTAATGTTCTCATCCTAAACAAGGATTAATTGTGTCAGATTCCTGCCATATAGAGCTTTAATCACTATGGTTTATCTGAGCTGTAATCTCTAATTGGCCACACACCATTAACCTTCGCTCAGTGTCTCCGGCTGCATTGTGTCATCAGCAGAGACACGTTTGAGCCCTGGGAATAACCAATCAGATGACACGACGACACTGATGTCAGACATTACACTGCTGCTCACACATATCGCTGAGATTTCTGGCTTCTCCCTCCAGTCACATTCTGTCACAGCTCAGTTTCAGAATTAATTACGGATCATTTTCCTAATCAGTTGGACAAGCCTGCTCTCTATACTGCAGGGTTTAAATGAAGACAAGTTCTGGCTTCATTAACACAACTGCATCGCGTGGATCCGCGATTCGCCCAAATAATAAAATAAATAAAAATCCCAGCTGCTGAGCGTCTGTCAGGCTTATCAGTCTGGAAAAATTTAGATGAATCTTTATTTTTTCCTCATTACTGCTGTGGTTGTTTGTCATCCTGCAGACGTTACGACATGCTTTAAATTTTAATTGGTGCCCTACCGTAGCGTGGATGTCCTCGTTGTGTTCTGCACCCTAATGAGGCGTTGGACACCTCTTAGTGTTTTGGTTTTAACCCGTTCTCCTCACTGGTGATGGTTTGTTTCTCAGGTTGGCTCAGATGGAGCGTTCCAACGGATCCCTGCCCACCGACAGCAGCTCGGCCACAGGAAGCATGTAAGTCATTAAGGCTGACCGTGTTTTCAGAATCACATCAGCATTGATACAGAGTGTTTAGAATAATGAAGCTGCAACACAAATTTAGATTTTGGTTGAAATCTGAAAAACACTCTAAATAAATATGGTATTAAAATGACATTAATGGGAATGTCTCACATTTTGGTGAATTTCTCTTCAGAAATAATCAAAGTCCACATCTATAAACCTTTAGCACTGAAAGAGTTTTACATAAGTAAAACGTTACATGTTTACATTGGATTGATGTGTTTTACGGGCATTTTCCCATCAACTTTATGCAATTTGTATGTTATTTTACAGGTTTTTAAGATTTTTTATTTAAATTGAGAAGCAACGTTTAGCTCAGATGGACATTTTTATTTGTCTAAATGCTAATTGCATGAAGCCAAATGCATTTTATTAACTTTAAAAGAGAATTCTTTGGAGAACTTTTGAATCTTGAGTTGTATTTAATGCTGTTCTTATAGTGTTTTTATTTTTTAGTTATAAACTTTACTAATATAAAGTTTTAATTGATGTTTTTTATTCCTGTCCTGTTGATTCAACTGGGCATAAATAATAAAATAACCCTAATTACACAAAATTAAAGAATCAATTTCTAGATTTTATCCAACAAGAACAATGCAAAGCTGCTTAAAGATTCATGTAAGGTTAGGGTTAGGGTTAGGGGATCCAGAAGGAAAAGAACTATTTCAGAGCGAACGACCTCAGCAGCTTTCAGGACCTCGGACAATAACGCCACGAATGATTTTCACAGAGCGAAAACAGAACTCACAAAAAGGTCAGACGAGTAGTTCTACAAATAGATTTCCTGATTATCTGTGTGAAAGCGGGTGTGCGTCTACTGCAGACCTTTCAGGTGGAAGGACGCGTTGGTCCCTTTTAAAACTCAGATCATAATCAACAAATGAGTTCTCAGGGTTTAAAAGCTCACACACACACAGGAGTGTGTATAGAATCAGGCACACAGCATAAAAGATGGAGCACAGCTGTTATTGTGTAACAGTCTTTGGAGGAATATAGTGATGGATTTAGATTTGTGCACACGTGTCGAACGATTTGTGGCACGTAAACACACCGAAGAGGTTTCAAATGTGTAGCATAACACTTTTAGAAATCCATACGAGCGTGTTTTAGAAGTGCACCTGAGAGCTGGAAGTTTCCCGTCGCGCTGGATCAAAAGAAGAAAGTTCAGTTTGGGGTTTCTGGAAGGAAAATTCTTTAAAATATGTTTCCTGCACAACGTTTGAAAGACGTTTGGAAAGATGGTTAACACCTTGGAGAATCTTCAGCGGGGATAAAAGAAAACAGGAAGCCTTGTGTTGCAGATACATCTCTTACTGGATCATAGTGCTTAGATAACTGTTAATAATGAAAATGTCCACTAAGGAGACGCTGTCCACCATCGTTTTTGAGAAGTGAGTCACGTTAGAGACAGGAAACATTGAGCTGTGTAGGTAACGGCAGGAACGGAGGTGGGTTTATTTCCCTCTTAAAACTTAAAGCAATGTGACAGACGCATTAGCAGCGCTCCACTGTGCTCTTTGCTGTGGCATTTTTAAAAGGAGAAGCCATTATCTTTGCCTACTCAAAAAAAACAAATCATTTCATTCAGACGTCTGCTGAGCTCTAACGAGCTGAGGAAGAGGATGATTAGATGAAGAATGATAATAAAACATAAATGCGTTTGAGGACAACAGCTCAGATCAAGATGTGAGAGTGAAATCACCTGAGATTTAAATTTCTACTAGCTTTTCTGGACTTGTAGGACCCCAGAAACATAAAAAACAAACGCTATTTTGAGTAATTATATTGATAAATAATGGCGTTATAGCCATTTTGGTCACACCTTAAAAGAATAACATCACTTAAACACTAAACATCTCTCAACTACTGTCAAACCCTCAGTTTTTCTGTCAAAAGAGGCAAAAACATCACAGCCGTTTCATGTTTTGGCCTTGAGTCAACTTCTAGAGAATCAGTGGAGTCTTATAGGGTGAATCCACCCACTCTGATTCTTTTAACAGCAGCTCCCTCTACATGCCTCACAAAATGGGATTTTAGTTTAAATATTCCGTTTGGTCTCCATAACCCATCTGTTTGTTTGCGAGGACACACGTGTTCCCAGAAACGATTCCCATGCTTGATGGCAACAGCTATTGAAATCAGCGTGTTTGTGTTTGCTAATTACATGCATGTTTGACTCTTGGCTCGTGTTTTCTGATTGTTTAAATCCTGCAAACACCCATTAGGACTGGCTGCCAGTTGTACAGTTTATCTGTGATGTGTGTGTGTGTGTGTGTGTGGATACTAGTGGCTTCGGTCCTTCTGTCCTTTTTGTTTTTCGTCGCTTTAATCTGAAAGAGAATCTTTAATTAGTAAATTTGTGTTTTCTCTGACCTCCAGCTAAACGCGGTGTTGTCATTAGCGCCTCGGCTATCTCTCTTTCTAGTTTCAGCTCCTTTTCATGTTTATTTCTTCTTTGTTCTCGTTCCTCTTGGTTTAATTTCTCCTGCTCCTTGTGTTTAAACCACCTCCATTACATCTTTTCATCTCCCTCTCCTCCTCCTTTCAGCCTTTCATCCTTTCTGATTGTAGTCTAATCAGGTTTACCTTTGGGTACCGGCAACCTTCAGTTGGAACGCTGTCGTTTTAAACGTCCGACCGCTTCGCTCGTTGCTGAAACAAAAAGCAACATTTAACCACAATCCTGCTCAAACCATCTCTTACATCTTTCCACCACTCCAGTTTTTTGTCTTTCCTTTTCTTCCTGTTTTTCTGTCTTTATCTCTGGCTGTTTTTCTTTGGGGCTTAGTCTCAGCAGCAGATAAATCAGCAGTGTTCATCTTAAGAAGCTGCTTTCTTTGTGATAGCTTGGATTGAAGACTGTGGACTATTGTTGTTGGATTAAAACTTTAAAAGTCCCCTCAGGGCTCTCGCCTTCACCAAGCGCAACACTCTAAACCGCAGCGATCTGGTAGCCTCACCGTTATTTACATTTAATTCCTCTATTGTAGCTCTTGAATGCTCTCCTCCATCGTCGTTTTCTGCCAGTACACCATAGTCTCCAGTGTTTTCACTGCACACTATGTCCTGGGAGGTGCTTTTGAGGCTTTTTTGCTCCATATAGCTTCCATTTTCACTTGTAATGATCCCGTTGTTTCCTGGATTCCCCTGACTCACCTGGAATCCGCCTAATTGGTTACTCAGTGTTAGCACGACCCCTGTTGCTAACCCCTAGAAAACGACACCAGTACCAATTCTCAACTTTCTCTCTCGGAGCCCTTTTTCATTTTTCATCATCTCTATTTTTCCTGTCAGAGCATATTTCAGAGAAAAATATGTTAGTGTGTGAGAGGATTTCTGCATGTTGCAGCAGCAGCTGTACGACATCCAGTTTTTTCTTTGGCTTTCTAGAATTTCAGAATTCCAACTAAATCTGAAAGATAAATGTTGGGTCCCTTAGAATGAAAACTGAGAAGGATGTTTATGGAGGGGGGGGGGGGGGTTTCTGATTAGTAAAATAAAATAATTTTCATTCATTTTGTATAAAATGCATTTAAAGAGGTCCTTCACTGAGAAACCAGTTTTTATTTATTATTTTTGAAAATGATCTCTGAGTTTTTCATGCAGGCTGAACATGAAAATATTCTCCTCCACCTATCTCCTGCTTTAGCTTCTGATAAAAAATAGACGGTGAAACTCTAGGATTAGAAAATCCTGACAGATCTACGTCACACTGTCACTTAACATTCATGGACTCACCCATCTTGACTCACGACGGTGAAGGCTGTTGTTGGTTTAGCGTCTAGGAAACAGCAGAGAACATCTCAGCTAGTAGAAGCTAACCGTTAGCATTAGCAACTCCACCACAGCAGAACTCCTCCAGGCTTGTGTTATTTGTGGAGATAAAACATCAACGTTGCAGAGCAAACAGAGTCAGAGGTAGAGTTGTGTTGCTGTTAGCCAATCAGAAGCAAGATGTCCAAAAATCAGGAAATAAGACTCCAAATCCTGTCATCTGAAGCTACTTTCTCCTCTGGCTGTATTATCTGTATTGAAACGGGCGCACCAGAGCTTTTTTCCCCAGAGTACAACTTACAAGGCATTCATTCCTACTAGAGACACTGCAAATGTATTAAACATATGAGCGAAGGACCTCTTTAAAGCTGCAATAGGAAAACAAGCTAGCTTAAAATATTATTTTTATGTCTCTTAACAATGTTTTAACATCATATCGCTATAAATATTTTGTGGAGATAAAGAAAAAAGAAAAATGAAAACATTTTTAAAAAGTGGTCCTCTCATATTTTTCTATAAAACCTCCACCAATGTGGGTTTCCGGTTCCGGCAGAAGCGTCTCAGGGAAGATACCCAAGGGCTATCGTGTTTGTGTTGAAAACCTAGCTTGTTTGCAGATTCACCATAACAACATTAATGTCTCTTTTGCTCATTAATTTTGCCAAACTATAAAAGAAATTTGAATAATTTCTTAGGTAAAGATAAACAGCCTTTTCCCAGTGTCTCTGGCTTTTTATGTTGCTGCACAGCAAATTCAGCATGCTCAAATTAACACCGTCAGAGTTGATTTCAACACTTTTAAAGTGTCTATATGGGTCCACACCAGAAATAGTTAATTTAACTCTTTTTGGAGAGTTGGTACTTTAACTCTGATTTGGTGTCAAAAACCAACTCTTGTGGAGTTGACAATTTAACACTGGTGTTAGAGTTAATATAGTAACTCTTAACACTGGAGTTGACAATTTAACACCGGTGTTAGAGTTAATATAGTAACTCTTAACACTGGAGTTGACAATTTAACACCGGTGTTGGAGTTAATATAGTAACTCTTAACTCTGGAGTTACATTTTTAACTCCAGAAGAGTTAATTTTTGACACTAAATCAGAGTTAAAGTACCAACTCTCCAAAAAGAGTTAAATTAACTCCTACTGGTGTGGACCCATATAGACACTTTAAAAGTGTTGAAATCAACTCTGACAGTGTTAATTTGAGCATGTTGTTGTGTAACAGCCACACTGAAAAACACCAGCTAACTCATGCTCTGTACCCCTCATGACTGTGGACAGCCAGTGAGAGAGGAACACAAGGAGCAGAGTCCTGAGCATTTAGTGTGAACCATGCACCACTTCTTTACTGTGAGAGTGGAACGGCACAGCAGTGCCATTCCTGTGACCAGCCTCCTCACTTATAATGCCAACATGACACAACATGTAACACCACATTTGCAACAGTGAACAAAGTAGTAACTAAGAACAACACAACTCCCCCCCAAAAAACATGCATAAACACCCCAAAATAGAACAAATTACCTAAAAACATGACTCACACAATGCACCTTGCCCACTGCAGCTCTCTGCAGCCAATCAGTCACTACCAGTCCAAAGTTTAGAATAAATGGGTGGAGTCTGCGAATTAACTCTGCAGGTGTTATAGCCACTGTGGAAGGTCAGAGTTAGCTTTTCAGGAGTTATTTTGTCCAAAATGACTCCTACAGAGTTGATTAGGAAACACTCCTTTTTAACACTTGGGTTTGACTCTCATAGCAGTGTTACAAATCAACTATGTAACTCTTTTAGTGTTAAATTAACCATTTTTAGTGTTAAATTAACTATTATTAGTGTTAAATTGGACCAACACCCAAAAATTAACACTTTTAAATTTGCTGTGTGATTTTTGGTGGAACAAATAAAAAAAATCCCATTTTCGTTAGTTAATGTTTGCGTTCACTTTAATCTATAAAATATCACAATGACTTCCTTCATGAGCTTCTTATTCATAACCCCTCTCATCAGATTAATGACTCTAAATCTGATATTCTAGCATTTAATTTGTAAAGCTTGAGACGTTTCAAACTACTCGTGTCTTAACTTTACTAAAATACCCTTAAAAAGCCTGAATAGCTCCCTGGACATATGAGTCGCTGTCATATGTCAGTGCACTAAACATGCATTATTCTGTAAGGCTTTGGTTTGGTCGTTATGATCCTCACACACTGAGTTAATAGCTTTAAAATGAGGAAACGGCTGCAGCACCAATAGATACGAGACTTAAAAACATAAGAAATGAGTGGTGTTGTAGCAGAGAACAAAACCTGTTTATCAGATTTGTTTGTGAAACAGAACGAAGTTGGAATAATTACACCGAGCCCAGATTAAATGATCTTGTGTTGTTTTTCTTTGCGGTGATAAATTATAACCAGCCCTCTTGGGCGGGCTCGCTTTTTGTACTTTTCTAATTAAAATGATTTGTGACCCTTTTTAAATCATTCCCATGTCTGATTTCTGCTGCGACGTTACAGCTTTCAGATCTGATGAGCACAGCGGGATCACAACGGTCTGACCCAGGCGTGTGGAGCTGTTCCACTTAACTTTCTCCACCAAACTTTATTTCTGCTCGTCAGACTGGTTCTCTGGAGAAGTTACTTCAGCGATGAATATCTTAAAATCTATACGTGCCACCCCTCCAAGTATTAGTCTGGATGTTGAAGCGGTGTCTCAGAGCGATTGAGACAGCTGGGCTTCACCAAGACGTACCGCCTCTTCCCTTTATCATCGACTTGACACATAAAAGATGGGCAGATGAAGACTCCAACAGCTGCATGACAGCAGACATTTCTCCTTCCCTCCTTTCATGACGTCTGCCAACCTCCGCCTCTGCCCTTCTCCCTCTACCTCCCCTAGCTCAGCTGATGGCGCCATAATCACTACGCTTGATTAGTGGCATTCAGGTCACCTTTGCATCACGAGAATGTCTTTATTTGGAAAGAACGGCGTATATTTGCTGCTAGAAGTCACAAAAACTCTATGAGCTTCTTAAAACGTGTTCTTCCAGCTCCTTAAGTGGGATCCCAACACGTTCCCAGAAATATTTTCCCACCAGGAGACATCCTGACCACGTCCACCTCCGCTGAAGCCTCTCTACTCTCGAGTCCCTTCCCGATGCTTCTGAGTGATGCAGATGCTTCCCCGATCCGCCTGTCGACGTCCCGTTTCATCCTCGCTCATAAACGAAACCCTGAGATACTAAAATGCCTCCACTGGAGGCAGAAACTGTGGCGGCAGGAGAAGCAACACTTCTTTTTGAAGAAATACAGGTCAATAACTTCTAAAGAAAGTAACTAATGATTTCCCTTCGAGTTTAGCTCATCGATTGGTCCTTTTCTGGGGGAAAATAACATTGAATTGGTTTGGAAATTAGCTTTATATTGCCGAGTGGACACAGTGTTTACTAATGGCTGTAGACACACCATATGGCTTCAATCTAGCCTTTTAAAAATAGACCAGAGAATTGATGAAATAAGTTTATTTCACAGCTTGTGAGACACGTTCATGTGATTTTCGCCTAATAATTTGTACTCTTGAACACAACTTTACTGGAAAGATTGCCAAAAATCAATTATCTTCTTACTACTTTCAGTGATAGAAAGAGTGTCTGACTGTGTTACCAGTGAAATAAGTGACAGGAAGATGATGTTTGGAGTTGTCGTCGCTTATTTTCCGTTCTCCACAGGGATGACGAGCATGCCCTGATCATTCAGTACTGCCAGACTCTGGGAGGGGAGAGCTCTCCGTGCAGCCAGCCCCAGAGTCCTGCCCAGATACTACAAGCTGTGGAGAGGGAGGAGCGGGGCGAGCTGGAGCGCAACATCGCCCGTCTGGAGGAGGAGCAGAGGTGAGCGTGGGATACGTGGAAAATGGAAAGTTCTGCTTAACGTTTCAAAGAGGATGTGGCTCACTTGGTATTTAGACCAAATCAATAAGTTATTTATTCTGTTTCATGCAAAGAAAAACCCCTTCTCTCTTTTTTATATTTACACTTCATGTAGAAAAGCCTCAGCTAAAGGATGGCTGCAGAGTCTGTTGTTGTGGGGGTGCTTGTGCAGGGCTAGGAGCTTGGCTGGAATGATTTAACACTGATTACACACACACACACACACACACTGGGAGAGCTTTACTGCCACCCTCATAAATGCCAACTTAAGCAAAGCACTGCAGCTTATGTTCTGCTCTGAGATGGAGAGGCTGAGGAGAGAGGTTCGGGGAGGGGGGGTCTATTATGTTTGCTACCCACAGCAACAGGAATTAACAGAGAGGAGTAAGCAGAGGTAAACACCAGAAGGATTTTCGTGTGAGGGTTCAGGATGAAGCCTTTAACATGCCTTTTGAGAACAGTTAGAATGGAGACAAACGTGGAGAGGAAATGAGGAAGTAGAGCTTTTCCTGATTTTTCCACTTGTCCTGAACTCTCCCAGGACGCTGCAGAGGGAGTATGAGCAGCTGAAGGAACAGCACGGCCATCGAGGGGCCCCCGCGGGAGGCCCCTGGGAGTCGGAGAGCTCCACTGTTCACCCCAACGAGGCGGATCTCCTGGCTGAAGCCAAGCTGCTGCGGCAGCACAAAGGCCGGCTGGAGGCCCGCATGCACATCCTGGAGGAACACAACAAGCAGCTGGAGTCTCAGCTCCACCGCCTTCGACAGCTGCTGCACCAGGTTACCCAACTGCTCTGCCTCTTTGTTGGACCGGTTCTGTCAATTTAACGCTGGAGAACTCAGTCATCCACCCCACACCAGAATTTATTCAGTTTTGTTTGACTGGTTTGAAATTTGAGTCTTTAAGATACCAAAACACTTTTTGGGTTGTGGAACAAATTAGTTTTTGTTTTAATTCTCCAGTATTGACTATGCACACACACACACACACAGATTTCACAATAAGAAGTTAATTAAACAAGTGAAACGTCGATAAATATGGCCTCCGGTAGTTTTAAATGATTATTTCTGCATAAACCATCCTGAATATATTTTCATTACATTTCCAACCGTTATGTTTTATTAGCAAAAGTGATTCCTCAGCGCATCGTTAGCCCTCCAGCCAAAGTAACGCACAGATCTTATTTTGGCCTGACCTAAGTGCTCGCTGAGATTCGGGCGTTTGGGTCAAAAACACACATCGTTTGGGCAGGAACAGTTTCAGGAAGCTGCAGAGCTGGAAGCAAGGAGATAATTTACAGAAAGTGGAAGGAGCTGAGGTGACTCAGCACATTTTAGACTAGCTGTTAGCACATACGTCCCCTCATATTTGATCTCCGAGTCCCTCGAGACCCAACGACGTGTCGGCATGTCTCTCCATCAGCGGCGGCGAGCTGCTGCCAAGCCTCAAAATAAAAAACAAAAATAAAAAAAACACAACAAGTCTGCTGCGTTGATGGCTCCCATTAACTTTACACTCTCCAAGGCCAAAGCAAAAGCCTGACCTCAGCTGTTCTCTAAGCTGAGAGATAACAGTTGTCCTCTCGGGGCTTCAGCCTTCCTTTGCTGTGGGAGCAGCGGGAGATGAAGACAACAGTTAGAGGAAGGAAGGATCCGTGTTTATTTAGTTTTATGTTGAGGAAAAGCTGGAGGGAGCGTGAGATTCTGGCGTAAACGTCACCAGGCATGAAGCGTTTATCAAAACAGCCTCTTTCATCTGATCAGGACTCGAGTGGAGTCCGTGATGCGTAAATGAGCGGAATATGGTGAGACTGCTGACATCAGCGTTACAGAGACCTTCAGAGCTTTCTGAAGAGATGGCCGTTTGTAAAAACACATCTTAGCCCTCCTGATTATTGCTGCTCATCTGTTTGTCGTCTGCTGCTGCTGCAGCGTTTGCTTCCAGCTAATAATATTAAAGGAGACCCATTAAAGTTTCAACAGGAGCACAATAAGAGCTGCCAAGTGTTCTGGCTGGGGTTCAGGACTTTCATTTTAATCATTCATATTGGAGGCTTGGGGTGGTTTTTTTTTACTGTCTCACTCAGAATAATGTCCTCTGATGTCTCTGAATCTGAATCACATGTAATTCTCAGCTTGAGACTTTGGCAGGGGTTTGTTTTTGTTCAAATGATGACAACCTCCTTCATGTGTTTCCTTGTTTTTTTCCCATCCTGCTGTGAACAGCAGAAAGTTGAGTCGACGCCAGGCAGAGTAATCGTTTTAATTATTTTTGTGTCTCTGTTTCAGCCGGAGGGAGACTCCAGGGTAAACGGCGCGTCCTCTCCTACTGTACAAGATGGAGGACCACTTACTGAAAACTCAGGTGAGAAGCTCAACAGTCCTCTGGGTTAGATCTGCATTTAGCAGCTTTTATTCTGAAAGAGGAGGAGACCTTGTTGCTCCGTATGGAAGCGTCGTAGAGTGCAGCTGGTGTTTCAACCTGTCTGTGCCTGTGTGTGTGTGCGTGCACATGTGTGTGTTCAGATGAGCTGCTGGACCCCCACAACAGCAGCTCTGACCTGGCAGATGTAATGGAGCAGATTAACAACTCCTTCCCTGCATGTAGTCGTAAGTTTCCCCACTCCTCCTCCTCCGGCCGCCGTCGCCGTGTCCTCTCAGCAGCATGTTTGTGTTTCGCCACATCAGAAAAATACTAAATCTATCAGTTTAGCAGTTGTTGCATCCCTTCATAGCAAAAAAGCTGCTTTTTTAAAGGATACTATGCATTTTTGGCTTGCTTTAGCACCCCCTAGTGTCCAGTAGTGAAACCAAAAGTGAAACTTATCTCCTCGCTGTGCGTTCGTCTTTTTAACACCTTAATCTAACAGCTGAAATGCCTCCTCAGCCTTCATTAGTGTCTACAGGAGCGGTTCATCACTAAATCAAACACATCAGCTGTGTTCATGATCTAAAACATGCAGGAAACATGCTGGAAGCAGACTGCAGCGCCAGGCATGTCAGCTTTACTTTAAGTCCAACAGAGACCGGAACGACACTCTGAAGTTGCAAGTGCGGTATTCTGGCCACAGAGGGCGGTGGGGGTCTGCGTGACATTTCATTAACCCTGTAAAGGGTCATTTTAGCACAAACTGGCTCAAGAACATGATTTAAAATTATGAAAAAGTTGCATAGCATGCCTTCAAAATAAGAGCATGAGTCAGCATCCAACAGAATTCTAGACGAGATAAAAATACAAATTTAGTTAAAGATCATTTGTCGTCTAAAAAACAGATATTTTGTGTTTTGTTTGACTGAAACTTGATATTTAGAGAAAAAAATCTAAAAATTCACATCAAAACTGAGTTAATTTTAAAAAGAAATCTAGTTGGTGTCAAAAATGAACCCTGTTGATAGGAAACTTGATGAAATAAATGTCAGATGAATACAATCTTTATCAGGGATGTGATGAATTATTGTTGGATGCCATGAATCTCTTAAACAGCAGCTCTGGATTATTGATTAGTGGACTCCATACTTCTCAAATGACTGAGGTTTAAAGTAGCAGACGAGTCTTTTGATAATCATCAAACACAAAATCGATGAATTGAGCACAAAATGTTCCTGTCTTGCTAAATAATTATTTTCTAAACTGCACTTGCATCTAATTTTGAAATCATTTATTTTATCTTCAACCCAAAGTCCAGAGCTGATCCATCCAGAGGATGTTTTATTCTGAAAATGTCAGCCATAGTTCACAGAGTTCCCTCTGACCGGAGACAGGAGGATAATAAACACCCAGAACACTGTTGTCATGGTGACAACAAGCTACCGTTGTTCATGTCCTTCGTTTTCCGAGTCCCTGCCGTCGTCCAGCTGTGTGTGTGTTTAGCTGTCAGGGGTGATGAGTAAGCCATGACAGCGTCAGCATCCCGCTGTAAGGCGCAGCGGTTTTAAACCGTTAGCATCGAGCCTCCTCTTTGACGACCTGCAAACTCAGTTCAGCCTCAAGGGGATGATTTAAAATCTTTTTATTTGATAATATGTCAAAAGTGACCCTCATCACTCTATTAGCAGAGATAATACACAGCTGTAGGGGAAGTTCTTCAAACTGGAAGAGCTTAAAGGTTCCGACACCAAACTGGTTTTTAGAGGTGAAACTCTCTTAAGTGCTTTGGTTAAAAATCCATTAGAATGTTGCAGCTGTTTGAGCGTTATTAGGCTCCGGCTGCTGCACAGCTCCCAGGCACATCTGCACAGAGGCTGAGTGTGTGTGCACGAGTGTGTGGAAGGCACCAGAGGCTGATGATTTAACTTATACAAGCAGAGCTGAACGGGGGATTTGAAGTGTTTTGTTTTGTCTTCCACAGCCTCGAGCCTCTCATCGAGACCACAGGTAAGACACCAGAACTCTGAGCCAGTCTATGTGCCGTCTCCTTTCTGCTCCGTGTGCGTTTCTGTGGTTTGTAACGATGGGTGGAAGTCGCATCGGAGCCCGTTTTACCGGTAACAAAAGGCATTGTCCTCCGTGCAGCCTTCACCTGTGAGAAGGAGTTGGCTAATGGATCTCTGCGGAGTTCCATTAGCACCTCCTCTCATCCTCCCAGTCTGAGGGTAAAGGTGCATTTCAGGACAAAAGGATTGTGAAAGCTTCTGCTGCTGACCTCTTCTCTCTGTAATTATTAACCCAGCTCCGGTGAGCCTCGGCGCCGCCGCCGAGTTCACAATCTCAGCGTCTCCTCAGACGGCTCCAGGCCAGTCAAACTCATTAAAACGCCTCTGCTGTGATGTTTTTAACCATCGTTGTGACAAAACTGACAATTCCACCTCAGCGGTTGATTAAGTCAGTAAAATACCCACAGAGTTTAATTCCTTTACATGTGCGTCATTACATTTGAATTCAGGCAGCAGCGAGAGAAGAAAGGGAGGCGAGTTGTCAACTAGAAGGACCTTCGGTCTGAGCTGCTTCTGTCAGGAAAAGGAGCTAAAGTTGTGATGGATAATTAAATCTAACAGGTTTTTAATGAGACTGATTAGCGTTAATGATGTGATGCTCACACCACACTACCAGAATCATCAGGGTTTTAACGCTGCGTTTCCTGTTTGTTTTCCAGGTGATGTGAGGACCAGCTGCACACGTGAATGCGAGACCATTCCCAAACATCCCAAAGACGCACAGGAGCAGACAGCCGGACTAATTTGACCACCTTCGTCTTGTACTATGCAACTGCAGATTGTTCCTAAACTCGATGAAGCGTTTGTGTGTTTTTATCCTCATATTTCTACGTGTGTGGTAAAATATTCTCTTTCAAACGTTGGGATTTCAGATCAGTTTTCCACTTCTGCCTTTGAACGAGAATCAAACTGTTACTTTGTCATTCCGCGGCTATTCTCTAGGTTTTTTTTTCTTTCAAGAATTATCCACAAATTAGTGTGTAGGTGGTCCACGCGGCTGGTTTAACAAAGAACAGGCTGCGTTAGAAACTGTACAGTCACTTTTGAAAACTGTCCTGTAGCATGCTTGATGTCAAATTCCCCTTTAAAGCACCGGCGGACGTTTCGTCTCACGTCAACTTCACCCCCTTTGTGCCTAAAAGAGACGGAGACAGCAGCTTGTGTATAAAGATGATATAGATTTAAATCTGAAGTTCTAAGTCTTGGATGGTGAGAAGCCCGTCTTTATTACGTAGAAGATGTTTTTTTATTGTTTTAGAGCTCTATGTTGACAAATCAGAGTAAAGCCATGATTGCCTTGCTACCTCAAACTCGTAGACACAGTTTTGTTGTTGTGGTTTGTGATCGTTTACGGTCCGGTTTAGCATCCGAAGCTGTAGCTTTACTGTATCGGTGTCCAACTGCAACGAGGAGTCACCAAGTTCATCAAGTCAAACTAAGTTATCGCCGTAGCGGAGCGGCCTGCCGAAGCTAGCCTCACTTCACCCGTTGTTGTTTTTCCCGCTGGCCTTCGAGCACCGGCCCCTCACCGCGTCACGTCGTCGTGCTTTTTCTGCTGTCCTGTAAAACTCGTGGCACTGAACACTACTATAACCTCCTCTGGCTGTAGAGTAACGACGATGTAATGGTTACAGTCATGGTAACTGGCAGAACTGTGTCGCTTCTCCTGAGGTATGTAAAATAGATTGACCACACTACATGTAATATGGCTACAATGTTTTATTCTAAATAATAATAATAAAAAAGTTTTATAACAAATACACGAGTGTTGCTGTTTTGATTCATCTCTGTTAGCTCAGACTAAGGAATCCATCACTCCTGGTTTGAGAAATATCCGTCTGATTAATGCACCTCCACAGCTGTCATCTCAGCAGCGTTATTATTATTTATCACAGGAGCTGATCACATGGTGAGAGGGTCTGTCGTTATTACATGTTTGCAGGGAGCGCGCTGCGCTCTAGCTGGGGAAATCAATCATTTAGGATGAGTGATTGAAGCTAATGATCCTTTTTTATATCAGCTTAGTGTTTGAGTTGAGAGAGCTGGGAGTTACCTGCTAAAGACGCGTTTCCTCTGTAGGAGATCTGGGAAATATCGGGAGATACAATGGCATGGTCCTCTCTGTTGTTCTATCTCCATATGAAGGTCCAATCCCAATTCTTGCACTTTCACCCTTGCGCCCTTCAATTGCACGTTCCCGACCAGGGGTGCGAGCGTGTAGGGTGTCCCGATTCTCAAGTGTGGAAGTTGACCACGCCCCTTTTGTACCTTTGATCCGCACTTTGCCAAAGTCTGCATCGATGCGGACTTCAATAAAGTGCATTACCCACAATCCATTGCTGCCTTTTCTGACATGTATTTTCAAATGAAAGAAGTTCATTTTAAGACCATTAATGATATTTATGCTCTGATTGTTTTAAGATTTAATGTGGACAGCAATGAATGTAAATTTTGTCTAATTGTTTGTTTGAAAGTTGTTAATAAAGATTTTTTTAAAAGTAGCACAAACAGCGACCGGCATCCTGGCATGCGTAGCGATCAATGACGCAATGCTCCCTGTCCCAATTCGGCAATTATTTGCACACTTGTGTACTACTCACTCGAAGCCTTCCTCCAAGTGCACTTCACAGAGAACTGTAGGGCGAAGTGCGAATATTTGGATTGGGCCAAAATCAGCCCTTTCGGGACTTTGCATAACGCAAATGCTTCTGAAGTGAGTGATGTCACTGATCAGCACCAGAGGGCATCCACGGACATTATTAAAAGTTTTATTCTTTTAAAGTACGTCATAAGTTAGTCTGTACAGGGGACCGAGAGAGCAGTTGTGTGACGTAAAAGTTACGAAGAATTTTTTTACGGTGCTCCGTTTGTCCACAAAGCGCCGTGAATTTTGGCACTGTGGGGGGATTTCCACCACATTTTTCGGTGTTGAAAGTTAGCATCAACGCTGCTTATTTTCTTTTCCTTCATTTCTACTTCACCAGCAACTCTTCCAATTTTACGAATTCCTGTTGTTTGGTGACGTCTGCTGATGTCATTTCCCACTGAGTTACAACCAATCAGCTTGAGTTAACCACAAGTCCCGCACAGCGACTCTACCGGGCCTTTCCTAGTACCAGTTTAGGTACTTTGAAGGTTACTGAAATGGCCCAGAAAATGGAGACGTGTGCATAACGCGAAGGTCGGGTAAAGTTACCCGAAGTTCCGATAGTGGAAACGGGCCTTATGTGCCTCTGTTGCTTTCCAGCTAGTTTGAATGAAAAACTTTATTAGAGTTCGTAAAAATGTTTGTAATTTAAACATATGATCATAGTTTAAATTATCTACATATATTAATTGTTAATGACTTCCCCTACTTCAACAGATCTGAATCATTACTTTAAATACTTCAATAATATATTATTCCACCATTTTTTATTATAATTTGCGACACGTTCATCTTCATTCTGCATGATCCCTTTTCTGCCTTTTCTTTTTTTATTATTATAATAAAAGTAAATTTGACCCTAATTGCATTTTACTAGTGTAAGTTCAGCACGTTTTAGCGACCCGTCAGGCTGAATTACGCCTCCACATGAAACCGTCTTCCCTCTAAAGGCTGCAGTTATTAGACTGTCAAACCTTAAATTGGTTGTGACCTTGTTTGACTGCGCCTTCATTACCTTACAGTGCTTTCTGTCATTCTTGTCACAAAATTTCAACAAGCAAATTACGTTTATATAACCTCATTTTATCTAAGTCCTCAGGTGATGCCAATCCGCCCATTTCTGGATACTTTTTTTCCCTTAGTTGCAATAAATAATGTATGAAACTAGTTGATATTCCTTTGCTGTACGAGTTCTCACTGTATCATCTATGGTCCAATAATTTAATGGGATTTAATATTGGAGTAATGCATCCTAATTGGTTCTGGGGTAACAGCTCTACTGACAAGGTGTCTCTTCTATTTCTGCAATACACTGTAAAAATCTATTTGTTTTTAAAGGGTTTTATGTAAATAGGAATAAGTTATTAAAATAATTACAAGATTGCACATGTAATCAAATGTGACAATGTCTAAATGGGGTTTCCACCTACAGGATGAAACCAGTAAAGATGAAGGAACAGAAACGCCCCCTAGTGGCTGGCTGCAGTATGAATGCAGTGAGGAAAGGTTTGTGTTTAAATGTTAATTTTTAAAATTTCCCATCAATAAACCTAAATTTTGAGCATAGGCGTGTGGCGTTATGTTTAAAGTAGATCATCATATTGAATTTTTTTTTCCCGTAACTCGCCTGAGCGACGCCATCTGTGATGTCATAATCTTTCGTCACAGATGACAACCGATATGATTATTCCTCCAGGCTTTGGCTGTGTGGCCTCAGCTGTCCAGCAATCAACAAAACCATTTATCTGGATCGAACCGTGCTGCTGCTGGTGCTTGGTGTTTACTTCCATTCATGCAGCAGCGCTGGCTGCTTCCTTTCGACAGCTGTCCTCTTTGATCAGGCGCTTGGCAGGCAGGGACAGAGCCGGTGCTGATGGTGTAGATGGCTACTGCACCCCCGCCCACAGCACAATACAGGGACGGGCAACAGATGCTGAGGATGAGGCGAGGCGCCGCAGAACCAATTGGGAGGATTTGTGAAACACCCAACCCCAAAGCGGAAACTGTAGAGATGGACACAAAAAAAGAGATAATTAATATTTATATCATGTCAGCAGCTGAATTCCTTTTATGCTGACACCGTGGTTCTTTATGTAAAGAGTCCAGCTTCTGCAAATTTGAGTCAAACTTGTATCCTAATGAATCTCAAAGCTTTAACAGTTCCTTTGCAGTGCTTATCAGCCAAAGTTTATCGTCCCCGGTGCGCCTCAGCGCTCCAGAATATGCTGAGTGCACATGGTGAGTTAGCACTAAGCTGCATATTAGGTCTCCCTTCGACAATTAACGATAAGTAGCCAACTGAACCTAATGGCAGAGCGGCAGCCAAGTCTTATCAAGTTGGAATATTTAGGCCTTTTGTCCTAAATCAGCTAGTTTCTGCAAAAAAGAAGAAAAAAGACCAAATTTTGATACTTAAAGCAAACTCAGATGTTTTAACCTTACCCTGGGCCATTTTAATAAAATATTTCATTATTAGTCCATTTTAACACGAATTTTAAGTGTTGACTTGATTAAACCAATGGTGCACAACGCTAGTCTGCCCCATGAGGAGGGCTTTTGCAGAACTCTGCATGCTGAAGAGTTATTTAACCATTCCAATCGGGTGTTTCGGAGCAAGCATCTAAAATGTTTAGCTTTAGAGATCTCTGAGGGACCGAAATGGATGCAACTGGACTGCTTCTGTATTCATAATTATAGTAGGAACTTGCACAGACACACGTTTGAGCTATATTTACTATTTTGTTATTAATAATATATAAATACACTTATTGGCTTTATTTATTGGCTGTTTAGAGATGTTTTTGCATTCAGAGCTTGATTGGTGCACAGATTTGTTTATATTATTTTTTACTGTGGGACTAGACCATAAAAAAAAAAAACAGTTTCTAATATTTCTGACATTCAAATTATTCACCAACTAATATTTAAAAAGGATTTCATATTTTTTATATTATCAAATGATTTTACTTTGAAATATCACTTCTCTGTTTTGTGATGGGCTCGTTTCTGATGTTTTGGTCCAGAGACTAATGAGCCAATCAGAAGCTGTTTGGACTGAAACTGGAGCTGCACAGTTGCACCATTTTTAATGATATATATTTATATACATATATATTTTTTGCAGCATGAACCATTAGCCCGTCTTTATTCTGCAGACGGGGCTCAGAGCCACCACACCAGCTGTAAACACAGAAGATCAGACAACATAAAAGTTTCATCTGAAAGGATTCCTGGAAGATTTCTGCGAGCAGGACTTTGGCTCTGATGAGAAAAACGACCACAGCACACCAGCTCCTTTTCCACAGACAGTTTGATTTGCATGAGATGGAAAATCTTGACAAATGATCCCCGGCGTTTTCCTTTCTAACTACGCGCCTCGGGCCGGTTTTATGGTGATCACACCTCTCTGGATGTCAGGTAGCGTTTGATGCTCCCCGGCTCATCGCCGTCCCTCCGTTTGGGAACGAGAAACCCCCTGAATTATTCAAAGTTTGCTTGTGGTCGTGGAGCTGAGGGCCCACATGTCACAACAGCAGCCTGTTGATGAGAGTCATGCTGCAACAGATGAACCTGGGATCAGTTGGTTGGTCCATTTTTTGAATGCAAAATGAAAACGAGGCTGTAAAATGATGAAAAACAATTTTACTACTGCAGGCACTATAATTTTTAATCACCGCTCCAGCACAGATTGTTGTTTTGTATGCAGATGATATCCTGGTGTTTAATTGAGGCTTGTTAGATGCTGAAAGTGCTCGTGGATGTGGATGCCTCCGACAGAAGTGATTAAAACTCAGGCTTTTAAACGATGATCCGCATGTTTCCAAAACAAAATCCGATGATGATTTTGCCGCCGTGCTGGATAGGTTCAAGTGCATCCTCACAAATAAGCCCGAGGATGTTTACATAAAGCGACATCTTGTCTTTTTGTTGTGGCTGTCTCTGGAGTGAAAGAGCGTTGTTGGTTTTTAGCGTTTCACTGATGAGCCGCGGCGTGTCACACGTCCAAAACAGCTCCCACTGTCATGTTTTTGGAATCAGATCTCTGTGGGTGTTTTGTGGCACCAGAACACTGGCACACGCAAATCTTTTGCATCTAATTGTGAATAAGCAGTGTGATTCTGATCTGGCGCATGCTTGAAAAGAGTTTTTTAGTGTTTTTGTTTTTTTAAACGTGTCATCAGGGAGTGGGTGGTGGGTGTTTAGACACGTCAAAGTAAAACCCAGATCCCAGGCTTTCATAGTATCGTATAATTATATATTTAAAGGGTTTTTTGATTTCAGAAAGGATGCAGAGGTGGATAAAACATATATTTTGACAGATTTTTGCCATTTAAAAAAAAAAATCCAGTCTGTGGGAAGCACAGTGTTGATCAGCATCATCGACTTTGAAAAGGGAAGCAATAATATCCCGTTTACAGGAGCTGCCATATTGTTTTGTGGAACCAGATAATGTGGGCGGGACAGTCCCGCCTACTCACCCACACACAGTCATGGTGAAGTTTTAAAGCAATTCAAAACTAATTATATCTACTCATACGTGGAGTAAACAGAGGAATCATTGGTGATTTTGTTTTTGTTCTTTTGGAAGCATCACAACTATGAACATTTATTATGATCGTTTCCATAGAAATATTAGGAGTTTTGTGTGATTTTATAATATTTCTGATCTTAACCGTAGAAATCTGGGTTAAAATAACGAACGGTCACCTTTAGGAGCGCAACAGAAAAGGTTGAATATGGAACACGGACACTATAGTGACATCTAGTGTTTAGAGGTGGTATTGCAACAACAGAACAAGACGTTTTGTCCCAACTTTTCTTTTAAATGTTGACAATATCAAAATCTGGAAAATTCAACTCTGATTTTTAATAATTCTGTAAATCAGGGTAATGCTCTATTGTTTACTCAAAGAAGACAGGACTTCAAACTTCTGCAGCCAGCCACTAGAGGGCGATAGTTTAGTTTCAGCTATGTTTCTGTTTAATTTAGGGGTGGGACTTGATTAACAAAATTAATCTAATTAATTAGAGGCTTTGTAATTAATTAATCAATTCAATTCAGTTTATTTCTATAGCGCCAAATCACGACAAGAGTCGTCTCAAGGCACTTCACAAAGTAAACATTCCAATACAGTTCAGTTCATTAAGCCAATCAGTAAAAAAGTTTCCTATATAAGGGACCCAGCAGATTGCATCAAGACACTGACTAGTGTCAGTGTGTTGATACAATCCTCATACTAAGCAAGCATTTAGCAACAGTGGGAAGGAAAACTCCCTTTTAACAGGAAGAAACCTCCAGAGGATCCTGGCTCAGTATGAGCAGCCATCCGCTACGACTCACTGGGGATTGAGAAAGAGCAGGCACACACACACACACCACACACACAAGGCTGGGGGAGTGTTTTCAGTACAGCACCAGCAGACTGGATAACGTTTAGTCAAATCTACCCATTAAAAAGGGTCGTTTTTATTATTCGGAGCCTGATAAATAGAAATTATCTGATGGCAAATGTTAGTTTTTGGCTAAAAATTACAAATAAACCTTAAATAAAACTGAATAACATGCTAGAATGGGTTTAAAAAGAAAAATATTCAGTATGAGTAATAAAGTAACATTTATGGTCCCAAAACAACACAAACTAAATATCTGGCTGCATAAACTGGCCATGAGCTGCTCTGATTACAAAAAGTTGGCATCGCCTCCTAAAAGCTGTTATGAGTCTGCTGTGTTTTTCTTTCATTTCACGTCTTCTTCAGTAAAATCGATTTTGTCTTTAATTTTTATCCTTTTGATAAAACTATTAATCATGTTGGATCAGGGGTCAGACGGGACAACACAGCCGTGGCAGAGGATGCTGTGGCCAGACGACAAATAAGCCTGCAGCTGCAATAACATGACATATGAGAGCCTTAGTGGGCATGTGGAGATAAAACAAAAAATCTGTTTTCCAGACTAATAATCCTCTATAGAAGCTAAACACGACCGACTTGTTGCTGCTGCACTGATTCAAGACTCTCATTTATTTATTTAATAGCTCAATAATTTATCAGCGAGATGGGGGGTGGAGCATATTTCTTCTGACAAATTAGGACAGCAGTGATCAAAACACAGCCTCTCCTCCCCAGAGGCCTTGTGATGTGAGGAGAGGGAGTCGTCGTGTCAGAGGAACAAGGAGAGGATGTCAGGTGGAAGCAATGAACGAACAGCGTTTCTAATCTTTTGTTTGTTCACAAGTATTAATGTCATTTAAAATGTTCAGATGCAAACTTTGTGATCCAGTAACAGAGAGGATGTCCCACTTTCCTCCTCTCGTCACACACGCTCATGTCGAATCCTCGGATCTCATTGCCGTGGTTTGTGGGAGAATTAGTGATCGTGTGTAACAGATTGGTACCAGAAAGCAGGTCAGCCTTTGATTCCAGGAGAATTACCAGGACAAAAAGCTGAGCCTCATTTTGGTTCTCAAATTAGCAGCTGAGCGGTTTAAACGCAGCACCACCTTCAGTCTCACTGAGCTGTTTTTCCTCTTAGATCTATAAATTCATATTCAGTTGGTGCTGATGTGAAATCGTTTTTAGCCTGTTTTGATGTGAGAACTGAGGTTTTCTCACCTGCTCCTTGGGAAACGTGTGTTTAGTCATTTCTGCTGCAGAAAACTTATTTAACCCCTGATGAGATCCAGCAGTCACGGTCCACAGCTTTGGAGATTTTCAAAATAAGAGCAGAAACACTAATAGAGAAAAGGATGATTTTTTAAATAGACTTTGGTGTTTTTAATCAGTCAGAATGAGTTCTCATAAGGTATCGTGCCTATTTCAACACACAGACACACACGCATCTATTCATTTTTAAAATGGGTACTATGATAACTTTAAGGTCTGGGAGAGGAGGCTTCAACCAGTAATCCAGTTAATATCAGAGCAGCAGTTTTAACTGGATTAATAACAGTTTTTTTTAACATTTCACAATATTCTTTATCTGTATGATTTAAAAGATTACCATACTGTGGCCAGAATACCACACTTGCAACTTGTGTGGCGGTCTGGTCACTGTTGGACTTAGAAAAAGGAGCTGATATGTCTGGTGCTGCAGTCTGCTTCCAGCATGTTTCCTGCATGTTTTAGATCATGAACACAGCTGATTTGTTTGATTTAGTGATGAACCGCTCCTGTAGACACTAATGAAGGCTGAGGAGACATTTCAGCAGTTAGATTAAGGTGTTAAAAAGATGAACGCACAGCGAGGAGATAAGTTTCACTTTGGTTTCACTAATGAACACTAGGGGGTGCTAAAAACAAGCCAAAACTGCCTAGTGCTCCTTTAAAGTTGGTTTGAGACTTTTATTGTGAAGGATAGAAGGAAGACACACACAAAAGACTTTTCCAGACTTATTTGTCTATTATTATTATTATTATTATTATTATTATTATTATTATTAATAATAATAATAATAATAATAATAATAATAATAATAATAATAATAATAAACTGAAGGTAAATTAGGGTGTGTAGTTTTATCAGATGATGTAATTACTGCAGGTCTTTTCCTGATTGTTTACAGGACATTTTAATCTCAAATGCATGGGCAGAGAGTGATTGAAAGCTTTAAAATGATCTAAGAAATAAAACTAATTAACAATATAAATTGGCTTTTTATGGGCTTAAATCATGTGTTTCATTGCTTTACTTTTTTGCAGCTTTCTGCTGTTTTCCCATTATTTTTTCCATGTTTTGCATGATGAGGCTCCAGCTTTACCTCATTTGTCTGAATAAAAATCTGTGCAGATCATAAACCCCCAAACACTTCAGAATTGATCTGGTGTCTTCCATCTTTTGTCACATCATCAATAAACACAGTTAATCCAAAGTCATTAGAGCCTTTTTAAGCCTCCTTTAGGTTTTTCATCCTGTTTATTTCTTCTCTTCACTTGGCTTAATAACCTCAAGAAGCTGTTTGTAGATCAAATCTCATTTTAAAGGTCATGAACGGGTCAGACTGAGCTTCACCTTTTGTTTTGGCGACCCTTACAGGTTTGGCTCTGATGGTTCTGAACAACGTGCACCAAACCTCCTGATCCACCCACCTGCAGCACTTCTGCTGTCTGATTTCTGCTGAATTAAAAATGTGTAACTTACCAAAAAATGTCCCTTAAAAAAAAAGAAATCAGAGTTTTAGGAAATCATTTTCAGAGAAAAGTCACCAAACTGGATTTTAACTTTATTTCATCAAATAATAATGAAATGAATCAGAGGCCAAATGAGCATGAAGGTTGTTCATCAGCTCGATAGCTAGAAGGTCAGTGTGTGTGTGTGTGTGTGTGTGTGTGTGTTCTGACTGACATCAGGACACATTCTCCTGACATGAAACTAATGAACATGTAAAGAGCGAGACCCGACAAGCTCTATTGATTAAAGGCTAATTAGTTATTATACTAAGAGGAAAAAACACAGATGGAAGGTCAAGAGGAGACTAAAAGTTCTTTAAAGGTATAAAATAAATTGACAGAAAGCCGCTGGAGGAGATGCAAACTGCACCATCTGTTCTGTGTCGAGCATTTGTTGTTTCTGCTTTAAGACCTTTGTGTTTTTACAGAAACCACCTCAGGGTATAAATCGCCTCGCCACGTTAGTAAATCTGTCTGCTTCTCTAAAACGCCTCTAAAACACGCAGCTTCTTTGTAGGAAATGTTATAAACGTTCCTATATTCCTATTACACTGACATGATTTCCTCCATCAGGTATAAAATCAGCAGCTTTTCATCCACTGGTTTAAACCGGGGTGCATGAATTTGGCTTGATGAGCTCAAAAATGGAAAAGTACTTCTAAATATTTGACGAGAACTCCAAATAAAAACAAACTTGCCAGAGTTTTAATAGGTATTTTTGCTTGGTATCAGTCAAAAGTTGTTTTCTACAGAAAAAAAATTTTTTATGCATTTTTGCAAACAGTTTAAAGGTGCATGAAATAAGAGTTGACATCTTGTGGTCAAAGTTGGGTATTCCAGTCGATGTATCAAATCAAATGAGTTCACATTAAGCCCCTCCCACCATTCATGCCGGTTGCCAGTTAGGGATAAGCGCCAGAAGATTCTAGATGACGAGCGAAGACAAGTCATACACTGTAATATCGAGTTGTTGGTGATTGAAAAAGTAGCTAAAGATATTTTTAGAGCAGACTATTTGCTTCTAATTCACTGTTAGCATTGTTAGCTCAACGTTAGCCTCTAGTCTTCTTTACCCGACTTTAGAGTAAAACATAAAGACCCCGTGGCTTCTGGGTCGCTCTTTTTATTGGCACAACTCTGCTGCTTTTTGCCATCTGGTATCAAATTACAAACGTCGGCGTAATGTTTGAGTTGAAAGCTTAGCAACCCTACGAGCACAAATATGATTGGCTCTGGAACCAGGAAGTATGGAGGCGGGACAGATTGTAAACAAAGACTACGTCCCTCTTCTGCTTTTTGAAAAGAGAAAAACTAACAACCCCCCAGTTGGTTGAGAAGCAAATCTGTTTCAATGTGACCTTCCTTCCAACATGATCGAGTCATCAGACTATTTTGTGTAAAATTCTTACTTATTGTACCTTTAAACTACCTAAACGACTTTCACATGACCTGGTCTTCAACGGACACAATCGCACACATTTTAACGGTTTTCCTGCTCTAATTGTTAAATGACCTGTTCGGCATTTCCTGAAATTCTGCAGAACAGAAACATCTCAAACATGCAGCAGAGTGGCCCCCGAGGACCTGGCATGGACCTCACTGAGCCAGACGCAGGATTATCTGTGTCTGGCGCTATAAATACACTCTGTTCACCAAAGACACCAGAATACATCAGAACACTGAGATGAAATCAGCCAGAGCGGATGCTAACCCTAACAATCAGAGCAGGTTGTCATGGTGACAGCTGAGACACTGAGGTGGACAGGACGTTTCTTCTTCTGGGTGGTGATCAGCTGTTTTGTATTCTGTGTAATGTGTGAGGGAAGAAAAATATTAACATTCCAGCAAAACAAGAGAGTCTGAAACACACACACACACACACACACACACACACACACACACACACACACACACTAAATCTGGGTTGCTTTGGATCCCTCTGACTAAGTGAAGCACCTCTTCAGGTGCAGATGTTTCCTGATGCCAGGTTTCCCTCTAGCATGGATTTAGCCTCGGAGAGAGGAGTGTGTGCTGCTGGGATGCTGGGAATATCACTATGTAGTTTAGGTGTTTCTTTTTTCTCTGTCAACAGCTGTTTCATGATAATGTGACAGGCTCAGACTCCTGCTGCCCATTTCGCTGGGATTGGATGAATTATTGCCACACGCTCCTGAGCTCACTCCAGGCGTGTTTCATTGTCTCCCAGCAGGAGAGGCGCTGCGAGCTAATTAGTCACCGTTGAGCGTGGCGTTTGGATGCTTGCTGGCTGTGTGTGTTTTTATTTTTCACCTTCCAGTGTCTGAAATGGGGTTGTTGTTTGTTTGTGTGTGAGGAGGAGGCACATTACTGCAGTCTGAGGTCTATTCTTCATAAGAATATTATGCCGCACTCCTATAATCGCTCAGAAGATGAGCCTCTGCTGAATTAACTAAATGTTCTATGCCTACACAGGAAATCACTGCTAAATTAAAATTTCCTGGCATACTTTGGTATTAAAGTTGTGTTGATGATGTTATTGTGAATGTTTGAGTGTGTTAGCGTACCAGCAGGTGTTTCTATCCTTGTTCTCTGTGAACTTCTTGATTTATTTGGGGGACTTTTTGCTGCATGTTTGCCTTTCTGCACACCATCCTTACAGGTTTAGTTTGTTTTTGCCTCTTTAATTAATTCATTGAGTTATTTTATGTACTTAACCAAGTGCAGTGCTTTGGATGTTCTGCGCGCTTTTTGTCTTGAATTTCTTTAGAACAAAGCAGGATTAAAAAAGGCATTAGAATGAAGGCAACTGGACTTCTTTGGTTTCTTGAAGACATTTAGCTTCGCATACGAGAAGCGTTGTCAATTCTGACTGGAATATGGGAGGGTTGAGCTTATAAACTGTAGCTGTTTATTGTTGCTTAATGAGCAGAAACTACCTATGAATACCCCTCCTCCCTACTCAGGTTTCACCTTTCCAGCACCTACAATGCTGCTCTAAACCTAATTCTCAACAGTTTCAATCTAGGTCACACTCGCCTACATCTAATTAATACAACCATCCCCACATAATAGAGGTCTAACGACTCCTCGGGAGATACGGAGGAGGGGCATTCATAGGTAGTTTCTGCTCATTAAGCAACAATAGACAGCTACAGTTTATAAGCTTGACCCTTCCATATTCCAGTCAGAACTGACAAAACTCCTCGGATGAGAAGCGAAACGTCTTCAAGAAACCAAAGAAGTCCAGTTGCCTTCATTCAAACCCCTTTGGATGACCATGACCTGGATGACTGAGAACCTTCACCAGCAACAAAGCAGGATGTTTTGCTTTTTGAGATCTTTTAGCCTACTTCCTGTGGTTAGGCGAGTCCTGTTGAAGGGATTTCTGTGCAAAAGACATCAGCTATCCAAATAATGTGGACATTCACGATTTAATGAATGACAGCTCAGAAGAGGCTGCAGCAGGGGCGATTCTAGCATCAGAGGTTTAGGGGTGCTGAGCACCCAGAGAGCTGCTCATCCAGGCAACATCAGTTTCAGTTTTGTACATTTTAACACAATTCCATTGCCACATTTGTAAAATAAAAGCAAAACACTCTTTTCCATAAATCAAAAAAAGGTTTCATAAATCACAAATAATGCTTTACGGATTCTGTTATTAGAATAACCTGGTCTAGGTTCAAAGGCTCTAGGTCAGTGATCCCCAACTCCCTTCCCCAAGGGCTGGAATCCAGGATGTTTTACTGTTTTTCTGCTTCAACACACCTGATTTTACTCAGAAGGTGATTAGCAGGCCTCTGCAGAACCCGATGAGCTGCTGCACAGGTGAATCAAGTGTGTTGGATTAGGGAAACAGCTAAAAAAATGCTGGATGCCGGCCATCGGGGAAGGGAGTTGGGGATACTGGTCTATGTTGTAGTTTTTGAGCTGGACCAGTTCCTGTGTGGCCCAGATGTAAAACATATAGGTCTAAACACATAAATAAAATGCTGAAATAAATGTTTTAACTTTAACAAATCCCATGACCAGAAATCCATATAATCAGGTTTGATTTGGTCCTATTGAGAAATTACACTGTTACACAGTTACAGTAATGCTCCTTTTGCGCATTTTCTTAAAAAGAAGTTTAAATCTCCATATTTTTGTGAAGGCAGCAACAGCTGAATTAACCAAAAAAAAAATCTAAAATAAATTTTGAAATAACATTTAAAATAACTGAAATTTAATTTTCTGATATTTTTATATTTCTCAAATTTGAGTTGAGTGTTTTGGATGAATATTGTTTTTTTTTTTTAAAAAAGAAGTTTAAATCTCCATATTTTTGTGAAGGCAGCAACAGCTGAATTAAACAAAAAAAATGTAAAATAAATTTTGAAATAACATTTAAAATAACTGAAATTTAACTTTGTGATATTTTTATATTTCTCAAATTTGAGTTGAGTGTTTTGGATGAATATTGTTTTTTTTTTTTTTTTAAAAAAGAAGTTTAGATCTCCATATTTTTGTGAAGGCAGCAACAGCTGAATTAAACAAAAAAAATGTAAAATAAATTTTGAAATAACATTTAAAATAACTGAAATTTAATTTTCTGATATTTTTATATTTCTCAAATTTGAGTTGAGTGTTTTGGATGAATATTGTTTTTTTTTTTTTTTAAAAAAGAAGTTTAAATCTCCATATTTTTGTGAAGGCAGCAACAGCTGAATTAAACAAAAAAAATGTAAAATAAATTTTGAAATAACATTTAAAATAACTGAAATTTAACTTTGTGATATTTTTATATTTCTCAAATTTGAGTTGAGTGTTTTGGATGAATATTGTTTTTTGTTTTTTTTTAAAAAAGAAGTTTAGATCTCCATATTTTTGTGAAGGCAGCAACAGCTGAATTAAACAAAAAAAATGTAAAATAAATTTTGAAATAACATTTAAAATAACTGAAATTTAATTTTCTGATATTTTTATATTTCTCAAATTTGAGTTGAGTGTTTTGGATGAATATTGTTTTTTTTTTTTAAAAAAGAAGTTTAAATCTCCATATTTTTGTGAAGGCAGCAACAGCTGAATTAAACAAAAAAAAAAGTAAAATAAATTTTGAAATAACATTTAAAATAACTGAAATTTAACTTTGTGATATTTTTATATTTCTCAAATTTGAGTTGAGTGTTTTGGATGAATATTGTTTTTTGTTTTTTTTTTAAAAAAGAAGTTTAAATCTCCATATTTTTGTGAAGGCAGCAACAGCTGAATTAAACAAAAAAATGTAAAATAAATTTTGAAATAACATTTAAAATAACTGAAATTTAATTTTCTGATATTTTTATATTTCTCAAATTTGAGTTGAGTGTTTTGGATGAATATTGTTTTTTTGTTTTTTTTTAAAAAAGAAGTTTAGATCTCCATATTTTTGTGAAGGCAGCAACAGCTGAATTAAACAAAAAAAATGTTAAATAAATTTTGAAATAACATTTAAAATAACTGAAATTTAATTTTCTGATATTTTTATATTCATCAAATTTGAGTTGAGTGTTTTGGATGAATATTGTTTTTTTGTTTTTTTTTTTAAAAAGAAGTTTAAATCTCCATATTTTTGTGAAGGCAGCAACAGCTGAATTAAACAAAAATAATGTAAAATAAATTTTGAAATAACATTTAAAATAACTGAAATTTAATTTTCTGATATTTTTATATTTCTCAAATTTGAGTTGAGTGTTTTGGATGAATATTGTTTTTTTATTTAAATTTTTTTTTAAAAAAAGAATAAAGGAGCAATGCATTCATTGCCACAGGCTAAATGCTCCCAGAGTTCACAAGGACCAATTTAGTGTTCCACCCCAAAATGTTGTCTGGCCCATCTGGTCCCCCTTATCAAAGGTTTCTGGGGGCGCCCCTGCTGCAGGATTATTTTTTTTGCTGACTGTATGATTCGTCTTTGCCGTGACTTCTGTTGGGCTTTTTAACCTGTTGCTCAGCAGAGACCTGTTGTTCATCAGTCGCTCTTTTCAGATCCAAAGTCTCGTCTTTAAGATTTGAATTGTTTGTTTGGTGAACAGCAACCTCAAGGACCTTTTCTAAGTTGAAACTTTGGTCTTTCTCTTTCTTGTCTGTGAAGCACTTCGTGACTTCTGTCTGTGAAAAGTGCTATTTAAATAAACTTTTATTTTGTATTAGATATATTTATTTATGTTACTGTTTTTGTATTTTTGGGGTTTTGGGAGAAACCGGAGCTCCCAACATGAAAACCAAACACTTCCTCTAAGATCTAAGACCTGTTCATATAAACACGTTTTTACAAGCCTGGAGAAGATTTTCTAATTCTCCTGAAACGTTTTTTTCTCAGGTCCACCCTCAGATTGATGGAAGTGGGTTCGGGTTATGTAAAAATTAGTTTCTTTTTCTTTTTATTGATCGTCTTTTTCTTCTCCTGTACATTTCCCAGGATCCAAGACCTTTCTCTATGTGGTCGAGAAAGCCCGACTGATTACTGAAAACACTTTTGACTTTTTCTGGACTTGTTCTTTCGATGAGAGAGACAGAGTCATCAGTGTTCAGCAGTGAAACTCTCTGGGTTTTGGTGTCCGGCCATTATTTTATATGCTTCTGTCACATAGGAGCTTTTATTGTTTTGGGGAAGATGCTCCATAGTGATGAAAGTATGTTTTAAAGCGTCAGCCGGCTGGATTCTTTCAGCTGGATCCCAACTAAGCATTCGCTTTAGAAGGTCTATGAATGCTTTTGTGTCCTCAACTTGATTGGGGTCAACTATGTCTGCTGATAATAAATCATCCAGAGAACTGATGGAGTCAAAAACTGGACTGCTCTTTTCAACTGTCTCTCCCGTTGTCCATTCAAATTCCTCTTGTGAATTGAGAGTCCAGACTGAAGCAGACCCACTGTTCTCCAGGGTGAAGTATCTTTCAGTTTGCTTCCCTGCATCTAGCAAACTTTTGTGAGGCTGACCCAGGAGCTTCACCATGAACCTGACGCTTTCATAATCACTAAATATGGGGAATAGATGTCTCCCTAAAAACACAAACGCCAATGTGCAGCCAAGACCGAACATGTCCACATCTTCGTACTTTTCAACACGAAAGTAAACCTCCGGTGCCCGGTAGCCGACAGGCTGAAAGTTAACAAATTGTGACAACTCTGCCGTTTTACACGCAAGCCCAAAGTCTATTAACTTTGCTTTGAAGGGTTGCGAATTGTGATTAACAAGCATTATGTTGTCTGATTTTATGTCTATGTGGGAGACGCCAATGTTTTTCAGTGCGCCGAGAGCTACGAGCATTTGCTGCGTGATGGCTCGAATTTCAGCTGCACTGGGGGGGTACCAGTCTAGTTTTTCCAGCAGATCGTATAAACTCATATCCAACAGCTCAAAAACAAAGAAAAAGCTGCCTTTGAAGGTAAAACTCTCATAAAACCGGATCAAATTGTTTTTGTCAGAGTCAAGCGTGCAAAGATATTTCAATGCCTTCTCTTCTTCTTCGGCAGCTGACCTCTTGTCTTTTGGGACAAGTTTAAGAGCAACGATCTCATTGGTTCCCACTTTTGTACATTTCGCGACTTCCCCAAACGAGCCAGATCCCAGAACTTCCTCTACGATGTAAGCACTGGATCCATTAGTGATTAAAAGACCTTTTTCTAATTTTAAAGTTGCTTCTTCTACTGGCTCGCTATCGTCCACCGACCAAACGCTCTCTGGTTTCATGCACTGGCTTTCTTCTGTAAGTTTTTTGTAAACAGAATTGGTGGCACTAGTAATGCTTTCATCGTCGCTCCAGATTTCCTGAAATTCAGAAATCTTTTCTAAACGTGTCTCTTCCCTATTAAAGTCTGCTTGTTGGACATCAAACTGTAATTGTGAAGAGAAAGACGCCTCTTCAGATCCCTGAGATTCATCGCCTTGTTGTAAAAACGCCACTTTCTGAACAAACATTTCTTCGGATTGGTTCCAAATCGTTTGTGTGGCGACGGGGGCTGGTGAATTTCCAGCATTATCAAACGTTTTAATAAGTTTGGACACTTTTCTGCCCACAGCTGGGCTTTTCTTGTTAGTGAACTGAACATTTTGTGCCGTAGCCGGGACTAAATTTATGTCTGAGTTGTTAAATCGGTTGATGAGATTTAAAACATTTCCAGTGGGATTTCTTGGTTTTTTCACGGTTGTCAACTGAATTTCCTGTGTGGAGCCTGGGAACGAAGTTTTGTCAGTTTTGTTAAAAAACGCAACACTATTCCTTACGTTTCCAGTCGCAGGGCCTTTCAAATCAGTCATCGTTTGTGGGACTGAAGTGTTTCCAGTTTTGTTAAAAAACGCACCAAGATTCCTTACATTTCCAGACGCAGGGCCTTTCAATTCAGTCGTTTGGGGGACTGAAGTGTTTCCAGTTTTGTTAAAAAACGCAACACGATTCCTTACATTTCCAGACGCAGGGCGATTCAATTCAGTCGTTTGGGGGACTGAAGTGTTTCCAGTTTTGTTAAAAAACGCAACACGATTCCTTACGTTTCCAGACGCAGGGCGATTCAATTCAGTCGTTTGTGGGACTGAAGTGTTTCCAGTTTTGTTAAAAAACGCAACAAGATTCCTTACGTTTCCAGATGCAGGGCGATTCAATTCAGTCGTTTGGGGAACTGAAGTGTTTTCAGTTTTGTTAAACTGTTTAATCAGCATTCTCACGCGTGGGTTAGAAGCTTCCATTGTGAATAATAAACTGTTATCCGTCTCTCAAAACAAAGGGATTGCCTTCCGACAAACTTGTCTTCTGACTGGGACTAACAGATGTGTGCTCTGACGATGTCAATACACTTATGAGGATAGAGGTTCTATGACTCATCAAATGAAACTTAGGCTCCGCCCCCAATGAAGCTGCTGCTGCTGCTGCTGCTGCTACTGCTACTACTGATGATACTGATGCCCCGCCCCGAACACATCAGCATCAATTCCATGGAACAGGTGGTCTGTTTTCTGTTGCTAGGCAACCAAATCCACCTAAAATGTTTGTTTAATGCAACTTAAATCTTCAAGTCACCTCAGACTTTAAAGTGCAAATAACATTTTAAAATTTCCTGACATTTTTTTTATTTGTTTGCATCTTATTAAATATGAATAAATTTCATTGATGTTTTCAAATGTTTAAATAATTCTAAAGGTATAAATTAAAAGCGAGAAAAATGTAAAATAATTTTGCTGTATTTTAATTTGGTTTGATTTTGAAAAGTGAAAGGAAGTGTTAGCATGCTACCGCTGCCTGTGAGTCAGCAGCTTGAGAGTGACGAGGGAGACGCTAATTAAACAAATTTGTGAATCGTTAACTCGATGGTTGGCAATGGACACTTGTTTTGGGGGTTGAACTGCATATGGACATTTTTCAACTCAACGTTTGGTAGTTATGGGTTTTTTTTGCACTCAAAAGTGGTTTAGCATTGAAAAGTTAGCATTGCTAATTAAATGGATGTTGTTGTTTAGCTAACTCAGCGAAATATGGAGGCTGTTCATCATTCCGGTCTGGAAATGGGGACTGGTGAAGTGCTAATGGATTACTAGAAGAGTGTTTTGGATTAGAAATGTTGCTTTTCAATCATATTTTTTGCTTTTTTTTCTGTAAACCACTTATTCAAGTTCTTCTTCTATTAGGGGTTTTATGGCGGCCTGCAAACAACATGAGGTGCATCACCGCCACCTACTGATCTGGAGTGAGGACCGGCACCTCTTTCCCACCACTGACCGTTAATCCTTCTAAACATCTTGCAGCAATAGAATGGACACATTGGCTGGCAAAAAAACACAGAAATGGTCCTCTTGGACCTTAGATTTTTGTGTTGATATTGGAATTTGTCAATGTTCCTATTTTGTCAAATAAAGTTTGAAATAAAAAAAGCTTGTAAACGCCACTCCACTCAAGGAGCAATGGCCGACAGAGAGAGAGTTTTCATTTAGCTAGAACTGCTTGATCTTGAGGGATGAAAACTTGTTACAAAGAATTCAATGGGAGCGAAGGATCAGCGGCATCAGTGGAATGTCTGTCCACCGCCACTGTTGTTGGGCCGACCAACAAAAAAAAAAGGGCTTAAAGATTTATAAGATAATGTAGCAATATTTGTGAAACTTTTTTCAACCCACGACCTCACAATCTCAGGGGGGACACTCATACCACTAGGCCACTGAGAAGGTCTAAAACCACGTCTATTACTGGTAGGACCTTCCCACATTGGGTAAGTGGCCCACCGGGACAATGCCAGATATGCCAAATGGCCTGTCTACCCCTGTCTGTATGTAAATGGCAGTGAACGGGCACAGGTGAGATTTATCATCAGACGATTATTATTTGAAAGCTGCATTTTGTATTTTCTCAGGTTATCATTTGAACGGATAATTAGTTTAAGTGAAAAAGCAGAAGAAATCGGTACTTTTAACAAACAGGACAGGATTACAGCGTTTTTATTTAGCTGATTTTTGTTTGTTTGTTCTCTGACGTGAGGTCTGATGCCCTCTGTGAGCGAGACCTTTTGGATCTCCACACCACCAGGACCAAATCCATTTCTCATCTTCATATCTACACACACTCACAAAGACTCAGGGCAGGGAGATATTGAATGCCCTTTTCTTTGCTCTCCTAAGATTACCTGTCAGCCTCGTCATGGTTGGCTGACGTGGACATTGTTTCGATTTTGTCTTTGAACGTGGCGTTTGGGTTAGGTGTGTGCGTGTGTGTTCATTCATTCACTGCTGCAATCGCGGCTGGGTGACATTCCTTATCTACATCATCAGACGGTTACCTCGGAGCTCTCCTGGTTACAGACCTTGAATGGATCCACCACAGCGAGCGCTAGCTGCTAGCGTCCTTTGAGCTGTGAAAAGATGGTATTCCACTTCTGTTCGGTCCTGAAACTTCACTATTTTATGTCTGAGTGACCAAGAAACAAGCAAATCCACTAAAACCGAGAGGATGTACTGAATTTTGTTTTCTTGAGGCCCTTCATTGCTCATCGTTCCAACGGGGGCATGTTGGGAGCAATCGTTAATACCTCATTTGATTTATTTAAACATGGAAGAAAGAAACGAGTGGGTGTAGAAGCATTTTTATTCAGGTATGTAAGGTCTGCTCCACACAAATGTCATAAAGAAACAAGATTGAAATTTTTAGCTTGCAGTGTTTCCAGCTCATTTTCTGGATAGACACCTAATAACAAATCATCTATTTCTGATCGCCTCGGTGCAGGTGTGCACAGCGGCGTCTGTGTTTCTGCAGATGGAAGAAAACACCCAACAGCACTGGACTGCCTAAACTCTTCAATTTACCTTCATGAAACAAGGCCAAAATACATCATTGCTGCTTATTGTCTGCTTTGTATCGTCTCTATTGGATTCTCTGCTCTCTTTCCTTTATTGAGTAAATTTATCTGCAGAGTGGTGGTCTCTGGCTCTCCGTGCACCTGGTGACTTTTTCATAAAGAAATCAATCGAAAGGACTTTTTTCTTCGCCGGCATCATTGCGCTTATCTTTTTATTTACTGATTTGAGTCTTTACTGGCGTGCAGCACGAGTGATGGCCAGCAGTGGTAGCAAAATTCATCTAGAATATATTGTTCTACTTTACGTTGATACTGTATCTGCCGTCTGGAGGGAGCGTCAAATTTCTTTGAAGTTAGAAAATTATGATTAGTTACACATGAAGAAAGAAAAGAAAACACTCTTTAAAATATTTAAACTGTAATTTCTTTGTCTCTGTGTGCTTTTGCAAAATAGTTCATGAGCCAAAGAGTGGATTTTAAAGTGGGCCGGCACTCGTTTTTTTCAATAAACAGGCTGTGGTCTCTGGTATAAACAAAGGTCCAGCAAACTAGCATTCATGGAATCGTCTTGACTTATGGCGGGGAGGGCTGTTGTTGGTTTAGCGTCCAGGAAACACAGCGTCTCGACTAGTAGAAGCTAACCGTTAGCATTAGCAACTTTAAAACATGGCAGAACTCCTTCAGGCTTCTGTTATTGGTGGAGATAAAACATCAACGTTGCAGAGCGAACGAAGGCAGTGGAAGAGTTGCGTTGCCGTTAGCCAATCAGAGACGAGACGTCTGACTATCAGGAATACTAATGACTAAGACTCCAAATCCTGCCGTTTTCTGCCCTCCGGCTAACTTCTACTTTCTGAAACAGGAGGGACTGAGCTTTTTATCCACAGAGATATTCATTAGTACTAGAGAACACAGCAAATGTATTCAAATCAACGCTTTACATGTGAATGTAAAAGTTTTTCATTATGCAAAAGAAATGGGGAGGAAAGAAATAAGATATGGTATCACTGCAGCCAAAATAGCTGCAGTGGTTGTTTTCCTGACATTTCCGTTTAAATGCCACTGCTGTTAAAAAACAAACAAGCAAATAAATAAATAAAGGACACTGAAGCAGGTTGGAAGTGATTGTGGACGAAAAGCCACCGTGAATTGTTTACGCTCCGAGATATTGCTTCAGGGTGGAGATATTTGTTTTCAGCATTTATTAACTTCAAGGAAAGAAGAAAACGAAAGAATACGGATGTAAAGATGGGCTTTAGAATGGGTTTGATGAAATGTTCTAAATAAGTAAGATGAATCCTCGTGATGAAGAAGCTTTGAGGTAATTGATTTTTTATTGTACACACACAGCAGGCAAATGAAACACTAAGATGAGTGCATCCATTATGTTTGGATCATCCTCTGAATCATCACAGCGAAGCCAAACGGCGTCATATCCTGAAATCATAACGTTAGACTCATGAAAACAAGGCTGTAAGTGATCAGCGGGACCATTTCTGGTTTTATAGCTTCACTAAAAGTGCTCTGAGGGTTGGGTTGAGATTCCAGCATCCGCTCTGGAGATAAAGTCCAGGTACCGCAAATAGAAACAAACATTATTTTAGTAAAACATTCACTGGCAGGAGCTTCGTAGCTCCATCCACGGATGTCCTTTCTTCTCCATCTCTATAAAAGTCCGTTCCACCCACCGAGTGAATCATCACATGGATGTTTTCTCTTTCTCGGATCCACATGGTGCCGAAACCCTCTTCTGAGATATTATTCAAGAGGAAAAAAGATTAGAGTTACCATTGTTTTTTAGAATTGAAAATCAGGGGTGGAATAAGTCTAATGATTCTCAAACCTAAAAATCAATTTACCTGTGATTTGATTCTGGAATTTCAAAATTGTGCACATGTTCTGAGTTTATGCATGCATGTGAACACAGAGTTTGCACAGAAACAGTCGAGTGACTTCATGTCTTCCTGCAGACTAAAAGTAAACTCAAGATTGCTTCATTGAGACTGAATGCATGAATAACTCGTCTCTGCCTGGACTGAAAAGAAAATATTTATTCTAAAGGTCATTTTCTACCGACGTAGAAATTCAATTTTACCAAACCGTGCCCTTTTTCCTCTTCACGTCCGCAACACAAGAAACCCAAAACAAAAACACAACAGCACGTAAGCGAAGGGAAAATGCATAAGAATATAAACCTATAAATGCATCGTGTCGGTTACAGTTAAATCTGGAACTCTGAGATCTGTCAGGAACACGTCTGTGTCTGAGGCAGAAGATAAAAGGAATTAGCTTTTTCCTTCGGTTGATGAGTACAGAAATAAGGTGAGGTGGGAAGAGGGCTGGTATCACAGAGACGCTCGACTCTGACAAGTGCAAAATGAGGAATCTGGAGAAGCTTTTCATGTGGAGAGAATGGGCTGATTATGCAGGAGAGGAGCTTTTTGCTGGAATCACTGCTGCAGAGTTGGACAGTAAAAGACTGAGGGTGCTGGTTCTGTCTTGAGTTATTAAAGGCGCTGCATCAAAACACCCTCAGAACCATCCAGTTTGCAGTTCTGTCCTGATTTTCTTACCATGTCCCACAGTGTTCAAAGACTTGTAAAGTCAAAGAAGCTCTTCTTACTCCTGCAACTTCTTTGGTAACATCTACACGAGAGGAGGCGTGTTTGGTCAGTGAGGATTCTTGAGGTCATCATATCTGAAACAGGTTGTTCACATTTGTTCCAGTTAAATGTGAAAGCCCAAATCTTCTCTTTGCTACCAGGACAAAGTTTTCATATAACTCCTGTGCTGGGCTTTTATTTTTAAATGGTCATGCTGTCACTCCAAATTTCCACAAGCTTCCATCAAATGTTTTATTCAGCGTTTGTGTCAACTGATAAACACAGATATATCGTTACCAAGGCAACCGTAATGAAACAGAAGATGCAGCTCAAACATTTCTTTCGATCTTTGCTCACTTTACACCAGTTATGCATCAAAATGAAGGCGTTTCATACTCACTACAAAGCTGAAGCTTCAGAAGGATTTCCAGCATCAAACTCCTGGTTGAGGACACGTGACTCTTGCTCTGCTGCTGCTGAAGGCTCGCAACTTTTCTACAGCTACTTGTGAATTCTTGATGAACGGACACGAGGTCGGCTCATGAGCGCAGAGTCAAATCTGTGTGCAGCCACTCGTGTTCATTTGGCTAATTTTTTCACTAAAAGATTTTCACTGAAGCTGCAGCATGCTGCTGGAATCACAAAACCACACCATTCACTCGCTCCCTTCATCCTTTCCTCCTCAGTGTGTTTATGATAAACACAATACACTTCATCGTCTTCCACGCCATCCACCCTCCGCCAGCTGTAATGAGCTACATGCCTGCTTGAGTGATGTGAAATGGGCCACACTGATGTAACAGGTTCAATTACTGCACAAGATGCTCAAACTGAATGCTAACCAGACAGCTTATTCACCAGCTGAGCGAGAAATACTTCGCAAGAAGAAGAAAAAAATCAATTTGTCATTTGTATCCAAACTGAAGTCGTATCTGCTTTATGCAGCAAATGAACTAATTTACCCCGATACTTGAATGTGAAGTCAAGCCTTCGCGTGAGGCCATTTTTTAGACGCCTCACCTCCACACTGAGCTGTTGACCTGCACGATTATTTAAGGTGGAATAGATTCAAATAGAAGCTCTCATGAAAAGTGGCATGGGCTGGAAGCAGATAGGGGAATCTGACACGCACAAGGAGAGAAGCCAAGTAGGGCAGCAGCTGGTGAAAAGAAGAGGATCCAAGCGGAATAAAGAGATCCTGCTCAGGGCCCGAGGGCGCGAGCGTAGCCCTGGAATAGAGGGCCACCATGATGACACGGTCGAATAATTCACTGTACTTAAATCTTTTTTGTTCACACTAAAGCTGCACCCAATCAGCAGAGACTGGGGCACTTTTACAACTGATCCAGACTCTAATTGGATGTTTCATTTCCTTAATCTGACATAAAATCAAAGGCTTTTTCTGAACTTTTTCCACGATTTTAAGCAACGAAGCAAATTATTACAGTTGTTTGTCTGTCAAAACTCTTAGAACATCATCAAGTCAAGCTTGGAGATAGCCCAGTAGGAACCATCATGCCAACACCTTGTTGCACAGGTGCTATAAAGGTGAAGGACAGCCCTGTAGCAGCCCAAAGGGAGCAGCTGGGTGCTAAACTACAGACACGAACAACACCAGCTGGTAAGATGATGGAGTTAGCTGCTAAAGTGCTGCTGTGGGGGGTTGATGCCTGCAGCCTGCAGGGCGTGGCTCCAAATGTTTGTTCATGAGATTCTGGTGTTTGATGAGAATGTTTCTGTGCTGGAAATTACCTGATGATTAGATTTGGGTTGAATTTCTAGTTGTTTTTTTTTTGGATTGACTGTTTTTTTAGTTGATGATTCATTTCAATAGGTGATGGTGATCATTTAGCTTGTTTTTGAATGATTTATTACATTAATCAACAAAGAAAGTGTATAAGAAAATAAGCTTCATGTAACTTTTAATTTGCTTTACTCGTCTCTGTAATTTCAACGTGCAAAGCAGCTTTTGTGGTGAAATATCTCCTCACTCAAAAAGCATCAATATTTTCCTGTTTGGTATGAATTCAGCTTTTAACTCTGCAGTGGTGACATTTTCGGTGGAATTTTAATAGCTGGTTTTGTTTTATTTACTGAGCAAATGATGTTGTTCCTGCTAGTTAAAAATCTGATGCTGTTTTGCTTTTTTAAAGTTATTTTTAACCCAAAGTTCAGAACAAGAACCTGTAAATAAAACTGAAAACAAAAAGTTGAAGATTTATTGAAAATACTTCTATGCATAAAGATGTGGAACCCTTTTATTATTAATAAATACATGTTATTTAATTGATGAGGGGTTGCATGGTGACACAGTTGGAAGGACTGTTGCCAAGCAGCAAGAAGGCTGAAGGTTTGAATCCCACCCTTCTGCTTGGAGTTGGCATGTTCTCCCCATGCATGTGTGCGGTTTCCTCCCACAGACCAAAAACATGCATGTTGGGTTGTATAGAGTGTGTGCTTGGTTGTTTGTGGGTGTGTCTCTGTGATGGAATCAGAGGTGCTGCGTGCCAGCAGGCAAGGCAGGCAATTGATTGGGGCCTCCAGACCACAAGGGGGCCCCAGAGGTACAACAAACTTTGACGTCAGAACCCCAAAAGCAGTGACACGGTGAAAACCCTTTATTTGCCAGCATTGTTGGCCCTCTCCTCCTCCTTCCTGACTGCTCTGCCGCATATTTTCGCACAAACAGGCGAGGTTTTGGGAAGACCATTCCAGAATCTTAAAACCGACTTCACACTAGAGGCATCAGCGGCGCGGAACGTCAGCGGAATGTTGCTGCTTCAAATAGAATCCATTATAGTCTATGGGGTTGATCCAAACCAGCAGTGGCACGGAAATTTTCGGGTGCGTCCCAGAAGCGGCATGCCCCGCTGCGCCGCTAAAGATATTTTTGTTGCGAGTCGCTTCTGGGACACATGAATTTCTGCAGTTAACATAGTGCTAGACAGGAAATGACACACGGTTTCAGTGTAAAAGGTCTGGTAATTTTCAAAATAAAAGACTATTGCAGCAATGCAACTTCATATCTATGTAGATTACGTCATTAGGTGTGATCTGACAGCTTATTTACTCCCAGCATCTTTCAAGAAGTGCAACAGTGTGTTTTTCATGGGTTTAATCCTGGCAGTGGAGAGGCACAACATTATAGATGACATCAAACAGTTGAGTTCCTTCTTCTTCTTTTTGGTTTAATGGCGGATGGCATAAACAAACCGTGACCTCAGAAGTCTCGAGGGATCTTGTGATCTCGCGAGTCCACGCTTCGGCTCATTCCATCCATCTTTGTAAAATGCCCCAGTACCACATCATGACACTACCACTACCGTGCTTGAGTTGTTCTCAGCTTTGAAAGACATTATAGAACCTTCAGCACCACTCATTTTCAAATCCATGAGGATTTAAAGCTTTTGCTCCCTGTTGTCTCTTCCTGCTGATTTCTACTGGACTCTCCTGCTGCTGCAGAACATTCTGAATATGTTAGTAGAGTAGGACTTTGTGCTTTCTCTTTATTTATTCATTGTTTGATTCTTTCCATGCCTTGTCGCCGAGCTCCTAGTAGGAAACGACCTACCTCATTCCAATTTGAAGCAGTTAGAGTATATAGTGTTTTTTTAATTTCTTTGAGCATGGCTTTTGGCTGTTAATGTTTTGTCATGATCAATTATTTACTATCCTCATGATTTAATAACTCGCTTGCAGCTCTAAAGAACCTTCAAGTGTTTTTCAGCCAACAAAAATGTCAAATTAATCCTTGAAAGATGAGAATTTACACAATTTCTCCAGTCTCTCACAAAGCAGAGCTTCAAATAGATTAACAACGTTTTTATTTGACATATTTCTTAACTGAAACTGTCTGAATTATTCCCCCCAGCGTTAATGTTTGACTCCTCTGTGACTCACTTGTTCTTCACCCACCACTCGATGTGCATCAGTCTGACTCAGACCATTTGTCATCTTCGCCGCACGACCACTCGTGACATCAGGATTGTGGTTCGACTTCATCAAAGCTGCTCTCAGCCTCTGGTAACAGCTAAAGGAAGAGAATAAAAAGAAACATCAGGTTTTTCTTTCAATTTAATTCGACACAAAACAGTTAAGATTCAATTGATTTGATGGCAAATGAAGTTTAAAGGGTCATGATATGCTGGTATTCTGTTTCAAACTCTAACAGCTGCTTGCTTTTGTGTTGATGAGCTTCATGTAATTGTTGCAAAGAGTTGAGAAACAGGTCAGGAGCTTCATTTAGAGTTCACATCAAACATTACCATGAGAGGAGAAGAAGAAACGGGAACAAACAATGGGGCTTGGACTGATGATTACTCGAGTAAAATGTGCTGATCTGAATATCTGATAATGAGGAACTTTTAACATTCAAAACAATCATGATGCAATTGATCATACTGAAAAGTGTGGACTTAATTTTAATAATTACATTTATCAAAAGGGCAGTTTTTGCATTATTCCTCCACTGATGGGAGCCTTTCCTGCTTTAACTGTGATTGTTTGTTGTTCGGATTTAAATTAATACTCACCTCTCATAAAAGTTAAACTTTGTTTTTAGTACATTTATGTTTCTTACAAAATATGTCTTTGCTTGAAAAGCAGTCCCCCAAACTTTGCCTTTGCAGGGTTTCCCCCAGCGCTATATTGGCCTGGCGGTCTGCCTGGCTTTGCCTGCTCCCCCCACCCCCAGACTAAGCATCACTTATTTATTTTTATGTTTTTTTTAATATTAGTCATACTTTTAAACTTCCGGACAACTTCTTCTTTTTTTTTTTTTTTTTTTACAAAAACACTGTGGGTCGCCGGTGGGCTTGTGGGCTTAGCAAGTTTTCTGGGGGAAACCCTGCTTTGTATAATAAAATCTTGTATGTCATGAAAAATACAGACGCTTTTCATACAAGCGTCTTTAAATGAAACTGATCTCCTAACTAGCCTTGGTTGAGTAATTATGGAAGCCCAATTACGCCACTCTGATTAATAACAAAACAAAATTATCTCATAATTATGACTTAGCTATCACATAATTATGACTTAGCGATCTCATAATTATGACTTAGCTATTGCATTATTATGACTTAGCTATCGCATAATTATGACTTAGCTGTCTTGTAATTATAACTTGGCGATCTAGATAATATGACTTAGCTATCGCATAATTATGACTTAGCGATCTCATAATTATGACTTAGCTATTGCATTATTATGACTTAGCTATCGCATAATTATGACTTAGCTGTCTTGTAATTATAACTTGGCGATCTAGATAATTTGACTTAGCTATCGCATAATTATGACTTAGCGATCTCATAATTATGACTTAGCTATCGCATAATTATGACTTAGCTGTCTTGTAATTATAACTTGGCGATCTAGATAATATGACTTAGCTATCGCATAATTATGACTTAGCGATCTCATAATTATGACTCAGCTATTGCATTATTATGACTTAACTATCGCATAATTATGAATTAGCTATCACATTATTATGACTTAGCTATTGTATAATTATGACTTAGCGATCTCATAATTATGACTTAGCTATCGCATAATTATGACTTAGCTATCACATTATTATGACTTAGCTATTGTATAATTATGACTTAGCTATCTCATAATTATGACTTAGCTATCACATAATTATGACTTAGCTATTGTATAATTATGACTTGGCTATCTCATAATTATGACTTAGCTATCTTATAATTATGACTTAGCTATTGCATTATTATGACTTAGCTATCGCATAATTATGACTTAGCTATCACATTATTATGACTTAGCTATTGTATAAGTATGACTTAGCTATCGCATAATTATGACTTAGCTATCTTATTATTATGACTTAGCTATCGCATAATTATGACTTAGCTATCACATTATTATGACTTAGCTATTGTATAAGTATGACTTAGCTATCTCATAATTATGACTTAGCTATCTTATAATTATGACTTAGCTATCTCATAATTATGACTTAGCTATCTCATAATTATGACTTAGCTATCTCGTAATTATGACTTGGCGATCTAGATAATATGACTTAGCTATCGCATTATTATGACTTAGCTATCGCATTATTATGACTTAGCTATTGCATAATTGTGACTTAGCTAAGTCAATTATGACTTAGCTATCTCATAATTATGACTTGGCTATCGCATAATTATGACTTGGCTATCGCATAATTATGAGATGATTTTATTTTTTTTAATCAGAGCAGGAATGGGCTTCCATAATTAATAGCTGATTTGGTCAAATCATAGAAATATGCGAAATCTCACAATATTGCCAAAATCTCATGCAATCTGTTAGCCTTGAAGTATGTGTCATGAGTGATTCTCAGCTACTTTAACACTAAATTGTAAAATTAAACAAGTTGTGGCCATTTTTGTGTTTTCCAGGGTCACCTGGCTGTAGCAGACTTTTGAGGTTGACTTCAAAAGTTAATCAGATGTACTTTTGACATACATCTGATGATTACTTTCTCAGAGTTTCTTTATCTATCTAGTGGTTTGTGAGATATTTTGCTGACATGACAGGCAAAAACATTATCACCCATTGACCGGTTGTACAAACTGGCTCTTCTGTTTTCACAATTCTGAGACACAACTGATGTGTTTATTTTTCAGTTTAAAACTGTTGCATTGAGTAAATGACAAAGAAATATGAGTTCAAATAAGATCTCAGTTATCAATTGTTACAAATCTACCACTAAACAGCAATCCTCCTTCCCAAATACTGACATAAACTGCAGACCTGCACTATCTAGCTCTGACAACGATGCTGCAGACTTGGCACGGACGGCGGTTTTAAATGAAGTCGCTGCGATAGCTCAAACTGTAAAACATTTGGGTGCATAACAGCACCCTTTATGGAAGGTGTCCAAAATGTAAAAAAAACACCCTTGCTTGCTGTTTTTAAAATATGATCCTAAAGTTGGATCACAGAGGTGGGAGGGTGATGATGAGAGCTGGCTCCGGTGCAAAAGGTGATTGAGAGATGAGATTTACAGCTGCTGCCATGACTGCTAATGGAACTGAAACGCTGACTGACGGGAAAACTAACAACCTCCTCAAGTTTAGCAGGGAAGGATAAGCTAGTGGGAAATGATTCAGATTATTACACAAATGTATTATTTTGGCTGCTTTTTCATTTATTCCCTGTTCAGTCCTTTATACCTAAAAATGACAGTATCATTTTTTTTAATCAAAAAGCCTAACCAGAGCAAATAAAAAGACAAAAGACGCATCGGGACTAAATAGTCTAAAAAGATAAAACTTCTGTTTTTCATAAGAAGACAAAAACATTTGCAACGTTCTGACCTGAGAGCTGCTTCATCCTGGAGTTGATCATCTACTGCAGGTCAGGTCTGAAGCTAAAAGCTCCTTTTTAGAGCTCTAATAATATTTTATGTGTCAAACGTGGCTATATTTGGTATTTTTCACAGAAAAGAAGAAAAAAAACTCCTTGTGACAGGCTGATGGTAACAAAGAGCCTATTTTAAGTAGTTTTTTATGTTTTGTTTTATTGCTATGTTGACACTGAATAGATTTTTCCTCTTGTTTCTGTGCTTTTATGCCCAAATGATGAATACATCAAACGTTTTTATGAAACTGGTCTGGTATTGGACTGAAACGAGTGGAAAAAGCAGCCTTACCCCAAAGAAAAACCTTGAAAACCTCTTTTTTAAAAAAGGATCACAGATCAAGATAACAAGATATTCTGCATGCTCTGGTTCTTTGAAAGCAAAAAGCATTGAGACTGACTTTAGCTTAACAAATCATTTTTCTTACTTAACCAAAATCCCACAAGACACAGTGCGTTTACATGCACATCAGAAAACCGAACTTTTGCCCTAAAAAGACTAACATCGGTTTTTTTAAATGCATGTAAACGCGTTAGTCTGGCTGAAGGTGAACTTCTTCTAGTCGGGCTGAAGCACCCAGATAATGCGGTAGTTATCTGACTTCCTTCTGCATGTAAACGGGTCAGCCGAGCTGAACCGAGTAGACGCTCGCGTTCCGGAAGTGACGCGACCAGAGTAGCGCTCGTCTGATAATATCACCGCCACAACGTACCACGCGTAAAAACATCTAAGCGCAGTACGTACCAATAAGCTGTGCTGCAGCATTGTTGTTGTCCATTCTTTCATCCGCGGTGTATTTCCTGTTTCAATTCCATCTCATTTACTCCCGCCAGCGTTTGTTTACAAGTTGTGTTGCTACAAGCTAACCGGAACAATGCCCGACATGAAAGGGCGCATGTCGCCCCCTACTGTACCGGAGTGGAACGAACTTCATTTGAGAGGTCGGTTTTCTAAAGCGCATGTAAACAAGGATAAAGACTCGCAGCTTATTATCATAAGTTCGACCAGGATCGACTTAGATGTTGATACTGCCCATGTAAACGCACTGAATGACTTTGACAGAGAAAAGCAAACTTGTCACCGCTCTATGACGCCTGTGCAATGTTGATCTGGTAACACTCAGGTGTAGAATCCAGATGCTTGTGTGGTGACGGATGTCCAGCTGGAGCAGTTTGGGCACCATTGTCTTGGGTTAAATGAAGATCTGTAGACGTTGCAGGGCTTGACTCAGACTGGGGATGATTTAAGGTGAGTTTACTTACAACAAGCTGAATAATGGTGCAGACACTGCAAGTGGCTTCATGCTGTGTGGTGAGTTCAGAATGGAGAGGTTTGTTTTGCTTTTCAGTCCCAGAGCGATGCCTGGCTTTGTTGTAGGTAATGATGTCTGGAGTCTCATTCTAACAGGAAACATGACAAAGAGACTAGGCTCGGTGCGGCTCAGATGGATGATTGATGGCTGTATTTTATTTATGTTAGGACCCGTCTGAGGATGAGCTCTTCAAATGAGAAAATTCATCTACAAAGTCTTTCTGTGTCTTGGCCAACACCTTGGTTCTTGTTCTTTTGGTTCTCATCTGTTTTCATGTATTTATTATAATTGGAATTAGGCAGGGGTAGGCAATCCTGGTCCTGGAGTGCCGCTATCCAGCATATTTTAGTGTTTTCCCTGTTCCAACACACCTTTTTTTTGAGTAATGTTTAAAATTCAGAACAGCTAAGCCGCCCTCATCCCTCCTTCTCTGCAGTGTGGACATTTTTAAACGAGGTCGTTTCCGGTTCCAGATAAATTTGGAGGTTGCAGATTGGAGTTTGCCCCAATGGTCAGATGGAGGGGGACAGGGGACCATAGCACTGACAAAATGAATTCTAGGCAAGATATTCATTTTAATAATAGATACACGGGCCCGAATAGGAAGAGGAAAAACAGTCCACTGATCCAAATCCTTCAAAACCTTATTCAGAGAATGTGAGTAATTATATTTAACAATTTGATTCAAAGAAGAAAAAATTTCAATACCCAAATATGTAAAATTTTTGACCACAGGAATATTAACAGGAGTTATTTAGATGTAGGAGGGCAGACTTGGACCAATTAACTTTAAAACCAGATACTTCCAAATTCCTCACAGATGGACAATAGGTTCGGCAGAGACTGGGAAGGGTTTTCTAAAAACACTAGTACGTCGTCCGCATATAGAGACGGCTGGTGTTGCGTCTCACAGATGGTGATGGGAGAAATCAAACTGGACTGACGAATTAACTGAGCTAACGGCTCTAAGGAGAGTACAGTGCAGGACTTAGTGGGCAGCCCTGACGTGAAGATCTGGAACCCGGAGAGAGAGGGGAGATGGTTTGACCAGTCAGCACCTGCGCAGAGGGGTTTGAATATAGAGTTTTAACTAGCCCAATGAACACTTTACCAAAGCCCAATGCCTCCAGGACCGACCACAAATGTGACCACTCTAATCGGTCAAAGGCTTTCGTGGCATCAAGAGTGAGAACTGACATGGGTATAATATTGTCTGTAGCAGCGTCAACAATGTGAAGAAGACGTCTGACATTATCTGTTGCTAGACGTGATTTTATAAAGCCTGTCTGATCGGGGTTAACCAATGAGGGCACATAACGGTCAAGCCGGGAAGCAAGAAGCTTTGCGAAGATCTTTAGGTCCGCATTAAGGAGGCTCAGTCTGTGGGGTCTTTATCTTTATTTAGTAGCAATGAGATAAGAGCTGTATTAACATCTCTCGAAAAAGCGCCTTTTTCGACTGAGAAAACAACCATATCCAAAAGGAATGGGCCCAAGTGTTCCCAGAAGCTAAAATTCAGGTGGAATCCCATTCACACCTGGCGATTTACCTCTTTGCATGGCACCGCACTTCATCTAGCGTGATCGGTTTGTCTAAATCGGCCTTATTTGATTCCGAAAGTTTGGATAAATGCAACGGATTTAAAAATTTATCATATTGGTTTTTATCTGGGGGCACCTCTGATTTATATAAATTACAGTAAAAAGTTTGGAAGGTCAAATTTATCTGTTTGGGATCTGTGCTGACATTTCCTCCATGGATTTAATAGCCGGAATATCTGAAAAGTTCTCACTGCTCCTAATCTTCATAGCCAAGAGACGGGATGGTCTGGCACCGTGAAAATAATACCGCTGTCGTGTCCTATGAATTTGAAATTCAGATTGTTGTTTCATAAGATTGTTAATTTCCTTTTTTATTAGAGTACGCTGTAGTGCTACTTGCTCTGTATAATTATGTTGTAGAATGGCATCCAACCTGGTAAATTCCGCTTCAAGGTCTTTCAGCTGACGAGATCTGCTTTTGCATAAATTAGAGGTAAATAATATTGTGTTGCTTCTGATGAAACCCTTTATAGCATCCCAAAGAACTCTGGGATCCTCCATGGAGCCGGCATTAAAATGAACAAATTCCTTGAATCCTTGAATAAATTGACTAATAAATGCATCATTTTTAAGTAATGTGGTATTGAAACGCCATCTGGCTGCACGTTTGGCTCAAAGTTGCAGAGCAGAAAACACCTTTATGGTCCGATAAAGCTATTGGCAAGGAGAGCTGCTGTATTTATGGAATTAAAGAGCTGAGGGGAGGAAAAAAGAAAATCTATCCTAGAAAATGTAAAATCTTTGATAGAAGGATTACCCAACCGCCACACATCTACTAGTCCCATATGGCTAGCCCAGGATTTTAGAGCATCTGTGGCCAGGCCCTGCTCCCTTGAGGATGTTGAATTTGACCTATCAAGATCTGGGTCCCATACTGCATTGAAATCAGCACCAACAATAAAAGAATAGTCAGTTAATTCAACCATTTTCGTTGTTAATAAACTGTAGAAACTGCGATCAAAAACATTTGCGGCGTAGGCTGAAACGAGAGCTAACCTCCTGGTTTTGAGTTCTGTATTAATAATCACAATTCTACCCAAGTTATCTGACCATGACGCCAATATTTTAATTGGAAGACTTCGTCTTGCTACAATTGCCACGCCTTTAGATTTTGTTTCTGCGGAGGAGAAAGCAACAGTACGGAAGAATGTATTTGCAAGACGAGCAGCATCCGCCTTTAGCAAGTGAGTCTCTTGCAATAGTGCAATATCTACATTGTTTTTCTTCAGCATACCAAGGACACTTGTACGTTTATGGGGAGCGTTTAATCCACCGTAGTTCCAAGTCAGGATCTTAAATTCACCCATAATCTATGAAAAATGTTCCAACTGTCTTTACAACGGAACAAAGGCTGCTATAACTCTCCGTGGACAAACATAGGCATACGTGCACTCTCAGACAAGTCCCTCATATTACAATACAAACTCACAACCACAACATATAAAACACACACAAAAAAAGGAACAAAACACAACATAACACATGTAAAACTGTAACGTAGGTCAGTGATCATTGATCTAAACTAAAAATAAATAAATAAAAAACACCACCACCGATAACAAATGTATCCAACTTCACCATATTAATAACCCCAACGGGTATTATTATTATCAATATTATTGCATCAACAACATACATAGCTTATAAAATAACTCCAGCCCAACAGGCATTAAGCAAAGCAGACATCAGAACATCTGCAGAACAAAAGAGGCCGAAACAAGTCCAGAATCAGAACCAGGAATCAGCTACGGAGTGGCCTCTGAGCGCGAGGCCGTCACAGACTCCAGGAAAACTTCTGCCTCTTCGGGGGAGTTGAAGGCCTTGTATTGAGCGCCATCTTTAATTTTCAGAGTGGCAGGATAAAGTAGAAAAAAGTCCATACCTTTGGCTCGAGCAGCATCCATAACCTTGTAGAAGGCTCGGCGACGGTTTACCGTGAAACTGCTGCAGGCCGGGGGGGAAACAAATCCTTCAACCATCAATGGAGAGAGGGTTCTTCCTAGCCGCACGTAGAATGGCCTGGCGGGTTGGGTAACGGAGAACATTGAAGATCAAAGTCTGGCTTAAACTTCGGTCACGGGCGTTGTCATTGTAGATCCGGTGTGCTCTCATAATCTCAATCTGAAGGTCTCCAAGGCTAGGAAACCATTTGGGCAGCGAGCGTGCAAGGAACTGAGTGGCTTTGGAGCCCTCGAGCCTTTCATCTAGGCCCGTTACGCGGATGTTGCATCTTCTGTTCCTATCCTCCATGTCGGCTAGCTTATGTTCCATAGCACGCAAAGCTTGGCTATGGCCGTCCAGCGTACTGGTGTTACTACCAACAGCGGCTTTCAGAGCAGTAACGTCGGATTTAATAACACCGAGACCCGTCGTCAGTGTTGCAAGCTCTGCCTGGATAGCGCTCAGTTTCTCATCGTTATCTTTCCCCATCTGTTGAATCTGCGCTAGGCGCGGCTCCAAGTAGGCCCGCTGCTTCTCCATCACAGACTCGGCCAAGGCATCGGCATCCTGTCGGGTACTTTTGGCTTTAGAAGACATTGTTATCAGTTATCTTTTGCAGCCAAAAATCGCCAGTAAAAGAAATGGAAACACCATAAAAAATCAAACTAAATGGCGAGGCTGGGCCGAGAACTGAAAACCTAAGCCGCCATCTTGCCCAGCCGATCACGTGACTCCCTGTTCCAACACACCTGATTTTAATCAGTAGGTGATTAACAGGCTTCTGCAGAGCTTGATAACTTATAACAGGTGCATCAATCATTCAATTAGGTGTGTTGGAGCTAAAACATGCTGGATAGCAACACTCCAGGACCAGGATTGCCTACCCCTGCTCTAAGGGTTTGTAGGTTAAAAAATGTGGGTATCTCATTCGCATCGCATCCCGTCCCCACCTGATGGCATCTTGTCCCCTCCAAATAGCATGTTGTGCCTGCCAGGTAGCATCTTGTGCTCACCAGTTAACATCCTGTGCCCACCAGTTGGCATCCTGTGCACACCAGTTGTCAGCTTGTGCTCACCAGTTAGCGAATCGTGCCCACCAGGTAGCGTTTCGTGCCCACCAGGTAGCAGCTTGTGCTCAGTTAGCATCTTGTGCCCACCAGTTAGCATCTTGTGCCCACCAGTTAGCATCTTGTGCCCACCAGGTAACATCTCGTGCCCACCAGGTAGCATCTCGTGCCCACCAGTTAGCATCTCGTGCCCACCAGTTAGCATCTCGTGCCCACCAGGTAGCATCTCGTGCCCACCAGTTAGCATCTCGTGCCCACCAGTTAGCATCTCGTGCCCACCAGTTAGCATCTCGTGCCTACCAGGTAGCATCTCGTGCCCACCAGGTAGCATCTCGTGCCCACCAGGTAGCATCTCGTGCCCACCAGTTAGCATCTCGTGCCCACCAGGTAGCATCTCGTGCCCACCAGGTAGCAGCTTGTGTTCACCAGGTAGCGTCTCGTGCTCACCAGTTAGCATCTCGTGCTCGCCAGGTAGCATAGTTTTTTCTGCGCATTAGAAATCTTTTTTGTTTAGCTAATGTCCCTTTAGGGGCTCGGCACTGAGGTGACTAACAGTAAGAGATTTGAAAATTAGCATAGATAGGGTGTACATAGCAGTGATGCCAGGAATTTTAACCTGGGGAAGTCCTAATATAAAGAGGGAATGTTACATAATATCAATAATAATGTAGAAGTCGTGTGGTTATGGAGTGGTAATGAAATCTGAAATATTCCTGTTGCACAGGAGACTTCTCCCTTCTGTTTACTGTAATACTCACAGCAGCTGCAACTGCATAACCATGAAACCAGTTCTGACACAACAAACACAGAACTGTGTTGCATTTAGCATAAAGAGCATAAAGAGAATTTTGATTTTTTATTTTCAGTTGGTAAATCGTATATATTGGTAGCATGGACAACTTTAAAAAAAATAGTAATGTTCTCTTGCTGGATACATAAATAACAGCTGTACACATGTTGGAAACTGATCCTATAACCAAAATAAAACTGCTGTAGCAGGAGGAAACCTGAGATTATACTGGAATCACACCAGTTAAAACTCATGGAACTCTATTTTCCTTTAGTCTACACTAAAGAGCTGTCCTTTATTCCAGTCAGTTTCACACACAGCTGAATCCTCACGGCCAAATTACAGACAATTTAGGACCTTTAGGAGACGTCATCAAGTGTGTGATTTTATGGTTTCTCCTCATATTTCCTGGAATTAATCATTTCGAAAAATAAAAAAATTTCATGCAAAACCATGAAACTAATTTCCAGCTAAATTGTCGCTGCTTCCTCTCGGTGAGATTCTTTTGTTTCAAAGTTTCACCTAGTTGGATGAATCCCAATGAAATGTGTCGTGCAAGTTCCTGTGCACATTTACATCATGTGTGCATGTTATATAAGCTTAACCACATTAAGCATGATGCATTGTGGGTATTTTTGTGAACGGCCACCATTATTAGGTTGGTTACCAGCTGCTCTGCTGCAAAGATTGACTAAGATGCATCACCAGTCGTGTGTTTTCTAACTCAAACAGCATCATTCTTCATGCTCACAGATGCACCCACAAGGTTTAATGTGTGTATGTATTATTCAATGTGCTGTGGAAATTCTGGGAAATGGGTGCTGATGTGTGTGACTAATAGGACAGATGGTTCTTTTCTCAACAATCTCAGCATCCCACATCTTTCTGCTATTGTGTTCAGTCCTGGAGAAAAACCAGATATTAAACGCGATGCAATCACAAAGCGCCGCGGCCGTCTCACCCTGGGAGGCCTGGAAACAGAAAGAGACAGGTGGGCTGGATCATAAAAGGAGGGTAAAATAAAAAAAAGAGCATTATCAAGGTTGCGCAGCTACTGATCAGGCTTACAGGAACTCTGATGCTTATCAAAGAGACTCATTATAAAGGAGCTCCTTTGTTTCTGGATCTTATCTGTGTTTGCACACTGTCGGTGTTTCTGTCCCCATCCAGTCATTTTTATCTCCTAAGTATAAGATGGAACAAAGAGAGGTACTTTCATCTAATAAACCAGTCACGGCATCTCATTAACAACCTTTCTGTGGGATAAAAGTCTGTTTTGGGCAGGTTGAGCACATCTCCCAGCGTTAGAATCTATTTTATGGCATAAAACATCTGGTTGGCGTGCATGACTGCAGCTGCCGTGCAGAGCCTGGTGGTTCTACTGGTGAAAGATTCATGAATCGGTCCCACTGATGCAACCAAGAAGTGATGCAGCTGACCAAGATGCTCAGGATGCATGTGCTGAATTTAAATCCAATCAGTCTTCCATTGGTTGCAAACCAAATCAATTTTCCTTTTCTTGTCTGTTTGAACCGTTATCAGCGCACTCTGGAGGATTTGAAACAATCACAATCATCCTCCAGTCTTCCTTTGGTCTTTATCCTCCTGTGAAGTCAGTCTGACATCTTTCCTGCCCCCAAATTGCAGAACTCAATCGTTGACAGTGACACCTCCATGACAAACTCTTGAAGGATCTCACTTTCCAAGCGTTCAGATGGATAAATCCAGTCTCGCACTCGCGCAGAGACGCTGTTGAACCTCACTCCTGACTCTCTGACTATGATTTCCTTATCATGCTTTGAAAAGCTCTATGAAGTGTGTCTGATTGTTGCTCCTCTCCTCTTTGATCACATCTCCTTTGCAGCAGATTCTCTTATCTATACGCGTCCTTCATCTTTTGCAACTTTTGGAACACATGATTTCAAACCTCTGATGAATATTGGTTTATAACTTAAATATTTCACATTTATCATGCAAAGTTATAACTTTTATTAAGCTAGTTTTAAGTACAGAGAGTAGAAATCAGACTAGAATAACTCAGAAACGGCTTCTTCTTTGTTTATTTGGTTACTACAGTGACATTTTCCATAATAAGTAATAAATGGGACAAAAAGTCAAAAATTATATATATATTATATATATTATGTTTTTCTTTTACTAGACTGGTAAAACAATGTTTTCTTTCAAGTGTGCAATTTTATTTCCCTCCACAGCATCCAGATTGTCTGCATTAGTCAACAATTTCAACTAAAAGCATAAAAATTGGCCCCATGATTGTCTCTATTTAAATTTATTCCATTTGATTTACGCACACGCAAGCTCAAAAGAAACAGTTTCTAGTTTAAAACTTACTTTGGATGAGAGCTTTAATTTTAAATATCCTATTCATTAACAAGGAGGGGCGGGATTAAAAACATGTACTGCAGCCAACCACTAGGGGACTCTAATTCTGTATTAACTCCAACATCTACTTTCTGCTCTTTTTAACCACATAAAGTTTATAATTCAAATGCATTCCTTTTTATGATTCAGATCTTTCTATGTGAGACTCAGACTTATGACCTTAAAGCTACAATCCGGAGTTTTCCTGCATTCAGAAATTATGTCTGATTTTTTTTTAGAAATCTATAAAAGTGATGTTCCTACCCTGTACTGTGACATAATATAGGCAATATGTAATATTCCCCCCCCCCCCCCCCCCCCCCCATCCTGTAGAGCCCCATGCAATTTGAATTGAGCATCGCTCAGCATTAGCCAATAGCGTTAGACATCCTCTCACGGACAGATGTCAATCACAGAGCGGGCGTGCACAGATGAGGACGTACCTAGAATGATGCAGAGTTGGCGACATTTTTCGTGGAGAACTGACTATATAATATATATATAAAAAAATTCCCATCTCACCCTCCATGGGTGGTCTCATCCTTCCAAGCTGGGGTCCTCTACCAGAGGCCTGGGAGCTTGAGGGTTCTGCTCAGTATCTTAGCGGTTCGTAGAGCTGCACTTTTCTGGTGTTTTTCCTGGGAACTGCTTTAGCCACTCCTCCAGTTTGGGGGTCACTGCCCCGAGTGCCCCGATGACCACGGGCACCACTGATGTCTTCACTCTCCAGGCTTTCTCAAGTTCTTCTTTGAGGCCCTGGTACTTCTCTAGTTTCTCGTGTTCCTTTTTCCTGATGCTGCATCACTTGGTATTGCTACATCAACCACAACGGCTGTCCTCTGTTGTTTGTCCACCACCACAATGTCCGGTTGGTTCGCCATCACCATTTTGTCGGTCTGGATCTGGAAGTCCCACAGGATCTTGGCTCACTCGTTCTCTACCACCTTAGGGGGGGTTTCCCACTTTGACCTTGGGGCTTCCAGTCCATACTGCACAGATGTTCCTGTACACTATGCCAGCCACTTGGTTGTGGTTTTCCATGTCTGCTTTCCCTGCCAGCATCTTACACCCTGCAGCTATGTGGTGGATTGTCTCAGGGGCCTCTGCATAGCCTACACCTTGGGTCTTGTCTGGTGTGGTAGATCTTGGCCTCTGTTGCTCTGGTGTTCAGGGCCTGTTCCTGTGCAGCCATGATGAGTGCCTCTGTGCTTCAGACCAGCTCTTTCTAGCATTGGTAGGATTTCTTGATATCAGCCACTTCAGTTATCTGTCGGTGGTACATCCCATGTAGGGGGTTGTCCTCCCATGATGGTTTTTCCAGCGCCTCCTCCTCTGTTCACCATTGTCTGAGACATTCACTGAGCACGTCATCTGTTGGGGCCTTGTCCTTGATATACTTATGGATCTTGGATGTTTCGTCCTGGACAGTGGCTGAATGTAAACAGTAATAAACGTTATGTTTAAAGTAAATGTGTATTACTCTTTAGGTTTAGTGGAACCAGTTGATATACCGTAAATCCTCTAATACAGGCCCGGGCCTTTATTTACTCAAGTGCATCCTGGTTCAGGCCTTTATTGGAAGGAGGCCAGAATTAGAGGCAGGCCTATATTTCAATTTGAGCAAAATAAACTACCAGTAGAATGAATAAAAACAAGATTTTGTGTCTATTTGAGCGGTGACTGAAGTCTCACATGCAAATCAAAAGTGATGATTGCTGAGTTTCACTCAGGTGACCCTGCCGCCGCGCTGAACTCAAATAGTGGACAGGAAGTGTTTTGCTCTACTATAAAACACAGCGTGACGGATGAAAGTGAGTGTTCTAAATGTGCTGGCACAGACACGATATCTTCCTTTAGGTTATGACTCATTTCATTTTAAAAGTCGGACATATAACTAACGTTTTATGCCTTTTTAAATCCACATTTCTGGTACATTTGTTTGATTTTATATTTTTATTAAGGTACCGGTATTAATGCCACATTACAACACTGCTAAAAACATGAACATTAGCACTCTGAAAGCTATTTGCGGTGAGGACACGTGAAAACAGTATCAAACTGTTTACCTGCTGTTTTTGTAGCTGCGTTTCTAAATTACTGTGAGGTTATGGGGCCTGTGTTCATAAATCCTGCCAGTAGGTGGCAGTGTGACTCTTTGGAATATGTGTTGCTTGGATGTGTCTGTTCTCCGCCTGAGTAAAAACGAAAGTAAAAAACTGTTCCCTGAAGTAGTTGCCTGCTAGTCTGTTTTTGCTCACCTTCGATACAACAAACAATAAAACGCCATAAAAACCTTTAGTAAGCCCTTACCTGTGATGAAGTGATCACTGCAAACTAGCATTATCCGTTCTGTTTCTGCTCATCTTGCAGCCGGAGATTATGATCCACTAGTCCGCCGTTACCGTAAAACGTGGAATGCGTGCGCCTCAAAAAATCGAGTGAGGGCTCACTTTACCGTCGATCTCCGGACAAAAACCACACGTTTCTAATAGTAGCCCCGGCCACTATTAGAGACCGGCCTTTATTTACCCCCGCTGACAGCGAGACCGGCTAATATAGGAGACCCGGCCGGTAATGGAATACAGGCCAATATTAGAGGATTTACGGTATCTTGGTTGAGTAAATTCAGCATTTCTTTTCTTACATGTACTTCCATCCCTATCTGCAGGCGTCATGTCCTGTGATAAAGAAGTTTGCAGATTTAGCTTGTCTAGGGTTGGAAAGTGAAATAACTACAGCTGCAGAAAAGGCTGAAAATATCTAAAAATATCTGTTTCTTAAAACCATTTAACAAATTTGACTTGATAATAGATTTGTTTGTAATACGTGTGTTGTAATGAACGCAACAACGAGATCCACTCTCTTTAGGGAAGTTTTAAAGATTTACTGCAGAATAAAGGACACAGACTCAAAGGGTGAACGATGACCGTCGGAGCGGTGTGGGATGAAGAGCTCAGGAGGCCAAAGGCAGGCGGGGCAGAGTGATCGGTCTTCAGTGAGAAGTGGGAAAGAGACTGATCCAGTGGCTGAGCGGGTTGGAGTGAGCCAGCAGACCAGACTTTTAGAGCGGCTGGTGGAGGAATGAGCAGAATGGGAAATGACTCGGCTGTAAATGTGGATGAAAACACGGAGAACAGGTGGAAGGCTGATGAGCAGCAGAGGAAAGTCAGGAAGAGGAGAGGAGACGACTCAGATAAACTGATCTTAGAGCTGGTTTTAAATGTCTGCTATAAAGTCCAGGTAGATTTATTACTTAAGCTAATAAGATGATGAAGTGCAGGTCTGGTGTGAGGTGGGACCGTTATGGATGAACTGGGTCCACTCCACATCAGCCCACCGGAGCATGACTCAGCTAGAATTGATGACGAGCGTCGAGGAAGAAGTTTATCTCCTGAATGGAGAGGAGAACGTTTGTCAGCGGGAAGACGTGTCACCTTAAACCAGGAACGACCTCACAGAGCCATCTAAGTTTATTGTGTGATTAAATAAAAGTTTAACAGAAATAAAAAATATGTAATCAATCATTTTCTGGTTAATGCACGGCCTAATTTCCATCATGATTCACCGATTTTATCTGTTATTTCAGGGAAAATATGGAAACATGTTGGTAAATAAAAGCAGATTCTGATTTTTGTTCAGTTTTTAGATGAAAACAAAGCAAAAGTTTTGCATTTCATTAAATCCTCCTTGTCTAAATTCATCTAGGCCAAAAAAAAGATTTAAAGTATAAGAGCCGGAATGAGAAAAGGGAAAAGGAGACCCACAGAGGAACCAGCAGAGGAAATCAGGAGAACCACATTTAATAAAACAGAAGATAAAAAAACCCTTTAGCAATAAAATAAAAAAGTTTCCCATTTCAGGTCCACCCGAAAGCCCCCATACAATTTGATTAACCAATGAAACCTTAAAAATCAAATAAAACTGAAAATACATAAAGATTATAGGTTTTATTCAATGATCGTCCCCTTAAGGTGGCACAGAGGAGCTGAGAGAGGCTAAAATTACTCATATTAAAGCAGATCACAAATTCTTGCATCTTTTACTGCAGGATGTAAAAGCAGAGGAGCATAATTCAATCATTTTCATGTCCTTTTTGAAAATTACAGATGAGGAAAATCACAAACCTCCGTGAGACGCATCTGTTTGGGTATTTGAGGCGAAGGAACACGGTGTCTTTGCCGTTTCTGTCGCTGCGTTCAGCGAGCCATTATCTGTCCAAAGAGACATCACTTTTTGCTGGAAATGTGACACGGAATTACCCACAATCCCCTCCTGCCCTGCCATCAATTTGGCAGTTTCGCTGGCCTCCGGAGTTACGGGATAATTTAGGTTGGGATTTCGAGTGAAATTGTGTCTGCCTGCATGCAAGTGTGTGTGTGTGTGTGTGTAGAAATGAGAAAGTGATAAGTTGTTCACTGAGGTTGGAAGACTGACATTAAATGGGATGAAACTTTTTCTTCTGAAGATAAAAAAATAAGTGAAAACCAGAAAAAGAATAAAATTCTGCAACTACTTGATTTGCAGAGTTCAATTCTGTCTCATTAGCCTGAAAAGGAACTCCACTAACACTCCTCTGCTATTCAAACAGTATCTGGTACAATATTAGCCTCTAACGTAAAACTAATTCATGTTTGAATATTTCCTGACAGCTTTACGATCACATTCAAGCTCAGCGATCACGCACCAAAGCCTCCAAGGCACAACCAATACTCCTAACGCCTTTTGGGATTTGGTGGTACCTGCATTTTCCTGTCTAGGAACACCTGGTGAAATCCCCAAACTGAACACGGGCCTCCCTCGACTACCTTCTACCGGGGCTCAGATGTTCTGATAAAATAATGAAGGCAAGGTAGCAAAAAATAAAAGAAATGTCTTAAAAAGAGACCAAAATCAAGTAACTCATACATCGACACACAAATTAAGGGAACAAAAAGATCATTATGTACTTGAATTGCAATTAAAAGTTCCGAAATGCCACATTTCATAACGTATTTTTATTCTAGGTTTAGATCTAATTAGAAGTCGTACACAAATCTTGTCAATATAAGTTCAATCATTCCAGAGAACTTCTAGGGATGGGCAAACCAATCTTCTCCGATAGGCCTGCATTCATTATCCGTTGTCACGGGTGATTTATGAGGCTTGCGGTCTCTCACACTGGCAGCCATATGTCTCCACGTGCCTACACACTAATGACGTTCGAATTCATCATCCAAAGACACAATCAACACACCGAATGAACTTCTAATGGTATTGACACCAGCAGAGCTTTTCCTCTTCCCTCTACACGACTCTGCTTAACAAGCACAACTGCAGACTTTGATTTGGGGGAAAAAATAGCTCACAGAAGCAATTTTGGTTTCCACCGAAGGGCGTTGTTGGCAAACAAAGACAAAGAAATTACAGTACTCCAATTATCCATCAGCCCACGTGGCGTAAGGTGGAAAGGGAGAAAATAACATTAGATTACGTCCAATGATGGCCCATTAGCTGATGGGCAATCTAAATTGGCTTCCCATTGCATGGAGCGAGTTGTTGTCGGGTCCCTTTTACCACATAAATGATCATTTTACCATTTATAAATAATCAGACACACGTCAGCAACCTGAGTCCTCTTCCCCTTTTAATGTAGGTTTTTCCTGTTTGACATGGAAGGAAGCTATCTATGTCAAATGGGAAAAACCTACATCCAATAAGGGAGGAGGACTCAGGTTTCACCTTTCCAGCACCTATAATGCAGTTCTGAATCTTATTTCCAAACAGTTTCAGTCTAGGTCACACCTACATCGAATCAATACAACGACTCCCACACAATAGAGGCTAACAACTCATCGGGGGTAGGGGTATTCATAGGTAGTTTCTGCTTGTTAAGCAACAACAGACAGCTTCTCCGGATGAGAAGCAAAATGGCTGTCTTCAAGAAACCAAAGAAGTCCGGTTGCTTTCATTCTAACCTCTTTGGATTACAGTGAAATTTATTTATCTACAAATCGAATTATTGTATATGACTTGTCTTCACTCGTCAAGTAGAATCTTCTCGTGCTGATCCGTAACTGGCAACTGGCATGAAACTCACCAACAATAGGGGCAGGGGCTGAGAGCGGAGTCATTTATTTTTATACATGGGCTGCAGTACCCAACTTTGACCACAAGAAGTCATTCTTACTTCATGCACCTTTAAGAAGCAAACTTTGTTCCTGTAATTTGACCAAAAAAACCACAATGGTGATGAGAACCGATTAGGGTTGTTGATTATGTGTTTAAATAACCTGCAGACATATTTTTTTATTTTATCCACCTTGAACTCAAACTGCATCAGCATTCCCCCATTTTTCCCATCTCTCCTCTTCTAATAAACATTCTGCATTAGAAAATGCTTCCTATGCATGAAAGACTCAAACTGTTAGCATCTGAGCTTTTTGAAACGCTGTGTAATTGTCTGACTAGATCCTCGTGCACATTTTTCTCCTATAAATGCGTTATTTAAAAAATGTTTTGGCAGGAGCAGAACTTTTGTCCTGCAGTTTTTCAAATAAAATTTGTAGCTTCCATTAAAAATGAATAAACAAAACCAAGACAATTTCTTTGTGTCTGCACTGGATGCTGCTTTTGTGCCTGTTTTTAATTAACAGGGTTTAAATTGTTTGCAAATGACTGCGTTCTGTTACACTAAAATGATGGCCATCTTTCTCACTGGATCATTTAGCACTCATTGATCTCTTGATTACCGCGTTAACTGAGCTGTCAGCTTCGGCATCTGGCATCGCTGATTTGGGCAGGGGGAAATTAAACCAGGAGGCAGTCCCGCTTATCATGCATGGCCACACAGCCGCTATTCTCTTTCACCGAGGGCTGGCCAGCCTAATTATGTGCACAAAAAAACCTTCTTAAATAAGTAATGCACACCTGTCAAGTCTCTTAGTTTTTATAACTTTTGCTTTTTAACCACAAAACACCCATTTTAGAGTAAATTTGCATTTATTTGAGACGCGGTTAATAAATTAAAAGTTCAAAGTCTGGAAGAATCATGATCCGAGGGATAAAACGAGGTCTGAAGAATCAAATGCAAGTAATAAAGAGCTAATAAAGATACATTTTTAGACGACCTGAGGAAATGACTTATGCATTTATTGTGCTGTAATTATTTGTTGCAGTATTAAAGAGGGGAAAACCACACATTTCCTCCTTGTACAAGAAAAGCTTGGATCATAAATCCTGTAGACATAAATACTTAAGGGGATCCAACTCTGAATTCATCTTCTGGATCCTTTTAGTTTGATTAAAACCAACAAACTCTGCGGATGGGACGTTTCAGCAAAAAGCAAAACGAGAAGTGGAGTCATGTTTAGGGCCAGCTTTGATTCCCAGCTGCAGGATTTGAATATTTGTTGCTGGCAGAATTTAATTTTCCAGTGAACGGACAAAAATCATACAAGACTCCCTTTATGACCTTTTGGTTATGTTTTTGCAGAGAGAGGCGTGCTGTCAAATGCTAATTTTATAGCAAAATCCAGTCAGGGGAACAAATTCCAATTCGATTTAATCTAAAACATTTCAATTAAATAGAATCCAATTATATTTCAATGCATTACAGTCAGATTTGTCTTCTAATAAGAAGGTTTGTCAGCTTTCTGTTGCTTGGAGTCTTTATGTAATAAAGGTACAAGCTCATCCGTTTTACTCCAGAGACGAGACAGATCGCTAATTAAGTTGGATCACCTGTGGCTCCACCTTATTGGTGGAGAGACTGCCAATCATAAGAGTGTAAGCCAAGTGGGTTAATGAGTGCCTAATTAATGTTTTCTTTAATGGTTCAAAGCTGTTTTCTTATTTCAGAGACCATTGCTTTCAAATATATCAAAATGCTATTTAAAAAAAGTTTTATTTTAGTTGTAATTAGTGAAACAAACTAGCAGAACGTAGTGCTAAAGCAGAAAATGAGTTTGATAGCCAAACCCAATAGTAAAATTAATGAATGGTTTACTATATTTATTTGGAAATTGGTGTATTGTTTAATTAAAACTGTAGATTAAAGGAGACCGAAAATGTAATACAACATTTTCCTTGTTGAATAAAGACAGCTTGGGTGGTCAACAGTAGCATGCCAAAAAGTCAAAACCATGTGTGACCTACTTTTTATGTAAATTAGAAAGTTGAAAAAGGCGGGAGAAAAACTCCTTTTCTAAACCTTTCTAACAACGTCACAATGAAACCACTCCTGCTACAGATACATGTTCCAGCCCACTTCAGGCTCAGCGGTATTTAAACGCTGGTCGCAGCAACGCTACCGCAGAGCCACGGTTAGCCGGGCCTCTGTTAGCACCAGCTAGCTGTTAGCTTCAGCTAGCAACAGCCTTGTTGAAAGAGAGAAAAACAAGCACTCACCACTCAGGTTCCAGGATACAGGTCCTTCTCAAAAAATTAGCATATTGTGATAAAGTTCATTATTTTCTGTAATGTACTGATAAACATTAGACTTTCATATATTTTAGATTCATTACACACAACTGAAGTAGTTCAAGCCGTTTATTGGTTTAATATTGATGATTGTGGCATACAGCTCATGAAAACCCAAAATTCCTATCTCAAAAAATTAGCATATTCCAACTGACCAATAAAAGAAAAGTGTTTTTTGAAGGTCAACCTTCAAATAATTATAGTTATGCACTCAATACTTGGTCGGGAATCCTTTTGCAGAAATGACTGCTTCAGTGCGGCATGGAGGCAATCAGCCTGTGGCACTGCTGAGGTGTTATGGAGGCCCAGGATGCTTGGATAGCGGCCTTAAGCTCATCCAGAGTGTTGGGTCTTGCGTCTCTCAACTTTCTCTTCACAATATCCCACAGATTCTCTAATGGGGTTCAGGTCAGGAGAGTTGGCAGGCCAATTGAGCACAGTAATACCATGGTCAGTAAACCATTTACCAGTGGTTTTGGCACTGTGAGCAGGTGCCAGGTCCTGCTGAAAAATGAAATCTTCATCTCCATAAAGCTTTTCAGCAGATGGAAGCATGAAGTGCTCCAAAATCTCCTGCTAGCTAGCTGCATTGACCCTGCCCTTGATAAAACACAGTGGACCAACACCAGCAGCTGACATGGCACCCCAGACCATCACTGACTGTGGGTACTTGACTCTGGACTTCAGGCATTTTCTCTTCAAACTGTTTCCCTGTTGGCGGAATCAAATCTCACACACACACACACACACACACACACACACACACACACACACACACACACACACACACACACACACACACACACACACACACACACACACACACACACACACACACACACACACACACTGGTGGAGTGGGTGGGGAAACTGGTCTTTTTATAATGAGCCTTAGTATACGATTATTATTTGACCATTTATCAGGGTTCCTGGGGCATTTTAACAAAATTTTATATGCTTTATAGAGGCTCAAAGATCAGTTTTCAATTTTAAATAAGCGGCATTAGCAGCCCTTTAATATCAGTATAGGTGTAACTAAAACTGTTGCATGAAAAACAACTAATTAGAGAAATGGATGCAAGCTTCTCAGTCAGGAAAGTAGCTAGATTAGCTGAGATTATCAGCACACTACGGAAACTATTTTAGCATTTAATGAGATCCCGTGCAGAAGGGTTTTGATGAATCGTGCACAGAACTTCCCGACCACGTTGACACGAGTCTTTTCGCGCCTCCCTGCCCCGTCCGTGTCAGTATCTGTCCCACTGACACTGATCAATGCCAATGAGGGATGCGGAGGATGGAGACAACAACGGGGGTATTGACAACAAGAATGGATTTCACAGGAAGCCAGTCAGCACAGGCACATCGTGATTACACGTTGTAGGAGACTTGTCAAAGCAAATGACTTACTTCATCTATTTCTCATTTTTCCTCTCACCTCCTCTTCTTTTCATGTGATGAACAGTAAAGTGCTGCGATCGAGTGCTGTGCAATGATTGCGGCCGTCAACATCCATCTGTATTGCATTGAGTTGTGTCTTGAAATTAAAAAAACAAAAATGTCTTTGCCGACCAGCAACAGTGAACCTCAATATGGCATCGTTACTTACACCAGACATGCATGTAATGAGAACACAAGCAATCTGCGTGTGACAGAGATTAGTCTTGTTGAAACTCGTGAGCCAGACTGCATTTATCAGCCGCAGCTTTTTAAATTCCAGCTAGGCAGCCGTCTGGCCACCCAATCATGAATTTTAAATACCCCCATTCATCTGTAGAGAATAAATCTGACACCAGGTGTCATGAAGAGGAATCAGATGTGGACAACCTAAAGTAAACCACCAGGATATGGTGTGAATGTGCTGTCCTGGTCTGTGTGTTTTCTCCTATTCAGCTGATTGATGCATCTTCATGCTCAGATCTTTAGTGAAAGATCACCTCATGATTTGTAAGGAAAACATCAGAGCTACTCGACAGCTTCTAGCAATATGTTGTGTTACGATACTGAATCGTTATTTAAAAGCGTTGTGTTGGTTCTTTCTTTAAATGGAGGATTTACATGCTAACATTTACTGTATTTATTTTGTGTGGTGTAATTCAAACTTCGACTACTAGGTGGCAGCGGAACAGAGTCTGGCCTAAGTTTTTCTTCACTGAAATTCACTCTTAAAAATTGCAAATATCATCCGACTTTTAGTGTTGCAATATATCGTATCGTCTCCCCTTGCCAATACAGGTACTGATGTTTGTTTGTCCTCTGGCATCCCAGAATGCATTGCAAATCTTGCCATGAAAGGGCGTTTGGCTCGAAATTGAAGTGTGCATGTGAGATCGAGGTAGGATCATGTTTACAATATACCAGGTATGTCCAAAGTGTGGCCTGGGGGCCCTTGGACTGATTTTCTGCAGCCCTTAAATTTAATTTCTAGAATTTTCTCAAATTTTGTTTCCGGCAGATTGACAGCTTTTTACATTCAAATTTTTACTAAACCACTAGGTGTGGTTCACTGAAAACCCATTTTTTAATCACTGTTTCTGATTATAATCAGTCTCCTACACCGATCTCCTGCATTAGCTTCTGATAGAAAATAGACGGTGAAACGCTAGGATTTGAAAATCCTGACAGATCTACATCACACTGTCACTTAACATTCATGGACTCACCCATCTTGACTCACGACGGGGAAGGCTGTTGTTGGTTTAGCGTCCAGGAAACAACAGAGAACTTCTCGGCTAGTTTAAGCTAACTGCTAGCATTAGCAACTCCACCACACAGCAGAACTCCTCCAGGCTTGTGTTATTTGTGGAGATAAAACATCAACGTTGCAGATCAAGCAGAGTCGGTGGTAGAGTCGTGTTGCTGTTAGCCAATCGGAGGAGAGATGTCCAAAAATCAGGAAATAAAACTCCAAATCCTGCAGTTTGATGCTCACTTCTAGTTCCTGAAACTGGTGCACCAGTGCTTTCTCCCCCCCCCCAGAGTACAACTTACAAGGCATTCATTCCTACCACTGCAAATATTAATTAAATGAGTGATCTGCACCTTTAACCCTTTTTCCAAAGCTAAAGCCTTTATTTCATTAAGGCATCTCAAACACAAAGAATTACTCAAGTTGCTCCCTCTTCTTTCCATCCTCAGCCATCCCATTCTGTTCTGACTCTGAGGGCACATCATCCAAAATCAGAATCTCACATAGTTCAATAATAATCCAGTTAAATCATCCCAAAGGTGACATTATTCATGTTAGCATCCCAGGGAAAATGCTGCTTAAGTAGCATCTATATTGGGTTAATATCAGAATATTGCTGACTGTGTCAACAGAAGCTCTGAGGCGGCTCATGGAGCTCACCTCTGCAAGAAGGAGCAACAACAAAAAACTCTTCAGACATTTTTGTTTAATTGAGGACCCATACCTGAGTTCAGAATGTTCTCCACTTCTGTCTGCGTTTAAATCTATCCTTGTATAAAAGAGGATTTAAAAATGAAACTAACAGATTTCTGCAGTGAGCAGGAATGACCTTCTGCATCTCCTTTTGTTAATGAAGTCTCTTTTATAGACTCAAGTAGAGGTTTTCATCAGTTTTTCCATCATTTTCTCAGAACTACTCATTTAAAAGTAAAGGTGTCAAATAACCTCTATTTTGTTGTTAAAAAAACAACATCTGCAATAAGAGGCAATAAAAAGCACAAAGGAAACGGTCTCATAAATCTCAACAGGACTCCTGGTAAACAAATATAATTAAAAACCTACAAGGGCCACAAGCCCACCTACTGACCAGGAAATTAACTGGATGCATAATTTATGGGTTACACCAATAAACAGTTTTCACACCGTTGTCACAGTTTGTATGAGAAATGTCGAGTGTGCATATATTAGCCGGGTCATTGTTGTGGTCCTCCGGGGACAAAGGCCGCGCTCTATCGATTATCAGCAGTGTAGCGCCTCATGCTGTGTTTGGAATAACTCACACTGCAAATAATACAGAAGAAGTCAGTTAGCACGGTGCAACAGATGTTTGGATAATCCCAACGGACCCGCTCCGTGACTTCACACTTTGAGTTTTCTGATCGATCAGAAGGTTCAGGTTCGCTCAGATTTGGATTGAATTTGTTGGACCCTTCAACAAATCTTTGGATTTTGTCAAACAACCCTGATGAGAAATCGGGCTGCTAGTGTCTACAGAGGAAGTATTGTCTCTCACTGACTGTGAGGGATAAGCTGCAGTCATTTGCATACTGTCGGGACCTGCCAGGGTGGTTGGAGTTCTGCCCAGGAGCAAAGTTAGGAAATCACTGCTGGATTAAGATCAGAGAGAAAGTTAAGTAATACCAAATAAATATATTTAGTTACAAAATATTATAAGTTGCAATTTCTAACCAAACATGTCAGGTATAAAACTATTAGTTTCAAGACCAATAAATGCCCAAATACATCTAGTACACACACACAGAGACATTCATACAGACATTAAAATGTTTTTAAAAAGTTATTTTTGTTTTAAACAGGAAATTAATGCGTTTTGATTTAACATAACATGTATAAATTACTTAAATTTAACTAAATACAGCAAAATAACCATTAACTAATACAGTAGAAATGCAGATATTTTATACTGTTGTTTATTGTCTAAATTAGGGTGACCATATTTCCAAACAAGAGGACAGGGGATCTGCACATAACGCCACACAAACCACATTTTCTTCCCGGTGTTCTGTCAGAACACCTAGAGCTAAAATTAATATCAGGTTCTGCCAACAAAATGGCTGTAAAACAATTCATATGTAAACCAAGGTGTTTTTGCAAACACTATAATTAATACTCCTGGGAAGGGTTTGAATTACACAGTGGATTCTGGGGGAGCCCAGTGGCGGGGTGGGTAAGGATCTGTTTTGCCTTGGCCCCCAAAATGCCTTGATACGGCCCTGGAGGTGGGACTGAATTTTGAAGGTGATCTTTTGTATCAAATATATAAATATTACACGCTTATGAATTATTGCTTTATGAAGGTAGCAGGGTTGTTTACAATAGTTGTAGTTCCACTTTCAACCAGTAGGGCGGAGGAGCAGGAAACTCCTTGGTACTTTAAAGGAGTCATCGCCTATAATACCGTGGATATCTACGTCCTATTATAGTCTTTTAGACCATTAAAATAAATTGTATTGGAAAACTAAATTAAAAATGTGCTTTTCTGATCCTTTATTGTGAAGGGCATATTTTCTCACGAGATCACACGCGATATTTCGGCTGTCTCGGACGCGCGCGGGACTGAGGAGCGCGTTGATTGGTGGAAGGAAGCAGGAAGCAGGATGCGGCTTCAGCGTCTTGCTCCAAAACAACAAAAGTTATAACTTAACCCGACCTGGCAGTGACCTACGTTGTACGAGCCCGAGCCTCGCGCGTAATGGCGCCCTCGCTTGTTGTTGAGTTGGGACAGAGCAAGCTAACAGCCAGGCATCGGCTCTTATGCTGTTGTGAAGATGGAATACACAAACCGATCGGAGTTTTGTTTCCCATAACACGGATTATAACATGAGTCGTCAACGGTAAGACATCATTTATGCGTTTCACGTTATGAAATGAGTTTTGTTGTGCTTGTTTGTTCACTGCTGGTTCATATTTGTTTATATTCGACCTTTGTGTCGACATAAAGGCTAATCTCGTGTTGGAGTGTGCGTGCTCGTGGGGTGCATGTGAGCTGGTTGAAGAAGGCAAGATTAAACAAACACTTCAATGTTAAATATCGGCTTCTCAGCCAGTGAAAAATCATTAGGAAGCCATTATAGACATGTTTTTAAGTGGAAAAGTGAAAATTTCAGGTGATGACTCCTTTAAAATGATCTCTTACAAATGGTTTGAAACCATAGTATACTTACAGCTTTTCACCAGTAGAGGGCGACAATTACCTTGTTTACTGAACGAGGGTAATTGTCGCCCTCTACTGGTGAAAAGCTGTAAGTATACTATGGTTCTCTTAAACCATTTGGTATCTATCTATCTATCTATCTATCTATCTATCTATCTATCTATCTATCTATCTATCTATCTATCTATCTATCTATCTATCTATCTATCATCTATCTATCTATCTATCTATCTATCTATCTATCTATCTATCTATCTATCTATCTATCTATCTATCTATCTATCTATCTATCATCTATCTATCTATCTATCTATCTATCTATCTATCTATCTATCTATCTATCATCTATCATCTATCATCTATCTATCTATCTATCTATCTATCTATCTATCTATCTATCTATCTATCTATCTATCTATCTATCTATCTATCTATCTATCTATCTATCTATCTATCTATCTATCTATCTATCTATCTATCTATCTATCTATCTATCTTAATGAGAAATAAATCACTGCTTCGTATCCTTCTCTATCCTAAATGAACCATCTCAGATTGAATCGTGTCTATTTTGACGAAGCCAATGCTCTTCAGAATGCCCACTTGGGTCCTGGTTGTGAGGAAAACACTAAAAAGGCCATAAACTCAGTCAAGTTTACAGATATTGATCTAAATTTTGACATAATTGTAGAGTCATTCAGATCTCAATTGCAGAGGATTTTTGTCAAGAATTATGTTCAAAATTGAACAAAAACATTTGTAACTCCGTCATTTCTTAATGGAAGATAAGAGCAGCTTGTGTTGAATCACTTATTATCTGACTTTGTATTGATTTATAAACAGATTTTGTCTTACAGAGCAGATATTTCTGAACTTGAGAGGTTTTCCTCTTCAGAATGATTCACTACACTTAGATTAGATAAATAATGCAACCTAAAAGCATATTTTATATAGATATTTTCTTTTTGGAATCATGGATGATTCATCTATTCCTGTGCAGCTCTATCCACCCACTCATCACCAATGAGACTCAGTGCAGGAAGTCACTGAAAAGTAATGGAGTATGACTTTAGCTTGAGGAGGCTACTCATCTTTTATTTTTTTAATCAGACAGATAAAAACGTTTCATCTCACTAACAATCTAAAGTCAAAGTTGCAAATTGATAAAGACAGCGAAGCCTTAATGGCTTCTGCATGCATTAAAGCGGTCAGGAAATGATGCCGTTTGGTGATTCAGGAGACGGCATCTGTCAGATAAATAAAAGATGAAACATAATTAAGCTCCGTGAGAGACAGCTGCATTCCTTGATGTCTCTGAGCCACATATCTTTGATGGAGAGGTATAGAGTCCCTCTTGATTTATGGGATTTAAAAATAGATTTGTATCCTTGGCAAGGAGCATCATTGTCATGTGGCATTAAAGTTCTGCTCTGTAAAACAAAGTTTCTTTTTTTCCTACTCTGGCATTAAAGCCATACTGTGCAACTTTTCCATATTTTTAAATCATGTTCTTGCACTTGCAACTTCAGAGTGCCGGTCTGATCCCTGTAAGACTTGGTAAAGTGGAGCTGACATGCCTGGTGCTGCAGTCTGCTTCCAGCATGTTTCCTGCATGTTTTAGATCATGAACACAGCTGATTTGTTTGATTTATTGATGAACCGCTCCTGTAGACACTAATGAAGGCTGAGGAGACATTTCAGCAGTTAGATTAAGGTGTTAAAAAGATTAACGAACACTAGGGGGTGCTAAAAGCAAGCAAAAACTGCGTAGTATCCCTTTAACATGAAAAAAGTCTTTTTAATCCTCATTTCTGCAGTGTTTATCGTTTTCACCTCAGCTTTGCACAACTGTTCAGTAAATAAAAGCATTTTCTCTCTTTTTTTTTGCATGTTGCTTTTTATTCACAGCAGATAAAAGTTTCCAAATGTCAGCAGAGTTTATTGGGTAAAATAAATAATAAAGTCTCTCCAAACAACCCCCTAGGCACACCACTAAAATTAACGGTGTCCATGATTTGCAATCCTTTGGGTAAATGTTAAAAGCGAGCACGTCACAGTGAGATAAGTAGCTAAAAACATCCATCCTGGCAGCTGGCAGAACTCTCGTGAAGTGGGTCATGCTCATCAGATCTTAGTGGAACAGCTGATGTATTTGGTAAATGTTGTTTCTGGCACCTCTTCTAGTTGATACTTATTCTTTAACATGATTTTCTTCCATTACTGCAAATTGCATTTAAGGACAGGTAGCAGTCACGTCTCTGCGTAAAGGATGGACGATCGCAGATGGCCAAACTTCAGCATGAAGTCCTGCTGAGCTTGGACCAAAGCCTCCTCGTCTATGTAGACCGCCGCCCTCCTGGCCGTGAGGAAGTACTGCACCTTCCTGAGGCTCCATCCGAGGACGTACATGAGCAGGCCGCACACGGCGGCCGTGGATCGGCCCACCCCGGCGTTACAGTGAACGTAAACCGTGTGACCGTTGTCCAGGAGACCGTGGAGCAAGAAAACAGCTTGAGGAAGCATCCTGATCCGACCTCCAGAGGAAAACACAACAATGTCTGTTATCCCTAAAGCACAGCTGTGGTTTTTATGGATCTTAATCAATTTAAAAAAACTGGATTAGATCAGCTCTTTTTTAGTCCTTTCCATCATTTTCTTTGGATGAACATAAACACTCTAGACTAAATATCACATAAGAACTATTAGCATCTTAAACATGCATATTTAAAAACATCATTTTAATGGTTAAATACATTTATTTAAAGGGTAAATCCAAAGTCTCCTACCCTCTGTGCTCATGTCGGCTGTGGGAAGCCACACATACACGATGCCACTGTCTCTATACAAACGCATCATGGTCTCGGGGCTCATGACCTCCTCGGGGTCGCGTCTACATCCGCTGGAGTTGTTGACCACATCCCACTCAGTCTGGAAGTTCATCACCGCGGTGACGCCCAGCTCGTACTTCATCTTTACCGTCACGTGCTCCACCTGTCGGGGGCAGCTGCCCAGCCAGACTCGAGGCAGCACCCTGGGGGGTGGACAGAATCCATCACTGAGCAGCTAGTGAAACAACCTTCTGCTAAATTAATCTTACTTGAAAACAGCTTATTATGAAATCTACAGGTCATAAAAAAGAATTACTCGTAGTTTTTCACCGCAATGTTCCTCGTAATGTCCGGTTTTCTGCAGGAATGTTCATTATTGGATGCATTTCAGCCACAATCTGCTGAAAGTTGTCCAGCGTATTTCTGGTTTAGCAGATTTCCCTCTTGGGTACAGCTAAGCAGCAACAGCAGCAGCATTTCACCCACATTTAGGGTTTAAATGACATGATGTATTTTCGGTTCTCTGGGTGGACAGTCCTGCTGCACTGGCTTAAGAAAAACATAAAACATGAGCCCTCGTGTTTGTGGAAACAGACATTTTTAAGTCTTCAAAGAAGAACAGCCTGTAGTTGCAGGGGGAATTTAACGGAGAGAGAATAAAAAGTACAGAAACTTAATTATTAACCAGATGAAAGACTTTCCAGTATCTCCTGTTCAAAGAAAGCTGACTAACAAGTTACTAATGAGCAAAAAAAAGTTCCACGTGTTTGTTCTGTCGCCATCTCATTGTCGTTCTAATTGTCCTCTCGTCCACCGCGGCCTGAGCCCGACTCCACTAAGCATTCGTTAGCATGCAAAGACGGACGCTGCAGAGACACGATGTCCCCGAGCGGCACCGTGGTCAACATCTCTGGTGTGGACATGCACCTAACCCCAACCCTAACGCCATCTTGAGTGCAACAACTATTTGCTTTTTTTTTTGCATTCTGAAGCCGATCAAACATCAAACCTCCCTTTTCCCAATTATGCCAAGTTACCTGTAATTATGTGAAAACCCCATTAATGATTACAGAAGTGTGTGTGTGTGTGTGTGTGTGTGTGTGTGTGTGTGTGTGAGATAATCAGGGCAACACCGATGCACAGTTGGACTCATTTGCAAAGCTATTAACAGGCGAGTAACAAAGGCATTTGTGCTTCCTTGCGAACACGAGCCCTTGACATAAACCTTGTGGGGTCTTTTGGACACAAATTAAAACCTGATGGTCCCCGTCGAGCCGGCTCATTCTCATGCAAGTTATGCACTCGCAGCTTCAGGGATGGGTGGCTCATTTCTGTCGAGGCCGCTCTACCATGGAGACGAGGCTGTGCCCTGCTAAACCGGGACACGCATGGGTAGGCTGCGTGTCTGCTGATGAAGACCTCACCAGAAGACGGACATGTTGCACGTTTGTGGTACGTCTTAAGGGAAGGGATGGATTTACAAAATCTGCAAAAGCAAAGTGTTTTCATGCAAAGGAGAATTAATGCCAGCAGAGGCCAGACTGGTGGGTCATGAGATACCGAGGAGGAACTGACTTGGGATCAGAGCAAAGCAGAAATCCAACTTAGAAACTTCAGCAAGAAAAATCGCTTTATTATACATTTTTTGATACCTTGAGAAATGTATGGCCTTCTGACCCGCCACCTTGAAGTAGAAGTTGGTGGTGTGTCTCATCTCGTCTGTGTGTCCCGTGGCTTCTATCCAGTGACCAATGGGGTGGCAGTAGACGCCATCCACCACGTTGCTCTCATCATAAGAACAGCACCTGTCATGGCTGGAATCACTGCCTGGTGACAAGCAGAACAAAAACAGACCTTGTAAATCATGAAATCCCCACTGAAGGAATAGTTTAGGCTAGAATACACACTTTTCCTCCTTTTTAGATGACTGAAATCTCTACTTGTGGGACAAAATCCCATCGTAGTGACTTCCTGAATAGCCTCTGTTTGGAGAAATGGTTTATACCTTTAGGACTGATGAGCTAAAGGCTAGTTTGAGTGTATTTTCATCATAAAAATCTCTCTAGTCACAACATTTTCATACATTTATGTTGCTGTCAATTTTGCATTCCACAGTTGCTTACAAGGGATTTTGTGCACTAATGTAAATTTGACCAGCAGCAGCAAAATGTAGCATCTCTGATGCATCTAGCATGAAATCTAAAAGGAATTTCTGCCAAAAATGAAGTACTTAAATTGAAACTTTGATGAGTAGAACCATGTTAACATGATAGGAATAAGCGTTGGTCTCAGGCTAGAGACCAAGTCTCTGCCTCAGGAATCTTTGCAAGTGATGGACCAAGAGATTGAGGCTTAATCTGCAAAAATGAGAGCATTGCTCTGGTCTGTATTAGGAAAGAAGGAGCTGAGCCAAAAGGTGAGGATCCCAAAATACAAGCAGCTGAAATCAGCCTCCTCTGTAGGTTTAGGAGTCTTGGAGATAAGTGGAGGAGCTCCATCATCTGCTGGTCCTCGATATAGAAAGGAGTCAGGTAAGACTGGGTGAAAATCTTATTAGGATGTCTTCTGTTCACCTGCCTTTGGAGATTTTTTTCAGACACATCCTACTGGGAGGAGATGACAGCCATTTATATATAGACTCTGATCCGTGAACATCTTGGGATCTCCCAGGAGGAGCTGGAAAGACCTCCAGAAACCAAATCTTACAGGATGAAAGGAAATATGAGTGTGTGTGTGTCTGGACTAGCCGTTAGCACTTCAATCTTTTACTAGAGGCTGTCCAGGAAGCTAACCACAACAGATAAAGTGGTATTTATAACTTTCGTACAAAAACAACTTTCGCTCAATTCAAAAATAATCTGTTTAAAATGTTAATTATATAAAATGTAAGACCTAAAATTATTTTCCACAGTTGTACAAAATAAAAACGTATAAATAAAGCAAGACTATAGAATATTAACCACATAAAACACGTTAATGTTGAGGTAATTTCTTATCCTGTGACATTTTATTTTGAACACGTGCTTCCCCTTTTAAGAACGTACTTTTACCGCCACCGTGTGGCAGCCCGGGTGTATTACATCAAATAAGCCAAACTTGGCAGACTCGTTTTCTCTCTAAATCTAATTTTATTAAATCAACTGAAGGTCATGCATGCCTCAATGTGACCCATTCGAGCTGAATACCTTCCCAGATATAGCTGTCTTTGACTCTTTGAATAAACTTGAACCACAGTGTGTCTTTAAACGGCTCCTCCAGCTGCACTTCGCCGATCCACAGACACGGTTCAGCCGGTGACGGCAGTTTCTGCGACGACATCATCCGAACCGCTCTGTTCGGGTCCCAGTGGCCCATTTCCTCCCGGGAACCCAAAACAAACACCTCGACATCCGAGGACTGCGGAGTGAGGACGACACCGAACCTGAATAGCATCATGCTAGCTTTACCAAAACATTAGCATCATGATCATTTTCTCGCGGGATGTCATGTTGTCTAAAAATAAGCAGGGTCTGTAGTTGGCACCCAAGATCTGTAACTGAGAAGGAGGTCTCACTCTGTCAGAATAACGGGGTACCACAGAGGAGTCACGTGATATTTGTAATTAGTTCCAATTAAGACACTGTAGCTCTGCGTTCGCATTAATAAAACATAAATAAAGCAAGGAAAGTGATCAAATAATAATAAAACACAACAGAATACTACCAAATATTAACAAAAATATATTTATAGGCCTATACATATGCCATGATTCAAGATTCAGAACGTTTTTTGTCACGTGCTCAGTTATGCAACCTTGTGCCCCTGAGTCACCCCAGTCACTGCAACGCAGCGACAATTAAAAAGTTTAATTTGAAACTAATAAATCAGCCAAAACAGGAAAATGTGGAAGCAGAGAAACTATAATCAGGCTGGTCTGTATGAAAAATGTGAGAGCAAGAATAAAGGAAATGTGTCATTTTTCCAAACATTTCCCACAGAAAGGGTTACCTGTTGAGGAAAAGCATTACATTAGTTACATAAGTCAGAGTACAGTAAGATTAAACACAGATAAACCTGTCAAAAAGGAATGCGGATCGTTGCATGATATACGTTGCAGCCTGTTTCTTTTGTTGCTGTTCTTAGAATGTATCACTTTGATCTGTCACTCGTTCATCCTGACTGTTCAGGTTTTTTTTTTTCTGTTTACCTTCCTGACTTGTATGACCCCATTGCACACTCACTCACCTCTTTCCATAAAACCCATCATGCAGTTTTAAATCTTGTTGCTCTAGTTTGGGTCAAAGTTTCTCTGAGTTATGTACATGGTTGTTTTTATGTGAACTGTAGGCCTATAGTTATGAGTTTGCATGCATGCAAAAAGATGTTTTCTTTCTTTGTAATCTTTGAAGGGGTCTTCAGGTAGCCTGAAGCTTGGTAATTACTTGCAGGGTCCATCCTAAAGCACATTTAAAACACAGTGTTACAGCTGACCAAAGTGCAGTACATACAAGGCAAGTAAGCCATAAAAGTCATAAAAGTGGTGGCAAAGCAGGGCCCACCCAAACAAAACAGACAATAAAATACACATTAAATGAGTGACTCCAACCAGAAGGCAGGAAACGAGAGTAAAAACGATCTAAAAATTAACAAGGCTCAATGTTCCAAAGGCCAGGATGAAGGGAGGAAAGGAAAGAAGGTGCTTGTTCAAGCTTCTAAAGCTTGAAAAAAAAAAGCAAGAACAGGTAAAAACCAAAAAGGTGCCTAAACATTTTTAAAAAGATGCACTAAAATGCAACAAGATTTTAGGAAACTACTCCCGTAAACTCTCTTGTGAATATAAAGTCACTACTTTTATATTTCTGGAAGACAAAAGTTTGCAAAATACTTGCAGATTCTCTCATTTTATATAAGAAATTAATAAACTTAGAATTGTACCTTTAGTCAATGTTCCCAGATCAATGCATTCAGTAGGTTTGAATGCCAACAACGGTTATTAGTTTAAATATCCCCCCTCTGTGCATGAGCACAAGGGAAACCATGCATGCAGCTAGCAAACATGCAAACGTCAGACAAAAAGACCCCACCTGCTGCAAAGCAACAGAACTGACCAACTGGAGCAGAACACATTTACTGCAGAGAATCCAAATATGCATTCAGTTTATCTGCCATCTGCTGTCATGTTTTGCAAATTTAAAATTGTGCATATTGATTTTGCAATGATGACCTCAATATCTTAGCAATGTTAGATGGATTGGGGTTCAGTATCCATCTACCTGTCAAAACACTTAAAATATGATATATGTGAAACATCGTTGTTTACCTTCTTACAGTAAAACCAGACTGACAGCAGGTTATTATCCAACCAAATACGTCAATCTGCACACACCCCCGTCACATTCTTTCATGCTATTTGTGCTCTGAGAATAGGTTTCGCTGTCACATTCTGGCTTTAAGGCAGAATTAAGAGCTTCGACTACAGCTGCAAATTAAGGGAGGTAAGTCCAATAATCCTCGTAGAAAAATACAACAAATTAGTTTCTTCCTCTCTGATTGACAGAAAGGAAACACCTTCACATACAGTAAATTCCATTGCTTATTTTTTCATTTTTCTGCAGTTTCTACACAATAAAAATGGCCGAATACACGCTGAAGGTGACAACGGGTGACATGAAGTATGCAGGAACAATGGATCACATTTATGTCGTTTTATATGGAACAGAGGGGAAGAGTGAGCGCACCAAGCTGGACAACCCTGGGAATATCCACTTCAAATCTGGGAAGGCAAGTTGCATTGCAGTCAGGGATGAAGTTGGCTTATGTTTCTATGTGTTTGAGTAAAGGGCGAGTCCACAGAAAGGGGGGAAAAAGGATCAGCGTGACAATATTTAATCAGAACGAGCTCAAAAACTACAAACTGTTAAAAAACACAGGTGAAAATTATTCTAAACTACAAGCAGAATCTCGAAAGCAGTTTGTGAAAATTTTATCTGGAAGTTTTCAACTATGGTATTATAGTTATTAATTAAATGCTTTTTTCCCTGCTGATCATCAATCTTCAGACAGACTCGTGTAAATAACATGTCTGTGTTTCAAAAGTTTCCTTCAGTTCAATATTTTAGCTCAATTTTGAAATGATTAGCTTTTGATGATATTTACTCATTTTTTAAATGTGGGAATTATAATTTATCTATTGCAGTTTTTTGGTAGCTCAGATCAAAGATTAAGATAAAAATCAGTGAAATCATCCTTTAATCTAATCTTAGCCTTGTCAGGCCAATCCGGTTTGATAAAACCTGGAATCCTTCAGGCTTTTCTGTCATTCTATGTCTGTCATGCACAGTTTTAGAATGCTATTTAAAGGGGACATATTATGGAAATATGACATTCTGCATCCTTTTGAGCTGCCATGTTGGTCTCTACTGTCTCTATAAACACTCCAAACATGAAAAAATAGTCAATATGTTTTCTGTCAGTGTTTGGTTTTAGGAATTATGTGTCTAAAATGAGCCGTTTCACAAAGTCCCCGATTGTGATGTCACAGTCAGGGAAATTAGCATATGGCCTCCCTCACCTGCCAAGTCACCACCGACCAAAATTGTTGAGGATCTGACATTTGTTTGACATTTAGAGCGGGTATCAGGGCATTACTAAAGAAAGGCAACAGGGAATTTCTAGTTACGATAAAACATGGAATACTAAGTGTGTACTAAATGTGTAAGGTTACCAGCGGGTGGGGGAGAGCGTAGGTGACCTGAGGGGGGCAGAACAGAAATAACGTAAATTAAACAGCGAAACTAGAACAGTGCATGTATGTGTATATATGTATGTATGTATGTATGTATGTATGTGTGTATGTATGTATGTATGTATGTATATGTGTATGTATATGTGTGTATATATAAATATATATATATATATATATATATATATATATATATATATATATATATATATATATGGGAATTGACAGGTCACAGGAATTAAGAGGGGGGTGTGTGTTTTAGAAAATGACAGGCGTGGGTATGTGTGTTGGGCGTATATATTTATGTAAGTGTGCAAACAAAGTATATATATGAGTACATTAGGGTTGTACATTGTTTTTTTTTTTGTTTTTTTTGTACATAATAATATGCATGCATTCTTGTGTTAATACTTGGACCCTATGTGGCTATACGAGTCTGTGCTATGATAATTGCACAGGACAGAAGTTAGGTGGACTCACTGAATTGGGCAGAAAGGAGTAGGACCATATAAGCTTTTGCTTCAACCTACTTCCTTTTCGAACACTTTAATTTACATAATCCACTCATTGTGTGATTGGTTGTTGTTGTTGAAATTGTTTTCTTTTTTGTGTTGTTCAAAATAAACTCTATAAAAAAAAACAAAAAAAAAACAGACAACAGCCACTTGACTAAACTTAAGTAACTACTGGCTTACCAAACCAATAGAGCGTTGTGACCACTACGGAGCCGCCGCCATCTTTGTTTAGGTCATTTGCACTAACATCCCACCCACCTGACTGCGCTGTGATTGGCCCACCAAACCAATAGAGCGCTGTGATTGGACCGCTACGGATATCAGCCAATGGGGCAGTCCGCTATGGAAGAAGCAGGGAAGAAGACAAAAATACATAACTTTTTCTAAATAAACGCTTTGTGATTAGCCAGCCACAATACTAGCCGAGGCTGCAGAGATTCCAATGGATCATTGCAAGACCATCAATTTTGCTTCGGCAAAAGACGATCTAGATTCTAGGCTAGAGGTGGGTGGGAGAGGGGTGGAATTTGGGAGGAGAGATAAGGTTTACAAGGAGAGTTAATGAGGCATAGGGTTGTGTATGCTTATCAGTGAAACACTGTGTGTTCGTGCATGCTTGTTGCATCGATGATGGGGAGGTCTGTGACCTGTTTCCCAGTTCAGTCAGTATGAGTTCTTGGCGAGCTGATCAAAAGAGGAGGCAGAATCAAATAGTTACCCATAATTACTGTTGTCAACACTGGTCATGGTGTCACTCAGGGATCAGCCAAAAAGAGCACAATGAAGACACCAAGGTCACAAAACTAAAACATGAAGGCACAGAGAATTAACAGTCGGCCATGACCAAACAAAAACAAACAGATCAAAGCATGCAAACCCATTAGCAAAGACATTAGCCATTAACCCACATAAACAGACAGAGACAACAAGAGACAGTCAGTCCGTCTGGTCAGTCAGTCATCTATGTACATATATCATGATAGACACACATTCCCAGCTGGGATACTGTGATGATCAATATTGACGTCATTATTATTTAATAATTAATTGAGATTAGTTGAGTCAAATTTGGCCAAGCATTTTTCCTCATTTTACCGTATAGACTGAAGCTTCTGTAAACAACTGCCTATTTGTAACACTGCAGTGTTAATTCTCATACTTACTGCACTTTCTAAAAGCTCTAAGAAAACAAGAGTGAATAAAATGGCGATAATTATGGGGCTAGGGAGCACATAAATACAGCTGAGTTCAAAGGGTCACCAAGTCAGCTGATATGAGTTTCTGGTTCAACAGTGAGAGTGTTAAGGTAAGGCAGGTGTTCTAAAGATAACATGGTGTGATCTGACACTGATGTTCCTTGAGCTTGAAGTTCACCTTGAATCTCTTTAGAAGTTTTTCTGGGCTCTTTTGTTACCATTCGGATTATCTGTCTCTTTGATTTGTTATCAATTTTCCTCTTGCGGCCACGTCCAGGGAGGTTTGCTACAGTCCCATGGATCTTAAATTTCTGAATAATATTTCAGTTAGCCAAAAACAGTCACCCCCCCTTAAGTGTCAAGTCCAGTGAGGCGGAATTTTCTTTTTATTTCTAGGTGGCCATTTCACCGATGAGCTGATTCTCGGTGATTTACTCGGAGAGCCCCACGTTGGGCGCCAAATTGCTATGGAAAATTTTCACCGAACCGATAAGACACACAATAAAAGATAGACATTTTTGTCTTTTGTATTATTTATTACCGAAGGCATAAAACACATTTGGGATAAAAAGTAGAGCTCTCTGCGCGTCATCCACTCACATAGGTGCTGCTCAGTTGGTGGACATGAAAAGTCAAAAGCAGGAATGCTGGAGCACACTGGTGAGCAAAAATTTCTTTTCTGCTTTTGATAAAACACGTTTGGGTCTCACTCTATGAAGGTCACAGAATGAGTCAAGAACAAAAGCATACATACAACTTTATAGAAATCCTCCAGACTAGGAAGCTGTTTCTTCGTGAGAGAGTGTGGGTTTGTTAGCGGCTCATTTCTCTGATGGAGAATCTCTGAAACCTCTGGTAGGGTGCTGACTTGATCTTTAATGTTTAATGGCCATGTCCCAGCAACAATCGGCAAAAATCTTAGTGTGTGAACTACTTTGAGGCAGACTGCTTTTGCCTCGTTTCTGCTGAGTGGTTCAGGGTGACTTGGTTCAGGTCGTTAGGCTAATGAGAACTTTGGACATTACAAAACAGAATTACCCTCAAACATCTGACAGACTGAGATGTACCTACTCTCTCTGTCACATTTCCCCTTTAAATAACTTTAACTCAAATTTAACAAACCCACTGATTTTGCTGGTGATTCCCAGACGAGGACCCACTCAGTCAAAACACAGTCCTCTCTGGGGAAGCTTCTCATCGTCGAGGTGGAGAAAGATCCTCGCTTTGGTCTCCCAGAGGACGAGTGGTTCTGTTCCAAAATAGTGGTGACGACTCTGGAGGGAGAAGACATCATTTTCCCCTGCTACAGATGGATTTCTAGAGGAGAAAACGTGAAACTCAGAGGAGGAAAAGGTTGGCTTAATCAAACTTTACAGACACAATCAAACTTTTTTACAGCCATCAATGAGTTTAAATGCTGTTTTCCTCAAAGCCATGAAGGTTTTTGAGGACGTGTATCCTCTGCAGATCGAGCACCGAAAAGATGAACTCGAACTTAGAAAGAGCTTTTACCAGTAAGCTTTTTTTTTTGCAGTTTCTCCCAGTTTCAAATCTTAGGAAATGTTGCTGACTGTCTTGTTTTTTATGTTTTAGCTGGGAGATGGGGGATGGCAAGCTGCTGCAGATCAGCCACTTCAAAGCTATATCTGAGCTCCCAGCAGAGATCCGCTTCTCTGCATCCAAATCAGAAGAGATGTCCTACAAGAAAAGGATGATGTGAGCCCATTGCACGCTTTCTGGATGCATTCCAGTTAGTCTGCATGTTGTTTTATTTGTCTGTGTTTGCTTCTTGACTTCAGTGGTTATGAACTGATGTTCAAGGGGCTGGTTGGATCCAAAAAGCAATGGAAGAACCTCAAGGACATGACAAAGTTCTTCCAGTCCAAAAAGACGACCATGTCAGGTATAAATCAGTCAGATTTTTTGTTATTTATTTATTTTACTATATAAAATATTAGATTTTTGTCACAGATATATTAAAATTTATTCTACAAGGAATATTTAGGGGGACATCTGGAGTTTTTTTGACCATTTCTTGTTTGAAGGTTTAAATTGGAAAAAAATGAAGTCTCTTTTCTAATTTCTGTCCATACAGAGTACGTTTCTGAGCACTGGGAAGAAGATGACTTCTTCGGATTCCAGTTCCTGAATGGGCCAAACCCCAACGTCATCAAGCTCTGCAAAAAACTCCCCGCAAACTTCCCTGTGAGGGAGGAGTTGGTGAAGGATTTTCTCCTGCCTGGAAGCACCCTGAAGAAGGAAATGGAGGTTTGATATGAAAGAGCTTTTAAATGGGGGTGTATCTGTTTGGGTTTCATGAATTATCAGAAGAACTAGCAGCATTTCTGCAGCTTTCATCATGTTTTTGTCCCTTACAGAAGGGCAACATCTTCCTGGTGGACCAGCAGATAATGGATGGAATACCAACAAGGACGGAGGATGGAAGGGCTTGCTTTATCAGCTCTGGGTTTTGCTTGTTCTACATGAATCCTGACAAGAAACTGATGCCTCTTGCAATACAGGTATTCCACAGGGACTCAGTTTTGCACTTCATTTATGAACTGAATATATTTTTTGACTCCCTACATGTTGCAGAAGGACAAGGAGTGCAGCTGAGGTTGTAGAAATACCCGTGCAGCTTCCTTCCATATTAAAAAAGTGTTTTTCTTCCAGCTGCATCAACAGCCTTCCGAGCAGAATCCCATCTTTCTGCCAAATGACCCTCCGACAGACTGGCTTCTGGCCAAGCTGTTTTTTAACAGCTCAGATCTGGTGTTGTATCAGGCCGTCTATCACCTCATGGAGACTCACTACCTGGCAGAAGTCTTCACCGTCGCTACTCTACGCTGTTTCCCCTCAATCCATCCTCTCTACAAGGTATCAGCTGACAAGACAAAGCTGGTGAACCATTAAAATGTCAGCCATTTTTCTTTGAATATGGCCTAACCTTGGATTCTCTGGTGTTGGTTAGATGCTGTTCCCTCATTTCCGTTACACTCTGCACATAAACATAATGGCTCGCATATTCCTCCTTGGACCCGGTGGGGCCATGAGTCAGGTAAGAATCCTCGTTTTAAATTTGTGGAGCTAAATTGAGACTTTTCTGAATTGCATAGATAAAACTTGGTTATTTTAAATATGTAATATGATTAATGCCCAATAGAGTTCATGTGGAGTGGATGGACTGTTGGAGCTCATGAGAAGAGCTCAGTCTAAAATGACCTACAGCGCCCTCTGCCTGCCTGAGAACATCACATCCCGAGGACTGGACTCTGTCCCTGCTTTCTACTACAGAGACGATGGCTTGAAGCTGTGGAGCTACATAAATGGGTCATAATTCAGTTTTAATAATGATTAAAAATGAAAAAATATGATTTTTGAATGTAATTTAAACATGTTTTATTTTTTATCAGTTATGTGACGAGTATGGTGGAGTACTTCTATCCCTCAGACAGTGTTGTGTGTGAAGACACGGAGCTGCAGGAGTGGATTCGTGAAATATTCACACACGGATTCTTAGAAAACAAACTTGCAGGCAAAAATGTGTTTTTTAATAAATGTTTCCAAAATATTGGGCATTTCTGCTACAGAATAAGTTTTATATCCTTAAATATTGATTTGATCCTCTCTACCAGAGACGGCACTGAGAGGGAGCTGGGGGTGGGCAATGGCCTCTTTTAGAAATGTGGTGGTCCCCCCGACCTTTCTCTACTGTCCAGCCAGTTTATTCTGCATTTTTTTAATATAAACTTTAAAGATGAGGACAAATGGGTGATGATGAGTTAAATTGTCATTTGTTTTTATTTTAATTATTTTTATACTAAAAAGAACATCTGTAGAAACCTCCCCCCCAGAAAAAATAACTTTCTGAAACTACCTGTGCTTTTTACTATGGAAGCCCATTACCGCCACTCAGATAAAAAAAAAATAAAATAAAAAAATATATATATATATATATCTCATAATTATGACTTAGTTATCTCATAATTATGACTAAGTCATAATTATGATAGTCATAATTTATGACTTAGCTGTCTCATAATTATGAGACAGCTAAGTCATAATTGTACTAAGTCATAATTATGAGATAGCTAAATCATAATTGAGAATTTCTTTTAAATCAGTGTGGCAGTAATGGGCTTCCATACTTTACAGCCCTCTGATAGTTATTTTTAATTGTTCTATAGAAATACACTTGGATTTGACTTGCTGAAGGTCTTTACAGGTTTCCCTGCAAGCTTCAGTACCATGGCTGAAGTGATCAAGTTCATCACCATGGTGATCTTCACCGTGTCGGTCCAACACGCTGCTGTCAACAACGGACAGGTGGGGCAGAAGTGATTGATTCGTTCAAAATAAGTCCGAATTTCAAATATAACTGTTACCTGAAACATTTGAGGATTTACAAACATTTAGTCTTTAATTAAAAGTAAATTATTCCTCATTTGTAAAGCTGATTTTACAGTTTTTCTCCATTGGTTTGGCCCATTTCTTGAAACAGAAATGACATTCTCAAAATAACATGGACAAACCTCCAAACCTCTTGGCAAATGTTCACAACACTATAGCTCACCTGCAAAAGCTCATATCTCTTTCAAAACTGTTCGGTCAGGCTTCAATCTAAATCCCTTTCTCATTTAAACAGTCAGTGTCTCCAAAATGGCAAAGATCCTTCTCAATAGCTTTGGCTCATTTCTCGACACAGATCGGACATTCTCATCATTCTTGGTGCTTTTGTCAAAATAAACCTGGATGGTTGATCACAACAACATGGTTCACCTGCAAAAGCTCATATCTCTCCTAAAACAGTTCACTCATGTGTCGAAACTACATTCCTTTCTAATCTGAATAGTCAGTGCCCCCAAAATGCATCGTCCCTTTGGCATTGTGTGAGTACTGCCATACAAAATGTTTAGATGTTTTGTCTCTATGGCAGAGGACCAACAATAGACAATGATGTATGATATAAGTATCATAATGATAATTGTATAATACAGTAAACTGCGGTTTTCTGTTGAAATTGTTGAAGTCAGATGAAGCAAATACTGATTCTGAAATCAGGTAAAGGAGGTATTGAAACCAAATAGGTGAACTACTGCTTACTGTGATTACAGGTAAGGTTATAATGAGAGACAACCAGTAACTGACTTACATTTACATACTGGTACCACAGCTCCTTCACTCTGTCAGAGTTCCTATCAAATGGTACCTTGTAGATTTGTTTCATTGTCATCTGATGCTTCTTCAAAACCCGGTCTATTGTGGAGATGCTTATTGTGATTATATTTATAGTCTAGTTTCACCTGACTGTCAATGACTGTCATCAATGTATCAAATATTCAAAGAAATTCATATATGGTATTCATGGTACTATGTTCTTGACCAATTTTGACAATTGAACAGACAGTTGTGCATGCAAGTACTTATACAATGAAATCATGCTGACATGTTTTGGAGAGAATGATCATTGGACTGAGAATCAACTAATCAGTTTAGATCTACAAGATCTATTCATTTGGAAAATGTGCTAAATGTGGGCTAACTGTATAACTGTAGGCTACTTGTACTTAATCATTTGCAAAGATGCACTGAGACAATTGAGACACGTACTAAGGCATTTGCCGTTTGATTAACTGAATGAGAAATGCCATTCTGTTGTGAACATTTGCCAAGAGGTTTGGAGGTTTGTCCGTGTTATTTTGAGAATGTCATTTCTGTTTCAAGAAATGAGCCAAACCAATGGAGAAAAACTGTAATATACATGCTTAACGGAAACACGACTACCTTGGTCGTTTTTATGTATTATGTAGTATCTTTACAATCAACAGCCTATTGATGCATTTTAATCCCAGTTTGACTACCATGGCTGGATACCCAACGGCGCCCTCCTGCTGCACACGTCTCCTCCAACCTCCAAGGGCCAGTCGAACACGGGGTCATTCCTGGAGGCTCTTCCAAATGAAGGAGAGACGGTAAAGTTTGCAGCTTCAGCTTTTGTTCTCTCGACCAAATACACCGACATGGTGAGTTCAAAAAGTAAAGAGCTTTAAATGCACCTGAGACAAATCACCGCACCATGTTTGACTTAATGTCTGCTGTGACTCCAGGTTCGTTTGGGTGAATACCCCGAAGAGCTTTTCGACGAGCCTGACCCTAAACGGATGAAGAAGGAATTTCAAGCTGAGTTGTCCTACCTGAAAGAAGAAATTAAAGCGAGAAACACTCAGCTCAAAGTTCCCTACACGTACCTAAACCCTGATGAAATAGAGAACAGCGTGTCAATTTAGGAGACATGGAAAAGACGAGCAGAGACGTGTCCCTAAGTACTTGCTGCTGGGGAGGGTCCCTTGGTTCAGTGCTGATGCTTTTATTTTAGAAAGAGCGTGTATAAAAAGTGGTTATTTTCAATTAAGGAAAATATACAAAAAGAAGTAAGGACTTTATTAAATTGCAGCAAATTAGATACATTATTGGGCGTTAAACATCAGATAAACCTAAACACAAGATCGGCGCTGGACTGGACCCTCGGTAGGGCTCAGAAGCACTTAGGTCAGACTCACTGATCAGTTTGGAAAGGATTAAGAAAATCCATTTAAAGTGCTGAGACTTCTGATGCACAGATTTATTGTGATTAGTCAAAAATCTGTTTTTTAACAAGTAAAAGGCAAAATATTTCATTTGAACTTTAATCGATCGTTGAGAATAATAAAAATCTAGTGTGTTCATCTGTTTTTGTTAAAATATATTTTCTTACCAGAATAAAAGGTGGGTTCAGCACAAATCCATGCAGAGCCAAGTCCTTTCCGCTCTCATAGGAAATACAAAAACAAACCTGTTCGTCTGTTACGGCGCCGTCTTAACCTAAAGTAAAACATAGTGTTGATTTACCCCAAAACAAACCTCTTAATAACATTCACACAACGCCAGTGAATCTCATGCAGCTTGGTCTTATTTGGTCAGGTGTTGACGTGACGCAAGACACGCCGAAGGTAGAATCTGTCTCGTCCGGCGCACATGGCAGGGAGGGGCACGGGCTCCGTCCTGTGCTCTGCTACGTTGAAATGGCACTTCGTAAGATGGACGGACATGCTGGGAAGATCGGTGAAACCCCATGAGGTCACAGGGCTGAAGGCAGTGCTGAATCTCCACACCTGTAACAGCAGAAAAGAAAACTGAACAGTGTGTGATTATTTAATGTTTGACTAAATTTAAACATAAAAGAAGGCCGTACTTTGTTTTTGATCTGCCACGAGGCAGTGCCAGAACCACGTGGGCATCGTTTTAGCTCCCACTGCAGCTCCACGATGCCCCTGGTCTGAAGGAGGCTGGCACACACCTCCCTCATCCTCCGTGAAACCAGCGACAGCTGGCACAAGCTAAAACTATCCAGGAAGCTAGCTATGTGCCACAGTATCTCAATGGGCAGCCCGCTAAGCTGATCAGACTGTGAATCACTTGAGAAATCCAGCGTTGGACAAGGCTGAACCCCAAACGACTTGAGGTGCCTGTCATGAACCACTTTGGCTCCACGGCTTGTTGGGTAAAACCTTCGCTGGGAGAACGTGCAACCGTAATACGCCAGGGGGCAGCGGTGCTCCATCCAGCCATTAAGGCCCGCGTGAATGTCACCATGGACGTTTCTGAAATGGGAAGAAAACTGATCCCGGCGGAATGGCTGGCTACAGATGAAGGGGAATGTGTGCTGGTAGCTGGGGTTAAAAGGGATATAAGGGGCCGCCTCGACCTTCAGAGCTTCAGGGACCAGGCTGAGGAGGAGAGTGCGGAACGGGCTGGGGTAAGCGAGCTGCGGCGCGGCGTGGTCGCAGGCTGAAGCAGAGGCCATGTCGCCCACTCTTGTGTTGGTAACCAAGATGGCTGCAGGAAAAGTGAAAGTCTGCGTGCCAAAGTCAACACGATAACCGTCACCGTAGACCGTGTCAGAGATCCTTCTGCACTCTCTGGACGCTAGGCAGAAGAGCAGAGCTGCTGTGATCAGATCAATCCCTCCTAGACCCATGGGGTCGTCCCCCTGCTCCAGGTCTGAAGTATCCACTGCCTTGTCCTCCATTTTGACTCGTAACGTATATGAGTGGTGTGGAATAATCCCTCCATTGGATAATGAATAACCCTGGGCACTAAAAGGCTGGTCGGTGTTGATTTGTCTTTCTGAAGGAACTAACTCTCCATCTTCCAGCACTATGTGACTCGCCAACTGTGCCACAGCAGGACTAGCATGGACTGGGGATAACATCTGAGGAGTAGCACTTTCTTCAGAGACATCTGTATTGTTTTCTTGGACCTCGGGTCTACAGGCCGTCTCCAGAAAGGCCTCAGCTGCTGCTGACGACAACGGTCCATTGGGCGTGTTTTTAATCGTTAGCTCGTTAGCTCCATTTTCGTTCAAACGGCTGGAACAAGCACTTTGCTCTTTAATGTCTCTTTGGTGCAAACCCTCATCACCTTCAGGTGTTGTGCCTTCAAGCCCATTGTAAATCCCTTCATCGCTGCTCAAGCTCGATTTTAAAAGAGCATCTCTACCATCCAAACACTCGGAGGAGCTTTCACCACTGCTGGCACTACTAACAAAGTCTAATGCAGCTGCTAAGCTTCTTGCCGTCTCAATTGTGGCCTCATACAGTTTACTGAAGTGTTCCTCGTTCAAGCCATTAATTCCCCTGAGGATTTTTTCTTTTGCCAAGTCTCTGGAGGTTGGTCGTGACGGTTGTGTGGATGAGGATGACCCAAAAGAAGTTGACGCCTCTGAATCAGATGGATGTAAAGCAGAGTGTTTCTCATTTTCTTTACTAAGAGGGACAAGTGGCTCTTCTTGTGTAGAAGGTGCCATGGCAAACACTTCAAGAGACTTGAGGAGTGTACGCTGGTCCTGAAGAGCAAGTGCCATGTCCAGTTGCTCCACCTCCTCCACCACACGACTTAGGCTCTCATAAGACGTATAGTCCAAGCAGCTAACGGGACATCTGTTCCACTCCATTGTGCAGCAGACGACTCCAGCCGGGCACACGTCCAAGTGTGCAGACATCTGGTTGCGGATCAGGGTGGCTGGGCAGCCGTAGCCGCTGTTAAGGCACGGAACCCTCATCATCGGGCACAGAAGCTGGTGCTCCTCAACTTTGCAGGAGTGAAGACCAGCCCCACAGAGCAGTGGACATGAAATAAGATCACAAGAAACTCCAGGTTGAGGTTTGACTGTGCACCTAAGGTTGATACAGGACACACAGTGGACATGGTCCTCCATCTTCAGAGCGGAGGGGGTGGGTAGATTAACAGTCCTGTGGGGAAATGTAAAGTCATGTCAAATGGGAGGAAAAATCTGAACATTTAAATACATAGTTAAAAAAATACATGAAAAATAACGAAGATAAACACAGAGGTGATTGTTTACAACAACTAAATTACTAAAGAAAAGAGATCAGAACATATAGGAAGTAAAAATGTAAAACAGTAGATTATGTAAATGGATCTTATTATTATTTTACTGCAGAATTTATTAAAGAATAAAAAAAGTTGCTTCAAAAAAGCTGCTTTGGTCTGAACTTAGAGTTGTTATACTAACAACAAACCACCAGATGTCACTGTTCCAACTGCTTCAAACTTTTATTTTAGTAAAATAATTAATAAGGCACATATCCAGGTTTAGCTCGGTTAAAGTCATTACAGGAGTCAACAGAACAAAAATAAATGAAGCTAAATTTTAGTCCTAGAGTTATTAAAATAATCTCTTCTTTTAGCTAACTGGACAATCTAACTACAATAACGTTAGTAAGAACTAAAAAACAGGTTGCCATAACACCATAATGTTAAACAAGGACTATTGTTGCCTTATTAGAAACTTTATTGCTCTTAAAAATGAATAACAGTTTGATGCTACCTTATGTTTGTCAGGCAAAGTTTAGCTACAACTAACAACTTTATTTTACCAACATTTTAACCGATATGTCATTACGTTTCGGTACTATGTGCAGTAGCTTCTACATCACCCTGCCACCCGTTTGTTGTCGGTGGTAGCTTTTCTACTAAAACAACTTGTTTAGAAAACAATGGATGACAGGCTAACTCAGCCTGACCCCCGGGCTAGGCTAAAAACAGGTCCGAAGTTTACGGTTCAAAACTTTACCACGATATGACTAAGTTCGACGTGCTTCTCACCTGTTCGTCAGGGATACCCGTCATAAAATACGTTCACTTGTTGTAAATAAAGGTGGAAAACCTGGCTGTTAACTATAGTTACAGCTAAGGAGAAAGTGCTAAGAAGAGCTAGCTCGCTCCTCCTTCTTCTTCTTTTATGGTGGTAAAGGCAGTTGGCGGATTACTCCACGCTGCAACACCGCCACCAAGTGGCGAGAAGCTGGAATCAGAACATCAGAATGTAAATTCTAAACTTTTCCAATAAAAAAAATACAAATAATTTAAATGTATTATTTTCCTTAACGACTTAAACATTTTTTTTTAAATCTGTCATAATATGCCTTTTAAGAATAATTTATTTTGTGTATTTATTTATTTTCCCTCACGTTTCCCCTACCTGAGTAATGCAAATTCTACATTTTTTTCCCATTGAGTCACTTTACTAGATGCTGGGACCCATAAAATATTACAATTATCCACATAGCTGATTTTTATACATTTTTCTAAAATAACACATGAAATGAAATAACTTAGAACAAACAGCAGAGGGCGATGTTGCACCTCTTTTCTTTTGCTCTCCTCAGAATAAGGGTTTGACCAGACCCAGTACTCATTCATGTTGACAGAGGGAGATGCCATATTTCGAGGTCGGGGTCACCTACATAACACAAAGCCCCTCAGGATCAGGAGGAGCTGACTCATCATGAGCACATCAATGGGTCAGTGTTTAGCAGTGCTGAGCACAATGATGTGTTGAGACCAAACAAGCGATGGAACTACTGTGGTTTTTCTTTGCTATAACCCGAAAGATTAAATTATCAAAAATAATAACAATAAAAAGTGTGTTTTTTATTGTTTTATACTGACATGATCAAATAGATGACATACAATTGTTAATAAAATAAATTTTTACTAGGCGTATATGGGTTAGCCTAGGAATTATTTAAAAATAAAAAAAAAATTATTATTATTTTAAGCAAATTACACGTCAGTAAATTATGAGATAGCTATAAGTGAAACTAAAGCTTTAGATAACAGCTGATTGTAGCTAAAAATAAAATTCCATAGCTCTGCCTTTAACTATCCCTGAAAACCCTGGTAAAAACGGGCTGACCACGTTTTCAGAGACGGTAACAATAAGAACTGTTAGATGTGACAGATTGGTTGTTAAAAAACTTCCAATGTGAGAAGGAAGATTTTAAATTCTGGGACACTTTGTTCTTAAGTTATAAATGTTCAAAAACTAGCAAAAGGAAAACATGATCCATCCCAGCAAACTCAAATACGTCATTAACTCCTTCCTATAACAGGATTGAATCCTACATGTGTACAGAACGTCTACTATGTTGTAGGATGCTCCTGATGTAGTAACAAGACCCATTTATTATGTAAAACAAAAGTCAAAATAAAGATAAAATATGACTCAAGTTTAATGAGGGCGTCGACATTTTACATCAAGTCAAATCTTGATAATGTCTGCACAACATTCATGACTATCTTTCTCAGGCTTGTGAAAATAGAGATGTGGTATTGTCGCTATGCCATAAAGTAATTGTTTTCTTTCAATATTGCAATTAAAAGAATTATTTACTTTATTAACACCAGTTTTCAGCTAATAATGTATCTTTAGATCAGGGTAAGGCCTTGGGGTCAACCCATTCTGAGAATAAACTGAACCCTGCCATTGCCTTTTGCCCTGGAGCGGCTGTGGCATCCAAATATTCTCTTCTTCTCAAACATGTCACTTTTATTCAGGTTCAATAACAGATGATCACTCCCAAAGCCGTGGGCAGAGTGTCGCAGAGACTCCTCCATGATCAGTGTATGTGCTGCCTTAACGAGTGAATTTCCTCAGTGTGGGATTAAAGTCTATTCTATTCTATTCTATTCTATTCTATTCTATTCTATTCTATTCTATTCTATTCTATTCTATTGTATTCTGTTCTGTTCTATTCTATTCTATTCTTTATCTGTTCTATTCTGGGAGTCATTGGTGCTGTGCACACAGGACATTTCTTCTGCAGGATGCATCCTTTTGATAAAGGAATAAAGTTGAACCACACCTGCTGACTGTTGTCATCGCTTTAAAATCCTGGAAATCAGGACGTTCTTTATTTTCTCTACTGTTATAGATATATAGATGATAGATAGATAGATAGATAGATAGATAGAGATATCTATAGATAGATCTCTCTCTCTCTCTCTCTCTCTCTCTCTCTCTATATATATATATATATATATATATATATATCTTTCTATATATATAGAAAGAGAGAGAGATCTATATCTAGATATAGATCTCTCTCTCTATATATAGACATAGATCTCTTTCTCTCTCTCTCTCTCTCTCTATATATATATATATATATATATAGAGAGAGAGAGAGAGAGAGAGATCGATATCTAGATATAGATATCTCTATATCTAGATATCTCTCTATATATATATATATCTATATCTATATATATAGATATAGATATATATATCTATATCTAGATATAGATCTCTCTCTATATATTTATATATATATATATATATATATATATAGATATCTATATATATATAGAGAGAGATATATATATGTGCATATATATGTATATATATATAGAGAGATCTAGATATACATATATATATATATATATATCTCTATATATATAGATATCTAGATATACATATATCTAGATATCTATATCTAGATATATGTATATCTAGATATAGATCTCTCTCTCTCTCTCTCTCTCTCTCTCTCTCTCTCTCTCTCTATATATATATATATATATATATATATATATATATATATATATAGATCACACTCTCTCTCTGTATAGATAGATAGATAGATAGATAGATAGATAGATAGGTTTATAAACTATTGAACACAATTACAGACATCACTTTTTTTTAGATCACTGTTAAATGCTGTGAGAAAGTTTTTGCCACCTTGCCATTTTTTTCTGTTTTTACTGAAATTTTAATTAACTAATAATTAACCACATTCTTTTGGAGGCAAAATTGAGGATGAACTTGAACAGAACCTCTTCCACAACATAAAATAACGATCTCAAAAAGCAACATGGCAAAGAAATTCATGAAGGGTCAGGTTGATTTGGAAACTTTTTCCCCTTAAAAAATAAAAACCTGTCTTGAATTCAACATTATAGTTTATCTTTGATACTGAAATGTGTTTGTTGGTCTGAAATATTCTGTCAAAATCAGGCTCCTATAGACTTTAGACCCCCAACAAACACCAGATGGCGCCGAGGATGAAGGTAACCGCTGTCCGTGGTGCTGAAAACAGCCTTGGTCCCCTTTTTGAGCCAGAAGTCCCAGAAAATATTTAGACTTCACTTTATTAGCAAGGATGACTTTTGGAGTGATTTACATTTTAACAACATAACTTGGAAGATCACTTTCCTATGAACCCGAGGAGTCAGAGAGAGCGAGAGAGAGAGAGTGAGAGAGAGAGAGAGAGAGAAAGAGAGAGAGAGAGAGTGAGAGAGTGAGTGAGAGAGAGAGAGAGAGAGAAAGAGAGAGAGAGAGAGACTCAAGTAATACTGACAAAGACCACGCGCCAAAGAGCGCGGACGAAGACATATGAGACATGTTTCCAGGATTTAGGTAAGTTTTCCTGCCACAGCCGCTCAAAAACCTCCAATTTAACCAGGAAATCACGAGATTCCCAGAGTTAAGGTGACAGTTTGAGCAAAAATGTGATTTTTTAAATAATGAAAGGTAAATTTTCAGTCATTTCTTCTTGTTGTTATTATAAATGAGTAAAGGGACAGGATGCAGGCTTTGACAGATTCGGTCGTTCTGTATATAAAACAAAGACGCTGATTGGATGATCTCTGCTGGTCCGCTCCATTCTGGGATTATCCGGGTTAAATCGTGAGGAAGACGACCGGGAGGGGATGATGCGTCCCAAAGACGTCCTTTGGAAAGTGCGCTGTCCGTGGTGCTGAAACCATGGCTGCACGCGCAGGACCTACAACTTATTTAGTTTGCGTTCAACAAAATATCATAGCAGGCTGTGGGTTTTGATGCCTTGCTCAAAGGCATACAGGCTGTAGATTATTAAATACGTGCGAAACAGGGCGTTGATGAGGGAGCATGCGTGTTTGGCGAACTCTTCTAGACATGTGGCCTCCTTCCACCAGCTTGTCTCTTCTCCCCCCGCAGGTGTCCGTGGACCCACCCCAGGTGCTGCGCTCGCAGGTTATGTCTCGGATAAGCAGCAGATGATACGCCAGCGCAGTTGGCGCGGCTCAAGCTCCGTGGCACAACATGGCACGCGTAAAGATGGGTCTGTTCGCTCTCCTCTGCCTCCCCGCGTGTCTCTTTCGCGTGCTCGTGCTCTCCCACAGCAGTGTCATCAACGAGAGGTCGGCGGTCCCTCGCGCCGCGTCCCGCTCCGTGGCCCGCATGGACGGGGACGTGATCATCGGCGCGCTTTTCTCCGTCCACCACCAGCCGTCCGCTGAGAAAGTGGCCGAGCGGAAGTGCGGGGACGTCCGGGAGCAGTACGGCATCCAAAGGGTGGAGGCCATGTTCCACACGCTGGACCGGATCAACTCCGACCCACACCTGCTCCCCAACATCAGCCTCGGCTGTGAGATCCGGGACTCCTGCTGGCACTCCTCCGTCGCCCTGGAGCAGAGCATCGAGTTCATACGGGACTCCCTCATCTCGATCCGGGATGACAAGGACGGCTCCAAATGGTGCATTGACGGGACTCCGTCCAATCAACCGCCTCCTTCTAAGAAACCCATTGCAGGGGTGATTGGTCCCGGCTCCAGCTCTGTGGCTATCCAGGTTCAGAACCTCCTGCAGCTGTTCAACATCCCGCAGATCGCTTACTCTGCCACGAGCATCGACCTGAGTGACAAGACTTTGTTCAAGTACTTCCTGAGGGTCGTGCCTTCAGACACCCTGCAGGCCCGGGCCATGCTGGACATTGTCAAGAGGCACAACTGGACCTACGTGTCTGCAGTTCACACTGAGGGTGAGAGTCCATCCCTGACCTGTTCCTGTGAAATCACCAGAATGTTACCAAAACAACATGACCTCGATATTTTAATCAGCATTAAAGCAATGCTTTTATTAAAAGTGACACATAGCCTATTGGCTGTTGTATTTATAGAGGAGTCATACTCTCTGACATGCCCAGGATCACGCAGCCAAGATTTCAGAGGTCCTCGAGGTTTGGTGATGTGGTAAAAATATTCACTGACCTCAGTACTTGAGGGGACCTTGATGTTTACGTCTCTGTTTCTGCATTAATGTGCAGCTTGTAGCAGCAAACAGTCACATCTGTGCATTTCCAAGGGTTTGTATCGAAGTAGTGCTCATTTTCACGACTTCACACTTAGTGTGCAATGCTATCTGGGAGAAAAGTGTAGGGTTCTTAGCTGTGTTGTCTTGTTCTTTGCAGCATGTCTCAAAATATAGTCTGAGGTGCTCCTTTCTGACAAATTTAACAAAATAAAATGTAATGCATACATTTTTATGTACAAATATTAGAATTTTGCGTTTCACATCAAGTGTAGCTAACAGTTTATTAGAGCAGCCGAACGGTGTCACAGTGGAAAGAGCAGATAGAGGAAAGAGACTGGTTGGGTAGACAAAGTAATTACTGTGAAGTAAATTATGTCCACGGATCTTCATTTAAGACTTGGCAAAACATGCCCACCCCCCCACCCCCCAGGAGCCACTCTGGGACCATAAAACATCTTTGGAAAGTCTTTTTATAGTCAGGTACAAGAGGTGAGCACATGTTGGCATCAAATAGATTACACAGGGATCAGGGGAAGTACAGTACCTGGAGGAATCTGTAGGTGGCAGTCAGAAATGAAAGAGAAAATGAAAGAGAGAAGAAATTTGGAAGGGTGAATTAAGGCTGCATTCCATTTAGCTTGGAAGTTGTAGCTTGGATCTGGACCAGTGCAGTGAAAAAACCAGTAAGTCTAGCTAACGGTTGTGCCCGGTGACCAGCAATACAAGCTGATTCTCTTCATTCGCTGCTGTTTGTGTGACAGAGTTATTAAGGAACAGACGTATAATGGGAAGAATAGAAAAATGTTATAAGTGAAACCACAGACATCATATATGTAGACACCCCGTGGACTGGCGCTGCCTATTGGAGCTGCCGTAGTGGCCGGTCGCCATCTTGGACAGGTCTCTATTCACCTCCAGTGCATTTATTTCTACTGAGGAAGGTGCTTACCCAACTAGAAAACACATTTTATTATGCTTTTTCACAAAATCAGACATGTGGTATGGCATGATAATTAAAATATAATAAAATAATAAAAATAAAATATATAAAATCCTAACAGGTAGGCTAGAAAAGTCCCACGTGATCTGTTTTCAATAGTACGCCGGTTGTTGCAACCGTAGGCTGTAGAAAAAAAGGGCATAGTAGCTCACCCTGTGTTGACTCCAGTTGGGTTTGGAGAGTGAGGGACCCATCCAATATGGCGGCGATGCTGTTATGCTCTCCAACGCTTAATGGGGCGTCTATGTATTCATGGCTGTGAGTGAAACTATCATGACTTTTCATGGACTAGGCAGCCATATTGGATTTTGAGGTTGAGGCCGGTCTGGAATCTCCGACTTTCGGAGTCAGAATTCCAACTTTGGGCCGTGTTCCAGTTAAGTTTTTTCCAACTTCTTCCCATCAGCATATTTAATAAGTAGAAATCTGAATGCAACCTGGAAATTAAAGCTGAAACAACCCAAGCTCTTCTTAGTGTCTGGTTGCACTTTATAGGTTTTAAGCCTTAATGCATTCTTCTGGCTAAAACCTAAAAATAGACTTTTCCAGATGTTGAGTGCTGTTGATTACATTTTTTCTAATGCATTTACCCATAAGGAGTTATTTGATCCTTGCAGCAAATGTTTAGCTCCAAATCTTATAACTCAACACACACCTTACTCTAACCCAATCACATGCAAACTGTTCATCTCTTCATTACAGCAATCTCTGAATCTGTGGTCACGACTGGCTCAAATACACGAGTTTTCACTCTCCACCACCCTAGACAAGTTCTAAGTGCAGCTTGTTGCCCATGGCAACAGCTCGAGCTGTGAAATTGCATAAATTACCTGTCTTGATAATCATCTGTGTGGTGGGACTGCTCGGAGCAGGTTTTTCAGTCATTGTCAAATGGGGTGTCAACTAATGCGCCACCACCGCCACCCACCTGTCTCACAGCCAAGATGGAGAGAGTAAAATAATTAGATATCATTATTTCCATTTACTAGAGAGAGAATGAAAAGAGGCAATTGAAAATATCATCAAAGGACTATTGGAAACCCAACATGCGGCCCATTGTGCGACCGAGTAAATGCATCACAATGACGTCTATTTCAGCCGCTCTCCTCGCTGCATGAAGACACGCCGTGCACAGACAGAGTGTTTGTTCCTCATCGCTCATACGAGCGGAGCGTGGCACGTAGGCGCCTTCGGGGACCTGGCCTCTCATCAAGACAAATGGCTCCTCCGATGTTTTCACATATTTACAGAGAGGTCCTCCTGATCGCCGTCTGATGGCGTTCACATTTGAATGCAGAGCCGTGCTCCCGACTGATTGGATTGTCTGCGTAATCCACCTCTCAGGCTGGGTTTTATCAACAGTTCAGTCACATTAGTGCAGCGCTACAGTTCACGTGGAAGCACAAGATTTAGGCCTGAGCAGCTTGACTCTTGATTGGGACAGTTTAGAGTCCAACAAGGTCATTGCTCTGATTGCAATCAGCAGCTGAGAAGCTCTGACACAATCAGATATTGCAGAGCATGCTTAATATTGATGATCAGTAAAATGTCTATTAAGATTTACTCTTGTAGGAATTTTTTTTGCCACCTCCAGGAAACTACGGGGAGAGCGGCATGGAGGCTTTCAAGGAGCTGGCCTCTCAGGAGGGCCTGTGCATCGCCCACTCGGACAAAATCTACAGCAACGCGGGTGAGAAGCACTTCGACCGGCTCCTGAGGAAGTTACGGGAGCGTCTCCCCAAAGCTCGTGTGGTGGTGTGTTTCTGCGAGGGCATGACCGTCCGTGGGCTCCTCATGGCCATGAGGCGTCTCGGGGTCTACGGGGAATTCCTCCTCGTTGGAAGGTACGAGTTAATATATGCACCTTTTTGGTTTTTTCATCTTAACCTTTAAATTCATAGTTCAGAGCGATTCTCTGGGTTGCAGGGATTCAGTTCACAGACTGAGATACTGCGTTGTCTTCTGAAGCACGTGTCACCAAGGCAACGGAGAAGAACTAGACCACATACCAATGCACAGAAATGATGAAAAATTCCTGTTACAGACATAACAATAGCTATCAATGCTGGTACGTGCTGTAATCACATTCATGCCAGATGTGAGCTCGGACACATTCAGATCCTTCTTCAGTCATAGAAATTCCTCCTTTTGGTGATCGCACCTCCTTAATGAATAATCTCCTCTATAATTCCCCTCTTCCTCTCCTTTTCCTTCCCTTTGTCCGTGCTAAACGACGGCGATGGAGACGGAGAGACTCGAGTCATCTCACACACTTGAACTGGGTCATATTATGCCACAGAATCATCTTCAAAGAACGTTCGCAGGTGTCAGAATAAGTCGGTTGATGCTACTTATCGGCTCATTCATGCCGTATCTTCCCTTCGTCGCGCCAGGCGGAGAGGAGGTTCATCTCCTTCTCTGTAAGCCAATAATCATTATCATGCAAATACTTAAAGCGCTGTCGTTTTTAACTGGAGGCAGCGATGCTGTTTCAGTGCCAAATTTACTAGAATTTATGATTTAAGATGAAGAAATCACAACAACACAGATTAGGTGAGTCTTTTAATGTTTGTGTCTTTCCAGCTATAAAATCCATTTTGCTGGTTGTTGCTTGTGCTTCCTGCCATCTCTGTGAGAGCAGTGACTGCATACTGATGTAGACGCGCCTTGATTGTGAACCAAGACTCATTGCTGAAGGAGTTTGGCCACGTGTGGGTCGGAGCATCACCTTCGTGGCTCTAAACCTGTGTGGAAACTGTCCACGTGGGACTGGGTTGCAGAAATCTGAATGCTAATGCTACTATTGCTGCATCCTGCAGACAGGATGTGATCAGAATGAAAACAAAATCAACACAGGTTTTGATTTGTGGCCAAAACAAAATCAAATAAGCTGATTTTGACGAGTGACATGTTCATCTGGAGTTTCCCCTCTTTATAAGGAACTATGCGGGCAGTGGTCTGGCAGTACGCCACTGTGAAGAGTTTGGAGTTCATGGAAACAAGAGAACTTAGAAATTTAGATTCAAACCCACATTGTTCATTCAGTCTTTATGGGTAAGGGTCTATTTGTCTGTCTATGGGTCAGAAACAGAGAAATGTGTTCTATTTCCTAGCAGGTCAGCCTACCATCATATGGGTCAGCCTCTCCAAGGGTTTGCTGTTCTAGGAAGCAGTACCGCAAATGAACCCATTAGCCACTCCCTTTGGATGTAATCAAAGCCTATAAATACACCTGAGCATCCTCGTTTTCCATCCTTGGGCCTGAGGAGCCTTCTGAGTGACCGCAGCAGCTCATGTTTTCACCTTCTGTCTTTGAACCACAATGTTTAATGTCACTAGTTCATTTTTGGGTTACACAATGATCTTTATGCTTGGTAAAATTATGATTTGTTGAGTAATTACACAATTTGTTGCCCTGCTCTGGTGACCTAAGGGCTAAGTGCCAAACCTAATTGGGTTTTTCCTAACTGATCTTCCCTCGTTTAGTTATCTGGAAAGAGCTGGAAACTGTTTTTTGTTTGTTTTTCATGAGGAACGTAAATATTCAAATAAAAAAAGGGAGCAATTCTATAAAGATGCTTGTTCAGCTTTAACAGAGCTGAACGCAAAGATCTTTGTTGCCGTTTCATGTTCAGAGCTGATAAAGGCTGTTCTGGCTGGTGTGGGTGGGTGAGTTGGTGGAGGGGTTGGGGGTGAGTGTGGATGGATGGATGGATGGATGGATGGATGGATGGATGGATGGATGGATGGATGGATGGATGGGTGGGTGGGTGGGTGGGTGGATGGATGGATGGATGGATGGATGGATGGATGGATGGATGGATGGATGGATGGATGGATGGATGGGTAAGGTGGGGGATCTGGGGCCAGGGCTTATTGTTGAAGCCAGAATCTTACTGAGATGGTATTATGAAAACAAACATCCTTTCTCAGACCCAAATCTTTGAAGCTGTTGAGAACGCGCAAGCAGTGTCGATTGACGTCACATTCGTAGGACAGCGCGGGAAATTCGGCCCAAATTCAGCGCATTTTGCAGCACACAACCTGTTCAACAAAATGGAAAGATACATGGGTGGTCTTTTCTTTTTGGTTTATAACGCTTCATCACCCATTAGCTTTGAAAAAATGAACATGCATGCATATTATTTTGCAGATCCTGCATCGTGCTCCTTTAAATCTCTTTAGTTTAGGGTGATTTCTAACTAACGATCACATATTGCTACAATAACTCAATGGTTACCGCTATCTTGCATGTTTTAAAAGTTTACCTGACTTAAATGTGTAAACGATGCAGGGGCGCCCCCAGAAAAGTTTCATGGGGGTGGCCATGGGGCCTTAGAAAAGTTTGGGGTGGCACACCAAATTGATCATCATGGTAATTCTGGGAAATTTTAGCCTGTGGTGATGAAATAAAGACTTTTTTATTCATTTTCAAATTTGAGAAACACAAAAGTTTTAGAAAAAAGCATTTTAAACAGTTATTTAATACGTTGTTTCAACATTTATTTTAAAACAGCTTAATTTGTTTGTTTCTTCACTAAAACATCTACAAAAACTAAAATGATTGAAACTTTTCTTTTGAAAATGGTGATCAGCAGTGACATAAACATTTTTTAAATTCTGATCATTAAATTTATAATTTTTATAGGATTTCAAAAGTCTTCATTAAACAAGATAAATTCATGGTTTGTGTGAACATTATTATGACTTATTAAAGAACACTGGTCTTCCCTGGAGTGGCCAGCAATTTTCTAGGGTGCCATGGCCCCCCTGGCCCCCCCTTGGGGGCGCCACTGAAACAACCTCTGCAGAAGCCTGCTCATTACCCATGCATTTAAATCTGGTGTGCAGAAGCATGAAAACATCTAAAACGTGCAGGATAGTGGCCCTACAGGACAAGAATTGGACCCGAAATGACGCAAAGGTGAAGTTCTTTAGCGATGATCCTTGACCTGCATTCACACCCTAAAAACTCCACTTCATGCAGACAGAAAAGGGCAGGGAACGCCACCTCCTTTCCAGCTATTAATCATCATTTAGATCTGTATCAGGACTCCTGTTTGCATTGTCGGATTTAATTATCTCACGCAGTTTCACACATCTACAAAGTCTTTGATCAGATCCCCGTCTTTCATGTAGGGTAGCACCGAGGAATAATACTCTTGTCATTGCTGTTACCCTTGAAGAATCCTTTCCTGTATTATCCCCCAGCAGCATAAAAGAAGAGACAAGTGTTGCTCTCACCAGAAACCTGTTTATGTTTATTCAATGCATATCTGTAGCAGAGGATGACGGTTTGTTTTCTTTTAAATGATCTATTGTAGAGACAACTCTCCCATATGTCTCCTCCATAGGAAAAGGGAAAATGTGTCTTTTTTTAGCTTTTGTGGAACTCTCCATGGGCGGAGGAAGTGCTTCTTCTAGGTCAGAGAAAAGGAAGGAGGTAGCGACAGAATGTGTAAAATGACAGAGCAAGTGTGGGCCAACGCAGATGCTGTGCCGTGTGTGTGGCCAAATAAAGCTGGCAGGCAGGTATTAGCTCATCAAAGGGGAGCTTGTTTTCTTAATTTACGCTTTCACCTCAGAAGAGGCCCCGTTTTGAGACGCGTGCATGCTCGTTCGTGCGTGCACGTCTGCAGGTTCAAAGGGAAAACGTGTAAATTAGTCATATGCAGAAGGCAGAGTGCAAACAAGGTCAAAATATGTCTTTTTATGAAATTTGGTTCCAGTTTGCAAAAATTCACAAACCTTTAAAACCTGCGTTTATTTAGATGTTTTGATTCCGTCTCGCTGCTTTTATCAAGCTTTGTTTGGAGTCGCAGTTGGCAGCTGCTTTAGTTAAAAAAAAAAAAAAAGGCCCCGAAGCCCATTTTACACGACCTCAGCAGCAGCGAACAGCAGACACAGAAAGTGAGCAATTAGCTGGTGGACATCATGGAGCACAGCAACATGAGAGATGATTAGCTGCTGCTGGTGGTGGAGAAATCTAAAAGTTATTAGTGAATCACTGCAGACGCATTATACACATGGGTGCTTGGAGGTTTTGCACATAAATTTGAATAAATTACATATTTTTTATCAATCCTAAACCTTAACAAAGGCCACAGAGGAGACAAACTGTTTTGAATTTGATTTAGTATTTGATCAAACTGTTATCCATTGCATAAAGTGAGATAAGCAGTTTATACTTGAAGGTATAATTAGATATTTGTGTCTGCAGCGAGGTGTGATATAATCACTTACACGCACAATTTCACTCCAGTTTACTCTAGTTTAGCACCAGAGGGGAACTGACGGTCTCATATTAGTGAAAGGGATGTAAGAATATCGTGCATCCATCGCTTGTGCAGCTGCGTTTGCAGCCTTTCCTCCACATTTCACACACACAGATTATTTTGGACAGAAAAAAAAATCCAGTGCAGCAGTGGGTACATGCAAGTGGTCTGAGTGTGAGAGCTTTTGTTGATGCTGTTCAGCTAACCTGCACTTCAGACGAGGGCCAGGTGTGGCATCGCGCTCGACCCTCTTCATCCTCTCACTGCAACACTTTCCATGCACTTCGCTCTGCTGCTCCGTCCGTCAGAGAGTCTCTCTTTCTCTCTCTCTCTCCATGTTGTCAGTCAGGATTTCACTAATCAGCTCCCACCATAAGAGTGCAAACACAAACAGCACGCATGCACGTGCGAGGCAATATTTATTCTATGCATCCACTCAGCGTGCAGGATGCAGCGTAGATTTTGCTGCAAAGGCATGAGATGATTGTGTCAGAGGTGGATGCTGGTTGGTGGGAGAGTTTCTCAGTAGCTGTGGATAGTAAGCTGTGCACAGATTAGCAGGAAAACTCCTCCAGAGTTACCAGTGAGATTATATATTGATGATATATATTAAAAGCAGAAAGGAAACAGACAGACTGGGAGAGGATATGCTGACAGTTGTGTGAGTTTATCATCAGTAATCTTATGCCTCTTTGTTTTTGTTTGCTTCTCAGCAGATTGAAATGTTTTCTCGGGATTTTCTTTATTTGGAAAATGAAAAATGTAAACGGCAACCATCTAAACTAAAATAGAGAAACAGTAAAAAAAAAAAAAAGAATTTCATGTTTTGTCAAAATTTATGAGCTCAGTTCCATTTGCATCAGAAATACACTTTTTTCTTGCTTTTGAATTAAATTTGAAGAAGTTCTACTGATTTTGGAGCTAACCCTAACCCTAACCCTAACAAATGAGCAAAAAAGAGTAGAAAGTGAATACATGCAAATAGATATAATTATTTTAACAACAATAGAGTAAAAACCAACAGCTGCCCATCTAAAGCAATGCAAAAGTATAAAAATGCAGAAAAAAGATTCGTTTCTTTTTTAACATCATTTCTTAGGATAACAACAATGTCAAACTTATGGTCAAATATCCCCTTAATGCTGAGTGTTGCAAATTTGCATGGAACCGCCTCTGCTCCAAATGCAACCATAATACCGTCCGTAACTCTCCACTGCCCACAACACATTCCTGTATTTTTGTCAAATCTTTTTTCTTAACTTAATTTAGCATCTACTTGAAAGCAAAAACACAAGTGAATATTTTTTTCCACATTTGGAAATAAATCCAGACATTAAAGGGTTAAGGTTTTGGAAGACCAAAACGAGTTAGATGGTGTTAACCCTTTAATTTTGTAGTGGAGCACATTTAAAGCTGCAATCTTCAAAACACCTCGCCCCTCCCGTCGGCTATCCCTAGGCCACGCCCCCCTGATATATGATCGTGCATTGCCACAGTAAATGAGAGAGTTCTAAACACCAGTCGCTGTTTTCTAGGTCCAAACATCTTTTGTTATCTGTGACTTCAATTTCACACCAGTGGTACTAAATTTGCAAGCGCGTGATAAATGGAGGACCCAGGAAAATAAGAAAGTTTAGTGGTCTGATTAGACTGACAACCACATGGTCCAGTCGTTGGTTTCAGACCGAGCCGTGTTATTGGCTGAGGTTTTTAGACAAACGTGAGAGAACCACTTCATTATTTGTTTTGTTTTTAATCTCTACAAAATATTTATAGCTGTACAATGTTAGACTGTTGCTAAGAGGCATGGAATTAAAATATTTTAAGCTAGCTTGTTTTGCAGATTTGCCACTGTAGCTTTAAAGGCGTACTATGCAACTTTTTCATATTTTAAATCATGTTCTTGAGCCAGTATGTGCTAAAATGACCCTTTACAGGGTTAATTAAATGTCACTCAGATCCTCACCGCCCTCTGTGGCCAGAATACCACACTTGCAACTTTAGAGTGACATGCCTGGTGCTGCAGTCTGCTTCCAGCATGTTTCCTGCATGTTTTAGATCATGAACACAGCTGATTTGTTTGATTTAGTGATGAACCGCTCCTGTAAACACTAATGAAGGCTGAGGAAACGTTTCAGCAGTTAGATTAAGGTGTTAAAAAGAGGAGATAAGTTTCACTTCTGGTTTCGCTAACAAACACTAGGGGGTGCTAAAAACAAGCCAAAACTGCCAAGTGTTTCTTTCATTTTATATTTTCTAATGCATACACTGAACTGGAAAAGAAACATATTTAGTAAGCACTCATTGTTATTATTGAATTTTAAAAAATCAAATCATAATCATCATCCAGTAGAATGGCACTAATATGTTGTGTATCAGAGAAGGACTAAGCCTGACTCCAACACATCCAGCTTTATTCTGCTCTTTCCTTTAGCCTCTAGAGCTGAGACAATTATTCTATTTATAGATCATGTTGTTGTGTAAATTATCCCTTTAAAATAAGTTCTTGGAAGTATTTTGACATGTTTAGGAAATAAATGGACGTTAGGGTGATTATGCAAACACTGACCTAAGAGCAGCTATCAGATGTGGTTTCTGAAGGTCTCATTAGACTCATTTAAAATGTGTCTGAATGCTTTCAAACAGCCAGTTTTTCACGTCTTTGCAGCACGTAATGTCTGAGAATGTGACCTATCTTAAACCGGTTATATGTGACACCCGTCAGCTCTAGGAATTAAATCAAGTTGTCAAATTTGACAGAAATACATCAGAGCAGTCACATTTGGAATAAAAAAGATCATAAATATTGTGTTTTAATAATACAGCATGTACGGGAGCTGAAAGTGTCAAGAATGCATTAAAAAAATCCTAAATGTGTGTTTCTGCTAACACCTGCAGAGCGACACCATTAAGCCTTTTTACAGTAGAAGCTGTAATAAAGGGAGCTCTGAATCCTGAATAATGCTCCCCACCCACTCTGTTATAGAGACATTGCTTTCTGCGTGCAGAGCTGCAGGATTTTCTTTTGTTTTTGCAGCACTGTGCATGTGCAGTTCAGTGGATTTAGTTGTTGTCATTCACACTGCTCCGTCCTCAACTTTCTGAATGGTGGCTCGGTTAGTCCACCTACTCGTTTGCTTGCTCGCCCTTTTTGCAATTAGCAGTATTCGTTTTCTCTCTCCCATCTAATGCTGCCTGAATGCTGGTATTACTGAGCGCCATTTGCATAAGCTGCTTTTCCACATTTCTTACAAACACAGCTTCTGGTCCTGGTCCAGTTTCGAACACCCTTGTCTTATTTCTGGCAGAACGGACACTAACAGCTTGACATCAGTCATTAAAGCTGCAGTAAAGTGCAAAGAAAACTGGAAATCCGAACTGCAGAGTCACATTTAGGATTTGGCTGTCCCTTTGCATTTTTTCTGGGGTTTTTTGGTGAGAAGGAGACTCTGAGAATTTCGCTCCAGGCTTGAATCAACATGTTTAGTGTTACAGAGAGAGACGAGTTTCTGACAGGACACGTTTTGCTGCCTTTTCCTGTCGTGTCTAAAGCACTCATCTCCCTCTCATCTCAGGAAGAGGAGCCTGCAGGATGTGGAATTTCTTTCCTGTTGACTTTTAAATACGAGTTATTTGGCAAATAGGAGCTCATGAGCAAAGAAGAAGCTTTTTCTCTGTCAGAGGGGGCTAAAAATCCCTCCAAAATAAACGAGTGTCTCCTCCAACCAGATTTCTACACGCAAAAACATTTCAGATTTGTTTCCAAGCAAAATCAAACCTCATGAATCCAAAGTGGATTTATTTAATATACATACATATATACAGCAATATTTATATATTACTATTGTAACCATATATACTGTATATATAGAGCTCTGCCTCTTTAATAGAATTAGTACTTTCCTAAAAAAAAATCACTGGATAAAATCCTGAGTGTGTCTTTGGCTCTCTGATTGAAAATCTAGCAAACTACAGATGGCGAGTGCCAATTTTATTATTATTATGTTGCTTAACCCTTAAATGTCCACATAAATTATGTTTTTAGGATTTTTTAAAAATAAATTGTTTCCTCTGTTAAATCCAGTTCATGCTTCAATAGGAACATCATCATCATCATCACAGCTCCTGCAAGGGGTCGTGTGTCGTCCCGCTCTGGTGCGTTGAGCCTACCAGGTGAGCCAGTTGTTTCCATTGCTGGCGGTCTTGTGCCAGCTGTTCTTAATTTGCCTCAGCGACTCCAAATTGTTGAATGTCAGCCGCTACAATGTCGAGCCATTGAGTGTGAGGTTTACCTCGTGGTCGTCTCTAGCCAGCGGACCGAGTCAAACTGCAGAATGGCTCTGGTCGGATGGTCAAAGGCGGAGAACATGGCCGAGCCAGCGGGGTGTGGCGTTGCGCTGCCAGGCATGATGCTCTTGGCTGGCGTGTGCGTTTTCTTAGCAAATGGTTGGGGATCTGCTGGGGCCACCTGATGTTCTCTATGGCTCTCAAAGCCTTGCTATCAAAGCCATCGATTCTTGCAGCCAGAGTCTTATTTAAGGGCCAGGTCTCCGAGCCGTAGAGCAGGATGGAGATTGCGATGGAGTTGTATTGTGAGAGATGGTCTGGTGTCGCCAGAGGGGTTTCCGGAGAGACTGCAGAGCTGATGCATCCAGGGCTCTTCTGCAATTAATTGCTAGTTTCAGGTCTCCGTTGTCTGTCACTAAGGAGCCCAGATACACAAAGTTCTTGACAGGCTCCACAATGTCGTTACCAAGGTATATTGGGGTGGATCTGGTCCGTCTTGGTTTTGGGCCAGCTTACTTGGAGGCCAAGCTTCTCTGCCTCTTCCCTGTAGATAACCAGAGCATCACTCAGTTCCCTGTGAATTGTGCTGAGCAAGATGGTGTCGTCGGCATACTCCAGGTCTGTCAGGTGGTAGCTGCCTTGGGTCACTCCGGAGATCCGTCTGCAGACCTTGTACATCAGATGGTCGATAAGGCAATTGGAAAGGTTGGGGGTGGCCCCAATATGCAATGTGCACTACTAAGTGGACCTGCTGATCAAAGGGCTAATTACATAAAGACATCATTATGTATAAATGAAATAATAGTTATTTAATGATATCAAAAATAGCCATTTATGGATAATTTATCTATAAGGTGTAATTCTAAATAAAGATGCTTTGGTCCAGATGTAGCAGAGCAGGTACGCATGATACAACCTCCACCGTGGTTTAAACTTTACATGAGTTTTGCATCTTTTTCATATATTACAATTTTTTTATACCAAGGATACCTTTTTTGGACTCATCTGCACACAAACCCTTTTCCAATGACACCTTAACTGTCTTAACTGTCCACTAACTGTGGACAGCAGGGTCCATCTGCAGAACAGAGCTTGATATGTGTACACTGCTGTTCAGTTTCTCTGCTCCAGAGATCAGAGAGTCCTGCATTAGTGTAAATGTCACCTCTATAGGCGCTTCATCAGTGCAAGGAAATGGAGAATCTGCATCTTCTTTCTTTAAACTAAGCCTGGAGCAGATGTGTAAGATCCAGAAAAGACGTTTTAGTTCTAATCAAACAAAATTTTGCACAAAATGAAAGTTTTTCAAAGAACATAGTTTAGTTTCAGATGTTCTAAAGACATTTTCCTTGAATTAAGCTTGAAAAATAAGCCAGTACATGTCGAGCTGGATGTCAGATTTCCTAATTCTACACAAAGCTAACAAAGCTAAGGAAGGCGTGATCATGATCCACGACGATTGGAGGTTTAAGGGACTCATGATGTGACGCAAGGAGGCATCAGCCATGCAGCCAGAGAAGTTTATTATCAAACCAAACTAAAGCACATTGAACAAGAGTCAAAAAACACACACAGATGAAGGGAAGACAGAAATCTGGCCAGGAGACGCATTCTGGGAGGGAAACACTAAATGAAAGGCAGGTGTGATTATTAGAGAATAGTGTCCAGATGTGCAGAGAAAAAAGGGCCAAGAACTGATTAAAAACACCTGGAAGTGAGGCTGGCAACAGGAAATAACACAAAGTAAATCCAACCCAAGAATGTAAAGAACGAGACATAAAAAAATGCTGCGAATTGTTGCATAACTTATAAAAAATACCTTTTTTCTTGTCCTTGTGATATTTAATACTCACGTAAAAATCCAATTTCTGCAAGGAGTCGACACTGCCTAGCAACAATTATCAGCTTGACTCTAATTTCCGAGCATTCTGTTACTTTTTTGCCCTTTTTAAATATTTCACAATGTCTTATTCTTAATATTTTAGTTTCCTGCAGAAACATAAACCCTTTAATCATCACTTGAAATCCAGCGACCCTCTTCTGTGGCGCGTTCCTCAGGAACCACAACCGTTTCTGACTATTTACTGTTTCAAAGCAGTAAAAAGAAAAAAAAAAGTGCTGCTTGCACCTCAGTCTCCATGGAGATATTGTTTGACCTCATAAAAAAAGTTGGTGCGATCGTCGCAGTGCAGATCTGTCATGCACTCTGTCAGCAAGACTCCTCACGATGCAACACAACCGTGTTTTCTCTGAGAATCTGGCTCACATCTGAACAATCCCACCTAACAACAGTAACCAAGATTACAATTATAGCGGAGCGACGGAGCTGCTGGTAGACACCGACGACGCTCCGCTCACGGCGAATCAGGATTTATGATTATATCTTTGTGTTCCAAGAAACAATGGAGCAAAATGAATATTTATAACACGCCTCTGATGATAATCGAAAGCAGCAACACATCGTCAAGGACATCTCTCTCTTTCTAATTGATGCTCCTAAGTCTAAGGAGATGGGTGAACAACACTTGGAAGGGATCAAAAATAGCCCGCTGGCCGGGCATCTGGACACAGCTGTCACATGCTGATTAGCAGAAGACGTAAGCTTTTTGTTCTGACAGCTTTCCATTAGACCAGTGTGTGGATATGACACATGCATAAAAACAAAATTTCAAAAATTCTTAACTTTTTGTGTCTGGTTTGTCATTTTATTTCAACTTTCAGTTTTTCAGTTGCATTTTGAAAGCTGCAGAGTGTGTTTGCATAGATCTAAAGTCTGTGTGAGGCGGAAACGTCTATGTTGTGTTTGACACGTTCACAATATTTCTGCACCAAAGTCATGTTTACACCTTCTCTTACACATACGCTGGTACGTGGAGAAGGATGTGTGTACCTCATTTAACTCTGCAGCTGTTTTCTCCAACGATAAAACTGCCAATCAGAAAAGTTACACTGCAAAAAATTATTTCTGAGAAAGTAAAAAAAAAATCCTGATTTTTAGTTTTTTTTTTAGTCTAAGAAGAAAATAAATTCTTCTCCAGAAAAATAGCATCACTTAAAATAAGGTAAATATTTTTAAATATGATCCAATTTTTTTGTTTTGAGTAAAGAAATCTGCCACTGGGGTAAACAAAAGTTGCTTAGCTAGAAATCTTAAAACTAGCAAACTAATCAAATTTTAGGTTTAAACCCAGCCAGCACACATAGGTGGGCCCCATATGGACTCTATATGGGCAAGCCGTATGGGTCCCATCAGGGTTTGTCCGCAGTTTCCACGGTGGCCCCATGGGCATTTGCACAGAAAGATTTTTGCCCACATTTTAACTACATTTTAACGGGCCCCACATGGGTTTTCAGAGGGTTTGACTCAAACACGGGGCCACCATGGAAACTGCAGACAAACCCTTGTGGGACCCATACGGCTTGCCCATATAGATTCCATATGGGGCCCACCTATGTGTGCTGGCTAGGAAACTAGTTTTAAGATAGCCAAGCAACGTTTGCTTACCCCATTGGCAGATTCTTTTAGTCAAAACAAGAACATTTGGATCATATTTAAGAAAATGTACCTTATTTTAAGTAATGAAGTCATTCTCTTTTTCTAGAGAAGAATTTATTTTCTTTTTAGACTAAAAATAAGAAAATGTCAAAAAATTAGACTTTTTTAAAAACTTTCTTAGAAATCAGTTTTTGCAGTGTAGTAATACAAAAAAGTAAAGTAGTTTGAAAAATGTCCTCTTTGCAATGAGTAATTTCTAAAAAAATAACTTTTTAATTAACCCTTTAGAACCCAAACTCTTTTGAAATGGAAAACTGATTAAAATAAATACATCAAAATGTAGAAAAAAATAAAAAAAAGCAGTAAAATCATTTTAAATATATGTACGGATAGGATGTCACTTGGGGTTGTCAAACTTCAATATAAGACCCAAGAATGTAGATGCAGATGTTTGAAATGGGCTGTGACACCAGTGTCACCACAGGTCCTTAAGGGTTAAAAAAAAGAAAGAATTTTCTGTGTTTTTACTTGGAGACAGGTTTGCCCTGCAGGAGTGAGCGCTGTCATTGTCCTCCGTCACAGATGTTATCTTCATGACATCACATCAATCTCCAAAGTACATTAGTAGTAGACGCCTCTATCATTGCAGAACCTGTTTTTTCATGTTCTCCTGATAAACAGCTATATGGTCTTTTTCATTTCTTGCATTTTGGGATCCATAAACACGCTGATGAGTTTCATAATTTTATGCATTTTAGGGGTCGTTGGAGGTTTTTGTAATGTTGCATTCAGAACTATTTCACGTTTGCATGATGGAGTTTGGCAGAAAGTGGCGAGTCGTGAACTGTCTGAGCGTTTTTTCAGTCCTGGCTTCCTCAATCGTCTCCAATTAACGCGTTCCTGCCAAAGACATGTTGCTGTTCTAAATCTAAAACATTTATTTTTGTTCATGTCTGTAAAATAAAAGATTAGGGAACCAGTTACAGATTATTATTATTATTACCAGCTTGTGCTATCACCTACGTGGGGATTTTTTGTATTGAATTGACATTTTTTTAAAAATTAAAAGATTAGAAATTACAATAATACTGTCAATAACTATTGTTTGATTCTCTGTCTCGTTATTTTTAATTTTAAAAAATTGCTTTTAGGGCAAATTTTCTTGAACGATTAAAATGCGATTAATCAAGATTAATTTATTACAAAGCCTCTTATTAATTAAATAAATTTTTTAATCGAGTCCCACCCCTAATGTATATATGTTGCATATAATTTTTAAAAGCTGTAATTCTTTTAAAGCATTTACTGGAAAATAAAAGGGTTTTCATCTTTTAGGATAAAGCACTGCTGGGTATTTGGAAGCAGCGCGTGTGTTAGTGCGACTCTGCCAAGTCTCTCGTTGCTGTTTTCCAAGATTTTACGGACAAACAAGAAAAGTTGGCTGACTGAAACTTGTCATAATTTAAAATGAGTTGAAAAAAAATAACATAATAAGCTACTAAAAACCAAAAGAAGCACGGAAACACCAACATTTTATCTTCTTAAACTGATGATCTCACTGAAAACACCAGATATGCAAACTTAGCCGTGGGATTTGAAAGTAAATATTAAATCTTTTAACAGTTAAAGGGGTAAAAAAAAAGAAGCTTCTAGCAGAGTTCCCTGTTAGCGTTGAAGACACTGATCTCCCGACTCAAACTGGGGCGTGATGAATAAATAAAAGCTGCCTGCAAAGCTTTTACCGCCTCCCCGGACCTCTCATGGTCTGCGTGTCGTCGTAACGGAGCCGTGCTGCTACCAGAGCCAGAAAACAACCATTTTTATGACAATAACAGAGGGGAAAAGGGTTAAGCTGGAGAATTTGTTTTGCACAAAGCAGCTCGGATCTCTTCACCCCCCCACCCTGCCCTTCATCTTTTTAAAGTAACTCTTCCCTCTCGTCCTCGGGGGAAAAGGCGCGTGTGATTAAATCTCTGCCCTGCCAATTAATTTGTGGCTTCATAAATATACAATTGTAATATTAAACTGGATCATCCAGCAGTGCCGTGTGAGCCGCCAGTTCCCACTGCAGATCCAGCTGTTGACGAACCAAGAAACATCAAAATGATCAAAAACGTGGGAAATGATCTCACCTACAGATGATAAACGCTCTCCAGACTGGGTTTGGGATGTTTGGTCTGGTTCATTCACTGATTCATAAACGACAGAGTGGAGATTTTGTTGTGGAATGTCTTAAAACAGCTCCTGTCAGCTGTTTCCTCCCTCTTGTCTGTGTGCAGACATCCTCAGAAGATGAATCAGATGATTGTTGCATAATCCTGTTACATCATTTACTTGGCAAAAATCTAAATCAGTATTCATTTTATTGTGGAAAACTAAACGATCCTTTCACTAAATATCCAGCATTAATAGATATTATTTAAATATTAAATCTTTTTCAACTGTGGGTCTGAAAACTTCTATAGAATTTGATGATGCAGAATGATTATATAGATTCATTGGTTTCTATTGTTGGGTCACGTCTTCAGCACATCCTCAAGTATTTATAATCACTCAGAAACACAAATCAGGTGTGTTGCAGCAGAGAGACGAGGACACAACTGGTTGAGTTCTCTTGTTTTGATTGACGTTTCTAAATTTGAGCGTTTTGATTCTGTTCTTGTTTCCTGATTAGTTTGGTTTGAGTGATTATAGGGTTTGTTGTTACTTCCTGTCTCTTTAGTATAACAGGTGTCAAATCATCCATCCATCCATTATCCGCTTATCTGGGGTCGGGTCATGGGGGCAGCAGCCTAAGCAGAGAGGCCCAGACTTTCCTCTCCTCAGCCACTTGGGCCAGCTCTTCCGGGAGAATCCCAAGGCGTTCCCTGCCAGTTGAGAAACATAGTCCCTCCAGCGTGTCCTGGATCTTCCTTTAGGTCTCCTCCCGGTTGGACGTGCCTGGAAAACATCATCAGGGAGGCGTCCAGGAGACATCCTAACCAGAGCTGAGCCACCTCAGCTGGCTTCTCTTGATGTGGAGGAGCAGCGGGTCTACTCCGAGCCCCTCCCAGATGACCGAGCTTCTCACCCTATCTCTAAGGGAGAGCCCAGACACCCTGCGGAGGAAACTCATTTCAACCACTTGTATCTGTGATCTCATTCTTTTGGTCACTACCCAAAGCTCGTGACCATAGGTGAGGGTAGGAACGTAGATCAACCGGTAAATTGAGAGCTTTGCCAGACCAGTGCAATGCCCATCACTGCAGACGTATGCAAAGGTATCAAATCAGTGGAAGCTATTTTTTAAGTATTCTCATTAACACTCCTTTACCCAAATCATCAGGTTTTGGCTAGGTTCTTGTTTTTGTATCCAGTTGGTCATCCTGGTATGAGGAGGATCCTGCTTCTTTGAGCTGAATAAGAAGACTGGCGACGGTGGCATAGGAGTTAAGTGGACGCCCCGCAATCGGAAGGTCGCGGGTTCGCGTCCCACTCGGTCTGTCGCCGTCGTTGTGTCCTTGGGCAAGACACTTAACCCGAATTGCCTCTGTTGGTGGTGGTCAGAGGGGCCGATGGCGCAACAATGCAGCCTCGCTTCTGTCAGACCACCCCAGGGCGGCTGTGGCTACTCAGTAGCTTACCATCATCAGCAGTGTGTGAATGTGTGAGTGCATGCAGCGTCTTTGAGTGTCCTAACAAAGCGCTATATAAGTTCGATGAATTATTATTATTATTAAATATTCTGGCTGCTTTGGGTCCTCCAACTGCAACACATGACATTGTGCTGGTGAAGGTTCTCAGTCATCCAGGTCACGGTAATCCAAGGAGGTTCAAATGACAGCAACTGGACTTCTTTGTTTTCTTTAATACATTTTACTTCTCATTCGATGAGCTTTGTCAGTTCTGACTGGAATATGGGAGGGTCAAGCTTATAAACGTTGGCTGCCTCAGGTTTCACCTTTCCAGCAGCTACAATGCAGCTCTAAACCTAATTCCAAGTCACACCCTCCTGCATCTAGCTAAAACAACCATTCCCACACAATAAGTCCAAATGACTTCAACGACTCCTCAGGAGGTAGGGAGGAGGGGTATTCATAGGTAGGTTCAGCTCATTAAGCAACAATAAACAGCTACAGCTTTTAAACTTGACCCTCCCATATTCCAGTCAGAATTGACAGCTCCTCTGATGAGAAGCGAAACGTCTTCAATAAACCAAAGAAGTTTGGCTTTTTCCTAACTCTTTAAACCTCTTTCCCAGCCACAATTTCCTGTCAAATCTGGTGTTTATCTGTCATCTGCGTAAAAGTGGTTTGGATCTGATTTTGGTGGTGGTGGTGGGAGGGATCACATTTTTGCCCTTCAGACTGTCATTAAATGGGCAAACAAGTCAGATTTAGCCCTCCTTTGACTGTAGTGTGAATGTAGCTTTAGAAAGCAAGGACTATATGTACTGGGAAGACTGGTCAAAGAGAACACAGGTGAAGGTAAAATGTGAATGACAGAGCAGAACCAGGACTGATGCAAACAACAGTGGGAGGAAAATAAAATTAACTGAAGAGAAAAATACGTCAATATGAAATGACAATAGAGACTGGATGCCCTAAACAATAAAAATTAAACAAACCTTAGAAACCCCACAAAATGACACCAAACCCCCACATTATCCAGTGAATCCCATCATAAAGAATCATCACTCTATCACTTAAATTTTAGCACATCTTAAAATGTAAACACACCAGAATGTTGTTACAGGCACCCATTTTTAAATCAGCAAAAACAAAATTACAAAAAGTTAAATGATTTCAACTGTGCTTCATATGTCAGAATTATTTAAAAGCTGAGCAGAAAAAGATCTTTATTTCTGAGAATCATTGCTCTGCGTCATCACAGAACCATCTGCAAAAGCTATTAACGCACTCGAACAGCAGCGACTCCTTAATCTGCTTAAACAGGTGTTCCAGTGGTATATCAAGGCTCAGGTTATGTAATAACGGACCTTCAGATATGCAGCGTGAAGACGCAGAACATTGAGGCGACATCAAATCAGATTTCGTCCCATTAGGCGTCCCTCATGTGGCCCGTGAGCTTTGATGAGCTGTTTGGAGTTTTGCCAGACAGCCAACCTGAGAGAAGAGTGTGAGAAGACAGAAAAGTCCTTTTGCTTTATCACAAACCGCACTGTGAGACAGTCGAGCATGTCCTCCGTGTGCCGTGAATTATTCATGCGGAGTGTTGAACAGCACTCTTCCTGTCTGCCTTTTCCTCTCTGTCTTTATTTAAAAACCTGCTTGTTCCCTATGTGCCAAACAACAACCTGCATGGAAGCGGTGTCGTTAAATACTCTTCTGGATGCGCGTGTTTATGATGTGCACTCCCATCGCGCAGACGTTGAATCATAATAGTGGAAAACAGACCGTGTTCCTCTGGAGTGAATGAAGGAAATGTGACCAGAGGGAATCAACGTCACATGAAGACCTAACTCAGTTTAGAGAATCGTGAGAGTGACTGAGTTTGTACTGGAGCTTTAAATGGTCAGCGTAAAAAAAACTGTGAAATTTTTTTGGTTACATAACAAGAAAACGACTTAATGAAAAATGTTTGGTTTAAGAAGGCTAAATTTATCATTTAGAGGTCGACTTTGGGAGTGTAATTATATCCTGCTGGTTGGTTGTTGCTCAAAAACACGGAAGTCAACTTCCAGGTTGTTACATACTCTGTGGAGGAGGAAAAATTTAGCTAATTTGCATTTTTATTTGATTTAAAATTACATTTTGTACAAGTTTGTGGTGGGATTTGGCCAAATCCAGGAAAAGGTCATCATTTTTTAAAGAAAAAGGTAAAAATCACTGATAATTCTGATTGTGTTTGTAGAATTTTGTGTGTGTGTGTGTGTTCACTAATTAGTTCATGAACCCCTGGATTGATTTCAGAAAGTCTTCAGTGGATGGCCCAATCCCAATACTCGCACTGCGTTCTACGGTCCTCAGCCAAGTGCACTAGGAAGTGCGCAGTAAGGCTTCGAGTGCGTAGTGCACAAGTGTGCAAATAATTGCCGAATTGGGACAGGAAGCATTGTTCATCGACTGCGACGCATGCCGGGATGCCGCATCGCTGTTTGTGCTACTTTGTTTAAAATCTTTATTAACTTTCAAAACAAACAATTATTTGACAAAATTTTAATTCATTGCTGACCACGTTAAATCGTAGTCTAAAACATTCAGAGCATGAATAAATATCATTAATCGTCTTAAAATGACCTTTATTTTGAAAATACATATTTTCAGAAAAGGCACTTGAGCCATTGCTCCGCCTTCTTCAAAATTCCCACGCAGCAATGGATTGTGGGTAATACCATTCGCCGAAGTCCACATCAATGAGGACTTGGGCAAAGTGCGGATCAAGGGGGGAAAAGGGGCGTGGTCACCTTCCACACTTGAGAATCAGGACACCCTACGCACTTGCACCCCTGGCTGGAAACGTGTAATTGAAGGGTGGAAGTGCGAGTATTGGAACTGGGCCGATGTACACCAACAACTTTGGAGTCAACACCTTTCAAGATGGCCACCACAGCTAATCAATATTAGCCAACACAACACTGGCTACAACTCAGTCAACTTTTGATATACAAGCTATAGTTTAGCTTAGTGTCACTCACAACTCATACTCATGTCATGAGTGCTCTTTGATCAGATTATTTTTGATTACTTTGATTATGATTAAGATGCTTAATAATGCACTAAATAATATTAATAAAGGGACCCTTGTTGTAAAGTGTTACCAAAACATCTCATAAACCACTTGACAAAATTTAGTGACATTTTCTCAAAGGAAGCATCACATTAATGTCTGCAGCTGATTAACCTTTGGCATTGATTGCATGTCACATCTGACTGACCTTAGAAAACATAAGTGGCTATAACCTTGTACATTTTACAGATAGAGGTGGAATCTGCACTGAAAGAAAAAGTCTGTTGGATTTACATAACTGAATCATGAACATCGGTTGCATGAAATTAGATTATGTTTTGGTTTTATAACTTCGTTATATAATGCCAACATGATAAATACATGTTATTAGAACATGGCCATTTCATGTTAGTGTAACATGTTAAATATGTTGTAAGAACATGAAATGATCAAGTTCTAATAACATGTATTTAACACAGAAAACACAAAATAAATTCATATCATTTCCACAACCTCATTAAAGCCATTTTTCAGTGTGCCTGTGCCCCTATCTGTCTCTAGACAATGTTGCACATGCACGTGTGATTTCCATAGGTGTCATTCTAGTTGGAGACACTGCTGAGTGCTTTTTGAGCCCCTCTACTATCTGCTTTTTGTTTTTGCTCACTGCCAGCTTGAGAACTGTACACAACAGTTTTTAGCACAAGTATATTTCATTTAATTTATAAATGTGAATTGAACTCAAACTGTAATCAATTGATTTATTTTAAATTTCATCATTTAGAAAGAGCACGGCATGCTGGGAAATCTGTTCCATCCAACCAGTAATCAGCGAGCTGAAACATGAGCACAATCTTTTCATCTTACCCCAACAAGATTTTAGTATTTCATTTCTTGTTACTAGTTGTCCTCCATCATTATCGCCAGCTCCTTGTGCACCACCTGTATTCCATTAGTAATCAGATCACCTCTCCCAGTATAAATACTCTCTGGTTACTTCAGTTATTTGTCAAATCCCTCATTTACACCATGCATCTTGCAGGACTGCCAGGTTTACGCTCGATCTTGTCACATCTCTGCCTTTAGATTCCAGAGTTAAGTAATAAATCTTGCTTCATCGGGATCTCGTCTCCTGCATGCCGACATTTGAGTCCTGCTGAAACTACTGCTGGTGTGATTTATGGGCTCATTTAGAGGAAGAAGACGTATGAAGCAGAGATAGCTATCACACACGGTGTCTGCAGTCAGAATCAAAGGAACAGAGCTAAAGGAAGCCATCAAGAATCTCATAAACAGAATTAAAAACATGAACACAACCAAAACAATAAGGATTAGAAGATCAAGCTTGATTTTTGTTTTTGTCTGCACTCTACAATCTAGCATCATAAAACTGCTGTTTGGCTGAACCCCACGTTAAGAGCGTACTGTTGAGGTGTCAACTGTCGGAAAAATTAAATTGTACATTTTTATCTTAATATCCGTGATTCAGCTCAATAAGTTGACTATGGTTTATATTTAATGGAGACTGCCTCACCTGCAGGCATGATATCTGTAATGAGATGATAAGGTTTGGAAGTCAGACATCAGATGACCTCCAAAGGTTAGCTGTAACAAGTTCTGGCTGACTTGGATGTTATCTGCAGGATCATTTCCAGATTTTGCCTGTCCCTTGCTGCTCTATGGGGTGCCATTTGTAAAGTCAAAGAGTCATAACTTAACAGCAGTATTTTGGGTTATTTAGCCTATTCATACATTTATAAATGTTAAAGTCCCAACTAAATATTTAGTTAGCAAGCTAAACATTTAATTTAGAGTTAAAAATTAATTTTACAAACTGAATATTTAGGTCAGACCTACATATTCAGTTTGTAAAATAAATATTTAATTTACTAACTAAATATTTAATTTGGAGCTAAATATTTAGTTGACAAACTAAATATTTAGCTCCAAATTAAATATTTATTTTCCAACATACATATTTAGATCCCAGCTAAATATTTATTTTGGGGCTAAATCTAAATATCGATTTTTTCAAATTAAATATTTAGCTCTAAAATAAATATTTAGCTTGCTAGCTAAATATTTAGTTGGGAAGTTTAACATTTATAAATGTATGATTAACATGGTGAAAATATGACTTTGAAAACTGAACTCCTATTTTATTATGATAGGCTAAATAACCCAAAATATTGCTGTTAAGTTATGAATCTTTGACTTTACAAATGGCACCCCATACTGTTCAGCATATTGTGCATGTGTGCCTTTTACCTGTAAAAGAGGCTAAATGTACTGGATAATTCCCACCATTCTCACTTGACTGGCAGTAATTGTGGACAAAAAAGTTGGAGACTTTGAGCTGCGCAAACAGAAACATGCAGCCGTTCTTTTCCATCACCCAGTACAACATGTGTGAGGTAATTGGTTCAGGTGCAGGTATTTCAAGGCAGCAGCAGCCAAAAGTTCACACTAGAAACAGAAACACACAGAGAGTAAACCAGCCCAAAAACTTCTCACTGGCTTGGACGGAAAGCAAACGTGAGCCTTAAGCTGTGTTGTTCATCTGCTAATTTGCTTTTCAGCGTCCCTTTCCCTGATGTTTTCCATTTCTCACTGAGCCCACTGGCCAGATATGTCCAAATTAGCTTGGTATGGTAGACAACGTTCTGGCACATGGGATTACACAAGCAAACAAACAAGCTAGCTGGGGGGATTTTGTAAAGCCTACAATTACAGTCGAGGCTGTGGCACAGAGATTTCTGTCCTCTTAAATTCAGGACTGTTGCAGCAGACTTTAGATAAGACACCGAGCAGTTCTCCCACTCTAATCTCAGCAGAAATATAAAACACATAGAAGGCTGGTGTACGATGCAGGATGCAGGGTTAATTAGTTTGGGGGTCCTTTTTTGTTGCTGCTGCTTTGAGAAATGTCCATCATAATAAAATTTATTCTGACATTCCTTCCAAGAAATTATATTTTAGTTTCTTATAACAAATGAGTCAAAAAAAGTGGTACATTTTTATTTACTGGTTAAAGCAATGCACTGATACACTGCAAAAACTGAATTTTAAGAAAGTAAAAAAATAAAGTTTTTTGACATTTTATCTTTTTTTAGACTAAAAAGAAAATAAATTCTCTAGAAAATTACCATTATTTAAAATAAGGTAAATATTCTTAAATATGATCTGATTTTTCTTGTTTTGAGTAAGGAATCTGCCAATGGGTTAAACAAAATGTGCTTAGCTAGAAATCCTAAAACTAGCAAAATAATCTAATTTTCATTTTATTAGCTAGTTTTAAGATTTTTTTACTCAAAACAAGAATTTTTTTATCATATTTAAGAATATTTAGCTTATTTTAAGTAATGCTATTTTTCTGGAGAAGAATTTTGTTTTTGTTTTTTTAAGTATAAAAAAAACAAGATAAAATATCTAAAAATGAGGATTTTTTTACTTTCTCAGAAATTATTTTTTGCAGTGTACTGGAGCTGAAGTGTCAAAATCTCCGTAAACGTTTGCTTTCATTTCCCTTTTGCTGCAGAAAAAACATTTTTAGTTAGAAATAATCAGTCAGACACATCGAGTTGGAGGAATTTTAGCCATTCTGTCACACAGAAACTACACCAACTCCAGGATATTGATAGGATCATGATATGCTAAATACACACTGCAAAAAATAATTTCTAAGCAAGTAAAAAAATATTAATTTTTAGACATTTTATCTTATTTTTAGTCTTAAAAAGAAATTCTCAAGAAAAATAGAATTACTTAAAAAAGTAAATATTCTTAAATATGATCCAAAGTTTCTTGCTTTGAGTAAAAAAAAAAAATCTACCAATGGGGGAAGCAAAATTTGCTTGGCTTGAAATCTTAAAATTAGCAAAAAAATCTAATTTTAGGTTTATTAGCTAGTTCTTTTTAGACTAAAAATAAGATAAAATGTCTAAAAATATATTTTTTTACTGTCTTAGAAATCAGTTTTTGCAGTGCATCCACTACGCAGCAGATTATGCTCACGTGGGTCATGTGGTGCAGAATTATTAAAGAGCAAGTTCACTGAAAACATTTTTTTACTTATTTTAAAATTATGATCAGTCACTCTGAGTCCATCAGTGCCTCTCTGTTGTTGCAATCTTTTATAATCCTCCTCCTCGTTCTCTGCAGTGATGGCTGGGCCGATCGCTACGAGGTCGTGGAAGGTTACGAGCAGGAAGCTGAGGGAGGAATCACCATGAAGCTGCAGTCAGAGGTGGTTAAAACCTTTGATGACTATTACCTAAAGCTGCGTCTGGACACCAACACCAGGAACCCCTGGTTCTCAGAGTTCTGGCAGTATCGATTCCAGTGTCGCCTCCCGGGCCATCCGCAAGAGAACAAGAACTACAAAAAAGTCTGCTCTGGTGGGTGACAGCTTTCACATCAATAATCTGACATCTTAGTTTGTTATGTGGTGCTACTGGGTCTGTAATAGACTAGAAATGTAACCAAAACTCATTCATGTCCATTTGTTTTTCTCCAACTTCCCATCCTTTGAATATTCTCTCCACTTGCGCCCAAAGGTGATCACGGTAAATTCTGTTCTTACCACAGCCAATCTAAATCTCTATCACATTATCAGAGAAGTAAACAGCTTAGCATGCTTTTAATAACTGGTGATTTAGAGCCAGTGGAGTCATGGCTGATTTTCTGCTTTCTTTGAATTTCTTATATCCCAAAGATCTCCAAGGTGGTGAGTGTGTCCTTCAAGCTGACTTCTTGAATTTCTTCCCTCTTCCCTGATGTCACCTGCACTGTTTGCATGTGACTCCTCCAAGACAAAAATAGTTTGACCAATGCTTTAAAAATAAAACACAACCTTCTATAATATCTGGTATAATGCTGTGATTTTAGCATTGGACAAACTCTGACGAGAAGCATTGAGCCTGATTTATTTATGAAAAATTCAACAATACAAAAAAATTGCAGAAAAAAGTCACATTGAGGCACTTTTTTATTTTTTTACTGAATGTGCATGTAAATATCACAAATAAATAACTTTGTCTAAGGAGGAAATTAAAAAACAGTTAGATTTCACCACCATATAAATAAGATTAATCCGTTTGAGTTTCATATTATTCATAAAACGGAGATTTGACGGGGCCTTTAGGAAGTGTATCTCCCAACGTTGTTTAAATCTGTTTTTTATTGAACATCTTGTTTTGATGTGAATGCTAATGAATCCTGCAGCAACTGAGGGTTTTGTTATTTCCCCCCGTTCTTCATGTCTGGTTCACATTTCTATGCCTATTCTCACAGTGAGAATTCAAAAAACACCAGATTTTCCTTCTCAGTTTAGATTATTCACATGTTTTTAACCTCTTATTTAATTCAACAGGACAGGAGAGTCTGCAGGAGAACTATATTCAGGACAGTAAGATGGGCTTCGTCATCAACGCCATCTACGCCATGGCTCACGGCCTCCATGACATGCACCAGGAGCTTTGTCCGGACAAGCCGGGCCTCTGCGAGGCCATGGACCCTATTGATGGAAGCAAGCTGCTGGATTATCTGCTCAAGACGTCTTTCCGAGGAGTCTCGGGGGAGGAAATTTATTTTGATGAAAATGGAGACACTCCAGGCAGGTGAGAGGATGAGTAGACGGGAATTAGAGCTTATAGTCAGTTTTAAATTCCTCTCTTTTTTCCCACAATCTCCTGCTCATTAGCACGCATGCATAATCACACACATGTGCACCGGGCTTGAGCACAAAGGGATGTAATTAGTTTGGACTGGAACAGATTTGGTGAATGGCTGACTGTGGCAGCCACTTTCATCTCTTTTCTGGTCCGACAGACACCATTTGACAGTCAGGAATAGCAGCCGTGTCATTCCTCCGTCAGCGGGAGGTTAGGTGGAGCACATCCTGGTTCAGTATAAAAGCCAGGACACAGTGTACGATTGCACCAGCTCCCGATGTCACACTAACAAGGTTTCGAGCCGAATGAGTACATTTCAATAGGAAGAAAACTGTTCACCTCCCTCTTCCCTCCTTTTCAGCATCACAGAGGTTTGCTTTTTCTCTCTCCACTCATCCAGGTATGACATCATGAATCTACAGAACGTGGGCGATGATCGCTTTGACTACCTAAACGTGGGGTCGTGGAGTGAGGGAGTCTTGAGCATCGACGACAACAAGTTGTGGATGAACAGCAGCGACATGGTTCGCTCGGTCTGCAGCGACCCCTGCTCCAAAGGACAGATAAAGGTCAGGATTCTTTAGGCCTAAACAGACACTTTCTGAATGGATGAGTGAACATGCAAGCAAATGAGTGAGTGAATAAACAATCAAACTAACACGCAAATTAAGGAGGTGAGGAGCAATCGAATAAATGAGCAAAATAATGATCAGGCGAGCAGCTAGGCAAGAAAAGTAGCTGGTGGCAATCAGAGAAATGAACAAACAAGCCGATGAGAAAAAGAAAAAGATTCAATTAACAAGCAAAATAAATGACAAGTTAGTGAGCAAGCAAATAAAACATAAAAATATCCATTTACAAGTATCCACTTTAACACTTTAAAGCCTGAAATATGAAATAATAATAAAAAAATCTAGTTTTAAAAATGTAATTATTTATTTCTACTGTAAAATTAACAAACATTCAATAATCTTTATGTAATTATATAACAATAAAACAATACTAAAGAAATAAAATTGGCCCTTATCGGGTGTAGGTCCTCCACCAGGGGGCAGTAGGCATGTATAGGACTGGATATGGCAGGTTATTAAGTCATTCACTGAGAAACCATTTTTTACTTATTATTTTTGAAAAAGATCGGTCACTCTGAGCTTAACACGTAGGCTGAACGTGAAAATAGTCTCCTACACCTATCTCCTGCATTAGCTTCTGATAGAAAATAGACGGTGAAACTCTAGGATTTGAAAATCCTGACAGATCTACGTCACACTGTCACTTAACATTCATGGACTCACCCATCTTGACTCACGACGGGGAAGGCTGTTGTTGGTTTAGCGTTCAGGAAACAGCAGAGAACGTCTCGGCTAGTTGAAGCTAACCGTTAGCATTAGCAACTTCACCACATGGCAGAACTCCTCCAGGCTTGTGTTATTTGTGGAGATAAAACATCAAAGTTGTGTAACAGTCACTGATGTGCTGGGTTCATATTAGGTAGCACCACTAGGGGGCACCCTTTTCTTTTCTATGATTTGTTAGCCTGTGACGAAGCGTGTGTGCTGTTGCTACAAGCTGACTGACTCCTGATGTCGCGGTGTAGACATTCCATTATTGTTTTTCATATATGAAAGGTAGATATACGGTTATTTCACATGAGACTCTGGCTTTGCAAGGCTTCTGTGTTTTCTGGAAATAAAAGAAACACCTAAGCTAGCTCTCAACCACGCAGTGCAGAGCGCTGGGAGCTTTTCTCCGTTAGAGCTGCCTGCAGCTCACAGGGACACCGCATCGCCGCCACCGCTCCTCGGATCCACGCGTCCCCGGACGCCGGACCTTCTCCCAAACTCCCAACTCCTTGTTTCCTGCTACGCTTCGCTCAGCGGAGCCGACACTAATATATCCCTCCACTGCATACTGTAACCCTTTTGCCTCGATCTGGATGATATTGAGGAGAAATTGCTCCAAAAAGTGTCGCTGACACGCATCTGTCTACTTCTTTCCATCGCGGAAATCTGCGGAGCTGCAGTATTTGATCCACTTATTGTCGGAGTTGGCAACAGTAACTAAGGGGGGCGGGGCTCGGCGAAAGGTCAATTAAACAAAATAAATTAAAATATAAAATCCTATCAGGTAGGCTATAAAAGTCATGATCTGTTTTCAATAGTACGCCAGTTGTTGCAACCGTAGGCTGCACAAAAATGGGCATTGCTCACTCTGCATTGACTTTGGATGGTGAGGAGACCCATTCAATATGGCGGCGATGCTGTTACGCTCTCCAGCGCTCAATGGGGCATCTACTTATTCATGTCTATGCTAGAGACCACTGCAAATGTATCCATTAAATATGAGTAAAGTTCCTCTTTAGAGTACTAATCCTAATTCTCCACCTGGATGCTCTAAGGTCAGAAATGGTTTGATGCTAACTTGTGATGCTAGTTTAGGACTAAAATGCAATAAAAACCCCAAATTACTCTTTTGAAACTTCAGGATTCTTAGGTGGGATTCTTGACTCTTGAAAGCCTCAAACGATTCAGTTTGGTCTCAATTTTGATACAAAATTAAATAAAAGTTACCAGAAGGTCTTAGAGGAACTATCTATTAGCATAAATCATCTGGAAGCCTTCAATTACTGTATGTGACTATGAGTGACGTCCGAGGGAGGCACTAGTTTAAAAACAGCAGGACTCCCACACGCTGACGAAGGTCATGTGGACGCTGACATTATAATTAAAGATTTCAGAGCCAAACGAGACAGTCTGTGGAAAAGCTTCCTGCTGTTTGTGTCACAATTTATCAATCCCTTTTGCAGATTAGGATGAAATTTAGCAGAATATTTTAGTGTTAAAGAAAATATTGGTGGGAATAGATGGGAGATTATGAATATGGGTGAAAATTTAAGGAAAATAAATAAAAAATCTTAATTAAAACCAAATTATTTGGCATGATTTATAGTAAAAAACTAAATTTGCTTAAAGCGCACATATCAGCTCCATGACATTCAGTCGACTTGAGAAGGCCAGTTTGGCACGGCGACTAGTCCAACTGGTTCTGGGCTCGGTTTCATAAAATGCCCTCATTTGCTCCGTCCGGGACCAATTGCTTTCTGTTGCTGTAGGCTGAGCCGCCCTGAGGGAGGGTGCAGCCTCTCTCCCGGCTCCTCTCACGTCTCCTTCTATCTGCTTTGTTTCCTGCCCCACTTATCACCCTGCTTTGCATATCACAGTGCTGGTAACAGCTTCTCTGGGAGCAGAATGTAAAAGCAGTTGGCCTTGTTTTCTAAACACTCTGAGGCCCAAAAAAAAAAAAAAAAATAGTGGTACAAACACCTCCCTGACTTTGACATCCCCTTGAAGCTCATTACTTTTTTATGTTGCTTAGCGAGAGTTCTGAGCCTCTTCAGCGGTGTTAGCTGGATGTTATGAGATGATTTTTGTGACCCACCTTTGTTAATCATCTCAGGTGATCAGGAAGGGCGAAGTGAGCTGCTGCTGGATTTGCACGACATGCAAGGACAACGAGATCGTCCAGGATGAGTTTACCTGCAAGGCCTGTGAGCTGGGATGGTGGCCTGATGAAGAACTGGCAGGTAGGAGAGACAACCAGGAATTTGCATTCATCTTTTAATCCATTTGTGCTCTTAGCCCACCATAAATTGGTGGATTTATGACTTTACTGCACTCCTCCTGTACTCCAGCCCAGTTCTGCACCCCAGCTCACATATAACCTCCCCACGAACGTGCTACTGCTCACTTCCCTCCTCTCTGCTCTTTGGCTTTTTGTACCCAAGTGGTTGTTTTGACAGCGATTTATGAAGTTGAGAGGAACTCTCATTTCCCAGGTGCAAAATCCTATTACTGCCATGAGAGGCTTTGGAGCACTCTTCAGCAACGTGTCAAGAAAAAAATGTCTCCTTCACTCTTGTGACATTGGGAAAATAGATAGAGCTGATAATCCACGTATGGATTATATTGTTTACTTTTGAACATTTTCTGGGGTAAATTATGCTTCTAAAAGATAGACGTAGCTACAAATCAAAATTTATTATTGAAATTCTCTTCGTGGGAAGCTTTATGAGCTAAAATGTCTGATTTCTTGTGATTTGACAAGTTAGGCGTTAGCATGCAGATCAGCAGTAGGTTCCTCAGCGAAGTGGCTTTAATGCTATTAGCAGAAGCATATAATTTATGGAGTGCTAAGCTGGGGAAGTCGAGGGATGTCACTTTTCTTCTGTTAAGCTCTAGAAAATTCGCCTGCATGCTGGATGACAGGTATGCAACTGGTGCATCATGAGTTAATCCAGAATCTCAGTGGGTTGTTACTAGCTGCAGACAGAAAATTGCAAATTATCTGTTGGAATTGCACCAAATTCCATACATATGACATACGACACTTCTGTGATGCACCTAAATATATTGTCGGGTCATGTGGGGCATAGTTGCAAACAAAACGCAACAGTTGTGCAAGTTTCTTATTGCAATTTCCAGACATCTGCAATGCTTTTGTGACTATTTTGAAATGAAACAGTGACACAAGAGCATGAGGAAGTTAAGATCCTTTGAGAATCCCGTGTCAAACCCACTGAAAACCCATGTAGGGCCCATTAAAAAATATGTGGGCAAAACTTTTTCTGGGCAACCCCCATGGGGCCACCGTGGAAACCGCGGACAAACCCTATTGGGACCCATACGGCTTGCCCATATAAATCCCATACGGGGCCCACTTATGTGTGCTGGCTGCATTTTCATAAATGTTTAAAATAAAAGTATCATTTTTTTATAGACTGACAATATTTCCTTCTCTCTCTCCAGGCTGCCAGCCCCTGCCTTTGAAGTATCTCGACTGGGCAGACGTGGAGTCCATAGTTGCAGTTGTTTTCTCCTGCGTGGGCATTCTGATCACCTCCTTTGTCACCTTTGTGTTCATCCAGTACCGCGACACACCTGTGGTGAAGTCCTCCAGCAGAGAACTCTGTTACATCATATTGGCAGGCATATTCATGGGTTACATCTGTCCATTCACCTTAATCGCACGTCCCACAGTGGCTTCCTGCTATCTGCAGCGGCTCCTTGTTGGCCTTTCGTCTGCCATGTGCTATTCTGCCCTGGTGACCAAAACTAACCGAATCGCCCGTATTCTGGCTGGCAGCAAGAAGAAGATCTGCACCAGGAAGCCGCGTTTCATGAGCGCCTGGGCCCAGGTGATCATTGCCTTCATGCTAATCAGCGTGCAGCTAACACTGGAGATAGTGCTAATCATTCTGGAGCCTCCTGAGCCAGTCAAGTCTTATCCAAGCATTCGTGAGGTCTACCTAATCTGCAATACCAGCAATTTAGGCATGGTAGCACCACTTGGCTACAATGGCCTGCTTATCATGAGTTGCACCTACTATGCCTTTAAAACCAGGAACGTCCCTGCAAATTTTAACGAGGCTAAATATATTGCCTTCACAATGTACACCACATGCATCATCTGGCTGGCCTTTGTGCCGATTTATTTTGGCTCCAACTACAAGATCATAACCACATCCTTCTCCGTCAGTCTGAGCGTAACAGTGGCACTGGGCTGCATGTTCACACCCAAGATGTACATTATCATCGCCAAACCAGAGAGGAACGTCCGAAGCGCCTTCACCACATCTGATGTGGTGCGAATGCACGTCGGCGATGGGAAATCTGCGGCTCAGTGCGGGAGCAACAGCTTCCTCAATATCTTTCGCCGGAAGAAGGCTGTGTCTGGAAACGCCAAGTAAGTTACAACTTATCATTGCATTTCATTGGTTTTCTTGTGCATTAAAATGCCAAATTAAAAGGTTTTCTTGCATAATAAATGATCATTTAAGAATAAAAAAACTTTACTTTCAGTTCTTATAGGCAGAAATTTGCATGCAATCATCATGGACATGAATGTTGTAGAAATATTTGGTTGTGTCTCTTTTCGTTAAATCGTTCTTTTGTCCTACAGTGAAATGATTTGTTTAAAAAATTATTTAAAATGCACTAGTTTTTATTTATTGTAGGTTTTCTGAAATTATTACAGAATTGATAAAAACTGTTTTGAGAACATTAAGAATATCTAGATTTTAATTAACTGATGGTTTGAAATTATGATTTCAGTCGTATTTCTCTACATTCCTAAACTCATAATCTACTTTGTGTTAAACAATCAGAAAAAAAGGGAGGAATTTTAGTTGTTTCCCTGCTTCAACGCACCTGATTCGAAGGTTAAATGACCTTTTGAGCAGGTCGTGAAGCTCTGCAGGAACCTGTTAATCATCCACTGATTAAAATCAGGTGTGCTCTAAAATATGCAGGATTCTGGCCCTGGCAGACTAGGAGTTTTTTCCAATTGCAAGGAACCTCGCCTTGATGCCTTGGTCCTGCCCCGGTTGCCTAGGAGATACATCATCAGGAACCGCCAAGGCGTGTTCCAATCGGTTCCAATGTTCATGTGCTAGCAAGGCGTCTGTGCTCCGTTTGTTAGCAGTTTAGCTAATTGAGCAAGGATACATGAGATGTGCCTTGTTGCCTTCTCTTGGTTAAGAATTTCCCAGAATGCAGCGTGGTATTTTCAAACAGATGTGATCAGGAGCCAGCAGCAGCTACTTCGGGGGCAAATTTCCAGTTTAAATGTAAGTCAACTAATTGTAGCTATTGGTCTTATATGTAAAATGTTTTTTAGAGCCAAAGCAGTTATCTATGGTTGGTTAGTCGCCTAGTAGTTGCAGCTTCTAGCAGGTACTAACTCACTTACACATTTGATTTAACCAATATATACACGATTAAATAAGTAAAAGGCTCGATGTACATCTATATTGAAACTTAAAATTACTATGATCGGCGAGACGTAAACATGGTGCCTAAGCAGGGGGCGGGCTCTGGCCGGCCACGGTCACGTGGGACAAGTCTGTTTCATTTAACCGTTTTCTTTGACCAAGGAAGGACAGTGTCCTCGCAAGCAAGGCGTCTGCCTTGCCAGGCAAGTCAAGGCAAGGTTCCTTGCAATTGAAAAACACCCTAGGATTGGACACCGACCGTTGCACTAAAGCAACTTGTAGCACTATAACGTTGGGCTTACATCTAAGGATTTTCACGGTCTCAGACTAAAGACTGGCGGTCTTTAGGAATTTCATTGGAGTCTCTGCGCGCTCCCGTCGTCTCGAACGTTAAATGTAATGTGAAAATCTGCTGTTGGAGACCCGATTTATGCCAGTCTTTCTCTAGTCTTTCACTTCCAGCATGCTAGATATGGTCTTTAGTCGGAGTGTAGTCGTAGTGACGTACAACAATCAACAACCAATAAAATACGTTCTCACAGCGGAACCAGGAAGCTCCGTCAGTCATAATAACAAACCTGTCTACAGACGTTGAAATAAGAGCTCCAAGTAGGCAAAAGTGGACCGTGGAAAGAGAGAGGAGTGCTTGGTCGAGCTGTGGGCAGAGTAGCCGTGTCTTTTTGACGTAAACTACCTTTCATACCACGACAGGGGGATGGTAAATGGCCTGTATTTGTATAGCGCCTTCTTAGGGTTCTACAACCCCCCAAGGCGCTTCACAACACAATCAGTCATCCATCCATTCACACACACATTCACACACTTAACCCCTCTGCCACGATCGCCCCCATGGGGGAGAACGTAAAGACGTGTCCATATTCTCTGAGTTTCTTTTCGCTACAAACGACTGCAGTGGAAAAAGCTAGTAGCTAAAAGCTGCTTCTCCTCCATTTCAAACTTCTGCAGAGCATTAGCGGGAATATAATGCTAAAATAATCTAGTTGTAGTCGTGTAAATAAGATTCAGCGTTTAGTCTGAGACTAGTCTAGGACTAAAAACTGTCTTTAGATGTGAGCTGATATTTTGGAGTCTTTTCAAAGACTGTAGGTGTAAGCCCAGCATTAGTGGTCCACTCACTGGAAGAATCTTATCCAACTACAAACCTTTAGGTATTTCCAAGTACATGTGATCACCTTCAGTCTTTAGTTGGGTTTAGTGGTGCTGTTTTCATCTTCTCTCAGCTGTTGTCCACATGCCTATCGTTTTCTAGAAATAGGGCTGTTTTTTTGAGGACATTTTTAAAAAGCTGGTTTTGAAAAAAGTGGGCTTCCATGTGGACAAGGCCACAAACCAACGGTTGTTTCTTTGGTCATTTTCTTAAAGCAGCAATCCGGAGTTTTCCCCTTTCAGGAATTATGTATGATTTTTCAGAAATCCGTAAAAGTGATTGTCTTATCATGATATTATACTGTGATATAATATAAGCAATAAGTCTTTTCTTTTTTTTTTGCTAAGCCCGCCCCCTGCCCCGTAAAATCCGTGCAATTGGAAACTGAGCGCCGACCAGAACTAACCAATAGCGTTAGACTACCGCTTACGTGCTTCAAATTTAAGGAAGCACCTCGGCTGATGCAGAGTTGATGAACTTTTCACAGACAAGTAAGTCTTTAAAATATAAATATATAAAAACACAACATGACATGAGAATAATACTTGTAAAACAACGTGTTTTAGCTCTGTTTGCTACAGAAGCACATTCATAAACAAGAAACGTGCAGTCGCCATCTTAAATTTCCGAGTCGACCCGACTATTGGTGCGATACGCTTGCCAGCCACTAGATGGTGCCATCAGATAAAAGAAATACTCCGGAGAGCTACTTTAACTGGCTAAAAAGTTCCATAAACTTTGAAGAGCTCAAATGCAAAAGCAGATAAAAGCTTCTTCAAACTTTAATATGGCCGATATCAGCTAAAGTAAATATTATGATGCTTTTTTTTTCATAAATAAAAAAAATGAGTTTTTAAAAATGAACTCTTCATTTGTAGTTTTATATTTACAGATCATGTTTATTGGTTTTTGGTGTGGCCTTGGAGGAAGAATTACTGGTAACACTTTACAATATGGGTCCCTTTATTAACATTACTTAGTGCAATAATAAACTATTAAATAAAGTATTAACAACTGCTTAACCATATTATGTAATGCATTACTAAGCAGACAACCCCCTGGCCCTTTGTCCTAAACTTAAGGACACTTAATAGTTAACAATACTGGAAATGTTAATAAAGGAACCCTTATTGTAAAGTGTTTTTTTTTCCAATTGTTTGACAATGATGGTCTTGGAAACTGCTGATTTTTATATTCCCCCTAAAATTCCTTCCCTAACTTGAGCAAATTCATGACATTCGCCCCAAATTTTGGCCAAAACTCTTCAGATTATTAAATGTTTCTGTGCTTGTCCGATGAATACTGTGTTCCTAGGTCGGCAAAACGAAGCTGCGTTTGGTTATAAGCATTAATGGGGAACCAGGAAACTAAAAGGTATTTTTGAATTCTTGTTACTTCTACATTAATCATCAATTTGGGTGCATTAAAGTGTTCGGAGCTAATTTCAGAAATCCAACAAAAAATAAAAACACATTTTTTTCTGTACTTATTTTTGCTTCTACTGAATATTTACTTTAAGTTGGATTTATTCAACTACCATCAATGCACAAATAAAACAGAAACGACAGGGAAAAAAAGCTTATGTCTAGTGTATATGACATCTATGTCCATGATGACTGCTTGTAAGGTTTTGGGTAAATTTTTATAAAAAAAATTGAGAAACAAACTGGACTTTTTCGAGAAGTTTGAAAGAATTCCAGGTTCGCCCAGCCAGCACACATAGGTGGACCCCCATATGGGATCTATATGGGTCCCAACAGGGTTAGCCCGCGGTTTCCACGGTGGCCCCATCGGGGTTTGCCCAGACAGATTTTTGCCCACATAGGCCCTACATGGGTTTTCAATTCAATTCAGTTTATTTATATAGCGCCAAATCACGACAAGAGTCGTCTCAAGGCACTTCACAAAGTAAACATTTCAATACAGTTCAGTTCATAAGCCAATCAGTAAAAAAGTTTCCTATATAAGGGACCCAGCAGATTGCATCAAGACACTGACTAGTGTCATTGTGTTGGTACAATCCTCATACTAAGCAAGCATTTAGCGACAGTGGGAAGGAAAACTCCCTTTTAACAGGAAGAAACCTCCAGAGGATCCTGGCTCAGTATGAGCAGCCATCCGCTACGGCTCACTGGGGATTGAGAAGACAGAGCAGGCACAGGCACACCCCACACCCACACCCACCCACACACACACACACACACACACACACACACACACACACACACACACACCACATATATCAAGTAGCGTTTCTATGGCTACACTGTGATTTCTTAGTAGAAGTTCTATTTAGTAAGAGTAAGAGAAACTTTATTGTCTTTATCTGAGTGAATCTATAATTAATTCAATAGGTGAACTAATAGTAGCACATTCTATGTTAAAGAAAGTAAGATGTAATATCAGGAGAGGGAGAATGTTAGGTGGTTGGCAGCAGTGTGCCAGCCGATGGCCCCCTCCATGAGGCCACCACAGCTCAGCAGAACGCCAGTGTAGCTTCTTCTGGGGAGAAAAACACTTAGAGAGAAAATAAAGTTAACAGCTGAAATAACAGGAAATAATGCATTTAGAGAGTGGTGGTAGAAGAGAGTAGCAGAGTGTGGAAAGTGGTCAGTATGTCCTCCAGCAGTCTAAGCCTATAGCAGCATAACTACAGAGATAACTCAGGATAACCTAGCCTTTCAGATGGAGGCATGTGGGAGGCAGGGCCAGGGAGAAAAGTCTTTAACGACAGTAGTCCCCTCTGTACACTCCACCTCCCTCTGCTCCCCACTCGTCTAAACCTGGACTAACATCAGAATTTAACCATAAGCCCTATCAAATAGAAAAGTTTTGAGCCTAGTCTTAAAAGTAGACAAGGTGTCTGCCTCACGCACTAACGCTGGGAGCTGGTTCCACAGTAGAGGAGCCTGATAGCTAAAGGATCTGCCTCCCATCCTACTTTTAGATATTCTAGGAACCACCAGTAAACCTGCAGTCTGAGAGCGAAGTGCGAAGAGGGTTTGACGCAAACACGGGCAAACACCTGTGGGGCCACCATGGAAACCGTGGACAAACCCTGGTGGGACCCATATGGCTTGCCCATATAGATCCCATATGGGGCCCACCTATGTGTGCTGGCTGGGTAGCATTCCCTTCCATAATGTAACTATACATTATAAAAAAATTAAAGGTGGGGTATTTGGCATCACTGATGTAGACTTTTTTAAGAATAGATGTTGCAGATCTAAACAATATGTAAGAATTGCATTTACTTTTCTGAGATCCACAGCAGTGACACGTGGACAGGTGACTAAAGTAAGGAGTGGGGGCAAAGAATGAGAGTGATCCCAAAATGTTTAAGTGTTGTCTCTCGACCCGTTGCTATGCAGCCAACAATACCCGTTAATACTCTACACGAAGAAGTCGAGGCTGGCAAATGTGGCATGGAGGTTTGTTCGCCTCCTTTCTTGGAGAGCTGCATCGTCAACGGGGTCTAATAATCTGCCTGAGTTACTTTACTCACACAAAGAAACTAGCTAAGGTGTCCGATTCATTAAAAGTGTCACTTGACTCCCAACAACTGTGTGTTTTTGACATTGCAGCCCTCCACGTAGGAGACCTGCCACCCTGCTGCTTTTAGCTGATCCTGAATTAACCTTGCACTTAACTTTTTTTCTCAGCATGACCCTCCCTTCATCACTTCCCTAACTAATCACATTAGAGCCAGTCCGAGCTCATTCTGCACTAAACTACGTGTTGTTTTCAAGGGCCCAACAGGAATACTTTTGCAAGTGCATGCATCCTAACTTTATTCTAAGAAAACGGGAGGAAAGAGAAATGAGCTGGATGGCTCTTAGTTATTTGAATCCAGCCTCTGAAGCGATTGGTGGATCATAATGCTGCCTGCAGCTCATTATGAATCACTGTTTGTGAGAATTGTAATGCCTGTGTCAGGCTCACTCACGAGTCCTTCAGCAAAGCCGTTAATGTCAAGTCATGTGGTTAAAAAGTATTTTAACATGCATCAGGAATGTTGAAATGCTGTTGCTTTGTTGTGGTATGCTGCTGCCGTTGTGTTATGTTGTTTTTCTTTCTGCCTCCACCTCCTGGTTTCCAGTGAAAGTAACTTGAGTCTTTATCTCGTTCATAGTTCTAATGGCAAGTCTGTGTCATGGTCTGAATCAGGTGCAAGACACCCTCCGAAGGGAGGGAATGTGTGGCACAGACTGTCTGTGCATGTGAGGAAACAGGAAGCCGGCTTGAATCAGACAGCGGTCATCAGGCCCCTAACTAACACCCCCGACCCCCACAGTTCTGATCCCTCCACCGACAACCTTGGCACAGACCCCCACCTACCCCAAGAGCTTCCGGGAAATAAGTCTCTGTGCAACTTGGCGGAGGAAGAGGACGAGGCCGACGCACAGCGCCCCCTCTGGACTGGCTCGGAACAGACTCAAGGACTTGACTCAGATTTAGACGAGCCGGCTTCTTATTCTAACTTAAAAGGCCCCGCCCCAGAGCGCTTGCAGGGGGCTGTTGTGGACACGCACAGCTCCCATGTCCCTGCAATGAACGACCACACTGCCAGGCAGCCAATCCCTGCCAACAAGCCATTGAGCTTAAGAGCCTCGCTGCTTCCTTCGGCGCCACAAGCGATGGGTTTTGAAGAGGAGGAGCCTGAGGATGAAGAATTGGACCTTTTACGCAGCTACATCTACAATGCCAAGGAGGAGAGGGAAGGGGAGGATGGAGAAGTCGAGGATTTAATTCGAAATAAGACAACTCTGGAGGACTCGTTAGCTCTGTCTCCACCCTCCCCCTTCAGAGACTCTGTGTGTTCGGGGGAGTCTGTCGACGGCTCGCCCATCATCAACTCGATGCTCGGCAGCTCGCTCTACGCCTCAAATATCCTCCAGAACTTTGCACACAGCTCGTCGACACTGTGAGAGCAAAAACCGGTCAGCATCACACATTAACTCCATTTCAAACGGTTCAGTAGGAGATTTAATTGCTTGTATTTGTTAATTTTATTATTAGGTGGCTTAAAAATTTTTTAGGCAAAAATAAATCAGGAATTATTTAATGTAAGGGCGCTTTATTTTGAAGGGCTGTCAGTGCACTTTCTGTAAAAATGTAAAATTGAGAATTGTGCCAAACCTAGCCAGCTCTAGTGCCAAATTCTGATGAATGACAACACTGGGAATCACAAAAACATGTAGCTTTGGCTTAGACGGTGCACTGCAACAGATTACAGAATAAGAAGCACCAGGACACCGTTATGAATCAGCTGTTTTCTCTCATTGATTTTCTTTGCAGAAACTTTAAATCATTAAGAAAACTGCATTGTATTGAATGAATTTTGCAGCTAGTTGCTTTAAGTTGTGCACAGACAGAGAAATATCCATAAACAGAGATTAAGCTGAAAACTAGAGCTGTACATTACGGGATTATGGGTGCCAATCAAAGTTTTTACCAACCTCTGCTTTTATTTGATAGTATTTTTTTATTTAATAGTGTGATTCTAGATGTTGTTTCTTCTGTTTACACTAAATGATATCCCTGAGAACAAGTTTTGCAGGCATGGGGCGCGAAACGTGAAATGCTTTTGCTTTTTTTTCATGCCGCGTTAATATTTTTCACATTTTCTGGATTTTTGCTGTGTCATTGTAACGCAAACACAGTACAAGTTGTTCAAGTTCTCAAAGTTTGTACTACTATTAAGCCATCTCTTGTTTTTCACACAAGTGGTATGTTTGTTATACAGATAAATGTTTCTATATTTAGAATGTCAACCGAAAAAAAAGACTTTATACATTTTGAAACTGTGAAGAAGCGTGTTTAAATTCTCCTTTTATTTTGTAATTTTGAAGCTAACTTCAGTTAACTCTTAAAAAAGAATTTGGTTGTAATTCTAACCACTGATCAGCTGCTTCTTGTAATGAGATTATATGTTTCAGTTTAGCTTAATCATTGCTATAAACTTAAGTAGTTCTGTTAATTTTCTTCAGTTATTTTTAAATATCTATGAAACTAAAAATCATTTCCGAGTTTGAGACTACACAGTACATACTGTAGTGAACTGTATTGTAATTCCAAATGGTTTTTAGTCAATTATAGTGTAATTTGTTTAATGATTTTAGCTAATGTATGATATACAAGGTGCCACCTGTTTTAAACACTGTTCAATCTATAATGAGCCTTTATTGTTTTGGGTGAGCTGGACATGAACAATGCTGTAAAATAAAAATTATTTATATTAAGAAGACTGATTACTGCTTGAACTGGGTTGGAAGACAAAAAAGGGCATTTGTTTGGGCCATTTTTCAGACCTCCAAGACCCCACTTTAAAGAGTCCCATTAGTTGTCACACACACTGATGTGTGGTGAAATGTGACCCAACCCCTGGGGGAGCGGTGAGCTGCAAATGCGGCCACGCTCGGGAACTATTTGGTGGTTTAACCCCTAAATTCTGAGTGTCAAGCAAGGAGGTGTTGGGTCCCAGTTTTTCAAGGTCTTTGGTATGACCCAACGGATTTGAACCCTCGATCTCCCAGTCCCAGAAGGACACTCATACCACTAGGCCACTGAGCTGGCCATTTTGGTCAGCTACCTGATCCACATGGTGCTTTTCCTGCAAGTGGTGGGTCCACAGGTGGACAAGCCCATGAATCTGGTTTGAGCACCAGGCCAGGCCCCATGGGTGAGGGAAACTAGTCTAGATGCTGTATGAATGTTTTAAATTAAATCATACTATAGGGCCTATTTGATAAAAGAAACACTATGCACAAACTACAATATGAAATGACAGAATTTTGAAAATTGTAATTGCTGAGGTAACATCTCACCTTTTTCATATTTTCCATGGAAAAAATTGACGTGCAAATGAATTGGTTGCTGGCAGTGAGGTAATATTTTCTGTTAAGAGTTGCCTAGATCCTAATACCATCAAACTTTATTTGTATGGTGAAAACATTCATTTTTAAAAGAAAAATAGAAATCAATGTTGGAATAAAACTGTGCTTTAAAAATATATAAAAATCCTGCTCAACTCCTAGATGCACGGTAAGTAGTGGTTTTTCTGCTTATAAAAAACAAAAAAAAAACCTTCATAAACAACCAGGGTATGCAAAACTGATGGCAACTTATAAGCCCTTTTTATAAAACAATGCAGCCAATTTGCCGCAACGCCGATGCAGCATCTAGGAGCCTAAGGTCGTTTATAAGAGCTCAGAACGTGGCGGTAATGTTGCACAATCATGTTTTATAAAAAATTACGCGATGGCGGCATAAAGGAGGTGTGGGGGCGGTCTCTGCACTGTTGCGGACTTCCATGTATCTTGGACATAACTTGCTTTTTATTGCGATCGAAGTCGCGCTTGTTAAGTTTTTTTCCCCCAATCAGCTACAGGTGTCTGTCCTCCACCATCCACTGTCCTCCACTGTCAGATGATCTGAGCTGCAGATCTAACGGAGAGAAGCTCCCGGAGCACTGCATCCCTCCAGTTTATCATCTCAGCTGGTTCTGTTTACGAAACGAAACTTATGCCCGTGTTTACTTTCATTTTCAATATAGTTCCCGGCCGGAGCTCAGCATTAATTCGTCACGTGGTCATGACACCACCCTCTTTTGCGCCAAGGCTTAATGTGCGTTTATAAGACCGGCGAAGCCGCAATATTACCGCAATATTACTACCAAGCGTGGCGGCATGAATGCAAAATTCCCGCAACGTGATGCCGCCATGGCGCGTTCATAAGACACAAGTTGCGGTAATTTTACGCTGATTTGCCGGCATGGTGTGTCTTATAAAAAGGGCTATAAAGACATTTGCATGAACCACAAAAGACTATTGGGTATAGGAGCTGTTCTAAAATGACTAATAGCCTCTTGTTCTCGGCTGCATTTGGATTAGCTGCTAGCAAGTCAGTCTTGTTGGATGTAACCTTTTCTTTTAATTGCAATGTTTATACAAAAAAATTTCTAAATTTGAAATGTCCCGGTCTTATGGAAATAATTAACACCTATTGGCCTAGCATTGGTATTTCAGCATTTTTTTTCTTTATAATTTTTGAATATATACATATTTTTTCCAATTAGGAGAAAATATTGTTTAAATTTTATTATTTTCATTATATATACAAAATGTGTTGATTCAGAAAATGAACAAGTAAAGCATTTTAAAATGTTTGTCTAGGATTTTATCAAGTTATATAAGAACAAGACATGTAAAAGTGTGTAATTTATGCTTGAATACGGTAAACAGGCAAACCTCCACACAGTGGTGCCCCAAGAAAATTCTCATAGGGGGGTCCAGATGGAGCCAGTGAAAATTTAGAATGACACACCAAATTGGTCACTGTTAGCCTGGCAAGCCATCCTAAATATGTGAATATATAGTCTGGCCACGAACCATTGACGGCTCTCAGTCGTGAGGCGGGATCTACGGTTGTCTTTCAAAATGTCAGCACGCAATTGGATAGCGCTAGGACCAATCAGAGTAACGAACAACGTGACGTAATCACAGCGATGGAAAAGCGGGACCCACTAATGGCGTCAATGATTTCTGTCGTTTTTGTATGAAAAACATGTGAATATCAGGTGTACTGGGACATTGCACTACTTAGTTTGATGAAAATAAGAAGCCGCTAAGTATAGCTGACGGACTTACGCACGTTGGAGTCTAAATAATCCAATGTTGATGACAAAGCCGTTTCAAAAGAACGTGGCCCCGGCGCTGCCGCCATGTTGCTTGGGTTCGCGGCGGCAGAGCTGACGTCATCGGCTACTCCCGCTCTGTGATTGGCCCACAATATAGAGCGCTGTGATTGGCCCAACCAAAACTATAGCGAGTTGTGATTGGATAGACACAGCAGTGGTTTGGGCTGCGAGGGTTCCAATGAAGCGTGCCTAGACCAAACTCTGCAAAGCAAGAATTTGGTCTAGTTCACTAGGCTAGGTCACTGTGGCAACTTTGGGAGATTTTAACCAGTGGTGGAGCCATTGCTCCTTCATTCTTTTACATTAGAAACAATAGACCTATGCATCCAACACATTTACCTCAAATTTGAGAAAAACAAACAGTAAAATTACAAAATTTCAAAAAGTTATTTCAGTTGTTTCAAATTTCATTGTTTTAGAAGAGCTTAATTTGCCAGTTGCTGTTCCAACAAAAACATCCGCAAAAACTATTAGGATTAACACCTTTTTTTTAAAATGGTGAGCCTCAATGACATACTAAATTATTCTAGGGGTGTCAAATTATGAGATTATTCGAGATTAATTAATTACAGCCACATTTAGTGCACTTTTTTAATCGAGTTAATCTCATTTTTAATCTATAACTTTACTGGAACTTTTCTAGCCTATCTGTTGGGATTTTTTATTTTATTTTTATTTATTTTATGTAATAATATTTATATTTAAGCATCATGCCATGTCAGATTTTGTGAAAAAGTGTAATATTTTGTGATAAACTGTCAGTTTTGATATGCTAACTTACAGCACTGTAATTTACAGGTCTATTTTAATTTTAGATAAATGTTTTAGTAACAAGTTCAGTGATCACCATTTGCATTGCTCAAAAAAAGTGTTCCTTGATGTGTTAACTTAGATTATTCTATATGGACCTGATGTGTTATTTTTAAATTCTAATTATTTGACAAGAGAGCACAGTATTATTCCGCCTTGGTCATGTAAAAGGAAAGTTTAGAAGTCTGATAAACAATAAATGACTTTATAAAGCCAGTTTTTTTGTTATATATTATTATTTTAGTCTGCCACAATAATGTAATGAATTTAAATAAAAATACATCAAAATTAGGGATTTTCTCAGCCATTAGTAGGTGAGATTAAAAAAGAGATTAATTAGATTAATTAATTACAGGTCATAATTAATTAATCTCATGACAGCACTAAATTATTCATCAAAATTTTAATATAAGTTAATATCTTGGCTTTAACATTTATGTCTTGATCAAAGAAGATTGCCTGTGAGAGCATGAATGTGATTTATTTAGGGGGTATTTAGGGGGTGGGTGGGTTGGGGGCAGTGGGGTGGCCAATAACTTTCCAGGGGTCCCACCCTGGCCACCCCTTGGGGGCGCCACTGCCTCCGCACGGTCGTAAACTGTTATCGCTGCAGGAGGAGAAAATAAACACGTCAAGAAGCTTGTCTGACATTTCCGGGTCCTGTGACTTATCAGGTGGTTGTTGTGCGGCAGCAAGAAGAAGAAGGCGAAGAAGAAGAAAATAGAACCAGAAAGTGTTAAAAAGAGGGCGACTTGGCTCTCTGACGCGCCCCAGCCCAGTCCTCCTCTCAGCGCGGCTTTATGACAGAGAAAGCAAAAGTTGTTTCGCTAAGTTTCCAGGAAAGCGTCTAGTCTCTCAGCATGGCCGGAGGCTCGGTGTCTGAGTGTAAGGAGTACTTGTTCAAAGTGCTGGTGATCGGTGAATTAGGAGTGGGCAAAACTAGCATCATCAAGCGGTACGTCCACCAGCTCTTCTCCCAGCACTACAGGGCCACGATCGGGGTCGACTTCGCTCTTAAAGTCATCAACTGGGACAGCAAAACCCTGGTGAGGTTGCAGCTGTGGGACATCGCAGGTAAGTGTTGCAAAACAGAATTTAAAGTTGTTGTTTTGTGTCATAATTTGCCACGTGTGTGATTTTGATATGCAACCAGAAACAATAGGATATTAAAAAGTTTTAAATTCAGAGATTAGATGGGAAAAAAATCAGGAGAAAAAAATTCAGGTTGTTTTTTCCACTTTCTGATCACATCAGCTCATAATTGTCAATGGAATGTAGGTCACGTTGTTATTATCGACTAAACTCCGCCTCACTAGTTTCTTTTATTTTGTAATAGGTTTGCTGAGTGAGCACACATCCTCTTCTCATTCCGCCATTATTTTCTATTTCTCAAACTTTTCCACTCCCAAAACAAGTAAATAAACTTAAATAACCTTTTTCCCTCAGAGCTGCTAAACTGAGCACACAACCTGTGCATTCCTGCAGCTCCAGCAAGCTGGAAGGAATCAGAGCAGGGTAAATACAAGTTTTCCTCATGGAGACAGACAGTTCAGCTCAAAACTCACGCTGTCTGTCAGACTCAGACCAAAAAAATAAAAAAATCTGTGTTCAGAGCTGTCTGAGAGTGTGACATGCTTGAGAGGACAGCTGAATGAGGAAGTGAGCAAAGATGAGGAGACGATGACAAACTTTCAAATCAACAGCTCATGAAAAAAATACAGGATGTCTTATTTTTTTGATCAGATTGTCTTTATAATCTTAAGCACATCTGATGTTGGAGTGTGTGGAATTCCGTAGAGTGTGTGTGTGTGTGTGTATGTGTAGTCATGAGGCTAATATACTGCTCTGTATGGAATGAGATCATGTGGTATAAAGGGCCTTGGAATAAGTGGTTTCCATCACTGAAATAAAGCAAACCGTTATGCTTATAAACCCATTCATTAGCTGACTGTGGTCAGTTTTAGATTTTAATAGGTGAATTAGAAAAAAGCTATTTTGATTTAAGTGGAATCATCCCTTTTTAAAATGACAATCAAGTGATTGACTCTTTAGCAGATAAAGGTGATGTCATCAATCAGGTGAGACGTACAGGTTGTAATTTAAAAATAATTTAAAATGGTAAATGGCCTGTGTTTGTATAGCGCCTTCTTAGGATTCTACAACCCCCCAAGGCGCTTCACAACACAATCAGTCATCCACCCATTCACACACACATTCACACGCTGGTGGGGATGAGCTACATCGTAGCTACAGCTGCCCTGGGGTGCACTGACAGAGGCGGGGCCTGCCGTACACTGTCGCTACCGGTCCCTCCGACCACCACCAGCAGGCAAGTGTCTTGCCCAAGGACACAACGACAGAGACAGACTGAGCGGGTCGCAAACCTGCGACCTTCCGATTGCAAGGCGACCACTTAACTCCTCTGCCACCATCGCCCAAAATCACCAGTGAGGCATGGAACAAGTGAATGGATGCCTGTATTTGTATAAAAATGGGATTTTTAATAAAATCCTTGCTTTTTTTGCATCTAAAATGTGACTTCAGCACACATTTATAAAGTTAAAGTGATAAATTTGGTTCTTTGACGCTTATAAATGAACCAAAGTGTGAATAAATCTGACCATAAAGGCTGACTGAAAAGAAACCTGAAAACGAGGAAGTGAAAGAACAAACTCGCCTCAGACGTGGTGGGTGTCATAAATCAAATTCCTCTTATGTTTCTAATTGGTGCTCACTGGCCCGAAATTAATTGCAGTATTCAACATCCCATAATGTTTGGTCTGAGCTCAAGACTGCTCATTTAAAATATTCAAAATTTCATTTCAAGGATTGACTTTTTTCTGAACGACACCTGGCTTTTCAGAAAACCAGACCTTATTAGAAACGGTGCAAATGTTCATTCTGGAATTTAGGCCGCTTCAAAAAACAAAAACCCCTCGCAGTTCAAAAATCTACACTTTGATAGTGAACGCAAAGATAAGTGAATAATGTACTCTGCTCGGATCAATCAGGGACAGTTGTTTGGCCAGAGTCACGGTGAAGAAGCTTGTTTTATTGACTAAAGGAACATTTTACTAAGCGTTTAGCATGCTTGTGAAGAATGTTATATTGTTATTATGCATGCTGCTTTCAGGAACCAGGCAGGTTAATGTTATGGATGCATGAAATCATGAATGTTTCAGGATATATGGGTGCACAGGTGAGAAAAGTGTCAAAAACAGTGCATTAAAATAGCAGAAAACCAATAGAGACTGATGGGGAGTCCCAAGAACTCGCCTCTGGTTCTCCCTAAAATTACATCTAATATTTTAAGTCTTAATAACTTAACCCTTAGAGGTCCCTCGTGCATTTTTTGTTTTTTTTACAATGCAATTTTTTTTTATAAAACCTGACATTAAAGGGGTTAAATCTAAAAACCACACATATTTTATTATGTTTTGTGAGTGCTGAGGCCAAGGATGGATTCTGTGTAAAAAACATCCGACTTATGAAACATATAATTTTAATTACACCTTTTTATCAAGGACATTTTTTTGTGAGAAGCTCTTGTTAGAATGAGGCAGACTCTGGTTTATAGCCATTCTGGCCATGACTAATCACAGAAATCATCCATCCATCCATCCGTTTTCATCCGCTCGTCCGGAGTCGGGTCGCCGGGGGAGATGCCCAGACTTCCCTCTCCCCAGCCACTTGGGCCAGCTCCACCAGGGGAATCCAGCCGAGGAACATAGTCCCTCCAGCGTGTCCTGGGTCTTCCTTTAGGTCTCCTCCTGGTTGGACGTTGCTGCAAAACCTCACTAGGAAGGCATCTAGGAGGCATCCTAACCAGATGCCCAAGCCACCTCAACTGGCTCCTCTCAATGTGGAGGAGCAGCAGGTCTACTCCAAGCCCCTCCTGGATGACCGAACGTCTCATCCTATCTCTAAGGGAAAACCAGACAGCCTGTGGATAAAATTCATTTCGGCCGCTTGTATCCACGATCTCATTCTTTTGGTCACTACCCAAATCTCGTGACCATAGGTGTGGGTAGGAACGTATATCGACCGGTAAATCGAGATCTTCACCTTCCGGCTCAGCTCTCTCTTCACCACGACAGACCGGCGGCAACCCGCCTATCGATCTCGTTCACCATCTTTCCCTCACTCACGAACAAGACCCCAAAATACTTCAACACCTCCACTTGAGACAGGACCTCATCTCTAACCTGGAGAAGGTAATCACAGAATTCACAAATAGCTATTTTTCAAATTAGATTAAAAACTCTACAACATCTTTGTTTCTTTAATATTTCCAATACCCTAGAGGAAAAAAATAAATGTTTTGCATTCAGAGGCATTCCATTCTCCCCTCTCCCTTCATCAAACAAAGCTCGTATGCTGAGACGGATTGGGCCAGATGGTTAGAGGACTGCTGTTTTTAGATTTATTCCATCGCTTTCAGCGGTGACGGGAAGGGGGCGAACATTTGGGTGTTGGATAGGTCATCACAACAACTCGCATCCCTGTCAGACTGATTGGCAGCCCAGGCTACTCCCCCCAGTGTAAAGGGGCATCTGTGGCTGAGAGAAATCAGGGATGGCTGTCTCCCAATCACAGCTGATCAGAACACAATCACATACACACTCAGATAGCCTGATGCTATTTATTGAGACAAAGAAGCATTAGCATACACTGTGGAAACGGAGCTTTCTCTTTGACCGGACCATTTCAGGTTAACTACACCAGAGCATGAGATCACGACAAGAATGAAACAGCTAAACAAAACGGGCGTAACAGGGAAGGGGTCAAGGTACACTTACCAGGTTATTAACGCCATTAAAGAATGGCCTTTAAGCCATTTAATCAAGGAGAGGGGGAGGGATTGCCATCTTGGCAACAATAAGAGCAATTTATGAGTTGCGTGGTCTTTTACCAACCTCACTTGTGATTACAGTCTGAAGAGAATGATAGTAATCAGGGGCTGGCAAGTATTCCACCTCTTTTCACCCAGAATTGCTACTCTCTTGGGGACTTTTTTAGCATGTGGACAGGATGATTACCACCATGGGGAAGAGAAGAAGATGTCTACATCTCATAGAGGCTTAAACCTTCTTTACAGTGGGTAAAGGCTAATATTAGGTTCCCCTAAAGGTGTTTCCTTGATTCTCATCCGACCCTCTTCTTGCCCTCTGTAATCGGAACTAATTTGGTCTTCCCATCCCTAAAGACAGCCGACATTGTCATCGTAATATCTAGCTGTATCACAGTTGCACGTGTTTCTAATATCATGAAGGGAATTAAAGTTAAAATATAAATGTTAACAAGTATTTCCTTCATGCATTTTGCTTTTAAAGCAACACTTACGTTTCCTGCTTCTCCTACTGGTTGAAAGCGGAATTACAGCTCTTGTAAACAACCCTGCTGCAGCCTGCTGTAGCTAGTGTGTAGCTCTTTGTTCAGCAAAGCTATTTGTGTTAAGGCACTCCAAAAATTTTTTCTCAAGATAATTCTGATGTGTTGAAAGAAAGAGAAACAAGAAGAAAACCCTTCTAAACACTTCATTTTTAGTTTTAGGTTGTATTTTATACAGTTATCCACTCATCTATTGTCCAAACCTGCTGCTTTGTCCGGTTCATGGTCATAAGGGACTGAAGCTTTATCCGCTAATAGGCGGGGTACATCCTGGGCAGGTCATCAGTCAGTCTCAGGGCATAAGCAATGAGACTCAAAACACAGAAAACCAAGCCCATGAACATCGACTTTTACTATAAATATAAAAGCATCTGCTAATCAATCAGTTTATTATAGTATACCGTATGTTAGAAGTGGTAATAGTAAGATGTATAAGGAGACAATCTAAACTTATTTTACATCAAAACAAGGTAGTTTGTTTCTGTAATAGAACCATGATTGAATTGTTACTTGGGTTGTTAACAGGTGAGAGTCACCATGGGTGGACTCTAACTTTACCCACACCTTGTTACGTTCGTACTGTGTTGGTTATCCAATTTCATTTTCTTTAGGTCTTCGTTGTACACAGAGTGATAAGGGTTTGTTGTTACCTTTCACTGCCGCCTTTGTCAGAGCAAATGCCGGATGTTGGTGATGTCACTTCCTTTTATCTGCGGGCCCTCTGCTGCCCGCGGATAAAAGGAAGTGACGTCACCAACGTCAACGTTTGTTCCGATGTCACCTCGTACATCTTAGCCATCATCTTTCGTTGATTCTAAGTCAATGTGGAGCAGCGTTTTAACCCGAAGATGGAGATATAATTACGGTTTTGGGCTGAATTAATTAAATTTTAAGTAAGTTGCACTAAACTGCCAAAAATATTATTATACATGTCTACAGCGCCATTAGACACTCATTTATACAGGTTATCGGCAAACAAAAAGTTGATTTAGGTGTTACTCGCTCTTTAAATAATATAGATATGTTTTTGTTTTGTAGTAACTAAAGATGGCAACAATATATCTGTGATTGCTTTTGCTAAATTCTGCGGTGCAACCTGTTCGTTGTATAACAGACTTAAACGAAAAAAAAAGTCTATTGAGAAAATTTTAGTAAGTTACGCAAGAGAATTCTGTTAAACCGAGAGCTTGCCACCATCACAGCCTCTATGATGGTGCACTAAACTCTGAGCGGAGGCTGAAGAGAAGCAGAGCTGACCGGTTCTTGTAAAGAACCTGCAATCCACAGAGATAACCATCCTCTCCTCTTCTGGAAATCTTAACAACTCCCACTTTCTCTCTCTCTGTGTACTACAGGCGCACCTTTGGATTGTATCTTCGGCACTGCAGGAAAATTGGCAAACCTGCTGCTTCTCCTGCCGAAACATGATAAGGTCAATATTCTGGTGTGTTGTAGAGGGAAAGAAAATTCCTGGAGGCGTGAAAATTTCGATTCTGTAAATGTTGTGAATCTTTGTGTTTTGGACTGTATTTATTGTTTAGTCACTTTACTTTAGGAGGCAAAAACCAACCAACAAACAAATAAAGCATTTTTAATCTAATCTAAGAGTTAAAAATAGAACAAAAAGCATTAAAATGCCCTAAAATCCCATGCAGTGGTATATAACACAGTCGTCAACTCTATGTAGATGATATCATATAATTTAAGAAGGTTTTAAATAAAGAAAAATGGCCGTTAATGAACAGATTTTCTGCTAGTGGTGATGTACATTTAAAAAAACAAAGCAAATGTACATGTCAACAGTAGCTGTGGTAGCTGTCCTTTCAGTCATCTGGTTTTATTAGGAAAACAATAAATCATGGAGTTAAATGAAGGTGTATAGGGTTCTTTATCTCTGGTCTGTAGCTAGACCTAGATGCACCACCAGTGATGTCACTTACCAAAGATCCACCAGCTGCTAAATTAAACTGATTTGCATTCATAAAAAGATGTTGATGGTGATGATGAGAAAACAGCACAGATAAAAAGCACAAATGGTTGTACAGGAAATCCATTCTTCAAACGTTTTTTTGTTTTTTTGATGTTTTCAACAAGCTTTCCTACTTTCAGAGATATGATCCATAAGTTAAATCAACTGGTACTCAAATGGTAGTCAGTAATCAAATGCCTAAAAGATGTAATAAACAATGCATTAATACCAAAGGTGCATCAGTGCTAGCTTAGAAATCTAGCCAAACCATAGCAGTAGCAAAACACTTTGCTCTGCAGGTCGGTCTAGCCATGCTTCGTTGTAGCCTCAGCTAAGTGTTGGCCCGACCAATCAAATCGCTCTCTGTTTGGCCTGTATTTGTATAGCACCTTCTTAGGGTTCTACAACCCCCCAAGGCGCTTCACAACACAATCAGTCATCCACCCATTCACACACACACATTCACACGCTGGTGGGGATGAGCTACACTGTATTTCGTAAAAGGATGAATTTGCTTCTTCTTCGTTGAAAGTATGGCAGACTGCCCTATTGACTGATTTCCTTAGCGATGAACAATTTCTATTGATTATTGCTCTGATTGGTCCTACTGCTGTCCAATTGTGTGCAGAGATGGTTTGAAAGACAACCATAGATTCCACCCCTATGACCAAGCTCTGTCTATGGGATGTTGCCAGATCACATACGTCAGTACAGGGCTGTTCTTCCGATCAGATTGTGCACGTGTTGAATTGATCAGTTAATATTCACATCACATATAAAAAATGTGGTATACAACCTCAAATGAGGTTGCAGAATGGATTATCAAAAATGATTGAAATTTTACTCTGGTCAGACCAGTTCCTTCTGATGCACGTGCATTTAAAGATTTAAACTAATTTTCTACTTAATTTTTTGTCATTTTGTTGCAGAAACGAAACACGTCTTCTAAAAAAAATAAAAACAAATATCACGTTTTTCCCTTCAGCAGCTTCACAATTATTGCATCACAGTAAATGTTCACGTTACCAAACTCTAAACGCTGTGTTTTAGTAAGAAGTCGTGGTAATTCGGTGCCACGTTTTTGGAATATTTTCTGCTCTTTACGGATTAAGACTAAATAAACATTCCTTTCCATGTTCTGGATTGTTGCACATGTTCCAATAAATCTTATTAGTTTTGCTGGATATTTGCAAAACAGATAAATGTACATTTTGGAACCAAACTCTTATAATATTCCGTCATAGGGGAGGCAAAACAAGGTCAACAACTCCTGCAAGTTCTGGGACTTTCCTCCAGTTCAGAGCTGAAGTAATCTGTAGTAAGTCACTCCTCACATGCTGCTCTGAGGAATTTTAACGTGCTGATCATGTGCCCTGCTTAGCCCGAATGTGCGCCGAAGCCAACCTTAAAGACACGGCCCTTCGTTTCTTTGTTATTTTAGTGTTCTTTGGGAGTGGGAGGGAGGCAGGGGGTGAGGAGGGTCGCAGCCTGTTGCTTCCTAACAGATGGAGACTGCTGCTGTTGCTGCTGCAGCGTCTGGCTTGGACAGTTTCTATGGTAACCCACCCACAGGAGTATGTATGACCAGTGAAGAAACTAGGGTTGCTAGGTCTGTGGATAACGATGAGACTTTGCTTTTTCTTTCTGTTTCTCCCACGCAGCAAGAAGTGTCGATGCAGCGGCTGTAACTTAACCGTTTCATCAAGTAAACGTTCCATACGCTTTATTCCATCATAACTCAGTCAACTAATCTACAGATTTAGATGCATCTTTTTTTTATATTAAAAATTGCCTTGTGTTGTGCATTTGACACAGCAGCTCACGTCTTTGTTCCGTCCTGCAGTCTCGTGCTCCTCTGGGGCGTTCACTCAGTAAATACCCAATTGTTCATGGAGCTCAGTGCATCTGTGTGTTTTATACTGATTGGGTTAGCAGCACATGACCCTCATTAATGTTTTCACTATTACTTTATTTTCTCTTGGGTAGAAAAATGAATCTAGTTGAGATGTATTCTTTATTTTTAATGATAATGAAATGTGTATAAGGCTCCCCCTTACAGTAACAGAATCTGATGGTTGCAGAAAATAGGTTTAAGAGGAGATGGCTTAGTGATGGAGCATGCCTTGGTCTCCTTGTTACGTTCCTTTCTGTGTTACTCTTCTAATTCCATGCTTTTTTTTCTTATCTTGTACACAGAGTAGCAAAGTTTTGGTTTTTTACATTTTTGTTGACAGTTTCGGCGTCGTCACTTCCGGTGTTTACCTATGGGCAGTAGGGGACGATGTCGCCCTCTACTGCCCGCGTCTTCCCTGCCGATGACTACATCCCATGAATGATCCAGCATATAAACTCCTTCATCCCTATTCATGGTCCAGGGTGCATGTCCAAAAGAAGCGATTGAGATAAGGAGATGTGGACCCTGGACCATGAATAGGGATGAAGGAGTTTATACGCTGGATCATTAATGGGACGTGGTCATCGGCAGGGAAGACGCGGGCAGTAGAGGGCGACATCGTCCCCTACTGCCCGCGGATAAACAGTGGAAGAGACGCTGCCAACACCGGCGAAGCTCTGAAGATGGCGAATATGTGACGCCAAAATTGTCAACAAACAACGTAAAAAATTAGCTACTCTGTGTACAAGATAAGAACAAAAAAACATGCCTGGGTCTGTTTTTCTGATTGGTTGGGAGTAAGTGTTAAGGCTATAATAGGTTATAATGAAAATGGAAGGAAACTTTTTATTAAAGTTTATGACTCATTTTTTTTTGCTATGGCACTGCACATATTTTGATAGATGTATACCCCTACTGCAGTGCATACTTTACATTATGGTCTGCTGTAATAAACTGTTATGTTTGACTCATGCTGTTAATAAGTGAGAAATCTGTTTGTAATTGACGTGGCCCATATTCCTGTCTTGTTTCCCGCTCTGGCCAGCGCTCCTCTGGACATACACAAGGTTTGGAAACGGAAGTCTTTTTTCAGTCCATCGGCTCTTTATCCCACTGTGTCGTGTCTCTGGTGAATTCACCTGGGGTTACATCAACTAAAATTAGACTCTCAATTATGAGCAATTACTGTCAGGCCTGTGGGCCCCGCAGTGTATTTGCTCTATCGCTCACACCAGCACCGTGCCACCTCTGTTCCTCACACTCTTGGGAAAGCACCTCCAGTAAAGTGGAAGTCAACTGGGAGAATTTACACTTCCTCAATAGTTTTGCTTCAGTTCATTTCCTATTTTGTGACAAAGCTCTTCTAAATACACTGAACACTATACAATCACACTCGCCTTGCAGACTTTATTGAATTGGAGCAACGTAGCATAAATATGTGCTAAATCTGTCAAATGCCACTAATCATTGGAGGCTCGTGGTAATTGTGTGGATTTAATCTAATCATTACTATGCTGCACAATAAAAGGCAAGAAATTCGTAAAAAATTGCAGAGCTTTAAATGAAAACACAGGGTTTGAATTTAGTTGCATAAGCTCCACTGGGTGCTTTTTGTGGCAAGGTGTTAAAACAAACCTGTTGTAGCAACTCCTACAACTCGGCATAGTCTGTTTTATTCTCAGTTAGTCGCATCTTTTATTATATCTTTAAATGGTCTTGTGTACTAGAGCCTGAGTTGATAATAATTTAAAGTTTTACCCCCAAAAATCAAATATTCCCACAATCTTCTCTCTATCCATCCAGGCCAAGAACGATTTGGAAATATGACACGGGTGTACTACAAAGAGGCCGTCGGAGCATTCGTTGTGTTCGACGTGACGAGGGGCGCCACGTTTGAAGCCGTGTCCAAGTGGAAGCATGACCTGGACAGTAAGGTGAAGCTGGCCAACGGCAACCCCATCCCAGCAGTGCTGCTTGCCAATAAATGTGACCAGAAGAAAGACAACCTCAACAACACAGCGTTAATGGACAATTTCTGCAAAGAGACTGGATTCTTGGGCTGGTTTGAGACGTCGGCTAAGGTGAGAAATCGGCATAAAAGCAAACAGGAAGTTGTATTGTGATGCACAGCTATTGAGGGTGCAAGGTTTAATATTTAACCCTTAGAAGTTAAATCTAGAAAATATTTTATTATGTTTTGTGAGTGCTGAAGCCAAGGATGGAATCTGTTTAAAAAAAAAATCTGTCTTATGAAACATTATATCATTTTAATTACACCTTTTTATCAAGGACATTTTTTGTGCTAAGGATCCCCAATGTCACTTTTTTTAAGGGACCTCCAAGGGTTAATAATAACATAATCATATGATGTCAGCTAAAAACATGCATGATTTCTGACTTTAGACTGGATTTTTAGATTGTGCGTCTTGAACTCCGGTCCTGAGGGATTGCATTCCAGCGTGTTTGAGTCGTTAAATGCTTAAACACACCAGATTTTAAGATTAAGGTGATCAAGGGGCTGAACAGGTGATTCAACCATTGAATAAAGTGTGTTTAATCAGGGAAAACACTAAAACATGCAGGATTGTGGGCCTCAAGGACTGGAGATCGAGACTCCTGATGAAACACTAAAAAAGAAGTGCATTTCTGTGCAAAAGTTGTATGTTTTTACCTTCTAAGCCAGTGGTTCCCAACCTTTTTTCCACGAGGACCCCCTTGCTTGTGTCCAAGATGAGCCAGGGCCACCCCAACGCTTAACCCCATACTCACATCTAAAGTGATTAATTACAAGCTTTTTGCAGACATACAGTGTTATAACTCTCTCTTATGCAGAGTTTTGATTATACTATTGGGTATGTTATTGGGATTTTATAAATGTAATTTTTACAAATATAATCTTTGTAAACTCGCAACCTCAGCACAGACAAACTTATGGGGACCCCCTGGGGGGTCCCAGACCCCACGTTGGGAACCACTGATCTAAGCCATTATGATAGCTTCTCAAATGGCCTTCATTTGCAGAAATGGCTCTTATGTCATACAGAACTGATGAACTAACAGCTTTTCAGATTCAGCAACACTTTTCACAATATCTAATTATTATGCACACATATAAAGAATCTAGACTTGACCCCTGGATGCACCAGAAGTGTTACATTTCACTGCTGCTGGTGATATTTACACTTGCAATACAACCATGTAAGCTAATGCAAAATTAACTACTTTATGCAGGTTTATGAAACATTACATGAATGATGAAATTTGGCAAACGAGATCATTTACAGAATCCTCTTTTATCTTGGCTGAGCTCGGACTAACCGTTAACTCAAAAGTCCTTGAGGACATGAAAGATATTTGTTCAAACAGAAGCTATTCAGGAAGCCATCTACAACAAGTTGGTATTTATTTACAAAGTTTTCACAGGAACACACAAAAAAATTCCTTTAATTCCCATTTTTCATTAATCTCTATATATTTATATTGAGCTTCAATTCATAGGTATGTTATAATCTACCTGGACTTAAAACCACAGCATGAACTCACCCATCCAAGCTGCTAATGTTTTTGTATCATGATGCTGAAAACACACTTTAACCTGATCCAAGGTTAGAAGGGATTAGTGAACTCAAAGTAATCATTACTCATGAATGTGTCTTTTATTTGCACAAATCAGAGTCAGTTAGAGGTTTTTAATTGGCCACATAGCAAACTAAATAGAAACATGGTAGTCGACATGGTGCTTTCTTACTGAATGGATTCCTCTATAGTTATCCTTTTAGAGAAATCTGGCCGTCTTCTGATTGGTGCAATCCGCCTGTGGTTATTGTGAAATTGTTCGATGTCGTACTTGTTTTGTCAGGCAACTTTGCTGCTGAAAAGTTTCAAGGTACACTTGGATATTTGTTAATAATGAAATACTGATGATTAAAATAGGCACAACAAACTGAAATAAGCTTATAACAACACAGATGATGCAGGTGATATATTGTGATGATGCTTTGCATTAAACACATCAGGTAAAACATCTGTTCAACAGTTAGAAAAAAGTCACTCATTGCATTCCTTGTTCAATAAAAGAAGCTATTTGAATGTGAGTTTTAGTCAATGGATTTCCATCACATCACATCAACTGTCAGCTGTTTGTAACCAGCAGAGTTAAGATCCTGCTGCCAGAGTAATTCAGGATAAAGGGCCGTGGTCAGTTATATAACCAGGATGCCAGAGAGCCCTATAAATAAGATCCAGATGTTGTTTGTGAAGAACTTCACAAACCACAGCCCAACAACGCAGCACTGCACTGGTAAGAACTTTTAAATAATGGATAAACAAAAAAAGTCGGCTTAAAAGTTCTCAAAGAAGACCTGATTGATTTTTTTACCGTGACTAGCCGTACGATTAAAGCTGCTATAACAAATTTGGAAAACTAACATTTTTTCATGCCTATTAACACATTTCTAACATAGTATAGTTATAAATATATTGTGGAGATAAAAAAATAATGAAAAAAATTAATAAAGTAGTTCTCTCGCATTTGTCTAAACATCTCCGCCAATAACACGTTTTGGACCGAAAGGAACCATTAGACCATCTGGTTGTCAGTCTCGCCAAACTGCCGCACTTCCCTGGGTCCTCCACTCATTACGCACTCACGTATTTAGCAACACAACACCACTGGTGTGAGAGGTTCTCCGCTCAATAATATCAGAGGAGAAACAGCCGGCTGCTACCACTTCAACTTTAGGACAAACTACCAGAGTCCCAAAAAGAAAAACACCATTTGAAGTCACGGACAACAAAAGACTCTTTACGTAGAAAATGGCGACTGGTGTTTAGCGCTCAGTGTTGGGCAGTAACGGAATACATGTACTGCCGTTACATATTTAGAATACTAATTATGAGTAACTTTATGCCGTTATAGTTACTATTTTTACACATGGTATTTAGAATACAGTTACTTTTGTAATACCATCGGAATACTTGTGTGTTTTCCACTTTCCACCCGAAAGATGAATAAATACATTTCGGGCAACGCGAGTCTCCGTGTTGTGTAGTAGCTACCGACTCATTTAATAGACTTAAATGCTGTTTTTAAAGGGAAGTACTCCAAGTATTTAGAATACAGTACCAGGATTAAGCAAAGTAACGGAATACGTTACAAAATACATTTTAAAGCAGGTATTCAGTATTCTCTATCTAAATACATTTACAAAGTATTCTCCCCAACACTGTTAGCACTATCTCGATTCATCCGGCATCGCGGGTTTAAGGTTCCGGCAGAAGCGTCTCAGGGATGATACCCAAGGGGAGGGGTGAGTGTTCCGTGCTTGCGTTCAAAACGTAGCTTGTTTGAAGCAGCCATTTAAGCAGCCATTGAACTATTTGGCACAGTAAGTGTGGCGCAAACTAGGACATTTTTCCCAGTAATCTATTCATCACAATCAGTGAATGTATCCTGTGTCAGCTAAAAAAGCCCAATCTATGTAAGTCTTGGGTCTGTTTATTCTGTTAACTCAACAGTATTTTTATTCCATCGCATAGTTTGTTCACATTTTAATGAAGTACTGCACATGCATTAAAAGTCACCCATGTTTTTGTAAATCACTAGGCTCGTTTCCTTTATCGGAACTTCAGGGTAAATCCTGGGATGGGGAAAAGACCGGGAGATTCAAATGTCCCAGTCCTCTCAGCTGTTCTGTCTCCATTCAAATTCAGTTCTTTCAGGACTTTGCACAGACGTCAGCATATCGCGACTGCTTCGGCAGTGAGTGATGTCACTGGTCAGCGCCAGAAAGCGTCCACAGTAACAATAAAAACATTCAAAGTATTTATTCTGTTGAAGTTTATCGTAATTTAATCCATTCAGAGGATGAGAGCAGCTGCGTGATGTAAAATGTGGCGTTCAAAGACCAGAAGCTCAGTTTTTACAGCGCTCTTTGAGACAACAAAGCCCCGCGAATTAAAGCGATGTGGGGAAATTCCAAGGTGTTTCCCGGTGCGGAGTTTAACAGTGGGGGAATTCCTCAGTGTTTTCTGGTGCGGAGTTTAGTAACAGCTGTGGGGAAATTCCGCCTTGTGTTCCGGTGTCGGGAGTTTAATTTTAAACACGATCGCATTCCGTTCGCTTCCTGCTTCACTAGCAACTCTTCTAATTTTACTACTGCCGGTTGTTTTGGAGAACGTCTGCTGATGTAATTTCCTACTGAATTACAACCAATCAGCGTGAGTTAACCGAAGGTTTCTCTCAGCGACTCCATCGGGCCATTCCGAGTACCTACCCCTGATCAGGTACTCAGAAGGTTCCGGAAAACGGCCCAGAAAACGGCCGTTCGGCCGGCCCGGTCAAGTGGAGACAAGCGCACGTCGGGAACTTCCGGTAAATTTACCCCGAAGTTCCGATAAAGGAAACGGGGCTACTGTGGCAAAAATTGTCCGATTCTCAAAGATGCCTTGCAAAATAGGGCAGGCATGTCAGGAAAAGTCTGTTTCTTCATCTCCTTTAGGGATGAGTGTTGGACTTTGTTGTATTTACAAATAAATTGTCAAAAATGTGGCAACATTCCATTATTGGAATTTCAGTCAGAATTTTAAAAACAACTTGATTTGAATACTTATAGAACATTTCAAAAGACTGAGCTTCTCATCCATAGGATAATGTATCTAGCTTAGATGATTATCCTCCCTGTCCTAGACATTTTTTCTTTGTCGGCGGTGATACGAGCAGCAAAAACGGGTGCAGCTGATTGTGGGGGAACAGGACCTTGGAGTGTTCAGCTAGAGTCAAGAAAATATCTGGTAGTGATGTGCGAGTCATGACCGAATCGTTCAATACTCGAGAATCACTTTACTGACTCATGAATCACGAGTCACAATCCCAACTGACTCATTTACTGACTCGTCCCTGTTACTGTTAGCAAACTAATTTCATTAGTAGAGATATATCTAGCTTATCATTAAAATTGTGGAAAAAAATAACAGCCGGTTCCTTAATAAACGCATTTTCTTACCTGCTCTGGCCTGGAAACTCATTAGTTCCCAGTAGCATCGCTCTGCTAACAGCACGTTCGAATCACTCACCCCCTCCCTTCCTGAAAGCTAGCTTAAAATGTCCGGTGCTAAATTGTAGCATGAACGAATTATTCAGTTCCTCCGTAGCGGGCCTCACGCAGAGGACAAACGAATCACTCACCCCCTCCCTCGCGGGTTTCAGCTCAAACGAGTCACTCATTGGAGGGGAGGCTCGCAGTACCGCTAACCCGGCTCAGCTCATGAGTCATGACTCACGCTGCTAGCGGTATGGATCACTCACTACTCCCACCCGGGTTTCAGCTCATAGGAGTCCCCCAGTGGAAGCTCGCGGTATTACATACGAATCACTCACCCCTAACCTTGCTCAGCTCATGAATCAAGTTTACCATCACTAATATCTGGAGAGGCTGTTATTGTTCATTTAGCCTGAATATGTTGGACATTTTGGGCAGAAGAATTTGAAAAAATAATATACAAACAAAGAAAACGAGGCTCACATTGCTGCTAAAGTTAACATGCTATAAAATCAAGAGTCAGAATAGATAGTCGTGAAAATAGGATAAAAGTATAATAATATTACAGTTTTATATAGCCACCTCTGTCCTTGTTCATTGTATATAAATGCTTTCTTCACTGATACTGAATCTTTATCCTATTATGTAAAACAATGGATTTTTGTCAGCATCCAATGTGCTGAAATTGAATTCCCAAGTCCTTGTTGTGTATTATTGATGACACATCTGTGCCATTAGCTGATATTGTGTACTAGGTAGAAGCAATACACCGGGCTATGTTTATAGATAAATGATTCAAAAATGAAACATCAAATTGCATTTTCATAATAAAATCACATTTAAGGGAAATCATATTTTCATCTCATCACAGTTCCTTTTGTTCTAGAGATTTTCAGCCTTTCAAGGAAACAGACTATAAATCTCAAAGCAATCTGTGAGGAGGACTTGTATGTTTTAAAATACCGTTTATTACAATTCTTTCATGTAAGGGAATGCTGCTTTGATGTGTTTGAAATGAGTTGACCTTATTATCTAATTCTGAAAAACTCTTGAGTCCTGGAGCTGTGTCATGTGAAGTGTGTGATGAGTGAATCATTGTTTTCTTTCTGCAAATGCATTGAATTTCTGATAAGTCACGTTAGTTTGGAGCTCCGCCCACCTCGACCTGTGATGGGGGATTTCTAGATGTACCAAATGTTCCGCGTCGGATTATAAAACACGTAGTGTCCCTGAGGTCATAAAACAATACTGCAGTTATGGTGACGTGTGCAATGTTTTATGGCAAATGGCTCCCAGATATAGCTTGGGAATTTAAAAACTTCAGCTTTTATTTTTGTTTTATCCCAACAAGTTTTTGTGAAGATGTAACCAACATCAGTAAGGATATTTTGCATTGAACAATAAAGAATATAGGGAATAAGGGGTGCAATATATTGCTTGAACATTTGTTTCCTGTTTTTCAACTTGGTTAGGGTTAAGGTGGGGTTGGGTTAGGGTTAGGGTGGGTTAGGGTTAGGTTGGTTTTTATTTCTCTCTGTTTCAATGAAAACACAAAATCTAACTTGGAAAAAGTCGGCAACAATTTGCATTTTGACTTTAGAGGTGGTACTCAATTATCTGACACATGGATTGGTATTTTGTGCCAAATATATTGCATATATGTAGGATATAGCCGCTATAATTCATGCATTTCATTCTCTTTTTGCTGCGCTACATTTGCACTCAGAAATCTGAAATTTTAAGTTTCAGTGATATTTGCTATTTCAGGGTTTCTCAACCCTGGTCCTCAGGGCCCCCTGCCCTGCATGTTTTCCATGTCTCTGTTTCAGCACATGGCTGCAGAAGCCTGTTAATCACTCACTCATTTGTGTCAGGTGTGTGGCAGCAGGTAAAACACTGGTGTTTGAAAGGGCAACATGGAAAACATGCAGGGCAGGGGGCCCTGAGGACCAGGGTTGAGAAACCCTGTGCTATTTTATGGTGTGTATTTGCACTTTGCTTAGGGTGCTTTGCATCAGTCACACACATTAGGTTTGTTTCCACTGTCAGAACTTCAGGGTAAATGTACAGGAACTTCCTGGCATGCGCGTCTCCACTTCACTGGGCCGGTCGAACGACTGTTTTCCGGGCTATTTTCAGGAACCTTTGGAGTACCTGATCAGGGGTAGATACTTGAAATTGCCCAGTGGAGTAGATGAGCAGAACTTTTGGTTAACTCACGCTGATTGGTTGTAACTCAGTAGGTAATGACATCAGCAGACACCGTTCAAAACTATCAGCATTAGTAAAATTAGAAAATTTGCTTGTGAAGCAAAATAGAAGCAAAAGAAAATGAGCACCAATCACGCTGCTTTAAAATAGCCGTTACTAAACTCCAAACACCGGAAAACACGGTGGAATTCCGCCACAACGATGTTATTCACAGAGCTTGTTGTCTCACAGAGTGCCGTAAAAAACTGAGCTTCTTCAGGTCATTGAACACCACATTTTACATCATGCATCTGTTCTTGTCCTACAAATGGATTCAATTTTGCTGGACCTTGATAGAATAAAACTTTTGATGTTATTAATGTTATAAAAGTCAGAAATTTCGATAACGATAAATTTTTGATTTATTGCCCAGCCCTACTGTGGATGCTTTTTGGCGCTGATCAGCGACACCACCTACTGCCGAAACAGTTGCGATATGCTGACGTCTGTGCAAAGTCCTGAATTTGCATGGAGACACAACAGCTGAGAGGACCGGGACATCAAATCATAAATTCCCCCTCACAGAATTTCCCCTGAAATTCCGAAATGGAAACACGCCTATTGTACCTCTATTATGGATGCAAACCTTTAAGAGTTAACATGTTGCTCCAACGTTTGAATGCATAAAATGTTCAGGCATTTATTGCTTTCAGCTTGTTTGACCAATAATGTTTAGCCTGATTGCAGAACTCCGTTATTGGCAAATTCCACTGGCTAATCGTGTTTCCATTATAGGAGCTCCGGGAAATTTCTTGGAAGGGGCAAAGTGACCAGGAGATACGCTGGCTTAGAAACGACGATTTTAAAGCAGCGTGAATATTGCTCATTTTCTTTTCTTTCCATTCCGCTTCACCAGCAACTTTTCCAATTTTACAAATGCCAGGCCGTTTGGTGATGACTGCCAATGTCATTTCCTACTGAGTTGTGACCAATCAGCACGAGTTAGCCACAAGTCCCGCTCAGCAACTCTACCGGGCCATTCCAAGTACATACACCAGTTCAGGTACATCATTGGTTCCTAAAGATGGTCCTTTGATGTCGGCCCAGTGAAATGCAAACATGCGCGTGCTGCAAAGGTCTGGTAAAATTACCCGGTAGTTCCGATAGTGAAATGGGCCCATTATAGTTAAGTTTGAGTCATCTCTACTGATGCAAATGAAATTCACCATTTCTTTCAAAGCCTGTGATGTTTTCATATTTTTTCATCCTACAGGTGCTGAAACTGTGGTTGTTTAATGCACATAGGTGAAAAATGCATCCTATCCCTTGTCTGACAGAAATGTTGTGTTGTTTTCAAAGGACAACATCAACGTGGATGAGGCGGCCCGTTTCCTGGTGGAGAACATCTTGGCTAACGACAAAGGTTTACCATATGAGGAAAGCAATGGTGACCGGATCAAGCTGGACCAGGAGACTGTAGCTGCTGAGAGCAAGTCAGGCTGCTGCTAACACTCAATCCACTCACATTAGCCGTCCGCCTCCCCCCGTAGGCTCCAGTGAGTTCAACCTGCCTGTGGCTCCAGCTCGCTGACGCAACCTCGCAGAGGAATATGAATATTTTTTGTGGTCTATTCAAAGCTCCAGGAACTTCTCTCTGCACTGATGCCATCTTGACCTGTGCATCAAAGGTTCTCATTACACAGTTTTATTTTCAGTGCATTTACTGTTCTTTCCCAAGATAGTTTGTCTTTTTTGTTCTGCTTAAAGCATTTCTGTGTACTCATTCTCTACCAGCTGTTGCCCTGACAACCTCTAAAGTCTTGGACTACACAACACATGAAAAAGCTGCAAACTAAACAGATAGTTGATAAGAGCCAGCTTGTAAAAAAAGAATCTGTAGATGTTTGACTGTCACTGTGATGTGTTCTCTTTCTGTATCCTTTGTGTTTTATTGTACTTCTGATGCCTTTTTACAGTGTTTCTAGATGAACGTTACATTTTACAGTGCACAGGTTCTCATTATCAGACTGCTGTTAGCTAATGACCCTCACTTAAATGCATTAGTAGAATGTTGTCATATCTGAAACGTATCAAGTCCTTATTCCTCGTTTTCTCTGAAGTATTGTGCCATTGCTCTGTTTTTATTTTAACAAAGGTACGTTTTTTTAAATTCTTCATACAATATGAACAAATGTATGGTGCAGTTATGATTGGTGTGTACTTTTAAAATGTTTTGTCACATGGTGCCGATGGTGTGTAAGACCCAAATCAGACAGAGGAAAACACTCTTTTGTATGGCAATCTGGTAAAGTGTTGATAAAATGTAAATACTGTTTTTAAACATGTTCACTCATGAAAATACTTTAAGACCAAAATAGAATAAACATTTTAACAACTTTTTGTTGTCTTCCATTAATTGCCAGGTGAGTAGCTGCATTTCTTAAACTGTGTCAAAAAATGTTGAGCCCAATTAATTCAGAATGTTTTCTAATAACTCCTGAGAGAGGCATTTTGTTAATCAGTTAGTGTCTGTCAAAGGGGTAGTCCGCCATACACTGTTGAAGAAGACGTAAAAACTAGGGGTGGGAATTTAACGCATTAATTATGATTAATTAATTAGAAAAAAATAACGTATTAAAAAAAATTAATGCATTTAACCCTTTAAGCCCGAGGGTCCCACAGTTGGGGGATGTTAAAGTTTAACATCAAAATACACGACCTAAATATCAATATAGTCAAGCTGCACCTCTAAAGAAAGCTCAGAACCTTGACTACAAGACCATGTAAACCTTTTTTATGTGCTCCAAACACAACTAAAACTACAAATGAGTGATCAGAAATCCCTCTTCATGTGGTTTTGCCTTCATTTCTGTCTCTAATGATGCTAAATCAAATCAAATTGCACACACATTCTATCAACCCATTATTATTTTAAAGACAATACCATTATACTTAAAATAGTATTGTACTTTTAGGTCTGTCCTATTTTTGCCAGTGATATACATATATATAAATATATATATATTTTCCTCCTGTTTTGAATTGAAATACAATTTAAAAGCATTTTTTTAGAAATTTTAAGAGCTTGTGTTTACAATAATAATGTCCATGTCTATTGTTTGATTATCTGCCTCATTATTTTTAATTTAAAAAAATTGCTTTCGGGGCAAATTTTCTTGAACAATTCAAATGTGATTACTCAAGATTAATTAATTACAAAGCCTCTAATTAATTAGATTAATTTTTTTAATCGAGTCCCACCCCTAGTAAAAACATAAATTTTCTAAATAAAGGACTTAAGTACCTATACCTGCTATTGACTTAAAGAAAACATGTGTCTAAATTGTCCAAAGTTGATGCCAAAGCCTTTTCCAACAAGCTGTCGCCATCTTAGTTGTTCCGCTCTGTTGCATCATCCCTCCCACCAATCAATCAATCAATCAATCAAAATTTTATTTATAAAGCGCCTTCCACTCCCATCACGAGAGGCCAAGGCGCTGAGGAACAACATAAAAACAAGATAAAAAATTCAACAGTAAACGACAATATAAAACTATAAAAATGCATAATACATGCATATACATAATGCATAAAACACATAAAAACAACCAGCCTTCAGGCAAGATCTGGAAACGCTAGACAATAAAAATGTGTCTTCAGTCGACTCTTAAAAACCTGCAGAGATGTGGAAAGTCTAACTGACGGTGGTAGCTGATTCCAGAGGGATGGCGCTAGAACAGAGAAAGCCCGATCACCACGAGTCCGACACCTAGTGCGGGGGACCACAAGCAGGCACTGATCAGAGGAGCGCAGAGAGCGTGTTGGCACATGTCTCCTTAGAAGTGCGGACAAATAAGAAGGGAGACCTCCCTGAAAGAAGCGGAAAACAAACACCAAGAGTTTAAAACGTGCCCGATAAAAGACCGGAAGCCAATGTAGGGAGGCCAGAACTGGACTGATATGGTCCCATTTCCTGGCCCCGGTCAGAAACCTGGCGGCGCTGTTCTGAACAATCTGGAGCCGACGAAACGATGACTGACTGAGCCCAGCATAAAGGGAGTTACAATAATCCAGCCTAGAGGTTACAAAAGCATGGAGTACCTGCTCCAGGTGGACTCTCGACAGCATAGGTTTAATTTTAGAAAGACGTCGCAGATTAAAAAAACATGTTCGAATCACAGAGTTGATGTAAGCGTCAAACTTAAGGCCAGAGTCAATTCTCACCCCCAAGCTAGTGACCACTTGCTTCAAAAAGGGGGAGAGAGGGCCCAGATCAACTTTGGAACTCATATCCTGCCTGCTGTTTGGGCCGAAAATAATCAGCTCTGTTTTACCCTCATTAAGATGTAGGAAGTTTGCCGCTAGCCAAGACTTAACCTCGTTGAGACAGGACTCAAGGAACATGATGTCAAGACCATCCCCCTGCCGAAACGAGGTATAAATCTGGCAGTCATCTGCATATAAGTGGAACTGAAGGCCGTGTTTACGGAGGATTGGGCCAAGGGGCAGCAAATAAATAGAAAAAAGAAGAGGGCCAAGAATCGAGCCCTGTGGTACCCCCCAGCGAAGGTCCTCCCAGGAGGAAAATGCTTCCCCCAATTTAACGCAGAACGTCCTTCCATGGAGGTACGAGCGGAACCAGTCCAGTGCAGACCCAGTGATCCCAACCCACCGCTCCAAACGATCCAGGAGAATGGCATGGTCGACCGTATCAAAAGCTGCAGTTAGATCTAACAAAAGGAGCACTACAGACAAACCCTGGTCCAGGGAAATATAGATGTCATTAAAAACCCTCAGCAAGGCTGACTCAGTGCTTCACCAAACTGATAGAGTTCTGTGATTGGCCCACCCAACTAATAGAGCCCTATGATTGGCTCACCACCAGACTGGTCAGGGCTGCGGAGGCTCCAATGTAGCATGGCTAGACCAACATGCAGAGCAAATATCATTTTGCTTCTACTGTCTGTCTAGATTTCTAGGCTATACATTTATATAATTTATAATAAAGTTGAAGCTCTGGTCTGCTGACCTTGATATTTATTCTTAGTACTAGTTTGTTAATTTAACTTTTAGATATAATTAATTTAATTCTGAAGAGAATTGCTGTTATTTAATAGCCTGGCAAGCCATCCTATAGATGTGAATATAAACTTTGAAAAGCAAGAATTTGGTCTAGTTCACTAGGCTAGTTATTTAAGCCAAACCAAACGAAAAGTGTTGCCAGATTATATATCACAAGGGCCTGCCATAGACTTAGATAAAAAACACCCACGCGATTGAGGCCGGTTGCGTAGCAACCGTTTATTTCCACGTAAACGGAACGCGACTGAGTTTAGAAGCGTTGAGCCACCGAAAAATAGCGCTTCTCTTATGAACTCGTACTTTTTATTGCGTTTTTGTTTACTTAGTTGTTCTTTCGCCAACTGCGATGTCTAAAAAAATAGTAAAAAAAGTGGCAAAAGGGAAAGAGTCGAGCAACGTGTCTTTAGCTGACCCACTAACAAAGTAAGTTAAGCTTTAGCGCTAGCTAAACAACAACAAACACCGAGTGTGCTGCGTTCAAAACGTGTCTGTAAGTAAACACACAGCCTTACAGCCAGGCAGCTAACACGTCATGCTTTCCCTGTTAAGGATTTCCAACATGTAATGGAGAGTGTAATTGACTTAAAAACAAAACAATAGCAGAATGGGACTCAATCGTTTCAGCTTTAAATCTGTGTCATCATTTCAGATCAGGGGTTCTGATAAACTGTCCAGCTGAGACTCCAGATGTGGAGAGACACATCTGGCCTGAGTGGGATGATGCTGAGGTCACTGAGGAGACCTGGACTGGACCTCCAAACAAATCCTCCAGATCTTGTGTATAATACAAACAAGTTTATTTAGTAAATTGAACTATTTCACAATTTCTTGTCATTTCACATTTGTTTTCTCTTCAGTTATATTTTGAGAATCCTGAGGGGAAACTGCCTCTGCCTTCAGCGTTGAAGGTGCACACGTGGAAGCGTCCCTCAGACTTTATGAAGGTAACTTTCATGCCTATGTAATAATTATATTAATGAAAGAAAACTGTCAGCGTTTTCTTGCTTTAGTGACAACTGTTTCATATAAGGTCATGTTAATTGTTTATTTAGCTGATATGGCCTTGATGACTTTAAATCCACTGATAAACTATTAATCTCGTCACAACAATGAAAACATCAGGTTCTGACATTAATTTGAAGGTTGTTGTGACACATACAACCAATCTAAACATTCATTCTGACCCAACATTCACCTTTTATGACTAAACATACTCCCGGCCATCGCTATTAAAAATATACAGTATATTTTACCCGGTAACAGAATTTTAACGTGTTTGTTTTTTGTTACAACAACAATAATAATAATAAACCAATAATAATAATAATAATAATAATAATAATAATAATAATAATAATAATGGATTTGATTTATTTAGCGCTTTTCAAGGCACTCAAACCACTTTCCATTATTCACACTGATGTTAAGCTATGTATGTGAAATGTGGTTAAGGAGACTCACTTCCTGTCTCCAAATCAAGTTTTAATTGCTTCACTCCTCTTTTTCAGTGCAGTGCTGAGCAATCACTGGAAGCTTCCTGTTATTTTGAATTAGCCCTTGCTGGGTCACATGCTCTGATTCCACTCAAAACCTTTTAATTAGTTTCGTACTAAAGGAGGCTAATCACAAAAGCATTCAGCCTTATAGATGGAAGAAGCATCTCTTTATAATACTTCCATCTCCTGCAGTTTTTCTGAATTGGATCAACATCCCATCATAACAGCATGATGTCACTTTTAGTTTCTTCAAACGAGGAAATAAATTGGTAAACTAAAGCAGCATCTTGGCTGTGTCTGTCTAAATTGAGGAGTAGCATTCTGGTGAGTACCCGTCCTACCCGGTCCAAGTAGGTTGGGTCCATCCTCGACTGCTAAGGCCACAAGTGAGCAGCTGTGAATTTGGATGGTTGAGTCTTCATATTTATTCCCACCACTGCCTCTGCATATGTCTTGTCGCCTTCGTGACAGCACTAAGCAGAAGTTAAAACTAAACTTAGCAGTAATACATGAACTGTATGAGTTGTTTACGAACATTTTTTTTATTAATTTTGACCAAAATATATATATAAAAAAACAAATATGCAACGAAAAACTTTTTATGCCAAATATTTACATACTAATATTTAAAATGGTAATCTTCTACCACTTCCTCCTCCATTATTACTAAAACAAAAGTCTCCCATTCAGCCTACAATGAATCCTTGGATAGCCTTTGCCAGTAAGAATACACCAGACCCGTCCTTGATATTTGGGGAAAACTGGGACACATTTAAAGTTAAAGTCCCATGAGTCGTCACACTCTGGTGAAATTATTTGCCCATCTCCTGGGGGAGCGTTGAGCTGCAGACACAGCCGCGCTCGGGAACTATTTGGTGGTTTAATCCCCCAATCAAACCCCTTATTGCTGAGTTTCAAACAGGGAGGCATTGGGTGCCATTTTTAAAGTCTTTGGTATGACCCGATTGTGGATTTGAACCCACGATCTGCCAGTCTTAGGGCGAACACTCATAACACTAGGCCACTGAGCTGTGTTTTGAGAACGAGTTTTGAATATCCTTCTAATTTGGACAGCCGTGTTGCTTTGCTCTGATATCATTAACCTTAAAATGCGTACTGAGAAGGATGCAGTGTATTGATTAAACAAGTGTTCCACACCTTTAACATCCTTGATAAGATCTTCCAACAGGAAAATATGGTTATGCTTTGTGTTACAATATTGAAGACGTTAAAATGTGTGTGTCATTAAAAGCGTGCTCGATTCTAGGATCCCACTGTGGTTGAAAACCAGATGGATTTTGACCTGTTCTCTCCCAACGCTCATCTGTTTCCTTGTGAGGTTAGTGTTCAGAAAGTTACCTTTTTTTATCAATTCAGTATTAATTCACACTTATTATTTGGATGAGACAAACAGTCTCACCTTTTTTTTATCCTTTCATTTTTTAAGTTGATGAGGTGGCTCATCGGTGAGATCCATGCTGTTTGGAAGTTGAATGACAGCTCGTCTACGCAGCAAGATGGCTGGAAGCCTTGGGAGCACATCTTTTCATTGTGTAAGGTGGTGAAAGGTCACGTTCCACTTTACAACTCTTACGGGAAGTACGTGGTTAGACTTTACTGGATGGTAAGTGTGACAAAAACACATTAATCACAACTGATCCACAGTTTCCTCCGAGTTAGCAATGTTTTGGTGTTTTACTCTAAAATAGAAAGGAAATTCGAAAATGTGGTCACCCTTCCAAAAGTATTTCCTGTTTTGACTATCACACGTTTAGGGCACAGTTGCACGGCATTAAATGGAAGTTTCTCTTTGCAGCAGATCACAAGGTTTAGCAGATGAAAGGAGACTAGGCACGGATGGGGAAGAGGGGAAAGGGTTGCGATGAGAGACTTATCCTCGGAGCTCAAATCAATCAGTCTCACTGCTGTGCCAAAACTGATGTGGCCATGCTGCCTGTTGAATAGATAAGGCTTTAACAGGAGTCAGCTGCTTCTCGAACAGCAAGACCCAAGTTGGATTTTTCCACTTATTATGACCCTGCGAGGAGGCGTCGCTCTGGGAAGGTTTTATTCAAAGCAATGTCATTTATTACGATCCGGTTTCATTTTTACAGATTTACACGCTGCGGCTCCACATTATAGGTCATATTTGGGATACAGCTGGATGTTGTTCAGTGAGTTGCTGTGTTTGTGTTACATGCCACCAATTGCTAAGCAACGGTTGTGTTTTCCGAAGGGAAACTTTCACAACTGTTGGGTTACTAAAATAGCAGAGAAGTCAGGGTCAATTCCCTTTTCTTTTATCTTAAACTGATTCTTGTCTCGCCAAACAAAGATGACACAGTTGTGGGCAACCCTTTCCTGCACTGTAGTACCCTCACCATGTGATCATATCAAGCCCATCTCCACACAGGAGGAAACAATCCCACTCCACTGTCTATGCAACACTGTGCTTGTTCAAACCGTTCTGATAAACAAAGAAGGGTATGTCTGTGAGAAATCAGTCACCTCATCACCTGATGGTGCTAGTTTTCTTTATGAATGGGAAACTCCTCTAAAAGATATACACTGATCTGGTTGCTAAGATACAAATAGGAGTGTAACTGAATTTGATGAGTATCATAGTCATTTTCCATCAATGACTTATTGCTATTTTGCTTATTAGACATTAAGCAGGAATATGACCAATTTCAGATTGGTTTAAGACTCACTTTAAAGGTAAAAATCAAACCTTTACTTTTTAAAGTAACACAGAGCAGTTTCCTGCTCCTCCACCCTACTGGTTGAAAGTGGAATTACAACTACTGTAAACAACCCTACAGCAGCCTGCTGTAGCTAGCGCTAACAATGAGCTAACACTAACATGAGCCAAGTCTTACTAAGTAAGCCACAAATCAAAAAGATCCACACTGTTACTTACAAGTCCATGTAGCAACAAAGCCAGGTCACCATCAGTCCGTGGTTTCATAGCCTTTTTCAGCTTCCCCAGACTAGCGTAGGCTGCGCCGATGTTTACTCCAGTTTTAGCTCTTTGATTTGCCTCCAAAGACATTACTCTCTTACGTTTACTTCCAGGCTTCACCATGATGCTAACAGAAAAAGCAAACTTCTTCTTTTTCTTCTTCTTGTGCTTTTTATTGGCGATCAGCACACTGAAAAAGCTAACTGCACAAAAAATAGCTAACAGCCGTAATGTAGGTATAAGAGCTCCCCCTAGAGCACCTACCCGCTCCACAAAACTGTTAAGTGCAGTATCTGGCCAGCAGAGGGCTGCAGAGTGGTGTCAAATATGAAACTGGTCAAGTTTCTAACCCAAAAATCACTGTTAAAGTGATTTAACAGATCAATGTTAAAGCTCTAGCTTAAAGTTTAAAAAACTATTTAGTGTTACTTTAAAACCACGAAGGGGATGTTAGGTCTACACTCTAAGAAATTAAATGTTGAATTTACTTGACCAAATTATGTCTACTGGTTCTTCACTCTTATATGTTATGTTAAAAGTTACTGTATGTTACTCTTTACATTTAAGCAACTAGGCTTAGTGGAACCAGTTGACATAACTTAGTTAATTAAATTCAACATTTCATTTTTTTGAGTGTAGCTCAGGCATAAATACTAAGAACTTGCTGAGGCTTCCATAGAAAGCGGCGTCATAAACTAATGAAACCTCCATGAATGCTACTGTTTAGCTGGAAGGAGTTTAAACATCAACAGAATAAGGATACCTGTATGAGTATGAATAATAATTTTCACCTAAAAGGTCCATCTAGAAGCTGAACTGTGTGAGAACTGAACATTAGTCCAGCAAGTTCAGAAGACGTTATTTAGAATGGTGAAAGAATAAAAGATAGACCTCATTATTGAGGTACATTTGTCTCGTTTTGCCTTCAGGGTTCTTGGAGGAAGGTAACCATAGATGACTCCATGCCATTTGATGACAAGAACATCCTGCTTCTCCCAGCCTCCACCTGTCAGCGGGAGCTCTGGCCAATGTTACTGGCTAAAGCTCTAATCAGAGTGGCCAACACAAAGTGAGTCACCAAACATTCCAACACAAACAATGGCCGTTTCTCTATACCCAAAGATGCTAGTACGTTTGTGTGTACTTGACAAGTATGATCTTGGCTAGTACAGCTGAAAGTCCGTTCTACCACGTATGGTAGGACAAGGACGGCATTTGGAACAGAACCATACTCTGTTGCATGATGGTTAAAAAACAACCTGACATAAAAATATAAGTCTACTTTGTCCCTTAAATAACAAATAACAATGAATACATATTATCTGTATAATATTTGGTCCACTTTTGATCAAAATCGATAAAATACCAGCATTGAAAGAATAAAGTTAGGTTAAAACCAAGCACACCATTGTTTTTCTTGTGAAATTACCAATAAGTTTGATGTGTCATATGACCCTCTTCCTATTGAAAAAACAAAAGTTGGATCCAAGATGGCCGACTTCAAAATGGCCACCATGGTCACCACCCATCTTGAAAAGTTTGCCCCCTCACATATACTAATGTGCCACAAACAGGATGTTAATATCACCAACCATTCCCATTTTATTAAGGTGTATCCATATAATTGGCCCACCCTGTAGTGTAAAATTATCGACATCAAGGAAGAATAAACCGACGTAACTTTAGAATCTAAAGAAAATATAAAATAAAACTGTAACTAAGCAGTTAAACACAAAATTCTCCACAAAGTGGCGTATTGTGACTACAAACCTTCACTTGACCTAATCACCGCCCCAGGCTGTGTTTGATTTGGTGACAGACGGCGTTCAGCTCAGAGATGGAGAATCATGGCGTGCTTAAAAGCGACTGTTTCAGGGTCCATAGAAGGTCGAGGTATTAATGTTTCATCCTGGAGAGGAGGCAAAGCAGCCTAGTGAATCATTTAAAAGTCATAAAAAAGTTCTTTATACTGAGCTAGAACCATACTTTGCCCAGGTGTCTGCTGGGAATTTCAGAACAGACACCGTCTGGCTGAGTCAGTCACTGAGTTTTATGGGTCCTTCTGTGGAAATGAGTCAAGTTTAATCATTAGATAAGTCAGCATATTGCAAATTACAGCAGTAGTAGGTGGGCATTTTAAGCAAAAACTTAAACATAGATAAAATAACAAAACAAACCTAAAAAAATCAGTGTTTTTTTTTTTTTTTTTCATTTTTGAAACCTTTCTTGACCAGATTAATGATACACTTGAAACAAAGCCAAACGAACACAAATCCCTTCAAATTAACAATACATATTAAGCATTTTAAGTGTTTTGGATGTTTTTGCATGTGTTTGTTTATTTTCAGACTTGTTGAGGAGATGGGCGAGTTCAGCTTCATCCACAATCTCACCAGCTGGATCCCAGAAATCACTCCTATAGCGTAAGTTAGTTAGTGGACTCAGATCTTTAGTTTCCAGTGTTATTTCCTAAAAGGACCCAGCAGTCTGTAAAGACTGAGCTACATCTAGGTTTTGAGCTAGCTCTAATTTTAAAATCTAGTTAATAGGTTTTGGCATGATTCTAACTGAACACTGATAAATGATGGACATTAGGAAACAACATCATTGCATTTATAGTGATTGAATTTATTTATGTCACAAAATGAACTTAGAGCAGCAATCTGAAGTTTCCCCCCTTTCAGGAATTATGTATGATTATTTAGAAATCCCGTAAAGGTGATAGTCTGACCCTGTACTGTGGTATAATGTAGGCAGCACATATATTTGTTTGCAAAGCCCCTTCCCCATCCCATAGAGCCCCATGCAGTGTGAAATGAGTGCCGCTCAGTGTTAGCCAATAGCGTTAGACATTCGCTTACATACTGATTCCCTTTAACGGAAGTAAATAGACTGATGCGGTTGGCGACATTTCTTGTGGACAAGTAACAGAGTTTCCTGCTCCTCCGCCCTACTGGTTGAAAGTGGAATTATAACTACCGTAAACAACCCTGCTGCAGCCTGCTGTAGCTAGCGCTAACAATGAGCTAATGCTAACATGAGCCAACTAATACTAAAATAAACCACAAAGTACAAAGATCCACACTGTTGGACATTAAACATTATTACTTACAAGTCCAGTAGCAACAAAGCCAGGTCACCATCAGTTTGTGATTTTGTAGCCTCTTTTAGCTCCCTCAAACTAGTGTAGACTGCGCCGATGTTCACTTTGGTTTTAGCTCTTTGCTTCACATCCAAAGACATTACTCTCTTATTTTTTATTTCCAGGCTCCGCCATGATGCCAACAGAAAAAGCAAACTTCTTCTTTTTCTTCTTGTGCTTTTTATTGATGATCGGCGAACTGAAAATGCTAACCGCTAGCGTTACAGCTAACAACCATAATGCAGGTATAAGAGTGCTCCCTAGAACACCTACCCGCTCCATAAAACTATCTATGGGGTTTGTTCAGCAAAGTGGTGTCAAATATGAAACTGGTCAAGTTTCTAACTCAACAATCAGTGAGACCAATGTTAAAGCGCTAGCTTAAAGTTTAAAAACTATCTGTTGTTACTTTAAAATATATAACTATGAATAAACAGCATAAGGTGAGAATAATATTTGTAAAACAAAGGGTTTTAGCTCTGTTGGACGGCTATAGGTGTACGTTCACAAACGAGAGTAGTGATCAGGGAAGTAGGGAGAGAGTCTTAAGGTGCGATATATTTTTTCCGCCTCTGGATGGCGCCCTCTGAGAACAAACTCCAGATTCCTGCTTTAAGTCAAAAACTGAAACACTTCAAGCTGAATGTTTGTTTTGGAAAGAAACGAAAGTGAAACTGTTTTGCCTGAAACTGATCACATTCTCTTTTACCCCTTTCAGGTCTGAACACTCAGGAAAAATCTGGGATTTCCTTCAAGACACCATTCCTAAATTTACACACCAGGATGAGAGTTTGACGGTGACGAATCCTGACATGTTAGATGCAGCTGCAGGGACGGATTCCTGTCTAAATGAACCAGGTCCAGACGGCACCACCACTAAACACAAACATCCTCGATAGGCTTAAACGTGATAAAACAAACACAGTTATGAATAACTGAGCATTTTAAATGCATGCTATGCTTCTATGTGTAAATACTAGGTTAGTTAAACAAGTTTTCCATTTTTTGTTGTTAAATTTCTTCAGATGTCTATTATTTGGAGTCGTATTTGTGATTTGTGGTCATTAGCCTTCTACTTGCTGAAATGAATACGTTATTTGTTGCATCGTCTCCTTCTGCAGTCATAACTATACCAATGAATAATTTTTACTTTTGCAGAACAGCTGCAGAAATCTAAAATTTGCATGCTATGGAGATAACAAAAGGTTAATGCATATATGGTGCACCATAAATAAACCAGCAGAGGGAGCAGTGTAAGGGCTAACTGGAGTGGTTTTCTGATAAAAGCGACATTTTCAGGATATTTTCAGGTCATAATAGTGCTATGGAGGTCTTTTCAATACCTTAAAATTGTTTTAAAGAGGATTTAAATGCAGTCTTTAGGACTACATTCTCCAAGCCAACGAAGTCATTAAGATGGAAAATTGTTAGTAAACAGAAAACATGCAGGAGAAAATATAATTTAGACCTTTTGTTCCTTATTATCTGCAATGAAAATCAAAATTCCTTCTCTTTCTTTTCCTTTTCCATCCTGGTTTTCCTGGAATCCCTCTTGTATGTAATAATTCAAGCGCTGATATTAACATAAAGCAGTGGCGCGCATGTGTAAGTGGGATTACTTCAGAATATTTTACCCTTCAGGAAAATGCACCGCCTGGTGTTTCCATAAACATAAAAAAGGGGGAAACAAACATTTATTTGTCTGTCTGTGCTACGGCGCTCTGTAATAGCTTATTGAAACGCATAAATAAACATTCAGCATTAGAAGCTGTTAAATATTTTAATGTGCTGTCTTTATATTAGCCTAGCAGCACTCTCATCTCCTCTCACAGGCCTGTCAAACTGGTTTTTCATGTTTCTTGGCTCACGTGTTTATTCTCAGTATGTTTTAAAATGCACTTGGGGTCCAAACCCCCTTCATGGTCTTGATATAAATAAGCCCTGTTGCATCCTGCAGGGCTATATTTACTCTGATTGGACACTTTTTGTTGGGTTTACTTTGGATATTCCAGTTTCTCACTAATGGTGTTGCTTTGCTAATTTCAGACACACCATATGTTTATGTGTGGAATCTCCCTCCTTCAGCTCCTCTGATTTTCTTCTTTCTGTGATTTTCAGGAGTGGTATGTGCTAGCTTCTACCCTAGACACCTGGATGACGGTGGCTATGATTATGGCCAAATGGTATAAATTTAATATTTTTCTGCTTTCAACAGAAACTCTAAGTATGATTATTGTAGAAAAAAGTTTTAAAACTGCAGTTTTTTTTGTTCCTGACTGAGTTCTACGACGATTATGTCTTCGTGGTTTTACAGGCAGAGTCCTCAGAAATGTTACGCTGCTACGGCTTGTGCCTGCTGCATAGCCATGTTGTCCTTTTGACTCAAACCCGTGCGTGCCCGCTGGAGCCGCCGCCAAACCCCCCCGATGTTCCCAGATGGAAACTCGATCATCCACAACGCAAGAAGGTCCAGGTCTTCTCTGAACCACAGGGTGGGTGAAACTGAAAATGAAGCTGAAAAATGCCGAAAAATGCTGTGCTTAGAAATGAAATGGTGGTGAGGTGGATCTGACAAGAATATATCAACCAAATAATTAATTATACAATATGGCGCTAGCTCAGGCATACAAGCTGATTTCTGACTAAAAAAATCAGATCTGATCAAACCGTGTTGGCATGGTGTGTGAAGTTTTTTCCTCTCGGTGATCTATTGTTTTTTTTTTTGTTTTTTTTACAGTGTTGCATGTGTCAAAACCAGAGCAGTTCATTGAGGTTGCCAGCCCTTTTCTTTTCTACGGTGTTAACAGCAGCAGTGATTCTGTCCCAGAGCTGTATGTAACATTGCATGGTCTAAATGTAATAACCTACATTATTTACATAAACGTCTGCTTTCTGCAAAGGCTTTGGTTTTTGATCATTGATGATGGAATATGATGCTCTTTGGAGTTTATTGCATCTGATGATGTTTGTTTGTCAGAGATGCCAAGAAGAGAACAACACAGAAGTCCTTCAGAACCAGTTTGGCGTCCATTACTGAGGCAGATGAAACAGAGTATCAGGTGAGCCTTCAGCCTGATGAATCAGATTTATATAAACTGATTCACACAGGAAGAGTTTTATTATATTCACTTTCAAACAAGTAGCGTAAGGAAATGGTTTAGAGAAAATCCTGTAGATATTCATAAAGATCTGATTCATTTACGTTGTTTCATTTTTCAGAAAAAAAGTCAAACATATGCTTTTGTTACTTCTTTCATTGTTTCCTTGTTCCCTCACACCTCAGTATGGGGTGCCATTTGTCAAGTCAAATAGTCATAACTTAACAGCAATATTTTGGGTTATTTAGACTATCATGAGAGAAAAAAAATCATATTTTCACCATGTTATTCATACATTTAGAAATGTTAAGGTTCTAAAATATTAAATATTTAGATAGCAAGCTAAATATTTAATTTAGAGTCAAATATTTATTTTACTAACTAAATAATAAATATTTAGTTGGTAAAATAAATATTTAATTCACTAACTAAATATTTAATTTGGAGCTAAAATATTTAGCTCCAAATTAAGTGTTTCTTTTCAAAACTAAATATTTAGCTAAATATTTATTTTGGAGCTAAACATTTAGTTAGCAAAATCAATATTTAGGTTTAGCCCCAAATTAAATATTTAACTGAGATCTTAATATTTATTTTGGAAAATAAATAATAAATTTGGAGCTAAGTATTTAGTTTGTAAAATAAATATTTAGTTTGTAAAATAAATATTTAACTCTAAATTAAATATTTAGCTTGCTAACTAAATATTTAATATTTTAGAACCTTAACATTTCTAAATGTATGAATAACATGGTGAAAATATGATTTTTTCTGTCATGATAGTCTAAATAACCCAAAATACTGCTGTTAAGGTATGACTATTTGACTTTACAAATGGCACCCCATATAAACTCTTTAAGTATGCAGCTAGAGGCCGATCATTTGAGCTCTGTGTGTGTCAGTGACAGCAAGGCTGCCATCGCCCGGTCTCAAAGTCACTTCTGTTATTTCCTAGTCAGGCCACTGCTGACCAGAGGCACATTTGGACTAAAGACAGAACCAGCTCAGAAAGGGAAATGCTGGGGGGGGGCAGAGGTCCAGAGCAGCAGTTCTCCAGAGATGAAGACAGAAGTAGAGATGGAAGCAAAGCAGGGACAGTTCGGCAGGGCGAGATAAAAGCAGAGCGAAGGGAAAGGGGGAGGGGAGATTTCAGCTGTGTGACGGTAGTGAACGGGCCGCGTGGGTTTCATCCAGAGAGAGGTCGCGCACTGTGCTGATGAAAAAAGCAGCGCAATTAGATGGTGAGCCATCAGCGTCTGTGTCTCTTGGGGGGCTTCATTATCACACTTCACTCCTAGAATATAGAGGAAAGTGAGTCTATATTAATCACCCTCTTGTGTAACTGTGACCAGTTATATAGCAGTCAGGTTAGAGCGGTGGAGAAGCGCCAAGCCGATCACTTTATGTGTCAGACTTTATCCGTTTGTGTCATATGTGTGACCCTGCTGCTCACAAACACACGGTGGGTCACGTGCTGAGGAACTTGTGAATCAAGCAAGTATGATTTTTGCTGTTTCTGGAAGCCTGACAGAATCGAGCTGAGGGAGGTGTTGTCACATGACATCTCTAATACCCTCAGTAGCCTACTCACCTCACAGTGTGTGGGCTAAACTATTAAATCCTAGCAGCAAATACCTGCTTTAAGTGAGAATGCAGGTCATTTCTCCAGAAAGGATTACATATGAAAACTAACGGGTTTAAATGTGCCCTTTTCTACATTTTGCTTCTAGAAAATGATCGTAGGGGGAAAAAAAACGCTGTCTCCTCTGAAAGCAGCAGCTGAAAATCCCAGGGGCCCTCTGTGCAGAATCTATCAGTCTCAATGTCCCCTCTCCATGCAGACCGACAAGACAAATAGTCTCATGAAATCGTACGCAGCGGGAGCACAGAACGTCTTGTGTCTTGGAGCTTGACTGAAAGATTTGTGCACACAAACATGTGCATGCTGACATTTTTGTTGCAGGAAAGCTCTTCTACAGAGGCAGAGAGGAGGTCAAGTGTGCCTCCCAATCACAATGCCTCTTTCCGTCTGTCTGAGTCTCTGGGTACTTATTTGAATAAGCAGTGACTCACATGCAGCCACACACACACACACACACACACACACACACACACACACACACACACACACACACACACACACACACACACACACACACACACACACACACACACACACACACACACACACACACACACAGTCTCTCTCTCTGAGTCATCAGAGAGTCTTGGCAGGGGTTGCCTTGAAGTTACACAACACAAAGACCGAATTCTTGTTCAAAGCTGAGTAAACTGTTGGACATTCACCAGGAATTTTTATTTTTTTTTCTCAAGAGAGCTCTGTTTGACATAAACTTTGGATGAATGGACCTGGAGGGACATTCTGATAGCTGAGAGGTGCACTTTGATACGACCTCAACTCTTATTTTTAGATCACAAAATCCATCATTTTATGTGGATCTATTTATCTGGATCCAGTCCAAAACCAACGATCCCCAAATGCTTTTAGATTGGATGTGAAGTAAACAAAATGCAACAGGCCCAATAAAATGCTCTAAAGATATTAAAAACAACCAGCAGGAAACCTTTAAAATGACTAACATACTAATTCCTCATGTGTTACATGTAAATAAAGTAGATATTAGCTTGTGTGTTTGTTTAGCAGGAGAGGAGCAGCTCCCGTCAAATTAGACCGGGTGCCACTGCTAAGCAAAAGTGGCGCGGCCTCGCAACTGGCAAGAAAATACAAGAGGGAGGAAGCAAATCTCTCGCAGTGGTACTCTGTCAGCAACTCACAGTTCATGCATCTCTCTCTCTCTCTCTCGCTTTTCTCTTTTTTCACGCTCTCGTTGTCCCCGTAGGATACAACAAAGGACGAGATAAAGGACAACGTTCCCATCTACACTGGTAAAAGCTCTTCCCGTGCAGCGCTTCCAACATCTGAAAGAGAAATTTGTACGCTCGCTTTTGCCTTATGTGTCAAATATTTGACTACCAAAACGAAAAGCACTCATTAATTACGTCTTGTTGGCAGTGGACAAACATTTCAGAGATCCCTGTAATCGGTTGGCCTAAACAGAGTCAGTGCCACGTTGCTCAGTTGGTACGATTCATGCATTTGCATCCATTTTCCCGTCTCTCTTTGGGCTGAGATCTTTTCAAGAAGATAGGTCTAAAATTATGCTTTGTGACACCGAAGCAATTCTCTGCCTTTTCTCTGCCCCCGTTTAGTTGCTTAGTAACACCTGCAATTTGAGTTAGCAGACCACCATCGCTGAGCGGCAGAGACGCTGGCCTTTGCCACCTCGGCTTACTGATCAGAATTTTGCCTCAAGTAGAGCTCGGGGGCAGACTGCGTGCACATGTGTGTGTTTTAGGGGATGGAGTGTGTCTGTGTGCATATGTCTATGACTTTGCGCAGCATGCATGGAGATAGTAGGAGTCTGAGTGGGAGTCTTGATGTGCATGTGCACTTACACTATGCCGTTGTGTGGGAATTTGGCTAGTTTGGCTCACTGTAGTGGTTTGAGTCTAGGATAACTTGCTGTGAGTCACAAGCATTTTGTTACTTTCAGCATTTTTTGACATGAGAGATCTCACTGGCAGCTCTTTTTCCATTAGGTACCAGGCTCCACATGAAAAGAACCAATTAGTTGATACTAAGCTTGAAAAGAACCCATTCTTTCCTGTATAATTTTTTAGAGAATTTTAATTTAACAACATATTATATAGAATAAAATCTATCTTATAATCTAAATAAAAATATGTAAATATTCATTATAAATCAAACAACCAAACAACCAACTAATCATTTATTTCTAAATCACCTTCTACAACCTAAGCAGAAGCCCAAGGTGCTGAATACAACCAGTAGGTAACAATAATAAAAACAGTACAAATTTAAAAACCAATAAAAAGAGCATAACCTCTACTGCACACTGGAAGCATCAGCGGTGCGGAACGACGCTGCTTCAAATAGAATCCATTAAAGTCTGTGTGGTTTATGCAAACCAGCTGCGATGCAGCAATTTCCAGGTGCATCCCAGAAGTGGCACGCAGCGCCATGCCACTAAAGATAAGATCGGGTTCTATTTTTGCCGCGAGCCACTTCTGGGATGCGTCAATATCCGCAGTTAACATAGGGCTAAACAGGAAATCACATGCGGTTTCAGTGTAAAATGTCTGGTAATTTTCTTCTTTCCTTCTTTTGGTTTAATGGCGGATGGCATAAACAAACCGTGATCTTTGAAGTCTCGAGGGATTTTGTGATCTCACGAGTCCAGCGAGGAGCGCAGCGGAAATTCTCCTGGTGTGCACTGGCAAGCAGCGAAAATCGCAAGTAAACCGTTCCGCTGCCCTTCCGCGACGCTGATGCTTCCAGTGTGCAGTAGGCTTAAGACAATCAAAATCAAGGCAGTGTTGCAATCCTCAATGCTGAAATGGCCTGAACATATAAATGGGCGGGACTTAAAAACCAGGAGAGAAGGCGCCTGCCTAACAATCAAAGGCAACTCATTCCAGAGCGTTGGAGTCAAAATTGCAAACGCACGATCCCCCTTCGATCTGCACCTAGAAGGCGGGACTATCAACAACTCCCACTCAGCCGAGCGGAGAGAGCAGGACGGGTCTGTGAAGCAGTGCTGAGAGATAAGATGGAGCGGTGCCTTGAAGGGCCCTATATGCAAGTAAGAGGATTTTGAATTTTGCTCTATACTGCACCGGAAGCCAAAGTAGTTCTTCCAGCACCGGAGTGATATGTTCCCAGCGTCTAGTGCCTGTCAAAAACCTGGCAGCTGATTTCTGAACAAGCTGGAGGCGTGCAACCGTGCCCTGACTCAGACCGATGTACAAGGCGTTATAGTAGTTGAGTCTAGATAGGACCAAAGCATGAATGACTAACTTTAACTAAAGAAACTTCCTTCCAGATACACCGACTCTCGGTAAGAGTTTTGTATCTACGGAAATCACAAACCCGCAGAGGACCAGCTGGGTGGACCTTGATGACTTTGCAAAAGCTTTTCAGTGAGACACAATTACACATGCAGATTTGATCCTAGTTGCAAAAAGATTTACACAAGATTAGAATAGCTTAAAAAATTTTTTTCTTTTCCTTTAGGACTCTGGTGGTGTTCCATAAACCACACACCTACACTCATCAGGTCCACAAATCCAGTTTTAAGGTACAGAATGTTTTGGGGGAATATCAAAGTTTTGATTTATGTTTCCACCCCCGTTATTTCTAGTGTTTGTGCTTTAAAGCTGACTCTTGCCTGTAGAGCTCTGTCATGTCCACAACCACAGAAGTAACAGGCTGGACTGAACTGACGGGAGAAAACCCTGAGGTCTGAATGCAAACACACAAAAACACACTTAGAGACCAAGAGTTGAGTGGATCTTCATTTTCACGCTCTTGTTTTCTCTAAAATATTACCTCTGACTAAATCCATCTTTAATTCTTAACTCTCCCATTCCACACCCCAATGCTACCCCTCTCATCAGTTTGTCATTTCTGCTCTTGCTGTTGTTTCATTCTGCGTCAGCTTTTGAGCCAAGAACAGTTTTACTGTGTGTGTGTGTGTTTTCCTGCAGAGTGTGACGGTGAAATGCTCCAACTACCTGTGTGTGGACAGCCTGCAGCCTTCCCAGATCCTCATCAGTTTTTCTGCTCTTCTTAAATGTGTGGAAGCAGGTGAAGAGAGAGAGATTTATCTTTAGCGTATGGAGCTACGTGATTAGTGTAGAGTTTAACCAGACTCTTGTTTTAGCCCGTTTTAGCGTTAGCAGGGCTGTGCTAGAGTGCTGGATTCCCCCGGTTTCAGATGCTTCCCTGCTTGAAAACTGCAGATTTGATTAAAACGAGTGATTAGCAGCTCCTGCAGAACCTGATGAAGTAGTTAGAATCATAGATATCATATATATCACAAGATGCCTTACCTGCGCTGTTTGTCAATTGGACGAATAACCTTACACGGCGGCCATCTTACTAGCGACAGCTGCTCCCTTTCATAACATTGGTGTCAATGGTGCATGTACTATTTAAATAACTCTAACTTGCTCAATTTTCAACCGATTTTCAAACTGTTTGGTTTGTTATAAACGCCAGAGATGTGGCTGTGAAATATGATGGGTTTGGCCCGTTAATTTCCATCCATCCATCCATTTTCTCTCGCTTATCCGGAGTCGGGTCGCGGGGGCAGCAGCTTAAGGAGGGAAGCCCAGACCTCCCTCTCCCCAGCCACTTGGGCCAGCTCCTCCGGGGGAATCCCAAGGCGTTCCCAGGCCAGCCGAGAGACATAATCTCTCCAGCGTGTCCTGGGTCTTCCTTTGGGTCTCCTCCCGGTTGGACGTGCCCGGAAAACCTCACCAGGGAGGCGTCCAGGAGGCATCCTAATCAGATGCCCGAGCCACCTCAACTGGCTCCTCTCGATGTGGAGGAGCAGCGGGTCTACTCCGAGCCCCTCCCGGATGACCGAGCTTCTCACCCTATCTCTAAGGGAGAGCCCAGCCACCCTGCAAAGAAAACTCATTTCGGCCGCTTGTATTCGCGATCTCGTTCTTTCGGTCACTACCCAAAGCTCGTGACCATAGGTGAGGGTAGGAACGTAGATCGACCGGTAAATTGAGAGCTTCGCCTTTCGACTCAGCTCTCTCTTCACCACGACAGACCGGTACAACGCCCCCATCACTGCAGACGCAGCACCAATCCGCCTGTCGATCTCACGCTCCACCCTTCCCTCACTCGTGAACAAGACCCCGAGATACTTAAACACCTCCACTTGGGGCAGGACCTCGTCCCGTTAATTTAAAAATGTTAAATTATGTCCTATCAAGCCTATGTGTTATAAGGTATGTAATAATGTAAACCGTTGGTAAATCCGTTAATATTTCATTGAGTTAAGAGTGTTTTTGTGTAAGTTATCGCTCACCCTCCATCTGCTACCATTGCAAGCGGAGTGTCGGCTGTCGCTAGTAAGATGGCCGCCGTGTAGGGACGCTGTCGACTCCCAGTTAAGGCATCTAGCGATATATATGATATCTATGGTTAGAATCAGGTGTGTCTGAGCAGGGACATAACAAAAACATTACTTGTTACAGGCTATTTGTGTGCACCTGCGCGGTATGAGGTGGGGCTTTAGGCTCCTTTGTGAAGGGGAGGGAGGGGGGAGTGAGGTCGGGAGCTATAGGCACTCAAATTTCAAAATCTCCTCCTCTCCTTGATGACGCCACGCTATGGACTCCAGCTTTAAAATAAAAATATTTGGCGAGTAGATATAAATACGCATGCATATGTCTGAAAATGTACGGTTTTTACAAACATAACGTTAAACTATGCAACTAATACACTTTTTTTACACAAAAGAGAAAATGTCTGGAGTTTGTAGACCTGCACAACTATCGGTGCAGCCGTTCTCCTGGACAAGTGTGTGCTCCCAGCTGCCAGTTGTCACCATCCAAACCACCAGTGTGAAGGCAGCTATTCTCAACATCCCTGCGGGGTAGGACAACACCCACACAGACTGACAGATATGAAACCAGAAGCTTTGATCTAGTTTAACAGGATTACTGTATGATAATGAGCTTTTTATTTTTGTTTTGTTAACACCTTTAATGAATCCACCATACTGATTCGTGTTTTATATTTCTGCATTCTTATCAAAGATTTGCTGATTTTAACATTTTGTTTTCCTACGTTCATTTCTCTGACCTTACGTCTTAAAGTGATTTTTTTAAGATATTTGTCCACCACAGCTGCTCTAAGAAGCTGTAAAAAACAAAAAAGCATCTGTCCCAGTCTCTATTAATGGGAGTCACATGGCCTAGAAGCAGAGGGCCTAGTTTCTGGGGTCAGGTGGAGGTGTGCAGCAGTGCAGTTACCACTGAGCCATAATCACACTCAGATAAAATGTCCCATGGTGCTTTCTGAAGGAGAAACTAGCCTTTGGCAGCATTTGGTATGAATGCTCGTGTGTTTTGTTTTCTACCTTCATTCTCTGCTCTTTTATACTATCGAGAAAGTTATTTTCTCTCCTTTTTTCCTCCCGTTCCCCTTCATTTCTTTCTGCTGTACATCTCCAGCTCCAGCCTTGCACCGCCTCAGCTCTCATCCATCTGGTTAGACTGTGATGGCTGAATTATGTAAATGTAATGGGCCATGGTTGTGGGGCTCCACTCTCTCAAGCCTGATCAGCTCTCCTGAGCTCAGCTCGGCTTCTGTAGGCAGACATAACCCACTAAGGACCAGTTAGAAACCGTCCTGTCTCCCAAAAAGTTCAGACTCAGTGGAAAATATAAATAAATCTACAGATCTTCAAAGCTTTTGAAGCACTATTATTATGTTAAAAGAATATAAAGGAAATATGTGAAACCATTTAGTGTTGGTTAACTATTCCTCAGTTTAAATGACATTTTTGCAACATATGTGATCAGATACCGTCTTAAACTCACAAAAAAACTAATTTTAATGTTCCTTTGAAAAATACCCTATTATTCACACAAAACACTTTTGTTTTCCTTCTTAATGCTCAGATGTTTATACTACACTGACCAAAATAAAAGGTCACACACTCTTTTCGATGGACCACCTTTAGCTTGGATTACGTCACACATTCACTGTGGCATTGTTTCGATAAGCTTCTGCAATGTCACCAGATTTATTTCCATCCAGTGTTGCATTAATGTTTCACCAAGATCTTGCACTGATGATGGTAGAGTCTGACCGCTGCACAAAGCCTTCTCCAGCACATCCCAAAGATTCTCAGTGGGGTTCAGGTCTGGACTCTGTGGTGGCCAATCCATGTGTGAAAATGATGCCTCATGCTCCCTGAACCACTCTTTCACTATTTGAGCCCGATGAATCCTGGCATTGCCATCTTGGAATATGGCCGTGCCATCAGGGAAGAACAAATCCATTGATGGAATAACCTGGTCATTCAGTATATTCAGATAGTCAGCTGACCTCATTCTTGGAGCACATCCTGTTGCTGAACCTAGACCTGACCAACTGCAGCAACCCCAGATCATAGCACTGCCCCCACAGGCTTGTACAGTAGGCACTAGGCATGATGGGTGCCTCTCTTCTTACCCTGATGCACCCATCACTCTGGAACAGGGTCCATCTGGACTCATCACACCAGTTTTTAATAATGCGTTGGACAGTTCTGAACCCAGTTTTAGTCGTTTCTGCAATCTCCTTAGATGTTTTCTCTGCTTGATGCATGCCAATGATGTGACCCTTCTCAAACAGACGAACATCTTTTCCACGACCACCAGATGTGTCTTTCCACATGGTTGTTTAAGAAATAAGAAGCAACTAAAAAAAAATCACCCATGCAGTAATTATCCAATAGGAGGCTCCTTCTTATTTGCTTAGTTAAATCCAGGTGGAGACTTTTTTTGACCAGGCCGTGTGTCTTATATTGTGCCGTAAACATGGATTACGTAGATGTCCTGAGGAAAAAAACTTTTTTTGTCTCTGTTCCTATCAGGCGTCATTTGTTCTGCGTCAGTATTTTTGCCCCGTTTGGCTACAACATCCACCTATGCAGCAAGACAGCGTTCCTCTTAGCAGACGAAGACACCATCATCCCACACTTCACTAAGGTGAGCAGATCACACGGTTATTAGCTGGTGATGATGGCTTCTCCACGTGGTTGGATTTATTGTACTACGGTTTTATTTCACCTCAAACCTGTTCGTCTCGCACTAGAAAAACAAATAGTTTTTTCTTTTAACAGGAAAGTGATTGTTTCACTCAGCAGGCCTTCAGCATATTTAGGGCTCTGTCCAGAGTGGTGGCTGCCTTTAGCAATGAGCTGGAGCTCCCAGCTCTCAGAAAGGCTCTGGAGGAGACCTACTGTCCCCCAAACATCTACACCAGCAGAGGAGCAGAGGAACACACCAAGGTAGTGGGCTCGTGATTGCACACTCATTCAGCATACATTGACTCACGGTCTTAAACAAACTGCACATTTCCATATGATCCGCTCTATTTGTGCAAAAGTGGCTAAAAATAGATTTTTTTCTTGTCTAAACTAGAAATTAGTGGTGCAATTGTGGTTATTATCATCTTTGTGCAATTTGTCATATTGTTTTATTCTTGTCTTCTGCTGCAGACGATTCATATTATCATGCTCATTTTGTAAAAACGTGTGTGTGTGTGTGTGTGTTGGGGACAAGCTCTTTACCTCAGCAGTTTACCACATGATCTATGAGGCTTTGGGCAGAAATCTGACGACAGAGGAGCGCTTTGCTGCTCTGGCCCTTACTGCTGACCTTTCACACCTGACGTCACACGCTGAAGAGGTTCCACTCAGTCGTAAGTCCTGTCTGTGTGTTTTCTATTTCATTTTGTTATCTGTGACAACAAGTACATTTTAACAAGATGAGCACTTTCCACTTCTATCTAAAATTCTGCTGTTTCCTTATCAGTATATACAGTAGGGTTAGGGTTAGTATATACAGTAGGGTTAGGTTTTGTAAATACAGTATGGTTAGGGTTTGTAAATACAGTATGGTTAGGGTTAGTATATACAGTATGGTTAGGGTTAGTATATACAGTATGGTTAGGGTTAGTATATACAGTAGGGTTAGGATTAGTGTATACAGTAGGGTTAGGGTTAGTATATACAGTACGGTTAGGGGTAGTAAATACAGTATGGTTAGGGTTAGTATATACAGTATGGTTAGGGTTAGTATATACAGTAGGGTTAGGGTTAGTATATACAGTATGGTTAGGGTTAGAGTTAGTATATACAGTAGGGTTAGGGTTTGTAAATACAGTAGTGTTAGGGTTAGTATATACAGTATGGTTAGGGTTAGTATATTCAGTAGGGTTAGGGTTAGTAAATATAGTATGGTTAGTATATACAGTATGGTTAGAGTTAGTATCAACAGTATGGTTAGGGTTAGTATATACAGTAGGGTTAGGGTTTGTAAATACAGTATGGTTAGGGGTAGGGTTAGTATATACAGTAGGGTTAGGGTTTGTAAATACAGTATGGTTAGAGTTAGGATTAGTATATACAGTAGGGTAAGGGTTAGTAAATACAGTATGGTTAGGGTTAGGTTTAGTATATACATTAGGGTTAGGGTTAATATATACAGTATGGTTAGGGTTTGTAAATACAGTATGGTTAGGGTTAGTATATACAGTAGGGTTAGGGTTAGTATATACAGTACAGCTGTTACTACTAGTGGATCAAATGTCTCTTTGACACCTGCTGTATCAAAATACTTTATAAAGAATGATTCTTTTCACCGTTATTAATATCAGGTATTTCTTTCATATGTTTTGTCACAGTTTTATATCTACACCCACCACTTATGTTGTCTTTTGTTCTGTCTTTGTGTTGTTAGAGGAAAATGAAGACTCAAACCAGTCAGAAATCAGGACAAACAGCCAGCCTGTGAACAACAAAGACCAGTCTGCTGCCAGCTTACAGGCTGAGGCAAAAAGGGAGATCCTTAACGCCACAGAACCTGGTAAACACGTGCTTGAGTATGGTGATAAAGTTTTATTTCCAGAAGCATTTGATGTTATAATTGTTTGACATAATTAGTGAAGATTTTGACTAAATAATACCCTCAAAAATACTTTTGGATCCACTTTAAAAATATGTTTCACCTGCATGTTATTAAATGTCTGAAGTAGGGATGCTTGATATTGGCTTTTTAACCGATATCCAATATTCCGATATTGTCTGACTCTTAATTTCCAACACCGATATATGCTGTCTCCCTCTCATAAAAAAACATTTTAGGTTACTAACATCACATATCTCCTATCATGCATGCTTAATATTTAAACCTTTTTTGTGCAAAATGAAAACTGCTTCAATTTAAGTTAGTAACAGGAAAAGTGCCATATTTATTTAGTCTCCAACAGCGGAATCTCGTTCTCCCTAAGCTAAGATGTGTATTAGTCAGTAATATGTTTTTTATTTTTCTATATATTGCAGACATGGTGATAAAATATTTATAAAGATCTTCAGATAAGAAAAACAAGCCTTGGGTGAAGATTCTTGTTTTGTTTTTGCTAGCTGGTTAGCTACATGTAGCTACATGCAGTGAGGCAAATTTCTACTTCACAAGTTGTGCCAAATCAACTAAACTATCTCAAGAAATTTACATGAAATCTGTCATATTTTGACATTTTAAGAGAGAGGAGATGTAGCTGAATAGTTTGATGTATAATATTTGTACGGTATGTAAAAGTTGGGTCATTAAAACCAATACTGATATTTTCCGATATTACATTTTAGTGTCAATATCGGCCGATATTAATTGTAGAGCGATAATATCGGACATCCCTACTCTGAAGACAAACAACATCCACCAACAACCCTTTTTCTTCTTGTATTCATTATTTAATTTAGGTGATATTATATATTGATCATTATTACAGAAGAAAAATAACGGTAATCGCAGAAAGAGAAAAAATAGGAGTGAAGCCACAGAGACGATGAAGAGCTTGCAGGAATGTCTGAACGGCTAAATTGAGACATGAAGATGAAGAGGTTTTTTTTCAGCAACGTTTTATTTAAAAAATGCATTGCAATTATTGTCTGTGCTGCAGCTGGTTCAGGAGGACACTCTGGACGTAACAATTCTGTTTATCGCTAATGCCCGAGGCTAACTAGAAGAACTCCCGGCACAACAGCTGTTTTGCTTAAATGTCGCCTATTTTTAAGTTTCAGCTTCATTTAAGATGTTCAGAAACTGAATATCATTACAGAATCCATCTACTTAACATTCTGCAAGTGGTTGTTTCTCATTAGCATAAGGAAACATAAAGTCTGAAGTTCCTGACCTACATATAAAACTGGTCTGTCATAATGCATTTGTCTCAAATTTAACATGACATAAGTAAGAATGCATACTCCAAAAGGACAGCTCTACAAACAACAGCACAAAATACAATTCTCTACTCATGTTTCTTTTGGTTCACCACAACACATGCTGCTTTTCTTTTTTTATTTATTTTTTAATGGTAGCTGCTGTTGTCTGTCTTCATGTTGTCCAGGATCAACAGAGAATCTACGAGCATCCAAGATCCTTTCAGACATGTGGCGAAACATCCAATCAGATGCAGAAAAACATGCCGTCTCCTTGCTACGGTAAACAAAGGACACTGTTTTGTAAGCTGCACTTTGCACATAGCAAGTATTTTGAAACACAAATGTTATTATTTAATGAGAATATTAGGAGTAGTAGTCCTAGTGCAGTCCAGTGCCAGCGCTGCGGTCATTGCATGTCGTGCACTTAGCTTCTCTCATGCACTGCATGCTCCCTCTCCTGATTGTGGCAGCCTGTGGGGTCCATGCAGGAGGCATTTTCCACATTGTGTTCCATCTTCTCCCAGTGGTACCATCTGCTGTTTATACTCTCCCCGTTCCAAACAGCTAGCAGCGTCTGCCGAACGACCTGCCGCCTGGGGAAGCATGTTAGTGCATTAACACCAAAAGCTGTGTGTGTGTGTTCCTGCGTGTGTGTGTGTGTGTGTGTGCGTGTGTGTGAAAACAGTCATTTTTGGATGTTGCAGACCTTTGAGCGTGTTCTTGTCTGAATTGACAGAAATGTCCACTTGATCTGAGCTGAGAGGCAGAGTCCATATCCTAATGTGTGTTTAGTGTTTTTATCTCATTTCTTTGACTTTCAGCTAAATTAGAAAGAGTTTTACATAATTTTTTTAGATGTTTTTATTTGGTTTAAAGTTTCTGAAGATCTTCTTACCTTGTGTGCTTTCTTCAGCTGCTTCGTTAACAGGTCTGTGAATAAAGTGGAACTCTGCCCTGGTCTGAAGGAAGAGTGCACCAGAATCTCCTTTGTCGATTACACCATCTCTCCCCCAGAGACAACTAGCTCTTGGCTTTTGGTCTTCAGGTTAGAGAATACACGTTTGGCTTGTTGAGTTTTATAAAACCACAAGTTTATCTTTTATTGATTTGTTTTGAATGTTTGCATAGACAGGTGTTCCTTTTTCCTAAAGAGATGCTGCTGACTACCAGAGTTTTCTGCCCACTCCGCCGCTGCCGGCTGCACATCGTGAACAACGACACCGGAGAGGAGCTGGAGAAGCTCAGAGGGTCGACCTACGTCTTTAAGCCCAACCAGGTCTAACTTGAACGGATAGATCCTAAAAAAATTCTAAAGTAAATTTAGTGAAATTGGATGTTTTCATTACAGGACGGTTACACCTTCGTGGCAGAGGCTGTTGTCAGTCGTGAAGTAGACTGGGATAACGCCAAGTGGAGAATGATTGGCTCGTATGAATCGCTTCCAAAAGTGTCCCCTAAAACTCCAGTTGATGCGTTCTTTGTGAAGGAAGTCCAGGGTTATTACATTCTCGATGCTGATGATGTCATATGCCGGTAAAAAACAGTTGTTTTAAAATAACTTTCACATTCTCTGTAACATTATGCAAAACTAAATGTATTTATATAAACCGTTTTACAGTTGCATTGTTAAAGTAGCCGCAGATACCGTGGGAACAATTCAGAGTCAAACCTCCAATCAGAATGTGATGATCCGCCTCTCGGTTCTGGATGAGGATAAAGAGGTGGTTGGGAAGACCGGGAAGGCCTCAGCGCTACTTCCTGTGGTTAGCCTTCTGGCTAACAAAGGTTAGCAGTTTTAATTCACACTAACATCATGGTAAAACATCTGTGAACGTGAGTTTTAGTGCTTTTAAGAACAATTTGTTCTGCTTTTGTATTTTTATTTAATGTTAAAAGTTTCAGAACAGCAAACAATCATTGTGAAAATGACGATCAATAGCTTTGTTGTCACGTAGATATACAATTATGTCATCCAGCTACCAAGCAGCCATAAACAAGGGCAAAGAAATCATAAAAGCAGCAGCAATGCAAAAATATAAACATGCAATATTCATTTATTTCTAGACATATTTAGTAATGTGCCGGTCTAGATCCCAGGGCAGTGAGAAATGTCAGTGGGGATCTGTTGCAGAGAGGAATAATACTGTTTTTGGTTCTGATAGAACTCAACATCCTGCTAGAAGGAAGCTCCTGATGCAGATTGTGTTTGGGGTGAGAAGGATCTGCTTTAATTTTAGTCCTAGGTGTCTAACGGTCTTCAAGTTAGGGGAAGTTTGTACCTTCTCTACAAAACGAATGACACACTGCAGTCCTCTGTGGAGGTGCTAGCATACCACGTGAGGGTGGACACAATGACAGCTGTAAGTAGAAGCTCACTATCACCTATTGGTGAATATTCAGCTGGAAGTACACGCTCTGCAGGGCTTTGGAAGTGAAGGAACTGATGTTCTGCTTCAGGTTCTGAAGGCTGGTGCTCAGAAAGTGGAAGGACCCCACAGTAACCAGTGACATCCTGAGTAAATACAAATGCAACGCATGTGGAAAAAGTAACAGTCTCCTAAATCTAATAACTGGTTGTAGCACTCGTAGCTGCAACAACTGCAATCAAGCATCTGTGATGACTGGTAATGAGTCTCTCACATCACTGGGGAGGAACTGGAACCCATCCCTTCACCCAGTATGAATGAAACCGTCATTTGAAAACTGCACTCTGCATTGACTCTGATTATCTTTGATATTTAAATCTGTTTGCTGCTCTGAAACGTTTATGTGTGACAAAAATTCAAAAGGGGAAACGTTTTTTTCACAGCACTGTGTTTATGTGCCAGTAGCACAGAGATTATTGGGTCAGAAACTCAGATATGTTTAAGATACCTTAACCTGTGAACAGTATGTTTTTCTTTATCTCTGAGCATCTTGTTATTTTAGCATCATCCTCACTTGACACAATCACTCATTATCAGTTAAAAGTACTACAAACCATTTCAGAGGAATTACACACCAGCAACACAGCAGTAGTTTATTGTTTTGTACAAAAATTACTTTTACATTATGACTGTGGACTGTGGACTGGCTAATCCTTTACACAACACTAGTATCTTCTACCTGGAGGCTTTCCAAATGTGTGCTATGAAAATTAGAGTTATTGGACAGCGTTTTATTTTTCTGTTCTAGATAAATTTCAACTTGCTTTCTGTTACAGACGCCAGTTATGTGGATGAAAACAGCCACACTGTAAGTAAACTTTGCTTTTTTTTCTTTCTCTACCAGATAACACATTAGGCGTAAGCTTGCCCTCACACACACTTGCATGAATTTACATTCACCCACACACACATTCACACAGATAAAATCTGACAAAAAGAAGAAAAGCAGATTTTGGAGGAGTTCTTTTGTTGTTACACTCTGGCTTGTTACTGGTTTTCATGGACAGATAAAGATGTAAACACGCTTTAGCAAAGCACAAACCAGTGATGCATGAACCGCTCTTAAAGAGCAGGTTCACTGAGAAACGGTTTTCACTTGTTATTTTTGAAATAGGATCAGTTAGTCTGAGTTTAACGTGCAGGCTAAACGTGAAAATAGTCCTCTACCCCTATTTCCTGCATTAGTTGACGATAAAAAATTAACGAGGAAACGCTCGGATTAGAAAAGCTAGTGAGAGCTATGTCACAGTGTAAATTAGCATTCATGGACTCGCTAACCGTTAGCATTAGCAACTTCACTCCTTCAGGCTTGTGCTATTTGTGGAGATAAAACATCAACGTTGCAGAGCAAACAATCAGTGGTAGAGTTGCGTTGCTGTTAGCCAATCAGAGGCGAGATGTCCAAATATCAGGAAATAAGACTCCAAATCCTGCCGTCTGAGGCCCAATCCCAATACTCGCCCTTGCACCCTTCAGTTGTGCGTTCCCAGCCAGGGGTGCAAGTGTGTAGGGTGTCCCGATTCTCAAGTGCAGAAGGTGACCACGTCCCTTTTGCACCCTTGATCTGCACTTTGCCCAAGTCGGGCAAGGGTATTACCCACAATCCATTGCTGCGTGGAAATTTTGAAGAAGAAGGCGGAGCAATGGCTCAAGTGCTTTTTCTGAAAACATGTATTTTCAAATGAAAGAAATTAATTTTAAAACCATTAATGATATTTATTCATTCTCAAAATGTTTTAGACCAAGACTTAATGTGGACAGCAATGAATTTACATTTAGCCAAATAATTGTTTGTTTGAAAATTGTTAATAAAGATTTTTTAAAAAGTAGCACAAACAGCGACATGCATCCCAGCATGCGTCGCGGTCGATGGCGCAATGCTCTCTTTCCCAATTCAGCACACTTGTGTACTACGCACTTGAAGCCTTACTGCGCACTTCCTCTAAGTGCACTTCACAGAAGGGCATAGGGCGAGTATTGGGAATGGGCCTTAAGCTAGCTTCTTCTTCCTGAAACAGGAGCACCAGATCTTTTTTCCCCCACAGAGATCTACTCACAAGGCATTCATTTATACTAGAGACCACTGCAAATGTATTGGAAAAAAGGAGTGAACTTAGTCTTTAAATATGTGCAGAGTTAATGTGCAAAGAATCACATTTCTGCTTCAATATTCTGTCATTAAATCATTTTGTCAAATGATTTGCCCTTCCGCCCGTTCCCAGTGTTCAATCATTGTTCTCTCACAAAGAAACTAATTATAAATATCTACTTAATGCTTTATTTGGGCTAAATTACAGGGATAAAAAAATCGGCAGCTGGTTAAATAAAGTCGTGTTTGAATAGCATTTCATTTCTATTATGAGTTTTGTTTCTGCTACCTTGTTTTTTGTTTTGAATAAATTCTTTTAACTCTGTTAATCTTTATTGTTTCAGTGTCACGTATGTAGGAGTTCCCCCCCATGATATAATCTTGACTAACAAGCCCTTTGCCTCCTCTTTCCTTTTGTGCTTCAGTCAAAGAGAGCAAAGAACGTGGGCTTTCTCTTTCCTAGCTTCATCTTTTTGAATCATCAGTACAGATTGCAGCTATATGTGCACTAACACCTAAAATCAGTGTTGGTTGCACATTTATGTTTTTGTTATGGGTCTTTTGACATCTATGTATAATTTGATTTCCTCTTTTGTGCTGCAGGTTCAAGAGTACAAGGTGCAGATAGAAGTGCTCAGTAAGAGCTGGGACCTGGACGAATCACAGCTGGCTTTTGCTCAACAGAGGAAGATTAAAATGATAGGTGAATAAGATGATCACATGATCAGAACTTTTTATCTGTGTTACGTTTGATTCAGATCGACAGATCTAAGATCAGCCATTTTCTAATTGTGCACCTTCTTCTTGCATCTGAGGAGCAGTCAGGGGGCGGGGCCTACACAGTTCATCGCCTGTTTCAGATCGCTAGAGGCCTGTAATCACAAGCCAAATGAATACAGCTGCTTTTACAAATCAGAGTGTAATTTTTTGTGCCCGTGAATCATCGGCTGTGGCTGTAATCCTGTCCTCTGCCACCATCTCTACATTTCCAGCTTTAATCATGCTGCACAAATTAGATCAATTTGAAAAACACAGCTTTAAAACATTTCATTTGGAAGCCTCTTAACTATGAGGAGGGCCGTGCGTTTTGTCGCTGCATGGGTGGATGATGTTTTGATGTGAAAGAGATGCTGCGTGTGGATGGTTTGCATGATTGCCTGGAGAGGAAGGCTAGTCTGCTGACACTGGGTTCTCACACTCTTTTGTTCCTGCGGACAATCATGCCAGGATTTATACATTCAGTTTGCATGCCATGAGATCTACTGATGATGTGCATTAGTGTCACATGGAAGATGGATCCTGAGGATTTGGTGCTGCCCTAGAAATATCTGTCTTCATTTTTCAATGTGACATCCCATGAGTGTGTGTGTGAGACCGCGTTGAGGTTTTTACTAGTATATTGTTGCTAATCTGTGTTTCTTTGTAAGGGTCACTCATAACCTCCTTTTGAGGCTCAATAAATTAATAAAAATGGGTCAACGGGATGTCAAATGAAGTTGGCTCTTGCCACCTGGTGCCCAGGGAAATATCTCAGCAGAACAGTGAATTAGTTTCACCCAGTTTAAAGCTCTCAGTGGTAAGACTGTGGCCTTGATCATGCTCCCTACATGCTACAAACGCGTTACATAGGATGCAAAGCTTTCAAGCATACTTTACAAACTGGTTAGCAAGCTGCAAACAAATTACTGCGTTTTGCATGTTTAAAGCGTGGACATTTATGCACCTTTAACTCTAAATCCACGTGCACATGGCTAACAGCAATGGTTGTTTATACATTAGTCAGCAGTTTTAATGCCATTCACGACTTTAAAGGTGTGGAACACATTTTTTAATTATTATTTCTGATTATAATCGGTCACTTTGAGTTTTTCATGCAGGCTGAACATAAAAATAGTCTCCTCCACCTATCTCCTGCATTAGCTTCTGATAGAAAATAGACGGTAAAACTCTAGGATTTGAAAATCCTGACAGATCTACGTCACACTGTCACTTAGCATTCATGGACTCACCCATCTTGACTCACGACACGGAAGGCTGTTGTTGGTTTAGCGTCCAGGAAACAGCAGAGAACGTCTTGGCTAGTAGAAGCTAACTGTTAGCATTAGCAACTCCACCACACAGCAGATCTCCTCCAGGCTTGTGTTATTTGTGGAGATAAAACATCAACGTTGCAAGTTAGCGGTAGAGTCACATTGCTGTTATCCAATCCAACGCGAGATATCCAAATATCAGGAAATAAGACTCCAAATCCTGCCGTCTGAAGCTCAGCGGTGATGTGGCTCACCGCTAGTTCAAGGCATTCATTCCTACTAGAGACCACTGCAAATGTACTGTTTAAACGAGTGAACCACACCTTTAACATTATATATATATATATATACTTTTTTTATCTTTTATTGTAGTGTGGTCCTCCTAAAACCAGTTTCCAACCCATTTCTTCTTTTTAAATCAACAACACAGATTGCTGTTTAGATACAGCTCGAGCGCTTCATTTCTGTACGTCACCTTATCAGAGCAACTCAATAAATATCTAACAAACGCTCCAACAGAAAAGCGGGGAGTCGGCTGAAATGATGGATTGTCACACCCTGATGTTGGAGGAGTGAGGCTCATTTCATTTCTAAGGACTCGTTTTAGCTTTAAAGTGCAACAGTGCCATCTAGCAAACATGTAGCTGCACAGCACTTCCACTGTTTCCACTGTTACACCCAAACCTCAACACTCATAAACACTTGTTTAGCAATAGACACAATGCATATTTCAAAAGTTATGAGGTTGAAAAGATGCATTAAAATAACTTAAAAAGAGATTAGATATAATCAAACGCCTGCTTTATCTCTACCAGAGGACATGGCTCACAGGCTTAAAGAAAAACTCCACACACAAAAAAGCAGCAGAAAAGTCAAAGAGGACAACACGAAGACAGCTGCTGCATCCACAATCACCTCCAAACAGGAAATGGTAAGGTTTTAACCAACTCTAACATGTTTAAATAAAGCCTTACAGCACTGTCGACTGTCATTTTATATATCATATTTAAAATTTGTAAACTGAGAAACGTTGTGTCAATAGTTGTCATTTTATCACATAGCTGCTAAATTACATTTCCTAATGTTCTGTTTCGTTAGCATGCTTTGCATCAACACTCACACTTATGCAATAGCACAATCAAATCTATGAGGTTTTAACAAGGTCAGGTGGAGCTGGCAGTACGGTGTGTCCTCATCAGAGAGACGCTTACTGTTTGTGTCATCTAAAATGTTGCCTTTTTACTGCAAAACCATGATTGTTTTGTAAAATGTTGGGTGTGGGTCTCATTTTTAATTACTTAATGTAATTAGCATAGTGAGAATAACGTTTTCTCTGAAACCTGGAAACCTACAGTAATAATTCTTGCTTATCAGACATGTCTGCACTTTTCCTAAGTTAAAAAAAAATCTGCTTGAATGTGAATTTAGATAGAACACTGTCCTGCTCTTGCACTGTAAGATTATCTGAGTAGGGTTGTGTTAGATAATGTTGGTGAGATTGACCTTGCCTCCTTAGTCCAGTATGAGAAGAATCTGTTCACTAATTTGGGGGCGGCCCTTAAATTTGATGCACAAATAAACATGGTTGCGCTGTCATGTTTATTTAATTTACGATGGCTACCAAGCCCCTGTTGTCAAGAGCCCATTTGGAAACATCGTTGCATGCTTTCATCAAGTCCCGCCTCGATTATTGTAATGCATTATATGCTGGACTGAGTCAGGCTGCAGCTGCACGGCTCCAACTTGCACAGAACTCTGCTGCCAGATTCCTGACTTGGACTAGAAGGAGGGATCACTTTACCCTTGTGCTAGCTTCTCTGCACTGGCTCCCAGGTGAGATTTAAGATTCTTCTGCATGTGTATAGTGCTCTGCAGGAGTGTCCCCTCTCGGGCCCTTCGTTCTGCTGGGCATGAGTTACTGGAAGTCCCACGCTCTAAACAAAGATCAAGCTTTCTCAGTAATGGCACCAACACTTTGGAACGATTATTATTTTGTGTTGTGTGTTTATGCAGGACATAGACCAGACTAAACCCCACTGGATGCTGCGGATCGTCACTGATAGAAAACCAGAGAGCATTGAAGTGAAGGAGATGAGTAGAGCAGACGAGATCGACGCCATTAAAATGTCCTGGCAATTGGCCGACCCGGGACGGAGGGAAAGGGTAACACTGAATGATTAAAATGTTTTGACAAGAAACTAAAGCAAATTTTAAAAAACATCATCAGTAAACAGACTATACTGACATGTTTTTTTGTTCATTTTAGGCTTTTGAGTCCCATCGAAGACGTCTTGAACGATTTGAAAATTGTAACGGTTCATGTGTGAACAATCGGAGTGGCGTCCATACGGATTGGAGTCAACTATTCAGGTTTGCTGTGTGCTTTAATGTTTGATTTTGTTTGTTTTTTAATTGCTTTTAAAGATTGTTGTTTTGTTTTGTGAAATTGAAGTGAGCTGTAATTGCATACAAGCCTTGATAGCATTATGGTGTTGTTTTTTAAAGTATACGTGGATGTTTAGGCCGTGTTGGTGGACGTGATCGAGTCTTGTCCTCTACAGCAGAGTGGATCAAAGCTGGGATACTTAGTTTAACTCTTCTAAAGTTACTTATCTGACCCTATTCTATGATAGAAAGTAGTCCCTGCCCTGGCCTCTACATGAAATCATATCGGCTGATATGAAAAATAATATCGCGATAGGATTTTTTCCATGTCACCCGACCCTATTGTCAATTAACGAGAATGCACCACATTTCCCAGCATGCACTGTGGGTAACACACTGACGCACAGTTAGCTTAGCACACCAACCTAGCTTGAATGCTAACTTGACCTACATTGGATTAAAGGCACACTTGGCAGTTCTGGCTTGCTTTTAGCACCCCCTAGTGTCCGTTAGTGAAATCAAAAGTGAAACTTATCTCCTCGCTGTGCGTTCGTCTTTCTAACACCTTAATCTACACATTTCATTAACCCTGTAAAGGGTCATTTTAGCACATACTGGCTCAAGAAAATGGTTTAAAGTTGAGTTGCATAGTATGGCTTTAAACTTAGGATAAATATATATTGTTAATGATTACCTACTTCATGTCATAAAACAAGGTCAGAAAGTCAAATTTATGCATTTTTACGGTACTTTAAAGTTTTAAACTTCGTACCCCAGCCATAACATGTCAACATCTTATAATCTTCATTTTTATCAGATAAAAACTTTGTTGAATTTTGACAATAAGTTGTGACAGAGCACACAGTTTGAACAAATCTTTGTGTTCACACGTAGAAACCAGGATTTTACGGAGCGTCTTGAAGATCCCTCGAACGTATTCAACAAAATCTGTGATCAGGCTACATTAAGAGCCCTGGAGGAACGTGGGCGTCTACAAGAGGACCTTAAAAACATGACGGTTAGTGAGACAGGTAGATTTCTGAAACTAAAGACCCATAAGGAGCTGTTTTGACATAATTATGTCGCTTCTTTCTCTTTTTCTTAGAAAGAGAATCAGAGGAGGATTGATGCTTTACATGAGGTTTGTGACCGTCTGTGGGCATCTGAACATCCTGAAGGTGGGTTCTGATTTTGTATATATGCATCAGTCAGCGGCCTTTGTCACTGCTTAGATATAATTATGTTACTCGTTTCTCTGCTTTTTTCTTTTTATAGGAAGAGAGTCAGAGGAGGAATGATTCTTTGCCAGCGGCTTGTGGTCTTTGTTTTTCTTTGTTAGTCACCTGTTAGCCTTATTATTTTCTGATTTGTGAATAAAGATAAAATAATGGGTGACGTTCTATTTGAAGTAGGAACAAATGAGTGCATAATAGCCCTCGGTCACCTCTGTTATTAGTTATTTAAACCTTCATAACTGTTGCTTTTGTTACATGGAGATGTGTCATGTCTCTAAATAGTGCAGTAAACTTTAACTGTTGCGTATTTGTCAAGTGATACGATGAGAATGGATTTGTGAAGTATTTGTATTTAATTATAAATGTTGAGTTAAAGTTATGAATATTGCTTTTTGAAAGGTGTTTGAAATTTACTGTATGACTAAAAGTATATATTAAAGGTATTCTGAGGAACAACATATAGTAGTTTTAAAGGTGTGGTTCATTGAAAAACTATTTTTTAAATCTTATTTCTGATTATAATCAGTCACTCTGAGTTTTTCATGCAGACTGAACATGAAAATAGTCTCCTACACCTATCCCCTGCATTAGCTTGGATGCTAGGATTAGAAAATCCTGACAGATCTATGTCACACTGTCACTGAACATTCATGGACTCACCCATCTTGGCTCACAACGGGGAAGGCTGTTGTTGGTTTAATGTCCAGGAAACAGCAGAAAACGTCTCAACTAGTAGATGCTAACTGTTAGCATTAGCAACTCCACCACACAGCAGAACTCTAGGCTTGTGTTGTTTGTGGCGATAAAACATCAACGCTGCCGTGCAAATGCAGTCAGTGGTAGAGTCATGTTGTTGTTATCCAATCAGAGGTGAGATGTCCAAAAATCAGGAAATAACACTAGCTACATCGACTACATTAGCTTAGAGTTTGACGGGTGTCAATCATCTGCCCCCACCCTCACAGCCCCACTCTCAGCTCCACTTTTGTATTTTCCAGGAGTGACAAGACGCAGCCAAGATGGCGGTGGTGTGAACCACCCATTGGGCTTAAATTCAGCTCTTCAGAAACTTACGGGGGACAGCCCAGAGAGTCCGTCTATTATATATACAGTCAATGGTCAAGCTACGAACCCCCCCTCAGAACTGCGTCTGCAGAACTCAGCTAGTAATTTCCTTTCCGTGACCTTTGCTCTCATTGGTGGATTGAACCATTGGTGCGCTGAGTTCTGTCTCTGGCCTTTCCTGTCTTGAAAGGGCAGCTGGTGCTGTAGAGGCCAGAGATAATACAAACTTCAGAACGATGCTGTGGGTACTGTGTTATGCCACCTTACATTCCCTCTCCCGCCTCCCCGTTCGTCCCTTTCCAGGATAAATGAGATGATATTTGGGTCTGGTAATTGGAGAGCTATTTCAAGGCCCCATTGAGCTGGTTGCTCCAATGGGACACGCCCCCTTGCCATCAACTCTTCATCTTGGCTCTTGCCGTGTGAGTGTGCACGCGTGTGTTTGTGTCTAGCCACCAACGATCGCTGACAGCGTAGCTCACAATGTGAACAGAGATCCTAGGAAGTTTGAAGTCTATGAGCACAGGATGAGTCTGCTATGTCTTTCTCGAACATCCACCAAACGGCAAAACAGACACACGAGTGTGTCTCTATAGCTTTTGTACTTTTATGCAGTGACAGAGGTTAAACAAGGTCAGTGCTCATTAGCCAAATGAACTCCATCATCACCGTTACTGGCTTTCCTCTTCATGAACGTCTAATTATAGGAAATAAGCAACAGCTTTAACAATTACTCTTTCAGATCTAGAGTGTGAGCACTTAACAAGATCTGTTCTTCTTTTCTCTTTTTGACAGCAGACGTCACCTATGCCGCTACACTTTTTTGCTAATTCAGTTTCCCACCATTTCTCTGCAGATACTCACTGGCCGTCCCTCTTTACTGTTCAATGATGAATTGTGAATTTGGAGTAATATGTTTGATTATGCAGTGTTGGAAGTGAAAATGTCAAAACGACTTAAACTAATTTTAAAAAAGAGGTATTTGTAGAGAGAAACCTTTAAGAAATTAATTCTTCTTGAATAAATAAAATAAAAAAATAAATAAAAAAATACAATAATGTGAAATATTATAATATTTGTGAATTCTGGCTAACTTGTTGCATATCAGTTGTATGAAGAAGCTGATTTCATTACCTTAAGTGTGAACTACACATAAAGTCATAGTGACTAGATCATTAATGTGATTCTGTTGTAATTGTGCATCAGTTTTTTGCTTTTTGCAAAAATTACTTTATGCAGAAAAACAAAAGTAAAAAAAATGAGTTTGACTCATCGTGTTGAGCAGCACAAATATGAGAGATAATAACAGAACAACAATTTTTTCCCCTTTTAATGAACTCCTGCTAATTCAGGTTATTTCTCCCCAAAAACAACTTGTAAATTATCGCCTCCTATCTGTTATTTTCTCCATAACAAGCAGTAAAACATTGTCTCCAGTTAGTTTAATTTGTTATTTTTCAAAACAACAAAAACGTTCACTCCCAGGAACATAACTACATTATGTTTGGAAGATTTGGACCATTTAGCTCTTTTTCTGCTCTGCCAGTGAGTCTCTGATGTGGCTCTTGTATCCGTGGACATTTTGAGAGACAATCTTAGAAATCAGAAAGCAAACATGTTTATTCTGAACCTTTGTTTGTCAGCCTTCTACATGAAGATTAGTGCAGACACAAGGGTTGCTACTAGCTGAGGGTTATCACACTTCCTCCGTCTGCGTGCTTGTTAATATTCTGTAAATCTTTGGTTGAAGGTTGCCGTATTGACTGCATGACTCAAGCCACGGCGAATACAGCCAACCTCCCACAAACTGAGTGCTGCTGATTGATTGGTCGGTGGATAAACCGTGTTCCTGCAAAACAGACAAGCAGTGCTTATTGTCAGCTAGATGATAAATACACAGAATTAATCTAGTGCTCTAGATCTAACCCTCGTACAGGTTTCACGTTGCTTTTCTCTGTTAGACAAACATTTACACATGCACAAGTATCTGGACATTTTGACTTGATAGATCGGGACTGAATTACCAACTTTCTGCAAAAACTCCCAACATTGAGCTGATCACATCTGTAACGTCTGATTTGCATTTTCTATCTTGTCAAATGAAACCAACATCATAAAGGGCCCTTGATTTTAGTTCAAATGCATCTAGCTCTTAATCCCAGTCAGCTGAAAAAATAACAGTGGATTAGAAATGAAAGGGGTATGGTGCCATCTAGTGGGTGCAGACGTGAATAAATTCACATCACATTGATCTGCACTTTGCTGCTTCAAGGTGGACTGTCATGATTTGTTCATTTTTTGTTTTGCTGCATGAAAGAAATTATTATAAGGCTGTGCATGAATTTGCATGCTGCAGTGTGTGTGTGTGTGTGAGCGCGACAGAAAGCAAGATGAGTACAATCATCTTTTTTTGAGCTTCCTACAACATTCCACCCCAAAGCTTTTCCACAGTGCTTCTGACGACTCTAAAACTGGAATTCTGCATAAGTCAGGATTTATCTGAGCCTAAATTAGGTGGATGAGTTAAAGCTCATTTGAAAGGATTCTGTGACACAAGCACTTACACGACCTCTAGACTAAACATGGACCTGTACACACACATCTATATGCTGCTCTGTTTAAAAGTGTGCATGTATTTTATGTGTTGGTCCACTGTTTCTACCCTTTTAGCTGCATGATGGAGAAAATCCTGAAAGCCTCGTTTCTCTCTGTCTGCATCAGTTTCTCTCACTCGATTATTTCTGTCTTCCCAAAAATGTTTATTTACTCCACCAAATCATCAGCATCACACTGTTATTATGATTCTAACCAATTATCACCCCTCACAGAGTTGAACTGAAATGCTCTTATTATCTTTAGTGATTTTACACAATCACAGTTTTTATGATTTTTGGAGGCAGTTGATGTAACTTTTGAGGTTGAATCCTGAATAAATCTTTATTCTGCATTACTTTGATGTCAGGAGGCACAGGCGTACGGTTACCATGGTGATCTTAAAGTAATAGATCAGTTTCCTGCTCCTCCGCTCTACTGGTTGAAAGTGGAATTACATCTGTCTCGTAAACAACCCTGCAGCAGCCTGCTGTAGCTAGCGCTAACAACGAGCTAACACTAACATGAGCCAAGTCTTACTAAATAAGCCACAAATCAAAAAGATGCACACTTGTTATTACTTACAAGTCCAATAGCAACAAAGCCAGGTCACCATCAGCCTGTGATTTCATAGCTTTTTTCAGCTTCCTCAAACTAGCATAGGCCACGTTGATGTTTACTCCGGTTTTAGCTCTTTGCTTCACCTCTAAAGACATTACTCTCTCACTTTTACTTCCAGGCTCCGCCATGATGCCAACAGAAAAGCAAACTTCTTTTTTCTGCTTCTTGTGCTTTTTTATTGACGATCAGCAAACTGAGAAAGCTAACTGCACAGAAAAGCTAACAGCCGTAAAGCAGGTATAAGAGCGCCCCCTAGAACACCTACCCGCTCCATAAAACTGTTAAGTGCAGAATCTGGTCAGCAGAGGGCTGCAGAGTGGTGTGAAATATGAAACTGGTCAAGTTTCTAACTCAACAATCACTGAGATCAATGTTAAAGCTTTAGCTTAAAGTTTTAAAAACTATTTAGTGTTACTTTAAAGCTAAATTTCCACATTTTCTAAGCGTCTTTAATAGGATAAGTACTTTCTTCAAAAACAAACAAACAAAAAACTGGATAAAATCCTGAATGTGTCTTCTGCTCTCTGATTGAAGATCTAGCAAACTACAGATGGTGAGTGCCAAATTTATTATTATATTGCTTAGCCCTTACATGTCTACACTAAGATAAAGGCAGAAAAATGCTTTCCTTTAGCATGCGCTAAGGCAGGGGTTCCCAAATTTTTTCCTTTGAAGACCCCCTTTCTCGTGTCCAAGATAAGCCAGGACCCCCAAACCCAACTCCTACATGCATAAACATATTAAATGTGATCATTTACAAACGTTCTACAAACATACAGAGTTATGTAAATTTTATATGGAGTTCTGATTACTGTAGGGTGTGTTATTGGGATTTTATAAATGAAATTTTTACAAATAAAATCTTGATAACCTCACAACCTCAGCAAAGACAAAATTTTGGGGACCCCCTGCAATCTTGTGGGGACCCCCTTGGGGGTAACATTTCTGTTGATCATAATTACACTTTTTATGCAGTTAATGCAACATTTTTATTATTCAGACATTTTAGCTGTGATATTTTCACTACATCTGCATCTAACTGGCTCCACCTTCAGCGGTTGTGTGTTATAACAGTTTGGTGTGAATATTAGTGTTTTGTGCTGTACTGGCTGGAGAGAGATATCACCTGACTCCTTAACTGGCAGCGACGCGTGCGTATTAACCGACAGGCTGCGTGTTAATTGGCAGCTGTTGGCCTGCTGTGGTTTGATTCAAATGTGTTGTGAAGGCCAGAAGAATTCCTGTGTAACCTTGAAAGCAAGAGGACGATCAGCCATTGTGTGTGAATCAGTGTGTGTGTGCAAGTAATGAGAAAATATTTGATTCTTTAATGGACCCACAGCACAGGGATGATGAAATTAACTGAAACTAGATCCACATTCCTGGGGTGGTGTGGAGACGCCGTTTTGGAGGCTTTAATCAGCTTCTCTGCTGATACTTCTGTGAGTTTTAAAAAGGCTTTTCCACTTTTAGGAGTTTTCCTGCTTTTTTTTAAGATGATATCTTTATCTAATGATGCTTCTGCAGCATGGAGTACACTCTTAGCTTAAAATTCCCATCTGTTTTGTCTCCTCCCTTCACCCCAGCTGGATAATGGATGGATTCTTAATCGAATGCAGGAAGAGAGAAGCTGGTGTCGTAGCTAAGACACGGCTCAAACGACACGGAGCAAAAGGCCAAGCCTTCATGTTGTCAGGAAGATAACACTGAAGGGGGAAAGGTGAGGGCTCGGAGTGTAATACCAAAGCTTTACTGCAGTAATCGAAGCTCCCTTGGAACTCTCTCTGTTTTTTTTTAAATAGCAGCCCTGATGTGGCTACTATGCCACTTAGAGAAGTTTAACCTTTAAACTCAAAGTAGTTTTGCCTTAAAGCTTTAAATCTAAACACACGACAGCTGCAAACAAAGAAAAATCCTCTTTTAAAGGCATACTATGCAACTTTTTCATATTTTAAATCACTTTCTTGAGCCAATATGTGCTAAAATGACCCTTTACAGAGTAATGAAACGTCACTCAGACCCCCACCGCCCTCTGTGGCCAGAATACCGCACTTGCAACTTCAGAGTGGCGGTCCGGTCCCTGCTGGACTTAGGAAAAGGAGCTGACATGCCTGGCGCTGCAGTCTGCTTCCAGCATGTTTCCTGCATGTTTTAGATCGTGAACACAGCTGATTTGTTTGATTTAGTGATGAACTGCTCCTGTAGACACTAATGAAGGCTGAGGAGACATTTCAGCAGTTAGATTAAGGTGTTAAAAAGATGAACGCACAGCGAGGAGATAAGTTTTGCTTTCGGTTCTACAAAAAGACACTAGGGGTGCTAAAAACAAGCCATAACTGCCAAGTGTGCCTTTAACTTTTTTCTCTCCAACCACAACTTGATTTTTTCTTTTAATCATAATCCAGAAACCGTCAAATCTGTACCAAATGTACAGCTGTTTGATTCCCACAGAGCAGCTGGCTTTCAAATCCCTAAAATATATTCAATGCCATTATAATCTGCAGCCATCATTGGAGGCTGTATTCATCCAAAAATGCCTATTCTCTCTCCCTGATCTCATCTTGCTTACTTTTACTCCTTTTATTCTCCTCTGTGGACAGCAGATCAGCAGTGATCAACTCTCTTCAGCCAACACAGCACGACCCTGCAGAAATCAGACATCAGGGTCGGAAAATCAAACAAATAATCATTAAAGTTTTCTTTAAAAAGCCTTCGTAGGACCCAAGGAAACAAGACGCTGAAAACACGGCCATCATAATGAAGGAAAAGCAGTTATCACCATCAGATTTAGGCAACAATAGACCTGTAGGGAGTTCCTTTGTAAGCCAACACTGATAGCTTCCTATCTTCCTTATTTCCCTGTGGCTCTCTCTTATCAATGTCTGCAAGATGCTCCTAAAACTACCGGCTAATCGAAATCTAAAAGAAGGCTGTTTCTATTTGAAGGTCAGACCGAGTCAATATTTAAGCTAGGCTGAGAAGCACATGTTGCAGCAGTTATAGACTGTGGTTGAGCTCTGTGCACACTGAAAGATTCAACAGCACAGAGCAGCAAAGGCTTAGGCTGACATTTACACTGGAGGGGAGTGTGTGTGTGTGTGTGTGTGTGTGTGTGTGTGTGTATGTGTGTGTGTGTGTGGTACTACGAGGTGTGGCAGTGAAATGATGACACAAATGCTGTAATTCCATTTTAATGAAGAACATTTTTTGCATCCTTTACCCCTTCATTAAAATCTTTTTCTCCATACAGAGGGCACAACAAGCGGAGGGAGAGTTGTAATTTACGGTTCTGAATGAACGGTAGATCAGAGTTTACGAACACTATTCTTTTTTCCCCGAGACTCTGGACAACTACTCATCAAGAATTATTGGACGTTTCACTGCCTTTAAAGTCTTTTATGAAAGAATTGCGCATGGACGTTCTTTTTACAGCGCCTTTCAACGGTGACATTTTTGCTACTCAATTCTAGCTGGACTTATGCAGTCCACTCACATTTAACTCTCCTAGTGCATTTCTTTTGCAGACAGGTATGTTTTTGCAAATAATTTTCACTATGCTAATGCAATATATCTCATTTTTTAATCATACAAATCAGCTGTGTTCATGGTCTAAAACATGCAGGAAACATGCTGGAAGCAGACTGCAGCGCCAGGCATTTCAGCTCCTTTTTCTAAGTCCAACAGGGACTGGACTGGCACTCTGAAGTTGCAAGTGTGATATTCTGGCCACAGAGGGTGTTAAGGGTCTGAGTAACATTTCATTAACCCTGTAAAGGGTCATTTTAGCACATACTGGCTCAAGAACATGATTTAAAAATATGAAAAAGTTGCATAGTATGGCTTTTATATTTAATATATATATATTTATAGCATTCCTGCTTCTTTGTCATTTTTTTGTGTCGTTGACTCCCATGCAAATATTTTTTTTCTAATAAGCCAAGTTAGGTATCCCAGACCAGTCACACATTCAATGTTTTGTTTTTACCGTTTTCCACTAGATTGCATGTTTTCCCCATATATAGCGAGGCATTGATTAACACTGAATTAAAAAATAAAAATATGTTTATGCCCATTTCTGACACTCCAAGGTGTTGAAAATTCACCCCCAAAACAAATCCTCTGGATATAACACACACAAAATTATTTAATTCTTTTATTTGTTTACATTTCTGGTTTTGATCATGCACCTGCCAATAAAGAGGGCAAAAAGGGGTTAAATCTCAGAAACACACAAATATTTTATTATATTTTGTGAAGATGAAAGGATGAAAATCATGTAAAAAAAAATTGGGACTTATGAACTATTATATGAGGAAGTTTTGCTTTAGCATTTTTTTGTGCACAAAGACTAAAATCGTGACTTTTTTAGAAAATGTTACATTACACAAAAACTACAAAGTGAACAAAAAATATTTTTATGCCTATTTGTGACACTCCATAGCAGCTACAATTCACCCCAAAACAGGTCCTCTGGACATAACACACTTTTTTACATTTTTTCATAGTTCTGGTTTTGATCATAAACCTGGCAATAAAGGGGTTAAATCTCAGAAACACACAAATACTTTATTGTATTTTGTGAGGGCTGAAGCTAAGGATGAAATTCATGTAAAACAATTGGGACTTATGAAATATTATATATCTATAGGAAGTTTTGTTTCAGCATTTTTTGTGCACAAGGAGCAGAAACGCTAGAAAATTAAAGGGTTATATGAGGGTTTTTTCCCTCAAGTTTTATTTACACTTTTCTTTCCTTCAGCTCTAATTATGAGTCTGTAGTTAAAAACCCTAAGCTCTTTTCTCACTGATGAATGGATGAAACGTAATCTATAGATGGGCCAGGTGAAGGATGCACACAATTTCCTTAAATAGCATCACAGCAACGGCTTGAATGGCTGTTTAATTGCCTCGTGTTGGAGATGATTGCATTAATTCAGCAAAGCAGACTCCGTTTGCACAACAGAGCCAGGAGGTGTCAGGTTGCCAATAAAACAGGACTCTAAGTTTCATCCCACTTTATTGGATTGTGCATTAGCCTTTGCCAATCACAAGGGATAATTGCTCAGCTTAATTTACCACCGGAGGCTTCGGGATGAGAGGAGCCTTCTGTAAGATGGCTCACCATCACTCTACTTGTACTCTATGAGAAAAGGGAAATTTTAAATTCCCTCAGAATCCGCTTTCAGCAGTCATGAACTGGATTTCGCAGCATCCTTGGGTTTAGTTTAGGATTTTCTCTTTACCCTAACACATCCTGACACACTTTCTTCTCTAATATGTGCATAAAAGTGGCACTTCCTGTGCTTCTCACACCAGTTTAGTTACGTGGGCAAGGTCATGAAACACTGATATGAAAAGGTGTGAATTGATTCAAGCAAACACCAGCAGCAGGTGGCTCTGCAAGGCAGTCATAGATAATCTGCCTCAGAGCTCAGTATCGATTATTACTTTCTCAGATAACACAACAAATGTTTCTGTCTCACTCTCACAAATGCATATACACATACGCACACACACATGCATGCACACACACACACATACGCACACATATGCACACACACATGTATGCACACACAAAAAACACATGCACACACGCATACACACGCATACGCACACATGCACACACATACACACATGCACACACACGCGTGCATGCACACACGCATACATACAAGGCAAGGCAGTTTTATATATATAGCGCATTTCCTACCCGAAGGCAACTCAGAGCGCTTATACACACATACACACACATGGATGCACACACATGCATGCACACACACACATGCATGCACACACACACACACGCGTGCATGCACACACAAAAAAACACATGCACACACGCATACACACACGCATGCACACACGCATACACACATGCACACATGTATGCACACACACGCACGCATACACACACACGTATGCACACACACAACCACACACACGCATGCACACACACGCTTGCACACACACACACACATGCATGCACACACCCATACACACACGCATGCACACACACATGCATACGCACATGCTTCTTCACCATCATGTTCATCATATAAAGTATTGTTTTTAGTTTTTACCTGAGACATTCTTTCCTGTTGTTTAAAATTTTATTTTACAGAACGATTGGAACATTTTCTAAAATGTTTATTAATGAATAATCAATAAATACATTTATTTATGTCTGCAGCACACTTAAATTTGTTACTGGATTTTTTTATTGTTTCAAATCTGTCTTTTTTTTAAATTAAACTTTCCCAAGGAGGAATATTTGTCCATTTTTGCCCAATATAAAATGTGAGCCGTTATGACCGTATTTGATCAATCTTAATATGAACCCTAAACCTGAAATGAAAATATAGCTTAAAAACAGAGAAAAGAGTAAGAAAAAAGGTTAAAAAATGTTTATTAGTGTTGAGAAATTAGAGAAGTAGAATAAGCTTTTTAACAAACATTTAATCTAATAATTAATTTTCCAGGCGTTTCGTCCCATTTGAAAATGATTACAAATTAAAAGTAGAAATAAGGTTAAAATTCTAACTGGATTTGCTTACCCTCATAGAATTATGCATTCTACCATTTTCACGTTAGCGTTGTTTCCTCAATAACAGCAATAATTATTCTAGAGAGTCTGACAACAAGGTTTTCTGTTAAAGAATCAAGACATGACAACCTGAAGCCTGAAGTAGAGGTAGTGTGACTGGATTGCTCCTTTAATGATCTAACAGCAGCTATCTCAACTCCGTGAGTCAGTGACACTGATCTGAGGCCAGCGTAGTGCTCACCTCGTGTCTCTTCAGTCTCAGGATGACGAGTTCACTTCAGATTCATTCTGGATGAAGCTTCTTTCTAACAATCCGTCCTCCCAGAGGTCGCTGCAGGGTCAACCCTTTAAAAACAATAGTGTGTGTGTTGATGACCAGCTTACTGCAGTGCCTGATTATTATCATTGTGCTGTAATTTAAGATATAACTGACATTGACCTTTTGACCTTTACACAAGTGAGCATGTGCAGAAGAGAGACGTGTTTTCTTCCTGTCTGTTTAGGAGCTGTGTGAACACGATGAAGGCTCTGCTGTGCTTTCATTTTCTCCCTCGCCACCTAGATCCCCTCCATCCATATTCATGAGTCCCACTGTAACAATAAGGCCTCGTGCTGCATGTGGAGGGACATTTGCAGCTTTGTTTCCTTCCACTTGCAACACGTCTTATTTGCGTTTGACATTGAAAACATCCTCCTACTAAACCAGGCAGAGACGGCTAAGTGTTCCCTCAAGGGTTCTGGCTCATCAGCAGCTGCGGATGTGTAATGTACGCATGTGGATCGTGCATAATTTTCTTAGCCTCCTCGGCTCTCCAGCTGTTTATTTTCGCGTCTAGGTGACAAAAAGCTTGCACGAGCGTCTTCTCTTTCCTGTCAATCGCCAAAGCCCCCAGCACCGTGCGAGTTATGTGCACCGGTTTGTCGGACAGCTCTGTGTGGAAATTACCCGTATGAGTAGACAGCGGTTTGATGCTGCAGGGAGGTTTATGGGTCATAAACATTAAACTCAGGTGTGCGCCGATGTGCTTGATTAACTACAGCTGTCAGGAAGAGCGGAAGGTCACGTCCCTCTAGTGCTCCTGCGTGACAGGCAGACACCAGACGCTTTGCAACCTGACATTCTCCTCCAGGTCCCCCCCCCACCCCCTGAGTTTTTCACTTTCTCCAGACAGCACAGGGACTTTGTTCCTGCAGGGGGTCAAACAGGAACTCTCTGTGAAGTGGAGTGTTGGTTCAGGTCCACCCCTGTTATTTCGCCAGGATATGAGTCAGCTAAGGTTGTTTTGTAGAGGAAAGCATCATATTTAAAGTGATTGGGCTAAATGTGAGTGCATTAACTCTATAAATATTGTTGTGTAGTTAAAATATTTGATTTACGTACAGGTAGATTAACTAAACTGTTCTTTCTAGGGCTGTCAAAATTAGCGAGTTTTAATGCGTTAATGCAAAGCCCCCTTAACGGCATTAATTTTTTTAACGCGCGATTAACGCGCAGGCTTCCGTAGTTTTGTTTTGGCCCTCTTTGCGTTCCATAGTCTGACGTAAATAAGAAGCAGGAACGAGCTATTGGCCAGAGGCAACTTTCCTTTGAATCACATGTGTAAAAATGTATTAAAACCTCAAGTCAATTTCTTTTTAGGATTTCCAGAAAAAAACTGTTTTTAAATGGGACCTACGCCTACCAGGCAAAAATTTTTAAAAATTTTAATCGATTGACAGCCCTAGTTCTTTCTATGCTTGTTTTTTAGTAATCAGAGGATTTTACGAGGTGGTGTGAGTGCAGCTATTTAGTCTATGTGCATGATACATTAAAATTTATGGGTGTTTTTGTCATGCTGTTAAACTCATTAAATAAACGTGGAAAAATACATGAAATATTTGTGTTTTTGATGTCTTCCACTAAAAAACTGCACAAATGCCAGCGCAGACTTGGCAACCCCGCAGGCTCAAATATGATTGGCTCTGGAACCAGGAAGTATGGAGGCAGAAAAGATTGTAAACAAAGACTGCGTCCCTCTTTGGCTTTTTTAAAAGGAGAAAAACTAACAACCCCTAAAATGGCTGAGAAGGAAATCTGCTTTAATGTAACCTTCCTTACAACATGATTGAGACATTAGACTGTTTTGTGATTATTTCACTGTAAATTTCATACTTTAACCTCTGACCTGGAATCAGCACAGGAGTAGCTCATGACCATTTGCACCTGAGTCTAGGTGCATATTTCCAAAACCTGTTAGGTTGAATTTTTGCTTAATCACAAAAACACTGATCTAATGTGTGTTCTGATTTAATTAGACCATATACATACATAAATAATAATAATAATGTTTTTGCCTCTGGGTGTGTGTGTTTGTTTAGTTTTGCTTAAAAATCTCACAAACCACAGGACTGATTTTGACGAAACTCTTAGGAAGTAACCAATGCTTGTTCATCAATGACTGATTAACTTTTGAAGTCAGCTTGACTGAACATGGCAACCACAGCTAATCAAAATTAGCAAAAGTAAAAATGTCTCTAACTTACTAAAGATAAAACCCTCTCTCAGAGGGGTGTCCAAACATTTTAAGACGGAAGCAAAATTGTTGAGTTAATCGTCCTTATTGACTACAAAAATGTGATTTTTTTAAATAAAAAAAAATGCAAAAAGTTTGATGATGCGCAGGGCATGAATTACCCAGTGGCATATGGGGGAGCCACGTCGGAGCAGGGGGTGGGGGGTGGTCTATTCCGATGGACTTTGTGATTGTGGATGTTGGGGCAGGGGGTGGGATTTTTTTCAGGCTCCCCCTGCTGTGTGTAAATTGAGGATCTAGGGCAGCCCATGACCCTTTCAGGGGAGCCGGGCTCCCCTTAGCTCCCCCGTAATTCAAACCCTGGTAATGCGTATTTGTAGTCCTGGACGTATTTTCACACAAAACCTTAAATAACTTTTGCCCCCGTTCGAAAATAAACACTTTCTTGGCATCAAAATGTGTCTTTAAAAGTCACGGACATCATATGTGTAATCCATGGCACAAAACAAGCGGGATTAGAAATTAGCTTTTACAGCCACATTGACTTGCATTCATTTATTTGTTCTTCTGGGGACCCAGAAGTAGATGGGTGTGACTTAGGCTCCCTATAGCCTGCTGGAGAGGCAAAAATAATAATTTTAGAAATGCAAATAGGGGCCGCACAAAATCACTCCAAGGGCCTCAAATGGCCCCTGGGCCACACTTTGGGACACGTCTGCTTTATGACAAAAGCTAAAACGCATGTTCTGAGACTAGCTAATCATAAAAGGTCTTTGTTTCAAACTTGACCAGTTTGAAGCTTTGGAGTCAACTCTTCCTCTACTTTTAGTGGAAAAAATGGAAGCTTTTTTCTGAGTTCATCATCATCATCATCATCATCATCATCATCACACGTGCAGCCAGTCAGTGAAAAAAGGAAAACTCAAAAACATCTAAACTTTATGACACCTTGACTTTGTGTGGGATTAACTTCATCTCCACTCTTTTGTTTTTGATCAGCCAGATTTAAACTGTGACTCTACATGAAAAACAAACAAAAAGCATAAATAACTACAGCAAACAAAACACAAAACCCACCAACAGGTCGGGCTCGGCGTGAAGCCTTATCAACACACACCACAGCCAGATGAATGGCCATGACACAATGGTGCTAAATTAAATTACTGATGTCAACGTCGCCAAAAGCTTTTCCCTTGCACAACACACACACACACACACACACACATACGCGCGCACACACACCAGGATTAACTAATAAGGTCACTTTGTTTGATGGATTTAGGATCAGGTGGTCTCAGCGGGGGTCTGAAGGTGTGTGAGCCAGTCTGAGTTCATTACGCAAATCAGTGTAGCAGCGATTGTTCTGAAGCCACCCTGGTATGATTACTGAATTAATGATTTACTTCCTGGTTCTTTTTGTGCCCTTATATAAAGATCAGCTCACATGGAAATGCAAATATGCACGCCATTATGACGGTAAGTAAATAAAATAGTTTGAGGAAAGTCTTTAAACCAGAGCTGGAGTCAGGTGCTGGTAGCCAGGAACACAAACGCAGCCATTACTTCCGCCGCTTCATCGCTGTCCCTGCAGGCATCTGTTGGAGACGAGCGAGTTAGCTAACAGCTCAAACAGGTGGCGACGTCAGAGTCGCTTAGACATGAGTGGTCTCAGCTGAGCTTGTCGGGCCTTGTACTTTCACCTGGGACCTTACAGACATACACAGCTGGACTGGGGTCATGACCTTAACCCTGCTTAAGCTCTTTGGGGGAGCATGATGGATCTGGAAATGATCTGGATTGTTGTTTGTTTATTTTTCTCCTTAAAACCTGCAGCCAGTGCTTATGTGGGTATTTATTTGGAGAGTTGCACTAATGATGTTTATGGAAAAGAGAAAAAAGAACCTGAAATTCTGAGTTCTTTATTTTTGTAATGTCTGCAAGTGTTTTGATCTGCAACAGAATAAAAGATAAAACATGATTGTTTTTCAAGAAATTAGTTTTGCAGCAACTCATTAACTTCCACAATCTGAGGTAAAATGTGATTTTTATAGCTGGAAAACTGCTGAATGTTATGCTGAGATGCGTTCCCCAGATTCTCTGTTTTTGGTCTAAACTTTGCAAACCTAAAACTGATTAATTGTGCTTTTATACATCTAATTTTATCATAAGAAACATCCTGATGACTGGATATCACCATTAAATGTGTTTTATTTAGCAAATACTTCATTATATCATGGTTTTCTTTATTTTTTGAAGTGCAAATGTATAAATATTTATGACAGGAAATGTGATCTGACTTGGATCCATCTCGATATAACACCGGAAACAAGCATTGCCATGGATACTTGGAGACGCAGAGCTTGCTCTGCTGCTGCTGGGTGTTAAAATCAATTATTAAAATGTTGATTTTCACAGATTTTTGGCGCACAAGCTACAAAATATGATAGTTTGAAACTATTTTATTCAGGATAATGGCAAGAGTTTGTTCCTGTAAGATGACAGGATTTGTCTCCAGAGCTGGAGCATCTCTGCATCATGAGGTGCTGGGGAGCAGAATCCCACTGTGATCCAGGGGGGAGGGGGGAGGGAGGGGGCGTTGTCGCTAGAGGCAGATGAAACGAGGAGAGAGAAAGTGGGCTGGCAAGGTGGCGCGATTTTAGTTGAAACCTTCTTTCTGTCAGACATGCGCAAGAGCGTCAGCAGCAGCAGCAGCAGCACCATCATCTCCACCATCACCGCGCAACGCCGAGAGGGGAGGGGAGGGAAGCCGAGAGCCGCCGGGACGCAGCGGGGCACAGCGAGCACGGACTCCGAGCAAATTACTCACCGAAGCCCGAGCATCACCCCCTCCTCTCCTCCAGCCTCCACCTTTATTTAACAGGCGACCTGTGCGGTGCGGCGCGGTGCACCCCCCTCCTCCCTCCCCACCTTCACACGCGCACACACCATCAGCATGGAGACTGCGCTAAAGGACAGACACTAAAAATGTGAGGCTCACAGGGGTAAGCAGAGTAGACAGAGAGCGCGCGTGCGCGTGTCCGTGCGCGAGGAAGGAAGTGGCTAACCCCCCGCCCCATCTGCCTTTTGCGGGTGATTTCAATTCTGCGTTCTGCGGCGTGAGAAGATGAAGAAGTTCAACATCAGGAAGGTGCTGGACGGGCTGAAAGAGGCGTCCTCCTCCGCGCCGTCCGTCCAGGTGGGGCCACAGGAGAACCATCTGATCCAGGAGACGCTCCAGTCCGAGCATTTCCAGCTCTGCAAGGTGGGCGAGATGTTTAATCAGGACTGTTGTCAGCCTGCTGCTGTAATCCGCCGGTGACTCTTCCGCGCCCTCCTGCTCTGTGTTGCGCTCATCCCATTTCAGGATCAAGCGCTCCACACAGAGCAGTTGGAAGTATTTCACACCCTCTTTTCTTTTAAAGTGAGGGTTAAATGCTCTCAGGTGGAGAACTGCTCTGTGTTTGAATGCTAAAGCCTGATTTTGTGCACGCGCTCTCCGGAAACCCGTTCAGTTTGCATGGTGACACGCACTCTGTGCGCATGGCGTGAGCTGTCATGTTGAGGGGTTGGGCCGAGCTGATCCTGTCTTGCATAATCTGCAGGGACTGGATTAACCAACCGGTGGTGTGTGTGTGTGTGTGTGTGTGTGTGTGTGTGTGTGTGCACGCTTTTCCTCCCCCTCCCTCGTTGACCTCTCCCTCAGACGCATGCCATCCCTACACACACACACACACACACACACACACACACTCGGACACTCAAGGTCCTCTGTCCTGCGGGGACTAATGGTGCCTGAAGTCACTGGGGGCCTGTTGAGAGGTGGAGGTGGGGGGGTCTGCCTCTTTCTGATTGGTCACATTAAAAACCGGCTGGGATAATTAAACACTCATGCAATTTTCATGCTGTGCATGCAACATCTTGGCCCCGCTGCAAAGTTAATTCAGCATTTCCCCAGTTGTGTGCTCTAATGACTAGGTGTGGAGTTTTAATAGACCACGCTGTAAGTTTCCTATTGATTTCCCCACACATTTGACCTGCAGGGCTGTTAAATGCTCAGTTGCACATTACTTTTAACCATTTTCGTTTGGTTTCGAAATGACTGGTTTGCACAATTGTTTTAAGGCAACGTGCTCAAAAAGTGTCGCCAACGACGCGCTTCCTGAAGACATGAGACCGTTCTAGAGATTTTGTTGTAATAATAAAGCCGGAAGCAGTGATTCAAAACGTAATCTGGAGTCAGAATGACTCACCTGAAGGCAGGAAGGGACTGAAAAGAGTGTGGACAGTTTAAAGAGCTACAATCTGATAGAAGCGTCTTTGAACAAGACTTCAGACTCCCTCCTTCACCTTTACTGTCTGCCCGGACAAAAACTGTCTGTAATGTTTCTCTACAAGAGAGGCAGGTGTCTCTGCTGCTCTGAGTGCTTCTTATGTAATGTGCGTTAGCCTTCTGTCACTAAGCAAACAAATCCAACAGCTCACCAACGCCGTAAAACGACAGTCACATCGAAGTGAGGAAGACTTTAAAGTGTAAGCCGTGCTGTTAAAAGTCTGAAAGGAATAACCAAATGCTCCTTTAATAATGTGTTTTTATTTCCAGACTTCAGTGTAATCACGACTCTATGTGGGAGGCAGAGAGAGAAAGACAACATAAAGAGAGAGAAATGAGCGAGAAGGAATCTGAAAATAGGCTCGTGATTATAAAAGGATCCTAAATGACGAGTCCAGATCTCAGCCTATATCCCGCAAGGGAAAAAAAAACATCTCGGTTTTATTCTCTTAGCAATTTCAAGCTTTCATCTTTCAGTTTCATAACGGTTTGTTTACCAAAGTCAGGTGTGTGACATCCTCTGACAAAACAACACCCCCGCTGTGAAATGCAAATTGATTTTCGCTCTTATCAAATTTCCCGTTTTTTTCTCTTCTTCCATCTCTCTGCACATGATACCAGACTGTACGTCATGGCTTCCCTTATCAGCCATCAGCTATGGCTTTCGACCCGGTGCAGAAGATCCTGGCCATCGGCACCCAGAGTGGAGCTCTCAGATTGTATCCTTTCAGTTGCCATTAAGCTGTTGTAGGGAGCTGTGGCCCGTGGCACATCTGTTGGGAGGCAAAAGCGGGTAAGTCAATAAATACCAGCCCTACTGATGCTGATGCACCAAAACTGTCTTGAGACACACCTTATCCAACGTATTTTTGTAAATGGCTAATTAAAAACGGTCTTGAGTGATCGTTCAATGGACTAAAAGCTCTTTGGGAGTCACTATGTTGGTGTATGAAGATTATTTGTGTTTTGCAATTATGTTTTGTTGATTCAACTAAAGAAATTGAGACAAATTTCTTCAAAACATGCTTCTAGTAACAGAACTGAAAGATACAAAAGCTGCCTTTTAAAAGTAACAACAGATAGTGTTTTAAACTTTAAGCTAGAGCTTTAACATTGATCTCAGTGATTGTTGGGTTAGAAACTTGACCAGTTTCATATTTGACACCACTCTGCAGCCCTCTGCTGGCTAAAAACCACACTTGATAGTTTTGTGGAGCGGGTAGGTGTTCTAGGGGGAGCTCTTATTCCTGTTAGCTGTAATGCTAGCGGTTAGCATTTTCAGTTTGCCGATTGTCAATGAAAAACACAAGAAGAAGAAAAAGATGAAGTTAGCTTTTTCTTTTGGCATCATGGCGGAGTCTGGAAGTAAAAGTAAGAGAGTAATGTCTTTGGAGGTGAAGCAAAGAGCTAAAACCGGAGTAAACATCGGTGCGGCCTATGCTAGTTTGAGGAAGCTAAAGGAGGCTACAAAATCACGGACTGATGGTGACCTGGCTTTGTTGCTACTGGACTTGTAAAAAATATTTTTAGTCCAACAGTGTGGATCTATTTACTTCGTGATTTATTTTAGTATTAGTTGGCTCATGTTGGTGTTAGCTTGTCATTAGCACTAGCTACAGCAGGCTGCTGTAGGGTTGTTTACGACAGTTGTAATTCCACTTTCAACCAGTAGGGCGGAGGAGCAGGAAACTGCTCTGTGTTACTTTAATAAGTTAATTTATTGAGTTGGGAAACACATTGGATTTATTTCTCCACTTCAGATGAAAACTTACCAGGATGTTGTGACGCAGCAAAATAAGAGCATTCAGTGACGGCACTAGCATGCACAGAAAGCATGACTCTGCAAAGATCTGTCCTGATGTTACCAAACTTTCCTGTCCCTATTTTCTGTTTTGAATGAATAACTTTAGAAATATACAACTTGGTCACCAAAGAGCTTTGTTTATTGTTTATTGATGAAATAATCTGATTACTAAATGCCTAAAACATCCATTTTACCTTTTTATAGTGTTACCACTTTAAGTCAGCAGGTGGTGGAATTGTGTTCTTTGGTGGTGATAAACTATGAAAGTAAGTAAGTAAGTAAGTAAGTAAGTAAGTAAATTTTATTTGTATAGCACTTATCACAGAAAAAGAATCACAAAGTGCTTCACAAAGATCAACAAAACACAAGATAGTCATCATAAAATGATCTTAAAACAAAACAACAGAATATCATAAAATCATTAAAAATCAGAAAACAGAAAGTCATAAAATTATAAAAATGATAAAACAAATGAAAGATGATTATAAATACAAGTTAGAAAAAAAAAAAAACGAATAAAACATAAAAGATTTAGGTAAAAGCAGTTTTAAACAAAAGGGTCTTCAGCTGCTTTCTAAAGGTGTCCAGACTGTCAGTAACACGTAAGGATAAAGGAAGTTCATTCCAAAGTCGGGGTGCAACAGCCTGGAAAGATCGATCACCTCGACTTTTATATCTGGTTTTTGGAATTTCTAGAAGGTTCTGGTTGGTGGACCTGAGGGCTCGGGTTGGAGCATAAGGCTTTAACAGTTCAGTAACATAAGGAGGAGCTTGACCATGTAGAGCCCTGTATGTTATAGTAAGGATCCTAAATTGAATTCTAAAGTTAATGGGTAACCAGTGCAGAGACATCAGAATAGGAGTGATGTGAGCTCTTCTGTTTGCTCCAGTTAGGAGCCTCGCTGCAGAGTTCTGGACCAACTGAAGGCGGTCAAGGGCTTTTTTGTTAAAACATGTGAAAAGGGTGTTACAGTAATCTAGACGGGAGGAGATAAAGGCATGGAGAACCATTTCAAGCTCATGTTTTGACACCAACCTTCGCAGTTTGGAGATATTTCTCAAGTGATAAAAACAGTTTCTGACCAGCGTTTTTGAGTGGCCTTCAAGAGACATTGATTGGTCAAAGACAACACCCAAATTTCTCATGTTTGACTTGACAGCAGAAGCTAAGTGACCAAGTTGTTGACTAATCAGAGGAGCCATGCTCTCAGGGGCAACGATCAGACATTCAGTCTTTTCAGAGTTTAACTGAAGGAAGTTATCTTCTAGCCAGCTAGTGATCGCTGATAGACACTCTAGTAGTTCAGCCAGTTTATGGAGCTCAGATTCCTTAAAGGAGCAGTACAACTGAATGTCATCTGCATATAGGTGATAAGAGACATTTTGAAAAGCATCAATTATCTGTCCAAGAGTAATTACTTTTACCAAACTACAATTATGACACCTTTAAACACTTTTAGGCCCATTTAGAAAAAGAAATAGAGTAGAAAATCCCTTTACTGTCCCGCAGTGGGGAAATTTGTCACATATTTATTTTTTAAATCCAGGCATTCATTTAAAACAAATGTAGACACCAGCGTTTTAAAACCCTCATTTCTGCTTGATCAGTCACATGAGCTGCTATAAAAGCTAAGAAGAGCTGCTACACAAGCCTGAATGTTTAAACGGGCAGTTAGTGCAAGGAAAGGGACTTCCCCCCCCCAGGAGCATTGATGCTTGCAAATTAGAAAAGTAGAGCATGTGGGGGTCATAATATAACAAACTGAGGTACATTTTTGATGCACATTATACACTGCAGTGTGTTTTGCCTTCATTCTGCCATCTTTACAGTTAGATGAAGAGGATTGTTCGCCACCTTCATAGTGTCAACTTTCATTCCTACAAGGCTACTGGCCTTGCATATCAGTTTGTATCCAGAGTCTGTTTGTATCCACCAGCCTCAACCTGCTGTCCCAGCATGCAACAGCCTAGAGGATGGCAGTGGCCATCTTTGGTCTGCTCTGGAGCACTCTGCTTGTTTTAGAGTTGCATTGTAACTCAAGTCCAACTTGCAGAAACGATGACATGGAACAATAATAATTACACCCAAGTTAACAAAGAAATGCACCTCATCTCTCCTGCTTCCACTGATGTTGCTGTGTTGTTTGGTGGAACATTTCGTCACATATTTTAAGTCACCAACCTCCCCCCCAGTGAGGAAAGTGCAGCAAATCAGCACTAGTGAGTTCCTCTTGTCAGACGCCTTGCAATATGAGGACGTTTACACAAACAGGGACAACAGCTTGCTATGGAATGACGCCGTGGGGAGTCGTATAGCTTCAGAGAACGCCCCCAAGCCTGCCTGCTTTTACAGGTCCTCCATGTGTTCTGCTGCCTGTCCAACAACCTTTGCCAGCTCATTACAGTGTGATGAAGAGCCGTCCTCGTCGTTGTCTCTCTTTCCCACCTGCTGGCAGCGCAGCTCGTGACTCAGTCTCTGTGCAGGAAAAGGGGAGAATTAAAATAGACTTTCTCAGGTAGTCTACAGAACCCTGAATTAATTTGAACAAACACAAGTAAACGCGGATCAGAGCTGAGTAAAATGACCAACCGGAGCAGATTCTGCACATTTTAGCAGAGAGGTGAAATCTCTTCTGTGATAGGAGCTTTTTACAGGAGCTGAAACACTGCAGCTTAATGGGGCTTATCTCTTACTTGCTGGTACGTTCGTCAGACATCAGACAAAATCTGCAACCAAAAAATCTTACCACAGTCAGCTTAAAGATGGAAATGCATTCTCCCTCAGCTTATCCTGAGTGAGTTTGTGGTCACGTTGGATCTGAACAGGGTTCTCTTGTGTTTGAGTGATCAGATGGAGTTATCAAGCTGATTCTTCTTCTTTGTTGTTTTTCTCTTTAGTCGGTGCCTATTTTTATTTGATGCCATCATGGAACATATAACGGAGGTCTAATCTCTTATTTTTACATCGCTGGACGGCCGCCTCCTGGTTTGTCATTGAATGTGCTTTAGTTTTGGCTGGTTTCGCGAGTGGCATCCAGGGATTTCTCAGGATTGATACACACCCCGTGTATCTGTGCATGTGTGTGTTTGGTCACCCGGTCAGCCTGCCAGGACATTTGGCTGCACCCCCCCCCCCCCCCCCCCTTGGAGGATTTCCAGGAAGTGGCAGATCAAGGGCCTTAGCCTGGCAGTGCAGCAGAGCACTGAGAATTACAGGAGAAGCCAGTTTGTACCCTCTGAGGTGATGTCCGATCCCTCTAGCCAAAAAAACAAACAAACCCAAAATGCGATCACTTCAGTGATTCCCCCGACCCACCCCCACAAAAAGTCCCACGTTTGATGCTTGCCACTGCATCCGTCTTCACTGTCCATCTGGGACGTTGACAAATGAACGTTTGGTGTTGTCTGGAGGGGGAAAGAGAGGAGCATGGAAGGGAGAGCACAAGGCCAAAAGATAGGAAGAGCTGGGGGAGGCAGGCTATCCCTTTTTCTCAAGAGCTAATGGCCAAGAATAGAATCCTTATTGATCTGTGTGTGGTAATGCACTGAGTCAGAAATGCCCAAGTGCATACACACACTTTATCTCTCTCTCTTTCTCACACACACATGCAGTCAGTTGTTTTTTTTTTGCACAATATACCTGCAGTAAGAAGAAGTCTTAAAAAGCAGGTTTTGCTTCACAGGCGTTTACTTCATATGAGCCATGTGCAGAATTAGCTGTGATGTTAATGATAAGCAGGAAGGCTGTGTGTTTAAGTGAAGCACTTACCGCTTTTCTGACTGAAGAAGTAAGACGTCAAAGGAAATGTTCGGCTTTTTGTTGTAATTGTTGATGGTTTCTTGACCTCAGGGTGTGTGCCGTGGAGCAAGCAGAGCACCGCTGCCTCAGCAAAACCTAAATACTGCAGTGAAGCTTTGGATTTTAACGCTTTTCTTTGCTAACTCGGATTTTTCTGCTTCAGTGTCGGTGTGCAGTCGTGTAAAGGTAATTTGTTAAAAACATTTTTTAGGAAAAACCACAATTGCAATAATTTGGACAGGAAAGGAAATGCTGCAGGAACAATTTGATTGTTTGATTATTTTCACATTCGCCATATGTGACTGAAAGTGTTTTACTTTTTCCACAAAAATGATCCGCAGGTTACATTATTGTCAAAATGAAAAAAGTTGAATTAAAAATAAAAATTCTTCTGTATTCAACCAAAAATTAGTCATTTTTCAAATTTTTCTTAAATCCAGTACCACCTTTGAAACCGTCATAGTGACGACTTTAACTTCCGCGTACATCATGCTTTAGGCTCCTCCCACTCAGTGGACAGAGCACTCCACTTTCAACCACGTGAGAGACTGACATGAGCCAGGTCTCATTCTAACTGGATAGCAGCTCGTGTTTTAATCAAGCGTTTGCGACTAATCAGATCTGCGTGTGGCGGAGCGGACAAACAACCCAGAGATCATTTGAACAGACGGACGAATTGTTCTGATTAAGGCTAAAGGCCAGGTGAATGTGACACAGGTCAGCATTCTGCAATTACACTACGTATCTAACTCTGTGTGACCTCACTTGGGAGAAATGGGGTTCAATTCTGACTGGATTGACAAGCTAACGGCTAGTCTGAGCAAGACAAAATCAGATGAAAGTCTTAAAACATCTTTTATATAAAGATTTTGTTGCTTCTCATGCAGAGGTTGCTTAAAAAACATCAAATCAAAAAATATATCTGCTAAAAGTGTCTCAGGCTGCACAGGAAATGCTATAGCTAGCTGCTGCTAACGTCTGCTCGCCAATAAATACATTTTTACATAAACAATCATGTAATGCAAAGGTTTAAAAGTTTATTCAGTAAAAAAAACATTGGCTATGTAATTTTGACCTTGGAGTTTTAGGATGGCAGCACTCCTTTAGTTTGGACTAGCTGTTAGCATGTCGATCTGGTCTGAACGGTCTGTGTTACAGATTAGCTAACAGCTAGTTTAATTATTAAACAGCTCAAATTTCGGAGTAAATTTCATAGTAGTTCATGTGAAGATGGTTTTATTAGCATTTACATTATTTCACTTCCAAGAGGTACATGAACATATTTCTCACAGATGTAATGCGCTGTCTCATATGTCATCATAGAATTACAATCATTATTTTTACTTTTTTTTCTTGTGTGTGCGTGCATTTTAAAGCACCGTGCAAGATAATATACTGCATTTCTGTGGAATTTTGAAGCTTTTTATTACCGATTCCCAATCATTTATGTTTATGTGTTTGCATGCATGTTGTCTTGGTGGTCTGCAGCAGTATATGGGACGATTCTGGCGACTCTCCTTTTTACTGGTGGCCAGAAGAAATGGCAGCATCATAACTCATTGCCTCCCAGTGAGCCAGCAAGATGCAGATCAATAGATCAAATTGTCAGTCTGTGCTCTGCCCGATTATCTCATCGACAGACACAAGACATCATTACACACCACGTCCAAATGTGGGCGTGCGCACACACATATAGGAATTATTTCAGCGGAGATGTTCTGAGATGGCAGATCGGACGCACATTTGTGCACAATAGTGGGTGAGTTATGAATACACTTGCAAATATTGCATGTGTGCTGACTTACCCGACGGGGTTTGCACGTGCACAGGGATGCTGGTGCAAACACGTTTACAGAGACATCTCATGCTGGGACTGATCGTAACCCTGTGCAGCTTCTGGCTGTGGCACAGATTGACTATGACATATCTTTATCATTAATCTTCCTTCGGATTCACTTGGTATGTGCTGCCGTTCAGGCTTTTCCTGCAGTCACAGAAAAACTCCACCGAGCCACGAGCTCTCTGACTGGACGGCAGAATGGGAGCAGTTGGTTTGAGTTAAAGCAGAGAATCTTACCCAGTAAAGGATGAGCAGAAAACAGTTGATTCTGACCTCCTCCAGCTGGATGCATATATAAACATACATTCCGAAGAATTCAGAAGGATGCTTCCTTTTGTTTCACTTTTGCTGTTTCTTTAAGAAACGAATGTTCCCCCTTAAGATACACTTTATCGTCATTATTATCTCTGCAGTAATGATGATGGATTTTGAATGTAATGAGACCTAATGGTCTCTCCGGCTTCTTTTCTTTGCTTATCTGCAGCATCTTTAGAGCCAGAAACATTTGCAGCTTTTCTCAAGGTCATTTGTTGGTTCATTCATTCATTCTCTCCACTTCATTAAGAGTTCTCTTTCTCCTGTGCTCTTCTCATGTTGCACCCTAACCCTCGTAAATGTCTCCATAGATTAGGCTCCAAAGGTTATGAGTTTGTCTATGCAGATGGAGCATACCATTCCCGAGCCCCACCCCCAAAAAATAACCTGACTTTATCTGCTTCTATACCGAACGATTACATAAAAGCATGCATTATATGTACATAGCAAAATGTCAAGTGTTAAATAAGCAGTAAATGCCTGGACTCAACTCCTTGTGTTCCGCTCTCATTGGCTGGCTGAAGTCATGTGGTGTGTGAGGCAAGAGTTAACTGGTGTTTTTCAGTGTGGCTGCTAGCTGTTTGCTTCCTGGCATGACAGCCACCACAATATTAACACTGTTAAGAGTTAGTGTTAGAATAACACTTGAAAAACAGCAGTATTTAAACAACACTTTGAGTGTTACTTCTCTTTTAGAGTCAAAGTAATTTTGAGAGTTAAAGAAGGTTTACTCCATAACTGAATTTAACTCTAATGAGTGTAAAATTGACTCTGAATATTTAACACTGAGTGTGTTCTTGGCTAGGACACCAGAAAGTCCGTTCTGCCCAGTACGGGAGGACGAGGACGGCATTTGGAACAAGCGTACTCCTTTGTCTAGCCTGTTCCTTAAATAACAAAAAAACAACAAAAACGTATTATTTGTATTATATTTGGTCCACTTTTGATCAAAACTGATAAAATATCAGCATTTCTCGCTGTTAAATGAAGAAAAAAAGTTTCTTTTTCATCAAAACAAAGCAACAATGCTTTTATTTTGATAGTGGGTTAGCTAATTAGCCTTTTGAGGGATCGTGAAGAGTCTGAAAGAAAAACAAACAAATACACAGCAAATTTTACAGGTTATACACAATTATTTACAATAACAGACAACTTTATATTTATTTATTTGTATTTCTGATATAAAACACAACAGTTGTAAGCTTTCTCCTCTGCCGTTCGGAGTATAACGGTTAGCGGCGCAATGCATTATGGGAAACGTTGCTGTCCCAAGTCTGCAGAAGGACGCATCGGTGCATCCTCGATACAATGGGCGGAGCAAGAACATATCCGGGAACTTTAAGCAAACTTGCCATTATATGTACTTAGGATTGGAACAGTACTTGGACCATCGTTGATGAAGTTTCACAAGGACGGGAGTACACAAGTACAGACAAGTACACATATTGAGAAACGGCCCATATGTTCTCTGGCTCAGTGGTGAAATAGACTCTCTTAGTGTTGAGTTAACACTGCCCATTTTACTGTGTAGCATTAAAAAGGTGAACTTGTTTGCTTTTGCAGAAGCATTTCAAAGCATCATAAAACAATAACAGTATCACAAAATCAAAAGGCGTTAGTGTTTCATCCCTTTTGACCTCATTTACCTTTTCACACAAATGGAACAAAGATCTGGGAAGAGCAAGAAGAGAGAATAGCTTGAAACAAAGTCATCTGATTAAATGCACTGTGAGGGTTTAATGAGCGGCTGAGTGCAGACTCGCTGCCAGCATTGGGCGAGTTCACTCGTTTCTCTCCGATAGTTTTGTAAAAAAACATTTCAGGCTGTTGTGAAGTCGGCCAAGAGCTTCCAGGATTTAGCTTTCAGGTCAGTTCAGTACACATCAGCTTTGCAGCACTATTAGAACACAGGGTGTGTGCGACTGTGCGCTGTAGCAAAGTACGCTTAATCAAAGACCTCTTGTGTACTGGGTTTCATCATCTGTGCTCTCCAGAGGCACTCGGCATCCTTTATTCTGTTGGTTCTTACAGCTAGAAAACTCGTTCTGCAGCATCAGCGCCACATTATTGCAGTTTCTGCCTCTCTGTGTCTGGTATCCTGTAGGCTTGTCTGCTTAATTCCTTACGCCGTGACAAGAGGATCCAGGTTTAGATTGATTTAAATTCTGCTGCCAGATTGATTCTCCTAAACAAAGATGTGTTAATTTTACTTATTTGCTCCCCGGCTCCTGTCTCTGTTGACGCTTGTTTTGGTGGGTTTGTCTTCTTTTGGGTCCTAACCCTAATCCACCCTAACCCTAACCCTAATGCACGACCTTGAGGTTTGAAAGTGTTTGAATTTGTGTTTGCATAAAACGCATTAATTTTTAGTTAAGAAAATTACTTTGGGGCAAATTTTCTTGAACGATTAAAATGCGATTAATCAAGATTAATTAATTACAAAGCTTCTAATTAATTAGATACATTTTTTTAATCGAGGGCAAAAGCTAAATTATGACCAGACACAGCCTTTCTTTTAGGTTTTAGGTTCAGAAAAATCAACTTCTTTATTATCTTGGTTTTTCCATCTGTGCAATTTCATTAATTTGTGCTATATTTTATAGAAAATATGAATATTTGTCATAGAAATGATATTTTTTTCATTCCTTCTCTTCAGCCTGAACACAATAAAAACACAAGCATGGCTGTGGGCGGTGGTTCTGTTTGGACATACACGTGTCATACAGAGAATCGATTCCTGAGAGGACTTGTGCGGTAATTGTCCCCCACAGACGAGTTCTCATGTTTGATCCACTGACATCAATTTGAGCTGGAGAAAATAAAAGGATTCTTGTTTTTACATTAAGTGAATATCAACTGGATCATGTTCCGACCCTAATGTCATCTGGACAGGAAGTGTGTTTATCTAAATTAAAGATGCCCAACACTGAGATGATTAGCTTAAAGCCAAAAGGGAACAGATGTGATGTGACTGCTGTGACTGAGATTTACTAGGATGTCTCCTGGTTGTCTTCTAGAGATTTTTCTGGGCACGTCCCACTGGGAAAAGATCCCAAACCCTGCTGGAGGGATTATATATCCTCTGGCCTGGGATCCCCCTGGAAGAGCCCACGTGCCCCCATGACATGCCCCCTTTTAGACAAAATAAGTCCTTCAGATGTGATTCTGCTGGGAATGCAAATAAACCCTGTAGAGTTTGAGTCGGAGACGCTAAATCAGGTGTTTGGCTCTCGATCCTCGCATCAGCATAAAGCTCAGTCTGTGTAGCGCCAGTGCACCGGAGCAGAAGTGCACCTAAAGGATGAGGCTGAAGCATTACTCAAGTTTATTTACATAAACACAAACTCTGGGGTTTAGAAGAAGGAACTGAACAAAGCAGGAACTGAATCACTGACTAGGAATGATGCTCTTTGCAAATCAACTTTTCTTCCTCTGTGAAGACAGGATGATGTTTGAAGGCTCTGACTTCATCTGCCTCACAGGAGAGAATATTCCGACAATTAAACCACCAGCTAGTGTGTTCTCGGCTTAAAGTTAATAAGAATAACTGACGTTAGTGTGGCATTTCACACCTTTTCAATTTTTATAAATCAGTATTTTTGCATTTCACAACCAAACTCCCCCTCGTCTAAACCTGGGCTAACATCAGAATTGAACCAAATCAAATAGAAAAGTTTTAAGCCTAGTCCTAAAAGTAGACAAGGACTAAAGCTGGGAGCTGGTTCCACAGGAGAGGAGCCTGATAACTAAAAGATCTGCTTCCCATTCTGTTTTTAGATATTCTAGGAACCACCAGTAAAGCCGGCCGTGCACTGTGCGTCTTTTTCACTCGTAGCGTCGGACTTTTATGTCCGAAACCACAGAAGACCTTGAGGCTATTGTGTTGTTATTGATGTCTGTTGTCCTTTGGGCTTGCCGTAGGACACGCAGGGGTTTATGGGGGTTGGAAGAGAAAGACGTAAGAAAGAAAGTAAAACAATATTTTAAGATCAGTTTAATTTGACATGAACATGACAAACACGCTTTCTTAACAATCCTTGTCATTATGTGCGGAGAAAAGTGTAAAAATAAAAATAAACGACGTGTGTTGTTATGAAAATAGTTGGCGAGGCGCGTTGACGCATGCGCCGCAAGCGGTTCTGGTAATTTTTGGGTGGCAGCGCTGCTTCAACAGTGCAATAACCCCACGAGGAACGAGCAAAATATCAAACACGCCATAAATTCGTGCGAGCTTAGGATTGCTGATCGGTAGCTGGTCACGTGGTGTTAATTGCCTCTCGTAACCCCCTGTATACTACACGACGCTCAGCGCAAAACTTGCCTCAATCTCGTAGATTCTCGCTTGAGGGTAAAATCGGCTCAAAAAAGTGGAAAAGTAGCACAGTGTACGCCCGGATTAAACCAAAGGCATATAGAAGTATGAATGCTAGACACGAGCCCCCAGGAGAATTTTTCCAGGGAGAGGGGTTGGGCTTCTCTCTCAGACCTGTTCCTTCTGCAGCCTGACCTTGAATTAGCAGAAAAGAATAGATGGATAGGTAAATGTGCTCTATGAGAGTTTAGAGACTTTGTTTTGTGCACTTTCAGAAGACATCATACCCTCAGCGTTTTACAATCCTCAAACACATGATTTATAAATGAAAAGTGAACATGAAACAGCCTTTGCTCAAACTCCCAGTCCCACTTTCAGCTCTCCATCTCCTCTCTCCGTCCCTCCCATTCAAACAGCAGAGGGCTGCAGAAATGTTCAAAGCTTCCCAAAAGTTACAGCGCAAAATGATTTATATAATAACAAAAATCTAAAAATATCAGTATTCATCAGACGAAAAAAAAAACCATGTTAGATGTGCTTCCATGCAATTCAAATAAAATGATTAAAAGGAACAAACTTAGGTTAAGACTGCTGTTGTCGTCTTGCTTCATTTGTATTTAAATGATCTTTTACTACATAAACATGTAGACTATTGTCCCAAACTTACATCGATTCACTTCGACCTTAAAGCATCCAGATGGACTATAATGGACAGATGGACCGCCACTCTGAAGTTGCAAGTGTGGTATTCTGGCCACAGAGGGCGGTGGGTCTGAGCGACATTTCATTAACGCTGTAAAGGGTCATTTTAGCACAAACTGGCTCAAGAAAATGATTTAAAATGCATAGTTTGCCTTTAATTCTGAAATCCAGAGTTTTTTTCCCACAGGGCACCATCTAGAGTCAGAAATAATGTATTGCACCTTAAGCCTCTCTCCCTACTTTCGTGATTACGACTGGAAGCAGTGCCTATCGTTCATGAACGTACACCTCTAGCTAGCCAACAGAACTAAAACGCATCGTTTTACAATTATTATTCTCACCTTGTGCTTATTCATAAATATATATTTTAAAGACTTACTTGTCCATGAGAAATGTCGCCAAAACTGCATCAGTCTAGTTACTTCTACAAACACACGCGCCCGTTCTGTGATTGACATCTGTACGTAAGCGGATGTCTAACATCGGCTAATGCTGAACAGCGCTCAATTCAAATTTCATGGTGCTCTATGGCAGGGGTTTTTCTTACAGGACCCCCTTGCCTGTGTCCAAGACAAGCCAGGACCTCCAACTCCTACATGCATAAACACATTAAATGTGATCATTTACAAACTTTCTACAGACATACAGAGTTATAACTTTTATATGGAGTTCTGATTATACTATAGGGTGCGTTATTGGGGTTTTATAAATGTAACTTTTACAAATAAAATCTTGCTAACCTCACAACCTCAGGAATGGCAATCTTGTGGGGACCCCCTCAGGGGTCCCGACCCCCAATTTGGGAACCCTGCTCTATGGGACGGGGTTAGCAAAATAAAATTGACGTATTGTCCACATTATATCACAGCACAGGCAAAGACTATCATTTTTATGGATGTCTAAAAATCATACGTCAATCTTGAAAGAGGGAAAACTCTTTATGTGCAGCAAAAATTGACTTCTGATTGGTTTCTGCTGATTTTGAGCACGATCGGTGGCCAAACTGAAACTCAAAAATCAGATTTTCATCTTTACTTGGTTTGTGAATTTAGTCACAAATTCATGCTAGCAAACAGTTGGAAATCTTTATTCCCTCAATCATAATTTTCCTTCTGTTTGATTCTAGTCCTTTGAGATAAACTAAAATCAGTATCGGAACTGAGCAAAAATCAGAAATAGGTCCTCAAAACCAGAATTGGTGCATTTTTGCTAATATTTTTTTATATCCCACCCTTACTTGATCACAAAAATGATTCCCTGATCCCAGATCAGTCTTGATCTCAGAGTGATGTCCTCAGCCCAAACAACCACACTCGTACATCTCTATTTAAGTCCTGACGGAATCTCCTTCAGCTTTTTCTCCAATGCCGAGGCCACTTGTGAGGGCCGTGTACCTACTGTATCGATTTGTCCTCATATTACCACAAATCAATGTGCTTCTCAAAAGTAGAGGGGCTCTCGAGACCAAAGGGTCAGACCGCTGCCGAGTCCCCGTCCCACAGAGGTCCCTCACGATCAAGCGTGAGATTTTCACAGTAAATACTGTATCTTACACAGCATCGGATTTTTTTTAAAGCCATCGATTCTGAACTTCTCATGCAGGACTTCCAACACTTCAGCCTGAGGTAACACTATGCCTCCTATTGATTTTGTTTCCAGGTCCTGGGTGCTCATTATTTTGACACTTTAGTGAAATCTCCGAGGATCAGAGGCTGCTGTTTTAAAAAAAAATAGTTTAGACAGATTTTTTTTATATATATAGCAACAAATATTTCAGACTGAGCTTTCTCCAAAAATGCAAAAGTGTTTTGTAGGTGGAAGCAGCGGTTTGGGACTTGAAAATGATAACTCGTCCAGTGAAATACGCATTTCATCATATTTTTGCAAATCCAGCATCAGTTGCAGCAGAGAAAAACTTCAATGAGAAGATTTAAAATATACATTTATTGTCACATTTTCATTCAGAGGTAAAAAAAAAAGAAGCAATGGCAAAAAAATGAACTAATATAGGAAATAAATTCATTTCAAACGATGAATCGGTTGTGTGTGTTCGTTTTGAGACTGACTCAAAGACCTAGCTGAACCGCATTTGACAATCTAGTCGTGAACTAAAAATAAACGTTGCATGGCTGCAACATCCGCTTTAGTGGCTGAGACTCTGCGGTTTTTGTCTGACGTTGTTGTTGGGGCTTGGAAGTGTGGCAGGGTTGAGTCAAACTCCTGCTGTCAGGTTGCCACAGTCCCTGTGGTGCTTGTAAGGGGACTGGCTTACAGAACGCTGTGAAGCACAAAGATTTTGTCATCTCGCTTTTCTGCCTGCCTTTCATGCGACCTCCGGGTCTCCACAGGGCCACAGCAGCATAATTGTCAACTATTTCTTCCTGTTTTTCTCTTCGTTTATACAACAGTTTGCTTCATAACTTCATTTTTCTTGCAGTATACGTCCAGTGATCTAATTATGGTGATGTTTTGGGATTGTAAAATTTTATTTTTAAGAAGATTTGCTGATATTTCCCCTCCCACTCTGGCTGCTGATTCACTGCATTTCATTATTTTTGTGTAGCTGCTGGAGATAATCTGCAGACAATCTGGATCAGGGGATCTGCTCCCATCCCCATTAATGTTTCATATGTTTTCTTTTTTCGATTAGTCTTTGTAACATTATCCTCTCCCAAATGCTTCACCCAGACATCCTGAGGCTTATGCAGGAGGCTGTCCCCCCACCCTTTTGTTGTGTTTTTCCACCACAATAACCTTGATTAAAAAGAATATAATTAGTAAGCAATCAATTCTCTAACTCGTTGCTTAGAATGCAGGTGGGTGTATTGTGTAGCATTATAGAACTTTATCATTATTAGTGCAGGGAAATCACATCCTATAGGACTAGATTAAAAATGTGCCCGGGCCATTTATGATAAATGATTTTAATGAAAGTATCTCTAAAATACTTATAGCAAACATATCTTTAGTGTAGTTTTAGTGCAGGAAATTCTCCATGTTGAAAGTTTTGACCCAATCAGAGCACATTAGTTCTCCAGCTGAGTTAAAAAAGGCCAAATGATGAAAATAAAGTGGATCCATGCCAACAAAGCAGAACAGCTAGCCAGTTACTAGGTCCAAAACATGTTGAAGGTCAAGTTGAAACCTTCACCACCCAATAGAGTAAAAAATACATGAAATAAGGTCTGATTTGAGCTTTGGATTCTATTAAAAAAGCATGATCATCCTCACATTATATTAGTGTGCTCTCTATATAAAATACAGAAACAAATAGCATGGTAACAAAGAGGTCAATGGAGAATATAGGGAGCAGAGAATGCTAAAGCGTTTGAAGTAAACATCTCAATAATTATGGTAATTATTAAGTTTACTGATAAATTCTGGGATGCAATCCAATAGGGCTAAACTATCATTTCCGATTGAAATTGTGATTTCAATCAATGCGACCATGGTATTCCCAAAATAGCTTTTTTTTTATAGTGCTCCTGACTGACCTAGGATCTGTTGTAGGGCTAGACGATAAATCAAAAATTTATCGTTATCAAAATTTCTGACACTAATCGATATTCGTCCCATGTAAATAAATTCGGTAATAAAAAAAATAAAAAGATGTGTAGGTTGGCAATGTTCATGTCTCTTTAAGAAGCTGTACCACCTTGAGTCACATGACAACGTGACTCAACGTAAAACGTGTGACAGCCCCATCTAGTGGACAACTTTTGTTTTTGCACATACATGTAGTTAGCGTCCATTATCGAGGTGAACGCCTCAGTATACCGTGATATTGATATTAGGCCGTATTGCCCTGCCCTAATCTGTTGTGTCAACTACTTTAGACATCTGGGTTTCCTCTGGTTTAAAATATGTTACATGGCAGCAGCAAGCGAGGGGTTACGGGAGTCTTGAGCCCTCCGCTTTTTTTTTAACGTGGCGCTGCTATGGCAAATATTTTTCAAAAAGATTGAATTACAAAAGATTGCAAAAGATTGAATACTGGTTGGCTCGTCTGACTCTGTCTGCTCATTTTCTGTCCCTCACTTGGGGCTCTTGAGGGGGTACGGAGAGGACAGAACTTACCAATCAGAGGACAGAGCAGCTCATCCACAGGCCCCGACTCCAGAGTGCCAAAAGTCTAGCAGTCGAGTGGGCAAAGACTCAGCAACTGAGTGAGCATTGAGGGCGTCGCTTGCATGCTTGTCACTGTTGTGTGCTCGTTGGCCAATGCGTGCATGCACGGTTTGACTTGTGCAGATGCTTGTGCGCTTTCAGACACTGTTTGCTCTCTCACAGTGTACAAATGCCCTCTCGCGATGTATAGTTTCACTTGAGAGTTATAAATCGAGCTGGACGATATGGCCTAAAATCAATATCACGATATATTGAGGAGTTCACCTCAATAACAATAAATGGACAATGCATGTACGCGCAAAAACAAAAGTTGTCCACTAGATGGGGCTGTCATGAGAATTACGTAGAGTCACGTTGTCATGAGACTTGAGGTGGGGACATGAACGTCACCAACCTACACACATCTTTTCATTTTTTTATTACCAAATTTATTGACATATCGAAAATCTTTCGATTTATCGCCCAGCCCTACTTATAACTTTCGTACGCATGGCACTTTTACGTGCGCTATGTTTGACACACGGAGGTGGAAACCACGTGCACGAGAGACTGATTCACCCGATTCCTGCAACAGCGGAAAGAGATTTACCGTAATAACACGATGTAGATTTGAAGGTGCAACTTCACATCTGTTAAAAGCCATTTAAAATTTTCGGATGGTGCAAACCATTGCTGTGTTACTGTAAATCAAAGTAAGCATGTGAAACTTGTCAGAGTTTGGCATTATAGTGGCGTTTTTAGGTAGCTCAGAACAATGTCCAGGCCGCCCTCTTGGTAAAACGATGTTGAGGAAACTCTTTTTGTTAATAAGTACATTTGAAATCAATTCTTCGTCCATACATTATTAGAGTAACAGCTTTTAATGTTTTGATGGTATGATGTCATTTCCTGTCCTTTCTATAAACGCTACTGTGCATTGTAAAAAATGTGCAGAACCTTGATTTGAAGAAAATTGCAAATCAAATAGAAGTTGCAATTTATGCCAGAAAAATCGCAATTCAATATTTTCCTAAAATCATGCAGCCCTATAATCCAAGTCAAAACAACCACCATGGAAAACCGACTTTAGACATTAGGTGTCTATTTTTTAATTTTGTTTTACCTGTTTAGTTACCTGATTAGTTACATGAATCTATTCCAGTTTTTTCTTGGATGAGAGCATAGGTACATCCTGGATAGATCACCAGATCATCACAGGACCTGAAGGTGTTGAAGTTTTGCTAAAAAAGATCACCTTTTCACTCGTTAGACAAGGCGATTGATAGATCATGTTTTAAACGTGTACTTCAGTTAAGGAAACGTGTCTAGGAAAAAAAAAAAGATTTCCTGGGTTCATAATGAAATTAGAAAATGACAGTGAAATGAAGTCGAGGTCAGGAGCCCGGGATCTCTTATACGATTAGCAGAGCCCTCTAAAAGCATAACGTGTGCGAAACGGTGACAACTCTTGAGTGGCACTTAATGACCCAGAGCTGTGCAAATCCTTATGACCTTACTAAGATATGGATGTTCTTTTTTTCTGTCTTCAGTCTCCTTCACATCCACACACAGGGCTTTAAGAACATCGTCACACATAGGCAGGCAAAAATGAGGCTCCCAAGGCATCACTTCATGAGAGTTTGGCTCATTGGCGAGCTGAAATCTGTGTGTTTAATAGAAGTTCCTGCAGACAGAGACGGATCTATAGGTGGTTTTTAAACTACATATCAACAGAGGATTTTTGTCCTTGCCTCAGGTTTTAAATGCAACCTCAGCTAGGTGTTAACATAAAGAAAAATAGTTTGGTTTTCTGTGACTTTTTGTCTTCAAAGTTCAAATTCCAGCTCATATTTTACAGCTGGAATCTGGCTTCTCTGTTTCATTCTCATTTGCTAATTTCAAAACACTTAACTAAACCAGCTCCAGGTGGAGAATATTGGTCTCTATCAGCTGTTGCTAACAAGCCTTGTGTACCAGTGTTGCAATGTGGGCAATTTAGGCTTCTAGTACATCATTAAATAGATGTTTTTATTATTGTTTAGCTCAATGTACACCTGCAACACATGCAGTTTCACTAGGTTGCAACAATTTTAAGAATTCAATCTACAAATGCAAAGAAAATGTCTCTGCTAAGAAATCTGAAACAAACCTGCATGTCTGTGTTTCAAGACCTAACATAGTTATGTGCATTACTGCAAAACCTTGACATTGACTGCATGCTTAAATACAATCAGCTGCTGCAGTCATGTTGCAGCACACAGCTGTGCCTCGTGTGTCTGTGAAATTCAGTTTACTCCTACAGTTGGACGCAAGGCTGTGTTGATTTTTGCAGCCAGAAGAAACCAGAGCACGTCTAAGCTAGTAGAAGCTAACCATTAGCATTAGCAACTCCACAACATGGCAAGCTTGTGTTATTTCTGGAAATAAAACATCATTGTTGCAGATCGAGTGGAAGCAGTAGAAGAGTTGCATTGCTGTTAGCCAATCAGAGGCAAGATGTTTAAATATCATGAATTTTAATGAGTAAGACTTCAAATCCTGCCGTTTTCTTCCCCCCACTCCTCCAACTAACTTTTACTTCCTGAAACAGGAGCACCAGATCTTTGATTTCCACAGAGAATGACTTGCAAGGCATTTATTCATACTAGAGACGACTCCAAATTATATATATATGTAAAAAAACAAAAAAACAAACAAACAAACGAGTGAATGAGAGCTTTAAAGTGACTGTGTGTAGTTTCCCTGCCAATAGGGGGCAGTACATACCTAAATCATTGCAAGCAAGCGGTAGTTTTGTGTTTGAGTGACGACCTTACCAACGAACGGCCATTAAGGCTATAAATCCCTGGGAGTGTTGTAGTGCAATTTTCAATTTTACCTGTCAAGCAGAAAGCATGCGACCTCTGTGTGACTCCTCAGATTTTGGTGGTCTTTAACTCTATTTTCTGATGGCGTTGCCCTCGATGTACTGCTGCTTGGCTTTGTTTTCTTTTCTTTACAATGACGTGAGAAGTATATGTGTGATCTGCCATTTCACACAGTGAATAGTACACCTAGAGCTCTTCATTTAAACTTCCTGTAGAGGGCGAGGGAATTGTGTTGTAACCGCTTTGTTTACAAATCAAAAAATGCATTTTGGCCACATAGGCTCACGTAGAAGGAAACATGGCGTCTAATATGGTGTCCCCCAGAGACTTGGACCTGTGCCCATGTGTTTTAGATCTGATTTCTATGGTTTTATGTTACGAAGCCGCCAATATTTTTCAATCATTTTGTTCTTTTTCAAAAACATTTCGATGGATATTTCCAGAGATTAATGGTAAAAACTACACACCGTCACTTTAAAACAACAACAAAACATGAGTAGACTGGCCCACCGCCTTTGTGGAGTTTATTTTTTGGTGGAAGTTACTTTACTTAGCTATTACTGCACAACAAGTACAGAATATTGGAGGTATTAAGCCAATTTTTGTTTTTTGTAGTAGCTGAGACTCGTCTGCAACACGCTGCACATTGATCAAGACCCTTGCTTTAAAGTTGAACATTAACTATTGGAACCAACCCTGTCTAGCTAAATATATTATGAATGAAACTCACTGAATGTGCATCATCAACCATTTAACGTTTGGCCCCGCCCTGATTCAAGATGGCCATTCCAGCTAGTTGACCAAAGCCTAAAAAGTGATTAGAAAGAATTTAAATACTAAGTTGCAATTTCTTATGTTGGCGGCCAAGAAAAATTTGCAAAACACATTAAGAAATTCTAACTTTGAACGAAATGGCTACACTAACTCCATCCTTGACGTAGGCAATATTCCTTCCTTCCAGGAATGCTAGTAATATGTAAAGGAATGAGCAGAATTTGATCTGAACATGATCCAGGATTACTTTAGCAATCTCCCAAAGTCCATTAAAGTGTTTCTGCACTTTTGCATTTTAAATACATTTTCCTCAACTAAACAGAGAAGGCTCAGCATGTCCACTCGGTGACCTAAGCCTCGTCGCTGTCAGCCTAAATACGTGACATTTTCTAATGGGCTTATCTTTAGCAAAGCCTCTGTTCTAAACGTTCATCGACTGAAGCTGTGATTCGGCTCAGGATTGGATTCAGTCAATAGGAGCTATGCAAATCTTGGCACTTGCTAGTAGCGTTGTCCCTTGTTGCTCCTTTGTCAACTGTTCTTTAGTGTGTTGTCGTGCCGAGCGCCTGCAGGGGGGATGCACACATGTCGTATAGCGTGATGACTCAGGCTTCCTTGCCACATGGCTGCCATGCACACAGCCCTTCCCCTCTGTCGCTCTCAGCTAGTTTGTCACATAGGCCTGTATTTGAGTTAATGTCCTTCATGGAGTGATGCTATCAGGCTGTTGCACCACTTGGTTTGATTCAAGCGAGAACGGGTTATGTTGTGATGCAAAACCTAAAAGAACTGCGAGGTAGGGGTAAGAAGGTTAATGCACACATCTTTGTACTCCAGGCAAGGCTTAAACATATTTCAGAAAGGTAGATTGTGTGTGAGGGAAGAGTGCTGCTAGAAAAGCATCAGCGTTTTGCAAAGCCCTACATGTAGAAATACCTGAAGTGCTGAAGGCATGACCTTGGTTTGTCATTCGCTGCAGCACGAGCAGCACTGAGCCTCTGCAGCTGTAGGGGAGATTGGGTGGCAAGCAACAGCAACAGTTAAAGGGACATTATGGAAGTTTAACAGCTAATACAAGTATAGAAATTTAAAATGTCTTCCTCATACATTCTCCTGCAATGCCCTGGTCCTGTAGAATGAGCCCTGGCATTTTCACTGTGATTGCCTCTGTAGGCCTGTAAACTCACAGAAAAGATCTTGCTCGGGTCGAGCAAGAGGGCTTCCCCGGTGTCCTCCAGAGGCAGCATGACGTCATGCGCGCTCACGCGCCCGCAGCGTTTGTTTGCTAGCTGTAGCTTAGCGGTAGAGCGAGAGGTGGTTTCGGTAGCTGATTCAGCCAAGAACAAGAAGAGAGCTGCTTCAAGCACCAGTGAAACTCCAGCCCAGACCCCAAACAAGACAAAGAACCCAAGAGTTTATTCCAGCGCGACAAAAAGGGCAAAACTCAAGTCTGGTCGCCGAAGACAAAGAACGAGGATTATCATCGGTCCGGCCGGCATTTGAGAAGTGGAAAATGCTGAGACAAAAGTCCCGCAGTTGGCATCATTGTTGCTGGACAGGTAAGAAATTATTACTAAATACGTGTGGGGTAAGGGTTGTGGGTGCTTTCAAAGCAAACCGGGGGCTTATGTATGTCATAGGAACATTTTAGGCTGCTTGTTTAGCGTCTCCATCAGAGTCGGTGCTGGTCAGGATATTAATATTAGTCTGATTCCTATTTTACTTCTCAGCGCACTGGGACTTTTTTTCCAGGGTAGGATGAGTACCGGTAATATTACCGCTCATTTATTAGTGGAAATCTCTGAGATTTCTGCAAAATATGTCCGTCTCCAAGTAAACACATTCCCCCAGCGCCGCTGACCCGCCCCTCCCGATAGGCAGAACACGCGCTACAAGAGGGGCCACGATTTGCGCATTAGGATGCATCCTCTCCAAATCCTCTCCAAATGCGCCTGACGGAGCTGTACGCGCGGCGCACATCCTCTCCAAATGCGCCTTTGGAGATGATGTGCGCCGCGCGTACAGCTCCGTCAGCTCCCGTCAGCCCAGGCAAGAGGAGAGAGAGAAAAAAGACGAGTTATCCAACACCGTGCACGTTCCCTCAATGACTGACAACACGCAGCATCTGACCAGCGTCAGATGTGCCGACAGACAGGTGGATCCATGCAGGTGGAGAGGCACAATAGACTAGGAGCACAAGAAAGTAAAAGTCATAACCAGAGGAGTGTGTTGTTGGAGCAAATAAGAAAAACTTTGTGGGCATAAACATCCCAGCTTCTGTTCATGAGACAGAATAAGGATAATTGTGTCTGGATGTGGAGAATAAATTATACAGCAGTCCTGGTTATCATGTATGATAAGTCTTGGTAAATGCAGAATTAGAAACATGCAGAGCTTTTATCATTTGATTCATAACCTATGTTTTTGCAATTGATGTATTCTGTTTGTTTTTGTAGCATCAAATCGATGGAGCTGAAAGAACTCTTTAGATGAGGAACAAGCCAATAGTTTGGAAACAGTGTGTAAGTAACATATGATTCTCATAGAAATGCAATGGCTATATGTCAGGATATATAATCATGTTTTGCTGCTGTTTTTACTTCCAGATTAGAGCTGGAAAGAGAAGGAAGGAGCTTTAGACCCGTATGATTCAGATTATGCATCTCCAATATCAATAAGGTACGTTTTATTATTGTTTTTTTAATACCGTAGTAACATCCCACTCTCACTTTCTATTCACTGATTATATAAAATGTATTTTTCTTGTGCAATAGGTGTGCATCACAGGATGAGGTTGACCAACTTCCTTGCATTGGCCTGGATGAAGCTGACAATTATAACAATTATAATTATATAACAATTATAATTATTATATAGGCTAACAATTATATGTGCTATTTGAGTTTCACTCAATATGCTACAATTCTGCTTACAATAGTGGCCTGCACAGAACCCAACTAATGCTGCTACTCTGTGTATATTTGCACATATTATTGTTGATTTTATATTTATATCATTTCTGCATTATTTTTTTTGTATTCTTTTACATTTTGCACCAAAGGGAGTGGCACTCCAATTACACTGTACCCTGTACAAAATCAATAAAGGCTATTTTATTCTATTCTGTATTGGACATTGTTAATTGTGTGGAGGCAGATTTGAAAGACAATTTAGAAGAGCCATCAGCAGCAGGACTGACTCAGCTGTTGTTTTCATTCTGGAGTACAGCATGCATGCCTCGTGCACGAGCTTACTATTGAAGCTGCAGTTACACGTTTGGCCTGAGGGGGCGATAGCGAGCATGAAAATTTCAAAGTCCATAAAGTCCCTTTAAGGGATGGAATCGCTGCAGACTCACTGGCAAAGTTGCATCTAAGTTTAGAGGAGTGAAGAGGAGGAAGAGAAATCAGACTGAAATAAAGTGTGGTGTAGGCGTGTCTGCATATTTGGAGCCCTAATGGTTGCAGCCATTCCACACGGTGACTCAGGTCCCTGACGTTGTGTGATTTGCACAGATTTCAAGGTTTTTCCACCTTTACCCACCAAAATAAACCTTCTTTTCTTTGACTCATAACAAGGGTAGTTGGTGAAGGAGAGGACAGCCTTGCAGCTTGTGCATCACCACTTTAATTTCGGTCATGAAGCAGCTAATTTGTCTGATAAGCCAGAAGCCTCTGCCTTTCCCCAGACAGCAGTGGGAGTGAATGATGAACGCTTCTTAGAGGAAGTCTCAGCCAGCCATGCCACTAGGCCTCTATTAAGCCTCGATTGGGGTCTATTGGCCTGATTTCTCTTCCTGTCTGGTGCTTGGCAACACTTTACAGTCACATTAGAAGCGGGTGTTCTTGACATCACGAAGACGAGCAACAATGGCGATTCTTTAACTTGTGGCTTGTGCTGCTGCAGATCTGACCATGTGAGCATCTGGAGATGACCTGCTCAGTTTAGCACTTAAATCAGAGAATTTTGTGTGTTATTTTGGATATGTTTTCAGTTTTTCTCTTTAATATACCTCTAACTCCAGCTGTTCTCAGCAGCGGCCGGCCCTGCTGCTCATTTTTAGAAACTATGGCTGCAGTGCCTTGCATTTTTAATGACAAAGGCCAATGTAGCAATGCTCTGTGTGGGTTTATTCATTGCATGTGGGGGTGTTCATGGTTGTATGTACAATGTATTTTGAGGACATTTTTAACAGATTGTGTAAAATTGATGTTTTTCTAATCCAGCAAAAGGAATAATGAAGTGTTTTTTCTATACTGGAATATTACATTTAATCATCATTTTCTGTACCTGCTTAGTCTTGTTTATGGTCACAGGGAGCTCAAACATCTCCCCGTTATTAACAGACAAGAGAGAGCTGAGGTATAGACATATATTAATTCTGGATGTAGGACCACCCATTTCTCTCATTTGCCATTTTGAGGCAAAAAAAATGGAGGTTCCCACCATCGCCATTTTGACAGTGTCACATGTCTCCTCACGCCCAGACAATCCAAAAAATGGGAAAAGAGGCAAAGCTGAGAGTGGGGCTGTGAGGGACGCTAACAAACCAATGTAGCTATTAGCTAAACTGAGCTAACCCTCAAAGCTAAAACAACCTAGAAGCTAATGTTGACTATTCCGGTGCTCCATCTCTCGGGGCAGCCGCGTGGCCGCCTGGCTAACGTGCAAGACTGTAGTTGTGCTGGTCGTCTGTGGAGCTCTAATATGGACTGTAAAAATACAAGCAGAGCCTCAGACTGCTGCAGTTGGAGCCAGGCGCCCTGGCTACTTACGTGAGCTCACGCTCTGCTCCTCCGCCACGGTTGGAGATCAGTGGGACATTAGCTACATGCTAACCCGAAGCTAACGTGGGTTTTTGGGTGCTTTTAGCGAGAACAACGTGGTTGAGCGACTTCAAAGTGAAGCAAAATCAACTCAAAGAGCTGCAGTGTTTCTGTAGTTTCCCTCAGAGCGCTCCACAGGCGACAAGCACAGCCTCAGATTGCAGCGATCAAATTCAGGCCACCTGAGCCCATGCTCTGCTGCGGTTGGAGATCAGCGTGGCTAGCGGCGCCGCAGGACTCTGGCTGCGGTGAGGTGAGCTTGCCCTCTTTGTCAAATAATTCCATGATTAAAATCCAAACATGTACACACAGATTACACAACTAAAGTTCAGAGTAGAAATGGCCGAACATAACGTGGGGCTGAGGCCTTCCCAGGAGCTAGCCGCTTACGCTAGCTGTGACGCTCATGCTACCTGTCAATCAAATCTAATTATTCATAATTTCAAGCATTCAATTACACCTAAACGGAAGAGTTACAAAAAAGTTTACCCCTCAGAGTTGTCATGACTGTAAACTAGACTTAATAAACCTAAAATGATTTTGCCACCACCGTGTTTCATTCTAGGACCTTAGATGTAGCTGAATCAATGACCAACTTATTTTTGCAAAATATTCATGCAACTTAGCTGGAAAGCAACTGAGATTCTGATAAATCATGCTGAATCACATCTGCTAATGCACATCACTTACAAGTAAAGCCAAGTATAAACAGCTGACATCCGTCTCACCAGCAGGCTTTGTAAATGGTAAGGGGTTAATTGGTTTTTGAGTGACTCTGATGCCTAATGTAAAGTGTAAAACATGCCCTAATGCTTGATTAATAGCATGTGAAGAAGCCTCTTGTGTGAGTTGCGTGTGCACCCGTTTGCTCGTGCGTGTGGGCTTGTGTCAGCATATGTGTATATTTGTAAGAGGGCGTCTGCTTCCATTTGTGTTTGTACACCATTTTGTTTGCTAACAGTGATTTGGACACAAATGTGGCGCGACAGCTTTGGGCCTCAGACACACACTCTGAATCATTTTAAATAAGACCTGTAGGGCTCAGAGTCCCAGAGGGCTTTGCTGATGCTGCCACTGCTCCTGTGGATCTGTGCAATAATAATCTAAAGATTTGCAAAAGGAAAAGAATTTAAAATTGCAAAACAACTCTCAGGAAAATTTACAATTTGCAAGCAGCACCAAGGTTATTTTTCTTTGTTGTTTTAATAACTATATCTAGATGAAGGCATGCATGTCCTTAGAAGAATGCGTAACTCGCAGGACTTTTAAGGTTCCCTTCTGTCAACCTTCTGTTCCTTCTGTTCCTGTTCAAGCTTGAATATCTCTGGTTTGGCATATTTTTACCCAATATTTTGTACTTTAACAGCTGAAAAATACAATATTAAACTATTTGTTGACTGATGTGGAGACTAGATATAGTTGGACTCACCTCGACGCATGGCTCTGGCTCCGGTACCACTTTCCTCCAGAGGGGTTGGACTTTATACCACTCTGGAGTTGCTCCTACTAAGAGATAGGGTGAGAAGCTCGGTCATCCGGGAGGGGCTCGGAGTAGTTCCGCTGCTCCTCCACATCGGGAGAAACCAGTTGAGGTGGCTCAGGCATCTGGTTAGGATGCCTCCTGGACGCCTCCCTGGTGAGGTTTTCTGGGCACATCCAACTGGGAGGAGGCCCAAAGGAAGACCCAGGACACGCTAGGGATTATGTTTCTGGCCAGGGAACGCCTTAGGATTCCCCCTGAGGAGACCCAAGTGGCTGGGGAGAGGGAAGTCTGGACGTCTCTGCTTAGGCTGCTCCCCTCGCGACCCGACCTCGGATAAGCGGATGAAAATGGATGGATGATGTGAAATATTCACAACAAAATCATGACTCATACATTCAAAGCTGATGGCCACTACAGCCAACCCCCTCCAGCCTCTCTCCATTGGCAGCTTGGCAGTCCATTGTTTTAGAATATCATTCAATTTGATCTTTAAAGCTCCTAATGGTTTGGTCCCACTCTATATCTCTCATTTATTGAGTTTTTGTGTCAGTTTTAAATCCTTGAGGCCATCGTCCCAGTTCTTTTTGGATGTTCCGAGAACTAAATATAGACTTTAGGGCAGTGCTTCTCAATTATTTTGTGTGATGACCCCCCTAGGATACATATAGCTTTTTGCACACCCTCCTCCCTTGCAGGAAATTGTTGAAGCTGGGGTGTGTGCGTATCCTTTATCGGGATATGTCATGAATAAATGGTTTGATTTTAGTCAACAAAGGAACTGGTGGATGCACAAATACATCTGAGTAGAGTTTTGGAGTCAACCCAATTCAAGATGGCCGCAGCAGCTAATTGTGCCTAAAATGTACAAAAATGGCTGTAATTCAGTTAACTTGATATCTTTTCTGCTGGAATTGAATTTGTTAGTAGACCAGAGTTATTCACAGCATCGTCTGAGTGGGATGTATTTGCAACTGATCTTTTGCTGTTGTGTGAGATTGTTTATGTTCTTTTAAACAGTTATAACTATTATTTCTTAACATAAGATGAGTAGTTTCTCCACTGTGCATGCAACCCTAGAAACCTTTGTGCAATCATAAAGATTAATGTAAAATGTTCCCACTCTAATCTATCATTTGGACATTAGAAATGGGTAGATATGGGTTTAAGACCATGAAACTAGATGTCCTAAGTTACCATATAAGTTATCTCAGTTTTAATTAGTTGTACAAAATGTTAGATTTTCCTTGTTGGTAATCAAAAGAGGTTTCAAGAATACAGCCAAAAGCATCAAAAGATGCAATAAAAAAATTCAAGGTGAAACCAGCTGTATGAAGGTCCCTGAGCATCACGTGAGAGGATAAAATCTTGATTTTACTGGTGGAAATCTGGCTTTTCAATGAATTATTTGTTATTTTTAAATTATGAAAGAGGAAAATATGTGCATCTCAATAGACGTGACACAGATTGAGCTCCTTCTTGTCTCTCCAGGGGGGAAGAGATGTGAAAATAAGCTTCCACAGTGTAAATGTGCACAAGCCTTCTGGGAACATTCTAGGAATGTTGATTCTTAGATACAAGAATAATAATAAAAAAGACAAATAGATGCTGAAAGTAAAGCTGAAAACACTTAAACACACTCTGGGCTGGACTTTATGTTCTGGTTCCAAAGATCAGAATCAGCCTGGTGCTAATACATAGAGGTCACCTTATTATAATTATGTTTGCTCTCATAAACTGAGCGTAGCTTCTGTCCATCTGTCACCGTGTTCTTACCTGCATAACAGCATGTAAGTGATGCTATAAGAGCCCCAGAAGAGTGACGGAACAAGGAGGAAGAGAAAAAGGAACGAGGAATCAGACGGAGAGGTGATGCAGATAAAAATGACAGAGATGGTACGAGTGAGAAGCGGAGAGCCGACAGAGGGGATTAGCGACAGAGTGAGGAAGATGTGTTCTCTCTTTTGTGATCTCACTCCTCTTTTCTGTCACACACACACACACACTGAACACACACACTCTCTTACTGAACACACAGTGATGAAACGACATACATCTTGCCCGGTTTGCCCTCCACTCTGCGTGGCACACGTCTACAAACACCCGCATTTGAAGACACGAACAATCCTCTGGACTTATCTAACTGGCTTGTTGCAACATGCACTCACTTTAAGCCCCTCCCCCATAAGCCTGTATATGACGGGTGATGTGATTATGTGCAGCACTGTCCCCTAACCACCCTCTTTTCTTTACCTGTCTGGTTTAATCTCCAGCATTATGGGAAGAGGAGGACACAGGCAGGGCTTTATATGCGCTTGTGCAAGTTGCACAGATGGACACCACACAACAAAATGACTTGCACACACTTTAAATGTGTCCCAGTAAGTTGCACCTCGACCAAATTCTATTTCGAGCCATCAACAAGCTTCAAACAGCATAACAGCTCCGCAGAAGCCTGTCAGTCACTCACAGATTCAAATCGGATGTGTTGAAGAAGAGAAATTGCTTAATTTTAGAGGGACGTGTTCACACTAAAGACTTATTTAAAAGCTCCATCCAACCAAATACGTATTTTTGGGTCCAGGTGTGTTGAAGCAAAGAAAACCTCTAAATATTTGAGGTTCTGCAGAGCTTTTGATGGCATGTTGATCAGGCAATTCAATCAGGTGTGTTGGAGCAGGGAAACCACCTAAACATGATGGATAGAGGTCCTCCAGGACCACGGTTGAACACCCCTGATGTAGCTGTTGAATTCAGGTGAAGTTAAAGAATTTGTGAGTTATCATCCTCCATGGTTGACTTTATGCGGTACACCAGTACCGCAGCATGATGCTGCCTCCACCGTGCTAGACAGTTGGTACAGTGTTCTTAGTTGGGAATGCCTCACTGTTACAAATCCAAACATACTCCTTGTTGATCTTCTTGTACGACCATAAAACATACGCAGTCCTGGTGCTCAAGTGCCGCTTTCCAGCATGTTTTAGTTCTTCCCCTGCTCCAGCACTCTTAATTCAGTGGTTGAATCACATGTTCACCCAGTTATCAAGCTCTGCAGCACCGTGTCAATCACCTACTGATTAAAATCATGCAGGATAGCGACCCTCGAGGACCAGGATTGCCTACCCCTGCCATAAATTATTCTCCAAAGGTTGTTTGGCTTGTCCATGTTGACATCTGTAGATTTTAGTCAAGCTTGATGGTTTCTTTTTTGAAGTTGGAGCTTCTTTCTTGGTCTGCACCCTTTCAGTAGCCTGGCAAGCCTTGTAGATATATAGTTTGGCATTGACCCATAGAAAGAGCTCTGTCATGGGGCTGACTCTACGGTTGTCGTTGAAACTGAGCACACGTAACTGGACAGCGCTAGGACCAATCAGAGCAATGAACAACGTGACATATTCATCACTATGGAAATCAGTCAATGGGGCCATATACTGTCGAAGTAGAAGCAAATACATCCTTTTTCAAAATAAATGACTTCAGTACCTCTGCTCATGTCTCAAAGAAAAGTCCAAGTCTAAATCGTCCAAAGATGATTCCAAAGCTGTTTTAAATGAGTTATGCTCTTGGGCTGACGCCATCTTTGTAGTTTTCCATGGTGCAGCTCTGGTGCTAAGCCCTCCCAACAAACAGAGTGCTGTGATTGGCAATACGCAAACTTGTTCAGGCCAATAGTAGACCTGCTGTGGCTAGAATGGAGCATGGTTGGTGCAAAAAGGGGAAAAAGTCCTAAAGATTCACGACATTTCAGATTTATGTCGGATATAAGTTTGATATATTAGATGCCAAAACAAGCCTCAAAACAGTGGCGGATCTAGGATTTTTCTGAGTATGGGGCCATCAAGGGGCCCTTGCACAAGATTTCACGCTGAAAATTCCTATTTGCGATGGACTGGCAACCTGTCCAGGGTGTACCCTGCCTGTTTGCCCGATGTCTGCTGGAGATAGGCACCAGCCCCCCGCGACCCTGCTCGGATAAGCGGTTACAGAAAATGGATGGATGGATGGATGGATGGAATTCCTATTTGGCTCATTGTTGCCTCTAGTGTTTGGACTTGGAATTGCATCCATCTACAATCGAACAGAGGCACTTCAGGGGCCAATCACATTCCAGCAGGGGTAAATTCCCCTGTGACCCCTCCCATAGAACTGCAAATGCCTCAAAACCAAAAATAAAAACCACTGGCTATCAAAAGATGATTAGTAAATAAATATAATGCAACATTTTGAAGATTTTCCTCCATTTACTACCTGTTCTGTTGGTATTTTATACCTATAAGATGCACAAACGGCATCAAAGAGTGGTTAAGGATTCATGCTCAGAGACAGTCCTGCAAGCAGATGGTCACCAACATGGGGAATCTTAAACTTGTGTCCTCGGGTTGAAGGACACCTTCCCTTCTGCTGCCCTGCTGCCTTTGGTGTGTGAGTGTCTGAAAGATGAAGGTAGAAGGAGTGTGCACGTGCTGGTTCACTTACCAGTAAAGTGCTTGGAATACTCGGCCTTCTGTTTTGCATTTAATAAAGAGCAAAGGACAGCGCTCAGATTCATATTTTATGTGCCGTGTGACACTTGGCTAGACGCCCTTCTCCACTGGCGAAGTGACAGCTGTACCGTGTACCACTAGTGTCTAATTAGTCCTAAAGGAGACACAACAGAATTCATGCCAACAGGGAATGCTGGATGGAAAACTCAATCCATCAGCGTGAATAAATCTATAAATCATTGTTCTGCAGGTTTGCACAGCCATTGCATTGCCAAAATGATTAATGGTCAGCTCCCCCCCGCTTCCCCTGTATTTTGTACTAAATGTTTATTTGAGTGTGTTGATGTTGCCTCTTCTGATTTCTGCAGTTTGAGCCTTTCTGTGTGGAAACGAGCCATTCTCTCCTCCAGTTTCCTCCTTTGATCCAGAATACTGCATGTGAGGTTAACCTGTGATTTCTAATTTGACCTTAAAACGGAGAGTGAGCATGCATAATTGCTGTGAACTGGTGACCAGTCCAGGGAGCGTTGTCCTGGGCTGTGCTCCAGCTTTCCCACAGAAAGTGAACAGTGAAAATGGTGCATCTACAGTGGGTGAGGTGTTGCTGCAGGGTTGGCAATATGCTGATTTTTGCTTTCCTGGCAGCTTGCAGGCACCTTGAAAGCAAGGCCTGGCTCTGCATCGGCTGGCACGTTGAAACACATTAGAGGCCAGCGGTGGCTGATCTCCCATGGACTTTACCTTTGAAAAGATTTGTTTGATATTGATGCCAGAGGGTGAGCATGTGTCTGTGCCTCAGTCCAAAGAGATGAGAGTGCTCACAAACAATGCACTACACTTGGGTTGCTTTGGGACGTTTTGGGGTGACTGTAGAACATTTTTAGCTTTGCATTTTATTCTCAAGTGTCCAATCCCTGCTCAGATTAGAGCTGCAGAGTGGGTTTTCTATGAAAACAAACTTATTTAAGGTGGATTTGACAATACGTAACGTTGTTTTCTGCAGCTTTGGGAGCATTAGGTCATCTAAAGGCACACTCTGGTTCCCACATCCATTATTCATTTAAAAGGAAGAAAACTTGTGAAACAGTGCTTTCCTTTTGCTTGTTCTCCTCTTTCTCCTTTGTCTTAGTATAAAGCCAAACTGTGTTTTCCCTTAAATTATTCCCCTCCTTTTCTCTTTAAACTGTCCACTTGGGTTTTGTCTTTGAAATTGTTTTTCTTGTTTTCTGTTTTTTTTCTTTCTCTCTCCTCTAGAGATTTTCTCTTCTCTCTTGCTCTGTGAATTTTTCTGTTACATGCAGCAGATTGATTGATGGTGAGATGCTTGTAAGATGTAATGCATGGGGGACATAAACAACAATACAGATGCAGTAAAGCTATTACAGCATCCCGTCCCAACGGAGAGACACAAATGGGAGAACTTGTCCCATGAATATGCAGTAAATGGTATGTAGAGTTCATTTTTCCTGCTTGCCTGGAGCCCAGCAGACATGATGACTGACGTGTTGGAGCATAAAATCCAGTTCACTGCTTGCAGTACATTCAGGCCACTGTGTCAGATGTTGGGAATGTTGGGCTGTTGGATGATTTTCTCTTTGCTAGAGGAGAGAAACGTTATTGAACCAAATGGTTTTGGTTGTAGAGCAAAGCTGGACAATGTTGTAGATGAGAATGGATGTTTTAGCCGATGTGTTAACTGTTCTGAGTGCATTGAGTTGTTTTAAGAAAATGTCACAATCAGATTCTGTAGAAACTTTAATGACCATCTGCTCCAGGTTTTATCTGGGATTTGCTCGTTATTTACTCAACCAGGAAGTTGATTGAGGTAAAAATGCCAAAATGACCCAAAGTGCTCTAAAATACAGACGTAGACAAAATAGTTCGGTCAATGAAAGAAAAAACCCCAATGGTGACAGAAATAACTTGAATCTGACAAAAGCAATAATAAATAAAAATTCTATGAAATGTAACCAATGAAAGTCAGTCATTGCTTTTCAACCATGCTTCAACGGAATCATTTAAAAAATAAACTCATAGAACAGGCCTGGACAAAAATGATGGTACCCCTAACTTAATATTTTGCTACACTTTTATTTAACCTTTATTTATCCAGATGAGTCGATTGAGAACTCATTCTCATTTACAACGACGATCTGGCCAAGAGGCAGCAGCAACAGACACATAGTTAGCTTTACACAAACAGATGAGATAAAAAACAGATAAGATAAAAAAAATGCAGATAAAGATAAGATAAAACAGCTAGACATAAAAACAAAGGACTGTTCTCATATATAATATGTACAAGCCATCAAAACAGACTTAAAACAATCTTTAAGTACTCAGAAGCACGCACATTGATCAGAAACTATTGAATGCAATGAATTATTGAAGGTAGATAATGGAACGTAGGTAGTGAGCTTTAGTGATTTTTGCAGCTCATTCCAGTCATTGGGAGCAGCAAACTGGAATGAGGAGCGGCCAAAGGAGGTGCGAGCTTTGGGAATAACCATAGAGATTAGGTTACTGGAACGTAAAATGCGCTGGTTGTTGGAAGTGATGAGTAATGAGCGAAGATATGACGGTGTTCTACCGATGATTTGTATATAAATTGATACCAATGTAACAACCTGTGGGAATGGAGTGATGGCCAGTTAACGCGTGAGTACAGATCACAATGATGAGTAGTGAAAGGGGCACCAGTGACGAAATGGATTGCTGAGTGATAAATGACATCGAGTTTATGAAGAAGTTTTTTGGAAGCAGTCCTATAAATGATGTCACCGTAATCTAAGATGGGAAGGATTGTCATTTTGACCAAGGTTTGCTTTGCAGAATGAGTAAAGGATGACCTGCTTGTATAGAAACCCAATCCTTGACTTGACTTTAGAGTAATGAATTAATGTGAATGTCAAATGAAAGCGTGCTGTCAAGCCAGATACCCAGATACTTATAGTTACGGTTAAAGATCATGAACTTTGTTTTACTTGTGTTTAAATGAAGGTGAAGGTTGGAGAAGGCATGTTGAAGACAAATCAAGGAGACACAACCTTACACAACCTTTTGAGGCAATCAAACGATTCCTGTAGCTGTCAATGAGACTTCTGCACCTCTCAGCAGGTATTTTGGCCCACTCCTCATGAGCAAACTGCTCCAGTTGTCTCAGGTTTGAAGGACGCCTTTTCCAGACGGCGTGTTTCAGCTCCTTCCAAAGATGCTCAATAGGACTGAGGTCAGGGCTCATAGAAGGCCACTTTAGAATAGTCCAATGTTTTCCTCTTAGCCGTTCTTGGGTGTTTTAGCTGTGTGTTTTGGGTCATTGTCCTGTTGCAAGACACTGGCCAGCACATTTCTCTCTAGAATCCCTTGATAGTCTGGAGGTTTCATTGATCCCTGCACAGATTCAAGACACCCTGTGGCAGATGCAGCAAAGCAGCCCCAGAACATAACACAGCCTCCTCCGTGTTTCACAGTAGGGACAGTGTTCTTTTCTTGATATGCTTCATTTTTCCATCTGTGAACATACAGCTGATGTGCCTTGGTAAAAAGTTTCATGTTTGTCTCATCTGTCCATAGGACCTTCTCCCAGAAGCTTTGTGGCTTGTCAACATGTAGTTTGGCAAATTCCAGTCTGGCTTTTTTTATGATTTGTTTTCAACAATGGTGTCCTCCTTGGTCGTCTCCCACTTTGGCTCAAACGACGACGGATGATGCGATCTGACACTGATGTTCCTTGAGCTTGAAGTTCACCTTGGATCTCTTTAGAAGATTTTCTGGGCTCTTTTGTTTCCATTCAGACTATCCGTCTCTTTGATTTGTCATCAATTTTCCTCCTGCGGCTACGTCCAGGGAGGTTGGCTACAGTCCCATGGATCTTACATTTCTGATTAATATGTGCAGCTGTAGTCACAGGAACATCTAGCTGATTGGAGATGGTGTTAAAGCCTTTATCTTTTCTTTCTAATCTCCTGAGACAACTCTTTCCTTCGCTTCCTCTGGTCCATGTTGAGTGTGGTACACACCATGTCACCAAACAACCCAGTGACTACCTAGAGCCCTGTATATAGGCCCACTGACTCTAACTCTCTGATACAACTAACCATTAGCTCATTAGCGTGCCTAATCTCTGTTTCTCCACCCTGCCGTTGTTTGAAAATGTATCTACATCAAGTATATTAATTGTTCATAAACCTTTAAATGAAACTTAAAATACCTAAAATTTAACGAAGTAAACAAAAGGAACAGCTGTTTTGGGGAGACAGCTGTTGGTTACTGGAAATGAAAAAGTAAAATACAATAACAGTCATAATGAAAAGTCAGGATCTTAAGAAAATAACTAATTTATTTTTATAGACTCTTATTTTTCTTTGCATCCATCTGCAGTGCCTCCAAAGAAAAATAAATGGAATTGATTACTGAAAAATAATACGTTTACATGAAATTGAATTTTTTTACTTCCTCTCTCATATTATCCACATTAGCTACTGTATTGTTTAGACTAACACAATAACCCATGGTCTGGAAACTTGCTTTTTCCTCCTTCTATACTCTCCTATAATAACAGAACAGAGTGTGTGTTGCCAGTAAGAGCAATGAGCTCTGATGCTGTGTCACACGACTGTCCTCTTGGAGAGCTGAGGGTCACGTGGTTCATGGTTCTTTTATACCATAGCATGGATTTATTGTATTGTATATAAGGAACACAGTAAACATACAGCTAATCTCTCCCCAGAGAGGGTGTTAGATCATGCAGGCATGCACGTTTATAGGTAATATTTGTCTGGGTTATAGTCTGAGATTGTCTTAAAAGGCAAAGTGTGTTTCTGTGGAAATTCTATGAAAAAATCAAATCTTTCCTGTTGCAGATGACCTCAGTTTGTTAAAACAGAGACTAGTTCTATTTGGATTAATAAACTAATGGCTAATCTAAGCGATCCACTTACAAAGTGGCAAAAAAGGGGGAAAAAAAGTTCATATGAATATTAAATTGTATTACAGAATTATTTCTGTAGAAGATAAATTCAAAAGGAACATTTGGAGCAAATCAACCCATCTGTAACACTTTCTGTTTGGCCTGAAACACTTCCAGCTGGGATTTTGTTCATTTTCATGCTGGAATAATCATTAAATGGTAAACTGACAGCAGTGTAAAGTTTTGCTTTCTTGCATGAAATTCACAGACTGGAAATGTTCTACGGCGCTAGAAACTGACCACACAGCAAATTTAAAGTGTTAATTTTGGGGTGTTGGTCCAATTTAAAGGGGTTATCACCTATAATACCGTGGATATCTACGTCCTATTATAGTCTCTTAGGACATTAAAGCAGCATTCCGCAACTTTGCAGTTATATGGTCTCTGTCGCCCTCTAGAGGCTTGCTGCGTAACGTCACTGTCATAACATTAAATCTCTCTCGGGCATAAGAGGCATGTTTACATTCCTAATGTCAGGCAAAACAACGAAAACAAACTTTTCCATCTCCACATATTGAATAAATAGTTTTATCAGGACTGTATAACAACTTTATGCCCGACCAAACACAATAACCCCGGTGAAATCATTGATTACTTACCTAGCCATTAGCAGCACGGCTAGGTCAGAGTCCGTAGTTCATGCATACTTGCCAACCCTCCCGAATTTTCCGGGAGACTCCCGATTTTCAGCGCCCCCTCCCGAAAATCTCCCGCCGCCACTATTCTCCCGAATTTCTCCCGATTTCCACCCGGACAACACTGCAAATTTCTGCCTAACCGCTGCTGCTGTCTGTGTTCCAGCGGCAGCGCGCATGCTGCTCAGCAAACCAACTTCAGCAGCTTCCAGCACAAACGTAGCACTAACCATTCGTGGGTGGGAAGCTAACTTCACTCAGCTCTGCTCTGCACTGTCCTGCAGCGGGAGCGCGCAGCGCTCAGCCGCTCGTTAAGGAAGTAAATGATTAGAAATAAGAGCGCCGAGGCTAAATTAAAATATATTTGCGTTATTAACAAGTTTCTTATCAGTGAAAAAGCCACGACTTTGGGCAGATAAATGAAATAATTGACGTTTTTTAACACAGTTAAGACGAATGTTTTAAAGTCAGTTATGTTCTCTGCTGCCTGGTTCCTAATAACGGATCACATTCCTGCTTTTTAAACCAACAGCATAACAGTTTAAGTCCATCTAAAGGTTTATGAGCATCACTGTTGATACTCAAGAGCAGAACTAAGTTATTAAACTCTGTGGGCTCATGAAACTCACAACACTGCAGGTCTGTGGAAAAACATTGAGAAAAACATTGCTGCATCTTAACAGGTGGATTTGGCCAAAATATACATTTAAAGATACTAAGTTGGAAGTCTGATAACTCACATAGGCTAAAAAAAATGTTCTTGTATTTCTATTTAAATAATGTGTAGAATAGACTGTATGCTCCCTAAGTGTCCATTCTGTTAAGGAAAGAAAATCATAAAATTCTTTTGTGAAAATCTACTGAATCAAAGGAGATGAAACAATCAATATATATGCTATATGGGCCCCATTTACAACTTAGCTTAAACAGGGCATCAATAAATTATCTACAGTATAGTGATTATAAAGTAAAAAAATGATATAGCAGTCTGGGGATTATTGTTTTCCTGGACCAAATCTGGGGCAGCTAAGACTGTGTCCCATCTCCTTTAGCCCTAATGTTTTATAATTATTATGTCAAATAAAAAAACTTGATTTTTTTTCACTTGCGAGTGAATATGTATATCCCCCCCCCCCTGGCCCCTTTGAATGTCTCCCTAATTCCGAGGTCTCAAGGTTGGCAAGTATGAGTTCATGCCGTTCTTTCTAAAAGAGCTCTCCAGCGAGGAAAAGACGGCCCAATAATAACTCTGGTCTTTGCTCTTGCTCTGTCACGTTGTTTTCTTTTCCTATATTCCCCTGATAAGGGATTTCTAGCTTTCTTTGGTGAATCTGCTGCTGCTACAGCGAGTCTACGTTATACAATTATGGCAAGCCAAAGGGATAAAAAAAATGCGCGTTCTAAACTCGCATTATGTCCATCAAAACGCGCGTTCAGGACGCACATTTTGGCGGACATAACACACATTTAAAACGCGCGCTTTTTTTTCCCCTTTGGCTTGCCATATTCTGCCGTAAAACAACACCCAGTCAGTACATCCTGCTGCTACCCGAAGCTCAAAAACTGTATAGTGCAGTAAACAGACATGGGACCCCCCAAAACTATCACAGGTATGAAAATGAACATAATAGATAATACTATGACGCAAAAACTTTACAAAAAAGCATAATTTTAAGGCGTAAAAGTTGCGGAATGTTGCTTTAAAAAACTGTATTGGAAAAAGAAATTTTAAAGGTGACATATTTTCTTGCGAGGATCACACGCAATATTTCGGCTGTGCCGGACGGTCATTATAATAACATTGGAGTTTACAATTTGATTGATTGATTCGAACATTAAAAATAAGATAGAAATAAAAACAAATATTTACAGGAAAACATACTATAAAACAACAAAGAAAACAGAACGATCAAAACAAAAATACATATAACAAAAAAATATATAACAAAAAAATTCATATTCAGTTTGAAAAGGAGTAGGAAGAAGCCGATGCTGATTAAATCCTACCCCGAGTGATTCAACAAAATACACATGCTGATATTTCTATAATTAAATTGCTCTCCATGTCACAAATACTTAATCCACACACCAAGTCTCATTAAATGAACAGTACTCCAACCTCATCCATCAAAATACCACTGTTCAGAGTATTCAAAGCTGTGCTACATCCATGTACTTTTGCAAAAGGAATTTTTTATATAATATTTTAAATTGATTTATATTCACACAGCGTTTCAAATTCTCATCCATACTATTCCACAAATTCACTCCACAGACTGTCATGCACATTTGCTTCTTTGTTGTTTTGTGCGTTGTTTTCTAAAAAAAATTTAAATCTAAAATTTAACACTGGTGTCAAGAGTTACTATATTAACTCTAACACCAGTGTTAAATTGTCAACTCCAGAAGAGTTGGTTTTTGACACTAAATCAGAGTTAAAGTACCAACTCTCCAAGAAGAGTTAAATTAACTCTTACTGGTGTGGACCCATATAGACACTTTAAAAGTGTTGAAATCAACTCTGACAGTGTTAATTTGTGCATGCTGAATTTGCCGTTCAGTCGTTAGAGTGATTGTCTTGTAGGAGAAACTCAATTTTTCTGAAATGAGAATGGAGAATGTCCCCAAATTTAACTGATTCATCTAATTTTAGCGTAAGAGCTAAACATTTAGCAGCTAAAGAGCTTTTATAGAGACAAAGAGAACTTTTATTCTTTGGTTGACTTAAAAGTAATTTTGAAACTTCTTGTATTGTGTTTTGACAGGTGATGCATGAAAGTTTAGTTGATATTAAATCCAAAAATTAAAGGTGAGCATGTGTGTATTCTGTCCTCTATAAACAGTACCAGTTTCTTTATTTACGGGATATATTTGGACTTCTAAGGCTCTCTGAGGATTAAAGACACAGATTAATTTTGCCTGGAAATCACCAAGGACGTGTTTGCAGTGGAGGAAAATGGAAATTTGTACAATAAAGTCTCAGTGGGCTTCTTACTCTTTCAGCACACCCACTGGCTCGCCCGTGGAGATATTTATGCATCTCTGTGGGGTATAGATGCACATAAACATAATCAGACTGTGTGTTCTAGCTTCCTTTAGGGTTTATTATGAGTCAAATACTGTTGGTAGAAGCAGAAATTCTAACTAAAATCAAGTGATCATCAACTGCTGGTTCATGGGCCGTATCTGGTCTCGGAGCACATTTCACCACACCTGCAAAGTGTTTGAATTTTAAGAAACTGCACACAAGTAAATGTAAGATGAATTCAATAAAAAATATTCTATGTGATTTATTATTGACAGCAGAAATGAATCATTACTGAGTTGGCCCCCAATGAAACACTGACCCATAAGCACATTTTTGATGAACTCTGCTCAACACAAAGACCATCTGACAAGTCAGTTTTTAGATTCTTTTGAACTCAAGCATAAACAAACAAAGCATTTTTTTTGTTTAATTTCTACTTTTGAGGTAAAAAAAACCCCTCACATTTATGCTAGGGGTGGAAATTTAACACGTTAGTTACGATTAACTAATTACAAAAAATAATGCCACCAATTGGGGGCCGGAAATGTTTTGCATCACAATTAAGGCCCTATATATCAATAAATATTAAAATGCACCTCTAAAAAGACAGTAGAGCCTGGGCTACAAGACCATATAAACCTTTTTTACAAGCTCCAAACACAAATAAAACTACAATTAAATGAATCATGACAAATCGCTCTTCATGAAGAAAAGAAAGGAAGACAAACAAAACAAACTTTTTTACCGTTATGTTTTCTAGTTGGTAGAAAGCAGGCAGGCAGTACCTTTATCCATATGAACTTTATTACAGCAGGAGGGACAAGCACACACACAGCATTCATCTTGTAACCCTCAGCAGAACTTCCCCTGAACTCTACACTACACCTCTATATTAGCAGTGCTCTGCTGCCACCTAGTGTTCAGTTTAGTACACATTTACAGTGTTCCATGTTCAATTTACACATCATCTATCACATATATACTAATATTTACACATCCCAACAAATCCCACAATGGTTACCGTTATAATGAGACCAAAGTAATCAAACAGACCTTGTGGTTACAGAAATATACTCATTAAAGTGTGGGTGTGTCATCTGTGCCTCACTGACAATATTTTTGATTTTAAAAAATTGCTTTGGCGCAAATTGTCTTGAACGATTAAAATGCGATTAATCATGATTAATCACTTAGAAAAGCCCCTGATTAATTAGATTAATTTTTTAATCAAGCTCCACTCCTAATTCTAAATATTATACTACATCATTGCAGATATAGCTCTTAAAATGCTACACACTGGAACTCAAGCATTTTCAAGTGCTGGAAAAAGAAAATAAATGTATTTTTGAAATGATGTGAAAGCTTTGAAGTTGATCTGAACGTCAGCCAGACGGCAGCCTTGTCTTTGCACTTGTCCTTGGGCCAGCACTCGTGTAGAATACCTAATCATCCTGCACCCAGCTGATAAGTGACATGTAAAAATCGAGTGACACAAACAAGAATAAAGTGCAGCAGCTCAAAGCCAAATTGTTGCACACGTAATAAACTCTGAATGGTATAAAATCTGAATCCTTAAATGGGGGCAGCAGCTAAATGCTAATGAGCATCGCTGTTTGAGCTGGAACAGGATAAAAAACGAGCTCCGCCAGACGATTACTATTTAAATGATACAATAATACATGTGATGTTAAGTTTCAGGGCTTATTAATTCTCTAAAGTTGTAACAATGTCATATTCTTGTTTTGGTCACGTTTTTTCATATTAGTTTAAAATTGTCTCGGGGTTTTTCTGCACCTTGTTCTCATTCAGGGACGGAGTTTCTATGAATATGCTAATCTGACCTCGCCTTCAACTTCGCCCTCAAGCACGTCCTCAAACTCTTCAGTAAAAATAAAAATACACACGCTCTGCTTATATTGTGCAGACAACACTTTGATTAAATAATGATGCTAACTTATTCCTTATAAATGCAAAAGTAAAACGGCTCAGCCAGGAGGGATAGTTCTGCTGCAGGAAGAGCTGTTTTTGGCTTCCCTGCTTTGACCCGGGTTAGTTAGTGAGCGGTATCAGCTCTAATCTCTGTTTTAATCTGAGCGTTTCAGCAGACCGTTCTACTGCAGGTCAATGGTGCATACCCAACGTAGCATCAAGCCTACAAGTTGAGTACAAACAGGAGAAGAACAGCAAAAATAAACCCAGCGGCTGACAGACATGCCCACTCGTAGCTCGATCCTGTAGCGGCTGCCGAAGCCGCAGGACAAATTACCGCCCTGTCATATTGAGTCTGAGGGAAAGGATGGAAATAAACCCCAAAACCTAAAAAAATCCACACTACCAGTTGACGTATATGCCAGCTTGTATTTGCAAGTGTCTCTCGAATGTTCAGAACAGCATCACACTTGATTAGTTTGGTGGCAGAACATTTCTGGTTTTGTCAGCGAAGCAAGGCGGTGTGTTTTTTTTAGAGCCTGCAGAGATCTGTTTGTTTTAGAATTTTTGATGGGAGGTTGAATTATTTTGGGAAGGAAAATGAACATTTGGTTTAGATTTGAGGGACTTGACTTAAGTCAGAATCTACAGCTATTGATTATATTGACACATTGTGATGTATGATTAAATATCTTGAACCAAACATTTAGCAATTTTTCTTTGCAAACCTAAATTTTGTTTATATGTTGAAGGTAGAAAGCTGCATGGTGAGGAAAAAAAATTTTTTTTGAGTGTCTTAGCTATTTTTTTATGATTTTTTAAAATAGTCTTGCAAATAATCAGCATGCAGTTCAGCTCCTGCTCTTCAAAATACCAGAAAGATGCAACATAAATTTAGGTCAGTCTGTATTTACGTTTATTTTTTTTCCCATTTCAACAACTGCAGGTCTATATCCTGTTATGTGGAGATTCTAGGCGTCCCATGCAGATGAATTTGTGAGCTTGTCTCTTATATTCAATTATTTAAAAGTAAACACTCAGCACTGGCAGCATGTAGGTATCAGTGAAAGGTACTTTCTGCAACATTTGCAGAACATCTGGTGCAACTCACAACTAAAATAAAAAAAATGAGCATCACAAACTTTCAAATTTTGTTCTGTTGTTTTTTGGCCCTTTTGCTCATTAAAACCTGATCCTATAATGAGCTTATGCTTTTGCAGACTGGTTTCTGTTGCAGCCGACGGTCACATTATCTTGTTTTTTTCTAAAAAAAGAAGAAAAGTCCCTCTTGCGAACAGTTTTAGAAACAGTTCTGTGAACGTCTCCTTTTGCTTCATCTCCCCATCGCTGCGTTTCTTCACCCTCCTCTCTCTCTCGCTCTGACAGCCCCTCCCACACTCTGCTCCTGTCTCATCCCATTCTCACTTCTTCCTGCAGGCCCCCCGTCGCTCATACTCTTTCTTATGCTTTGCATGGTTTCGCAGGAGGGATCGGCCACAAGCTGTTCAGCTGACTCAACGTTTATTTTGCTCATAGTTTACCCCCCTCTCTACTTCCTCCAGCTCCCTCTGCAGTCCCCACCTCCTTTTACTCTTTCCTGCCTTTATTCTCTAGCCTGAGCATTTCCTACTCAAACTCTTTAATTCCATTCATCCTTGCCTTCGTTTCTCTGCTCATCTTTCCCGTCTTGTTTCAGATCTTTGGCTCTTGCTTGATGTAAAACCCTTTAGTGCTAAATAAGATGTATCGGGATAATTAGCACCCTGCTACTGAGCAGAACTGGCCATACTCCAGCAAACAACAATCCCTTCAGTGTGTGGAGGTCAGTTTTTACTGTGTAGCTGCATCAAAGCTGTCTTGTTTCATTGACTTAAACCCAGACACTGTAATCTACCAGATCACTTCAGAAGATTATTTGTCCATTACTCCTGCAAAAAACCTGAAAAATCTGATTCAAACTTCTGTAAAAAAAATGTCATCATTTAAGTTGCATGGCTCTCTGAGGACACATTTTATGCTAAAATCAGATTTTTTAAAACTCCTAAAATCAACTTTATCCACCTGCAAACTCTGAAAACACTCCATATTTTATTCCAAGGTCACATGAAGGTAAATGGCCCAGGAGAAAGACCCAGGCTTCCCCCTCTTCAGTAACACTCTCAAGCTCCTCCTGGGGGATCTGAAGGCATTTTGACTCATAGAATCCCTCCAGTGAGTTCTGGGTCAACCCCAGGGTTCATGCTTTAAAAACAACATACAGAGAGAGGTGACCTGTTCTGATTCTGATCCACAACAGCTGATTTCTTTAGATGTGTAGGAGCGGCAGCTCCACTTTAAGCTCCTTACCTTATCTCTCAGGCTGAAACTATGAGGGGAGCTTATTTTAGAAGCTTGCACCTACTGTGTTTATTTTTGTTCTGATCTGAATCTCATAACCATGGGTCAAAATGTATAAAGAAATCAAGGTTTCTGCCTTCTAACATAATCTCAATATGCATGCTTCCAATCAGAAAGGAGCATTTCACTTTATTTGCATCTGACAACCTTGGAGGAGTTGATTTTCACATCTGGCTGCAAACCGCATGGAGGCACCCTGAAGGTCACGACTTTAAGACGCCAAGAAGAAAACCAAACCAGAGGCTGTCCTCCAGCTAGATCTGGACAGGTCGGCTTCTGTGTGTGGATCTGTAAAAGCTGATGCAGCCACCGTTATTTAGTGGCTCTAATGCAGTTTAATTGTTTCCCTGCATAATAAATCAAGTGTGTCAAGGAGGATTATTTATACGGGGACTCTGTTAAACAAATTAATCACCAGTTTGCTCAACTCCACTTTTTCAGGTGCTTCTGGAAGGCGTGTGTTTCAGGATGTTGCTGTTTTTCCCTGCACCCATGAGGGGAGCATGATTCTCATAGATTCTCTCCGCTCTTTCTGTCATTGATCTATCTCACGCTGCCCGAGTGCTCCGGTGGATGAAGGGGAAAGGAAAACAAATTAACACAAATAAGTCTTAGGGGCCTCTGAAGAGCTACAATGTGTTAATCCCAGCGGCTGCAGGGGTCGAGGACCTACGTGGAGAAAGCTGATTTAGCTCGCAGCCTTGACGGGATGCTAGTCGATGCTACGGCTGTTGCTAAGCAACCATGGAAAACCTGCCTAAATGTTATTTCCTGGAGTTGAGATGCTTTCAAAATTTCCTGACCAATATAGACGTCTGGCTGAGCAAAACCAAAAAAGACTAAAACGAGCTCCTTAGTGGTCTGTCTGAATTTTCCACTCTTCTGTTTCACCGGCATTTTTTATGAAAGCTGTGAAAATGCAGCTTTGGGGTTAGAATGTGTTCGAGTGGTTAAATGAACCACATTTAGGAATACATCAGGGCGGCTGTGTTGGATATTTTTTGCCGTCATGCTGACTTGTGCTGATCTGATGGGAGTGAATATGTGTGATAGTTTGTCTCACGAGTCTGTGTTGACTGGTCGCCTGTCCAGGGTGTAGTCCATCTCTTGCCTCATGACTGCTGAGATATATTCTGGCCTCGCTGTGACCTCAAACAGGAAAAAATGGATGCAGAAAAGGAATGAATGACTGTTAATATTGACTGCCAGGTTAAAACCGGTTTAAGGCAGTCTTATCAATCAGATTTCCAGTCATGATTTCTAAGCATCCCATCGAAGTTGATGTTCTTCCTTAATTGTTGGTTCTAAGTCATAGATTATATAAAGATAGACAAAGCATCTCTGTCTACTTTTGTGGTGCAAAAGTGAAGCAGAAATTTGCCACCAGGGAATGGTTTCTTAAAGAGCAAGTCCCCCCCTACCAGAGTCTTACTCCACACACATTTCCTGTAGTGATGGGACCTATGACTCTTTGAAGGGAGCTGTTCAATTGAAAAGCCATTTACTGTCTCTTTTGAACAAAGTGGAGTGATCTCCCCAAGGGGCGTGGGAGTGGGGTTGGGTGGCGCGTCCCGCCAATGTCTGTGAGGGGGCGGGACGATGCATTCCGATGATCCATTCCGACGATGTCCGTGAGAGCGGGGTGTGTGTGCGTGTGTTTTGCGTTCCTTCAATGTCTGTGAGATGGGGGGGGGTAATGGAAGACAAGATGAACGGCTCTACAAGGACTCGGCTCTCATCGTTCACTTTGAAGAGCCGTTCAAAAGATTCAGTTAGTTTGTGAAAGTCACATCACTCATTTTTTTGAAAAATGTACCAAAAGGAGGTGTTGCCTGACATACTGAGAGGGCGGCGCTGCAGCAGTGACGCAGATGGACAATGATGGCGACGCTAGCTTCTTTGCCCCGGAGCAGTCATTTGAGGTAGATGATTTACCAGAGTAAAGAGTAAAGGGAGGAAGGTTTTTGGGAGGAGGTGAGCAACCCTGAGCCGTATCACTTCAAACCAATGGCTCGTGAGTTGCCTGAGGTCACCGGTGCCTAGCCTGCAGGTTGTAAAATGGCGTAATCACTTGCTATTCCAACTCCAACTCACTACAGATGCGTGGCCTGACCACAGCTGCAGTGCAGCTGACGTCCACGTCACAAATCCCTGCTTGGCCAATAACGATGCCTGATTCAGAATCCAATGAATTGCAGACTTTTAACCTGAAGAGGGCGCCACACTAGGCTGAATATTAAAATTTCAAATAAGATGCACCAATATGCCAAAATAACGATTACACATGTCTATGGCATTATTAGACACATTTATATAGTTTATCAGCAAAAAAAAAAGTTGATTCGGGGGTGACTTGCTCTTTAAGCATCAAATAACTAATCACAACTAAACGTAGAAAAAAAAAAATTTGAACACCCAGAAAAAATTTGTGGATGTTGTAAAGTTGTTATAGATTATCCATCAGGAAAATGTCTTTTACATAAAGAGACTTACACATATACTGCAACCATCCTCTAGGAGGCGTTTCTTTTTTTCTGTGATTTGAACCTCTAGTATTATTTATGACAGTACTTAAAGTCATGTTAAAAATAAAAGCATGGAACTACTTTTAAAAGCAAATAGAATGTATATATATATATTTTAACAAAGCCAGCTTGGCATTTGAGATGATGCTATGTTATAAAATGTCTGCAACTAAAAATATCAATAAAAAATCCTATAAGATGCATATTTGATTAACTGATGGAAAAACCTAAATAAGTGATACTTTAAATGAATTCAAACCCAAGTGAGTTACATTATAGACGTTAAAATGGTATATTTCATGTTGGGGTTGAAAAAACACCAACATACACGGAGTTCTCTTAATACAGCGATGCTTCATTACTGCATTCTTTATCTTTTGTGTACTTTCTGTAGTTTTTCATCAGTTTTATTCCTCACATTCCTGGTCGGAACACTTTTCTTTTCCCATGCCTTTCCTCTCATCCTTTTGTCTGTTGCTTCCTACTTGCACATCCTCATCCTTCTCTCTAATCCCAGTGCAGATCAGACTCTGATCTCCTGCCTCGCTCCCTCTCCCTGGCAGGGTGATGTATGAGCTAGCTCTGACGTCACTCCAAGCCCGACGTCATAGAAACCGATTGCTCCCAGGCTTGCTCTTCTCCCAGCCTCTCTCCTAGTTTGCCCTCTCCATCCTTCCCTAATCACCTCTTTTTTCATCTTCCTCCTGATTCATTTTCAGGATGTGTTACTCTGAGGTTTACAGTTTGACCCTTTTATGCATCCTTTTTTCTAAACCCCTCACCTTGACGGATTTTTCACCATGCACATTCATTTATTCCCTCTCTATCATTTACTCCCCCAATCCCAACTTTATTCCTTTCCAGACGTGTTTCTCTCCCCTAACTTTACCACCCAGTTCTTTCACAAACACACAAACTGGTGTGTTTGATGTAAGGAGGCGGTGCCAAGGCAAACATTTTTCTGAGCTTTTCCCCAAGCAACAAGGCATCCCATCTCCTTTTCAGTTATGGATGCTCTTCCTGAATCCAGAAAGCTTCGGTCTGTTTCCTACAGCTGGCTCTCCGGCAGTGATTCACCTTTATTTGTCAGAAGACCGAAATAGACGCAAGAACAGCAGAACGAAAGTGAAATGATCAACTTCGACTTCCAGAATAGCTCCAGAAATCTTCATCGGGCGTGACGAGACATGAAGCTGACCCACTTTTTGCTTTCTGTCCTCCTGTAGTCTTGTCTTGCTGCCATCACTGCCCGCGGCCAGTTTGCCTACTTATAGAGCTGATGCAGTGTGGTGAGAGGGATGTGGTCTGAGAGGGAGGGAGAGAGAGACCTCGCTCGCCCTAAAAGGAACGAGGAAGTATCTTGTCAGCAACTGCGGTGCATCTTCTCTGAGGCTCGTCCCATGCTGATTTAGCTGAGGCACTTAGGAGTAACTGGGAATCGTGTTTGTTAAAATACTGGAAAAAAACGGACAGCTAAGATGTCAGGGATCTGTCAGCGTCGGTTTAAAACTCAAGAGGAGGTAATGTTACTATTAAAAAATACTTTTTATCAATATTTAGGTAGTTAAGAGTGTAGATCAACAGAAACTAGAGGTTTGGTTCCACACAGACTGTCCTCAAAATGCCAGCATCACCTTCCCATAGACTCTTCCTATCCGTGATGTCACACTGTTATATGGTAGAAGCGCTAATAATGCCAAATGGAACTGAGATGTCAGGATTTTGACATCATGTGTCACATTCTGCAAAATGTCACACTAAGGAGTCCAAACTTTAATACATTCTAATTTTTTGCTAGAATAAAACCAAACTTACACAAGAATCTGAACTGATTCACAAAAATATTAACTCTTTTTTTATAAATAAGCCTTAAAAAAAGTCTTTCTGAATAAAGATTGATGTTTTAGTCTAAATAACCCCCTTAAAAAACTGTGAAATGAAGGAAAAAGCACACAGCCGGTAGAAACCAGCACTTAAAGGAAATCCTTGTTTGACACAGTTTATTTAAAGGTGCTGCAGGTTTGTAATCAGAGCTTCGTGTCCTGGATCAACAGTAAATACGTCTGATATTGGGGGCAGCAGAAGTGACATTTGAGTAAATAACACAAACAGGTTGTTGTTTCTGCATGAAGGATTATTTCTTCTTCTTCTTTGGAACCAAACTGATTTCCATGTCAGAGTTTAAATGTAAATTCAACCTTTTATTGAGAAATGATGCAGTTGTGAATCTTTTAGTTGAACTTTTTGAAAAATATGTGTGGAAATGAAAGATCTCAGGTAAAAGCAGTAAAAGCAGTGGTGCTGGGATTGGCTCAGCTAACACCACCCCCTATAGCTGCTCTTGGATTGGGTTGACTCCGACAGTGTTGGTCTTTTAGATTTACATCAGATGAATACATTCTGGTATTTTCATTTAAATCCACGTAGTGAGTTATGAGATATTTTACTAACTGATGCAGATGCAACAACATTATTGCACGCTGCTCTGGTTTCAGCAGCTGCTGACGATCGCAGTTTAAAGTTTTTGGTAACAATACGGGTCCCTTTATTAATGTTAATTAGTGCATTATTAATTAATAAACTATAAATGTTTTCTAGCCTTGAATTACATCTTTTGCGCATCTTATTTGGAAGTTTAATGACCGTCAGTCACTGTAAAATAAAATGTCGTTTTTACATTTATTAATAATAATAATCATCATAAATAGAATACTTCCTACATCGTCTTACCGATTGTCATCTGCGGCAGACATTTTTTTTTTTTTTCCGTTTTGGTATGACAGACAGCAGCGAGGATCCTACCTGAGAACTTACACTGGATGTTGGTCTTTGTCCCAGCCTGGATTCGAGCCCGGGTCCTCCACGTGAAAGTCAGATGACTGACTAGTTGAGCTATACATCTGTCACTTGAAAGCTGATTAATAGTCGATGTTCAAATGTATCTGAATGAACTTTTAGGACATGTTCCGTTACATATTTTTTACAAATTTGGACCGCAACCATTTTTGGCCATGGACACCACGTCGGACCAATGTTTGTTGGGTATTAATGCTTAATAATGCACTAAGTAACGTTAATAAAGGGACCCTTATTGTAAAGTGTTACCGAGTTTTTCTATTATCTCATTGTATCTCTGCTCTTTCTGATTTCCTCATTTCATGACGTTTGCATCTTTTTGAAATTTTTATCAAATGCAATTTTTTGTTTTTGTTTGACTGCTGCAGCTTTTTCCAGATTATAATGATAATCCACACTTGAAAGGTGCAAATTAGTAATGTTTTTATGTTGGGAATTGTGAATTCATTTTGCAGGATGCTTTTATGACCATGCCTGTGTGTGTGTGTGTGTGTGTGTGTGTGTGTGTGTCTCCCAGGATAATGAGACTGTGGGATGGCTGGCTCCCTTCAAATAGAAGGCAAAATGAGCAGTTTAAAAAGCACAACCTTAAATCCTTCCCTTCGTCTTCCTGAGCCCCTGGAAGATTTGGTTGCCAAGCAACATTAGGACAGAGCTTTCAATTAAGTCACTTTGTGTTTGCTGGTTGGCTCTGTTGTTGGGCCTAAAATGTCCTGACTAACACCTAACGCATGCTGCTGTTTTGGCGCTCATTAATGTTCTGTGCAGCGATGACAGATGAGTTGTGGATAGTGGACTCCTGGAAACCCATTAGTTAGTTACCTAGTTAGTTGTAGACTAGTATTAAAACTAAAAGGAGTCCATCCATCCATCTATTCTCTGCTGCTTATCTGGAGTCAGGTCGCGGGGGCAACAACCTAAGGAGGAAGGCCCAGACTTCCCTCTCCCCCATCCACTTGGGCCAGCTCTTCCGGGGGAATCCCAAAGCATTCCCTGGCCAGCTGAGAGTCATCTAGATTGGTTGGGCGAACTTGCACACACCCTCCAGGAGCCCCCAAGGGCATAGAGCTGGTCCAGTGTGCCACGGCCAGGACAAAAATCTTATTGCTCCTCCTGGATCTGAGGTTCAACTATTCGACGGACCTTCCTCTCCAGAACCCCCAAAAAGACCATTTATGCATTTCATTCTTATCCTCTGACTGTTTTTCTTTTTTTGCTTTAACCTTGGTTTAGATTTAGTTTAAGTTTGAAGTTTTTTGCAGCCTGGATGTAAAGGGTTAAAATTCAGTAGTTTTGGAGTAAATATCCCATCCACAGATACTGGCTCACACCATGTTTGTTATGCAGTCAACAGAATGGCATAACCAAGTATTTCAACACGTTAATGACGAATCAGGTTTGCTCAACTCTTCTGGTTAATTGTCTCATTTAGGGAGAAGAAGCAGCGTGTTTCATCACAATCCTCTCCTCCACCTTGAAAATGACAAAGTCAAAGAACATTTTCTTCTTCTTTCTTTCACTCATTTAATTTCTGAGCATGTCGGTGTCGCTCTCCGAGCCAGGGCCGGTTTAGCCAGGAGAACATCCTGGAGGAGAGCTGCTTTATTACGTCAAACAGAGAAAACTCCAGTCTCCCAGAGTCTCATCCACAGGGAGGCACGGTGACGCGGTGCGTGCTAATGAGCTTTATGCCTCTCACTTAGTCGAGAATTCTTATTTATTTGTTCCAGAGTGAAAAGCTGTAAGCTTTAGATGCTCTTAGCATCAGTGACCTTCTGAGACTCCATCCAAATCATCTGTTTTTGCTTCAAAAAGGGTCCTTTTCTTTGTTTGAGGAAGAAAATACCAGAGTTGTCAGAGGAGAATGTGAAGAAACAAACACAAATTGGAGCCTCAAACATCATATTCAGGCATCAGTAATGTCTGAGTTTCTCATGAGTTAACACTGGAACAGGGTTCATCCAGGGTCAGATCGGCAGCTGGTCGCCACAAGACTTTTCCGTCTTTGTCCGAGCTGTCTGCGCGAGTCTGTTTAAAGATTTGATGGTTACTGACTTGGTCGCAGCCTCCTGATCTCACAGCTCAAGTCTCTTCAGTCCCCCTGAGGGTTTAGTGGCCTAAATCCGATAGAGCTGATGGATTTTTTTCTCTCCTGGTCAAGACATCGCTGGTGCAGAGGTTTAATCCTTCAACTGATGCTTGAAGGGAAGGAAGCAAAACTTAATTCACCTAAAGAGTGTAGGAGAAGGTTTTAGGAAGTGTAGAAGCTGCTTTTGCTCTGATTCCTGACTGAGGCTTGAGGGCTTGTGCTCTGCTGCGGTTTAGGTCTGATTACGAGGTTTTTCTTGAGGACTTTCTGAAGGAAAACAAGTCAACATGTTACATTTTTATTAGTTTTTTAATAACATTTGGTGATTTCTCGGATCGTTGTTGCGTCTTTGTGCTTTTTGTAGTTTTCTCTTTATTTCTGGACGTGTAGATATGAGAACGTTTATCCCTATTGCTGTTTTATTTACGACAAGCTGTGCCCGACCCCGTCTGCCAATGGATAACCGATCTCCTGACAGACTTTCAGGTTTAACTATCCGACAGATCCTCCTCTCCAGACCCCCCAAATAGAACATACCAGTGAGACTCAGGAATGTGATCCCCCAGAAACTCGGACCATTAACATCGGCATCCCCCAAGGCTGCGTCCTCTCCCCTCTGCTATTCTCCCTCTATACCAACGGCTGCACCTCCAGCCACCAGTTTGTGAAGCTGGTCAAGTTTGCAAAAATGCCCAGAAGGCAGTTGACAGGAGATTGTCAGCTCCGCTGCCCCCATAACCCTGATGGACACTCCCATCTCAACCGTGGACTCTTTCCACTTCCTTGGGACCACCATTTGCCACAACCTTAAGTGGGAGATGTCCATCAGCGCCCTCATCAAAAAGGCCCAGCAGATGATGTTCTTCCTGCGGCAGCTGAGGAAACTCAGAATGCCAACCATGATGATGGACCAGTTCTACACGACCAACCTGGCCTACTCCATCGCTGTGTGGTACGCGGGGGCCACTGCCAGGGAAAAGCACAGACTACGGCCCCCATAACGGTGGAAACGGTGATCAGCTGTAGCCTTCCATCAATCCATGATCTGCACACCTCCAGGTCTCTGAGGCATGCAGGTCGAATCACAGCTGATCACTCTCATTTGGACCAGAACCTCACGCCAACAAAAACAGCTTCTTCCCCAATTCTGACTTTAGGTGTTCTGAGATCTGAGCGGATGGTCATGAACTTATAATCTTTTCTCATCATTTCACAAAGCTGTTGCTCCCCAGCCAGCACACATAGGTGGGCTCCATATGGGATCTATATGGGCAAGCCGTATGGGTCCCAACAGGGTTTGTCCGCTGTTTCCATGGTGGCCCCACAGGGGTTTGCCGGAGTCAAACCCTCTGAAAACCCACGTAGGGCCCGTTAAAATCTATGTGGACAAAAATCTTTCTGGACAAACCCCCATGGGGCCACTATGGACACTGCAGACAAACTATGTTGGAACCCATATAGCTTGCCCATATAGATCCCATATGGGACCCACCTATGTGTGCTGGCTGGGTCCCAATTCCCCGTTTTAGACCCAATTCTCTTGGGGAAAATGAATGATGCCTACCCATTCACTTTCCACAGGTGTTACGTTCCCTTCTGGTCTAGGAAAACCCAGACGGGGGCAACACAGTAACTAAGCATGTGGAGGAGGCACAAGGGGAAATCCAATTAATGGGCTTAAAAGGTTTATTAAACAAACGGCACCAGGAGATAAAACGATAATACCAACAGAGATTCTATAAGCAGAGAGATGATCCTAAACCCAAAATGAATCCAAAACTATAACCAAGCCAATTAGAAACACCTAAAAGTAAACCAAATGGCTATTAGCCTCAAATCTAGTCTTAAAACATGAAACCAAACTGGGGTCAGCAACAAGTAGTCTGGGAGGTGCACCAGCTTGGCTCAAAACACTCTCCTCTCTCTGGTCTGAGTCTCTGGTCCTCTCTCTCTGGTCGGCTTCTGGTTTCTGGCCTCTGGGTCTCCTCGCAGGTTTCTAAGAAGACTCCCTTTATAGAAGCTGAGTCTGATTGTTGATCCTCAGCAGCTGGTGCCGTGCCACTCTCCGAGGTGCTGAAGTGGCCGGCTGTAGAGTGTGCAGTGGGTTGGTGCTGTCCATGGTGCTGAACGGGCAGCGTGGCTGTAGAGAGAGAGAGAGCGCAGCTGGTGATAACCATGGCTGCGGCCCCGGGATGCTGAAGTACGGGTAGCCAGCGGTCGTAACAACAGGAAGGGAGCTTCTCATCCTGGCCTGCTTCTGTTATCACACCCGTCAATCTCACTGCAACTGTATCTTCTCTCTCTCACGTTATCCTCCATTATTTTCACTTCTGTTCACAGAATAGCCACCTTTTTTAGATTAGGTTTGAGAATATTTGAATCTTTGTCCTCTGTTGTTATTTTCACTAGAAAATCCACATCAAACGGTGATTATTACTTTTTTCTTGTTTCCTGGGTCATGTGCTTTTATTCCTAGACCCTCACCTGTTAAAATGAAATATCGGCCATGCAGTTAAACAGACAAAAGTGTTCTGAAAATGCATGTGGGGGTTGTTAAGGGAGCTTATTTTATTAGCTCTAATATAAAAGGACGTGGATATGTTAAGGTTCTTTTACTAGTCTATAAAACATCACAGAAGATGATCATTCATCAGAAACAAGGATTCAGTTAGCAGATGCCATGACTTTTGTATCCCTGGGACTAATGTTAGCAATGGTGCGATTTGTTTAGCAGGTATTAATTAAACAATCAGGATTTTCCTGCTGTGTCCTTTGTGTTTTATATTAAAAAGTACAGCAGCTGCCATGATGGCTGCCTTATGACTGACTCTGTGAGAAACTTCCTTGACTGAGATCCTTCAGGTTTGGTCGTCCGGGGGTGGAGTGCTACTGTCAGCATGAGACTGGAGCAGCTGTCATCCAGCTGCAGTTTCTCATCAACGAGGTAGGTTACATGTTTTTATAAAAACGTTTGTCATCGCTGCAAACTCCAGGACTCAGTCACCTCCGTGCTGCTGCAGTCAGTTTATCTGAAAAGTTTCATTGAGTGGCATCTAAATCTGTCAAATAACCCACCTGGTGTAGACTAAAACAAGCACAGGTTAAAAATAGCAGAAATTTCAGAAAATGAAAAAAAAATACAATTATTTTTTATGGCCTCTGAGCTCTTAATGTGAAAGGACAGGATGTTTTCAGCCAAAGCCTGACCTCCCCCATGCTTTGATCTGCTCCTTGGTGCACCATGAAGCACCTGCTCGCCTGACCTCGGTGACCTTGTTGGATTGTGCAGTTTTAAAAGATTTGAGGGATAAGAAGTAGCTAACCCATTTAATGATTTGAAAACAAACAACAAAGTCCTACACTGAATCCTAAAATAAACAGTGAGCTACTGCAAAGAGGCCAAGACGGGTGAGATATGATCTTGTTTGCCTGTCAGCAGGCGAGCTGCAGCATTTTTTAGAAGAGTTGGACAAACCCAATGATATAAAGTAATGGAAGAAACGGATCGACCTCAGCAAAGAACCTCGGCCCTGGTCTGCAGGAAAAGAACATTCTGCCTCAATTTACATGCAGGTTTTCAGAAAGTGAATTTTTGAGGTTTCCCAACAAACTAAACGATTGTAGCATGTTCTGAGCTTTGATTAGGAAGCTTTATAGCAGCTATATTGATCACCTCCATGCCTTCCTAAATCACTTCAAATCAATCTAATTATCTTTTCAATCATATTTAAAAAATGCAAGATGTTATGCTTCTGTGTGTGTGTGTGTGTGTGTGTGTGTGTGTGCGACTGTGACTCAGCAGCTCAAACAAACCCTTAGAGAGATGGAGATGATTTTTTAGTGCCTCCTACGTGCCCACAGTCTCTTTTATACGTCTTCTAAATCATCATCGTTACCTGGGAGAAGCTGCCAGAGTGACTAATGCGCGTCATGCTTGCAGGGAAAATGTGCCGTCTGAAGACGTGTTTATGACAATATCTGTTGTTGCAGCCTCCTGTATTCAATAAAGTTGCATGTCTTTGGAGAGTGTGTGTGTTTTGGACGTCTAAATGAAAGAGGATGTGTTTTTGCAACAACAGGGAGCGTTGGTGAGTGCTTTGGCGGATGACAGCGTCCATTTGTGGAACCTGAGGCAGAAGAGACCGGCGATCCTCCATTCACTCAAGTTCAACAGAGAAAGGTGAGTTGTCAAAGAAAGCATACAGATATATTTTTAAATTGTTTTTCAGATGTTCCTCTGTGCTAAAGGAGACCTTTACTACAGGCTCCTCTGGAACTAGCAAATAGACAGCACTATGAAAATGTGTCCTTTTTTTTAATTCTTTTTGCACCTGGACGATCGTTTACAGGGCAAAGGAGTTGATGGAGAGGCCAATGCTCTCGTTTTCTGTTTTTCCTGCTGTGGGTCTGTTCCTGCTGGTCTTTAAGCGCTCTTTATTTGGGTCATTTCCTCTTGCCTTTGAGGAGTTCCCATCACTGGGACACAGGTGTGAGCCTGCTCCAAACAGAGGAAGGTTTCCACCAGGACCCTGTTGCACACACGCACACACACACACGCACGCACGCACGCACGCACGCACGCACGCACGCACGCACGCACGCACGCACGCACACACACACACACTTTTATTTTATCATTTATATTATAAGCCATGGCCACCCCTAGAAAATTGCTGGCCACCCCAGGGAAGACCAGTGTCCTTTAATAAATCATTTTAATCTAATTTAATCAAGACATAAATGTAAATCCCACTAAAAATATACAATTTATAAGTAAAGAAATAATCAGAATAAAAATACATGTATAAATGTTTCTGCTGCTCACCATTTTAAAAAAAAGTTTATATCGCCATAGTTTTTTTTGTGAAGACAGCAACAAGTGGATTGCAATGCATCGCCACAGGCTAAACTCTCCCAGAGTTACCACAAGGACCAATTTGGTGTGCCACCCCAAAAATCTCTCTGGCCCCCATCTGGCCACCCTCATCAAAATTTTCTGGGAGCGCCTCTGCACAGTGCAGAGAGACAGTTTATCTCATCAATCCTGCATAAAGCTCAGTGATTTTAAAGAATAAATATGTTATGGGCTACAGGAAAACACTGATTGCATCTGGAAAAGTATTCTTTAGAAAGGATTTAGTTTTTTCTTTGTAGGGTTGAAAGGTTGCATGCATTTTATTGTGAAGATGGACGTCTTCAGGAGTGAATGTTTGAGCTAAAAGGAAATGCACTAAAAATCTTCTACACAGTAAGATTCTCGGCGAGTATCTGAAACCCTCCAAATTTCATCACAAAATCTACTAGTAGTGAAAGTCTGCAGGTATTTCAATATCAAAACAAAAGAGAGGTTTGCAGAAAAGCTTGTGGTTGAATAAAGATGCACAATCAGCTGTATTTTGGGTTTTCATTTGACATTTATTTCAACTCTGTAATCCTTGTTTTTAAATTTGCAATTGGTAATCCAGTCTGGTCATGATATTAGGTTCAGGATGCTGCATCATGCTTTCTAATCTCATTTTAGATGGGATTTATCTCCACAAGTAATTGATTTTTATTTAATAAGCACAATATATCAAATAATATATTTAATATAATGAAGTAATTTTTGTTTGTAAACCTCTGTAAGTTGAAAATTGCACACAAATATTTTTAGAAATCAGGAGTTGGAAACTCTGTTTTATGTGACCAGTATTTCATTATTAACATTGTACCCTATAGATACAATGCAGTCAACATTAAATCAAATTAACCTTTTTTTCTCAATAATACTACGATTTGAAGATGCAAGCGCAAAATCTCCTCACCTCAAGGAACTTTGTGTCCACTGTCTCCTCCAATCACAACTATACCAGGGACCCATCAGAGCCAATCATATCATTTGCCAGTGATTTGCCTCCGTGAAAAGACGTGAAGGGGTTAAACATCACAACCAATCACCGTAGACATGGCTGATGTGATGGACAGGTGGCCAGCAGCAGCTTTTAAGGCGGATTGTGTTCTTGTGAAGGCGCTTGACCGCCTCTGACATTTAGTAAGCATTTTGAACGCAGTGACCTGGAGTCACAGCGTCAGAAAGGAGAGAAATTACTATGTTACTCAAGACATGTCAAGAGGAGAAAGAGAAAGCTTCATTGTCTCTTGACAAATTTAAATTACAAGTTCATAAATGCAAATCTAAAATGAGAAAAAAAGCTTGTGACTGGCATGTTGGTGAAAACACGTCCACTTTTCTTTAAGCCATTCTTCAAATTGAGAATTAAAATTTGCAGAAACAGGAAAAGAAAGCATGTAAATACACATAAAGGACAACAGCAATAACATTTTTGGGTTATTTAAATCACCACGACACATTTGAAGCTATTAAACAACAGTAGTAAGATCACCACACACTTCACATCTGATTTTACAATACATTGAAGCAGTTATGATGCATTTTGTAGACCAACTTTTTTTTTCTTTTTACATCTGCGTGAAACTCTAGAGCATTTGCTTGTTTCATAATGAAGTATTTACAAATGTGTATGCCAACATCATTTACATACATTAAACATTAAGTATTTTTACAAGTTTCATGCGATTGAGGTGAAAAAGCAGTAGTCCTAAAATGGAACCTTGAGGTATGCCAGTTTTGAAATTCTTCATTTTTGATTACTTTCCTCTACAAAAATCACTTTAAGGCTAATCTGTCTCACATATGCCCATTTGATATTTTAGAATTGACCCCCCCCACACACACACACAAAATAAATGTAGCTGAGTTTAGCTAATGACATGCATTTTCTTGAAGTTTTGATATTATTACCAATAAGATCAGCTCTATAGGAGGGATCTACATAATGTAATCGTTGGCCAGAGAGGTTATGATGAGTGCACTAGGCTACTTAAGACTCTAAAGAGGAGTAAACATAGGTAAATACATGAATATTATATCCTCTGTTATAGCCTCACACCTGTAGATGTAAATGCATACAATTTCAGTTACTTCCTGTGCAGCATCATAAAACATTAAAAAATAACCTCCATTACGCTGATATCAAATGATTTTGAAGTGTTTGTAGATCAGCCTTTTGTTTTCTGTGTGTATTCAAACACACTGCTGCAACCCTCAATGGCTGTCACTATAATAACAGCGATGGGGGAAGAATGTAGCACGATGTTCCTTTGGGGCGGTCCTCAAAATCAATGAGACCATTAGGGATCTGTTGGAGACCTATTGTATTTATGCTCTTCTTTCCTGCAATTTAACCAAGTGTCTTCTCTTTTTTTAAGCTTTAAAATCTCCCTCGGCAACAGCGATTTGAAGCTTATCTTTGTTTTGCGTTTTTTGTCTCTCTCCAAACAGAGTCAACAAGCCAAATACTTCACATGGCAATCTAAACGTAGAGTCGAGACAAACTGAGTAGATGACATGAAGCTTATAAAGCTGATAAACAGTGCAGGGAAAACATCCACTGATTTTAGAAGACCCTGGAGGATTTGAAACAGGGTGGGGGGTGGGGGGATGACAAAAATGCAGTTTGCAAACCGACATATCTGTTATATCTGGTTATGTGAGTTCAAAGAAAGCTCTGGATTGTGGTTGGCTAAACAACCACTCTGTCACCATGGGCGCTATGTTTGGATTGAATCCATGTGCTTATATAGTTCTGAGATGGAGAAGATGGTTCAAAAGGATCACATTAGTCCCAAAGGAACATAAACTGATCAGATTGTTTGGACAGGCAGTATTACAATCTATAGATGAGTTCACCAGTCCTCCACTACAATTGTCCCTGTTATACCTGCATGCCCTTGAGAAGGAGCAGTTTACCTCAGCCATTATTCCAGTCTGGACTAATATTGTGTTCTGATGGGGTAGACACTATTGGACAATAATTTCTGTGCCAAAAGCATAACAGTAATGAATAAATTTAAAACCCCCATCCCATTCTCGTTGTAAATGAGGTACAGTGTATGAGGTCTGTTCCTCTGAAATCTGCGACAAATCTTATCAAATAGTTAAAATATTTAAGTGGAGTTCTAACTGGGGAGTACCCTCTGAATATAAATGAAACCTGGTGCAAATGTAATATTTTAAATATCCCCAAAGTGATAACAAATCTGTTTTAAATTGATAGGTCAGTGCTCATTTCTGTTATGGCGTCGCCACCTTATCCTTTTGAAATTCCCTACAAGTATACCGAGGGACACGATCTTTGAAAGCAAAAGTTTTCTTGGTGTGTAAGTAAAGGAACTTTTTTTTAGTCAATCTGGGATAGCACAAAATTACTTTTTGATGTTTACAACATGCATCGCTTTGTTTTCATTGCACCAGAGTTTTGCAAACAATAAACCACGGCGGTAACTTTCCATCGGTGTCAGTTGCAGTTAGGAGTGATGGTTGAAGTGAAGCCTAGAAACGGTGTCGACTGTTTTTAATAGTGACATGTAAGATTGAATAAGACACATCTGTACAACAAATAACTTCTACCATCACTCTGTCTCATCTTTTTAAATTCGCCTCCCCTCCTGGTCTGTTCAAAGCATGGCTTGAACTTGTCAAGCTGTTGAAAGGAGAAAGGCGTTTTTCTATTTTTGTTAAATAAGCACAATACAAATACAGTGACTATATTTTTGAGCCTGGACATTAAATATAACTTTGGTCAGAGTCAAACAAGTTGCTTTTTCCTAGTGAGTTAATTTGAGTTAATGACTTTTATGCAAAATACTAGGGAGACATGACACTGTTTTATTTTAGCTTGCTTATTTTAACAAAATTTCTAAATGTTTAACTCAGAATCTACATATATTTGATAAATGTTCAGTTTTGAGGTGGTATTTGTGAATTACATCCTTTGCTAACACCCAGCATCAAAAGTACAGAAATATACTTGTTGTTCTAAAAGACTATATGGAAACTGGTTTCATTACAAACTTGTCACAAATCTACTGTTCCAGTCAAAAGTTTGGACACACCTGCCCACTGATTTTAAACGAGTAGCTGTGTGCTTTATAAGGATCCATTGACATCCCGCTTAACTTTTAATGTGATGAGAGTTTTAAGTCTCTGTGGCATTGTACTCGGGAACTAACTGAGGAAATCAGACATTTTCAGCATCTCTCTGCCCCTAGCTATGGTGCCCGTTTGTTTTTAAGAGGTCAACAATTGTCCTGCTAGCAAAACTTTTAGCTTCAAATCAAATGAATGAGTACCAGCCAGTGGCTCTTTCTCTGATTGAAATGCTTGAAACAGCTTGTTTTGGCCTATGTCAAGGACTCGATAGACATCACTCAGTGTGTTTACATGCAGTGTCAGAAAACGGAATTATTGCCTTAGTCTGGCTAAAGTCAAACCAAACTGGACTAATCTAATCGAACTAAGGTACCGAAGCCCTTTTTATAAGACACATCATGCCAGCAAATCAGCGTAATACTGCCGTCACGGTGTGTCTTATGAAAGCGCCGTGACGGCATGGCGATGCGGGAATTTTGCGGCATTCGTGCTGCCACGCTTGGTTAGCCTAGTGAACTAGACCAAATTCTTGCTTTGCAGAGTTTGGTCTAGGCACGCTTCATTGGAACCCTCACAGCCTGCTCCGCTGGTGTGGCTGTCCAATTACAGCTCGCTATAGTTTTGGTTGGGCCAATCACAGCACTCTATTATGTGGGCCAATCACAGAGTGGGAGTAGCCGATGACGTCAGAGCTGTGGCCACGAACCCAAGCAATATGGCGGCGGCGCAGGAACCACGTTTGTTTGAAACGGCTTTGTCATCAACATTGGATTATTTAGACTCCAACGTGCGTAAGTCTGTCGGCTATACTTAGCGGCTTCTTATTTTTATCAAACAAAGTAGTGCAATGTCCCAGTACACCTGATATTCGCATGTTTTTCATACAGAAATGACAGAAATCATTGATGTTAGACGCAATTGCTGTCTCCCTCTTTTCCGTCGCTGTGATTACGTCACGTTGTTCGTTACTCTGATTGGTCCTAGTGCTATCCAATTGCGTGCTGACATTTTGAAAGACAACCGTAGATCCCGCCTCACGACTGAGAGCCGCCAATGGTTCGTGGCCAGACTATATATTCACATATATAGGATGGCTTGCCAGGCTAACGCTTGGTAGTAATATTGCCACAATGCCGGACTTGTGAATGCAGATTACGCCTTGGCGCAACAGAGGGTGGTGTCATGATCATGTGATGAATTTATGCCAAGTTTTGGCCGGCAACTATATTGAAAATGAAAGTAAACACGGGCATAAGTTTCGCTTTTTTAAACAGAATCAGCTGAGATAATAAGCTGGAGCGATGCTGCGCTCTGGGAGCTTCTCTCCATTAGAGCTGGAGCTCAGATCACCTGACACCTTTAGGAACGGCTCATGAAAAAACTTAGAGCGCCGCTTCAATTGCAATAAAAAGCAAGTCATGTTCAAGTCAAAAGTCAAAAGGGCAGAGATTTTGTAACGGATGTGTAAACTAAGATAAAGGTTCCCATTCTGGTTAAGGCATTAGCTCGATCATTGCCGTAGATCAACTTAAATGCACATGTAACCTCACTGACTGTGGACCAACAGCAGTATGCTTACAAGAACCGATCTTTGTCTTATTCAGGGTTGTCATCCTCCCTGTTCTCACTAACCTGTATTAGCAGGACGTGTATGTCAGACTGCCGTTTTCTGGGTGTCATTTCTGCTTTAATTTGTAAAAATTACTTTAATAAAATCTCACGTGCATCTTCTTCCACTATTCTGTCAATACTGGCACACCACAAGGATGTGTCCTGAGCCCCCTCTTGTACACACCACTCTTGTTCTGCTAGAAGTCCTGCCAAGCATCTCGTGAAGTTTGCAGATGACATTGCTTCGGCTAGCCTGAGTAGCACACACTTTCTTCCAAAATGATGTTGAATGACAATAAATGACTCTGAATTTGAACATTAAGCAGATGCTTGAAGTGCATTTAAGGTGGCCATAGGATATTTCTTAATCTAAGCTATTGTGTCTTTCCAACACAGCCAGTTGGTTTTGATGTCCAAACATAACCAAAGATCATATGATGCTAGGTATATAAAAGATGTATTGCTGTTCTTTTATTGAGACTCAGGATCATCCACAACCTTATTGATCCATAGAGACTTAAAGATTCTCTTTTATCCGTAGAGCCTGTCTATAATATAAGTACTACTTCTTGTCCTCTCTCCGTCCCTTTTCCCCCAACCAGAGTTTGAGTTGTGTGAAAGCAGAGATTGCAGAAAGCATCAGCATCCACTCACATCGAATCACAGGCGCTAAGAATGAGAAGAGATGAGAAGGAGGAGGAGTAGAGACAGACTGGGCCTCAGCCAGAGAGCAGTGATTCAGTATGTAGGAAGGAGTGTGGGAATGTAGGGAACGCAAAAGAAATCCTGCCGAGTCATTCTGGCGTAGGATGCTCTTGTCACCTCCTGGCCTCGTAGGAATACGCTGCAGAAGTGGATGCTGTGTTGTCAAGGCAGAGTGATATAATGGGATGTAATTGCGGGGGAGAGGAAGTGTACACTTACAAAATAAGTGTGAACTAATTAATGCATTTTTACTTACTCATTGGTAAGACTAATCACATTTAGTATAACACCTATAAAACTTGATATAACTCGATTTTCCTCTAGCACCTCAGCCAGGGAAAGATCCTTTTAAATGGTTTCAGTACAGATAAATGTTACTTTTAAGTCTACAATGATATCCAGTCGTCAAAGACATTGTTTCACCCCTGAAAACTGCAGCTGGCAGTTTCTCACACAGGGCTTTAGCTGCTGCATTGAGCGTACTTCTCAGTGGAGTCATACAATGTTACATTCGTTCATTGAAAATGAAAAGTAGCACTTGATGGAAAAAAGTGAACCAATCAGCAGAAAAATGCGGAGACTATGATTGCAGAGGCTTTACTACCCAGTGAATTATCTCAATAGATGTATTGTGTGGAAATTCTGCAGGTTCTGCTCAGTAGGCACGGGGTTCTGTAGCCGTGAGATAAAGACTGATGCATGCTGGGAATGAATGAGTTTTGTTTTTAGGTTCTACAGCAAAGATATTAAAGGAGTAGTTGACTGAAAAACATTTTTTTATGTCTTTTCTGATTATAATCGATCACTCTGAGTTTTTCATGCAGGCTGAACATGAAGGTCGTCTCCTACACCTATCTCCTGCATTAGCTTCTGATAGAAAATAGACAGTGAAACGCTAGGATTTAAAAATCCTGACAGATCTACGTCACACTGTGTGAATTAGCATTTATGGACTCACCGATCTTGACTCATGACGGGGAAAGCTGTTGTTGTTTTAACGTTTGGGAATCAACAGCGGATGTCTCGGCTAGTTTAAGCTAGCTGTTAGCATTAGCAACACCACCACACGGCAGAAGCTCCTCCAGGCGTGTGTTATTTGTGGAGATAAAATCCTTGTTGCACGTCAGTGGTAGAGTCGCGTTGCTGTTATCAAATCCAGAATGAGATGTCCAAATAGCAGGAATTAAGACTCCGGAACCTGAAGCTCAGCTGTGATGTGGGCAACTTTTAGGTCAGAGAAATGGTGCACCGGTATATTTTTCCCCCAAGAACAACTTACAAGGCATTCATTCCTACTAGAGACCACTGTGAATCTATTGATTAAACGAGTAAACCACACCTTTTAAATAGTTTGTGGAATTTCTGTTTCACTGATGCAATGACAGGTTATTTTTACATTATTTAAATCTTATTTATACTTCATTATTGTCTCTTGGTATTTGGCAGTTAGATCTTCATGATGAAGAGCTCACTATGTTCTTCACCTACTAACACACACAGGTTGATGGTTTACCTGCAAAGCAAGGCTGTTTGTTGCATCTGTACCAGTACTTTTGCACAAATGTGCTCCTCTAACCACCTCTCTGAGCATAAGCGGGTCATCCGCTGGGGAACACCAGTCATCAGTGTTTCTCTCCTTTAATCTCCGTACATCTCCTGGTGGTGAGGCGATGGCTGGAATTTCTCCAAGCCACCCCCTACTCATGTCCTAGAGGTTATTTGACCCCCAACTCCTATCCTTTCTCCTTAAACACAGCAAAAAGTTGCCCTTCTCAGCCTCTTCTGCCAGTTTTTACACGGCTTTTTGACACTTTGCATCCCATGTCACAAAGCAGGCAAATCATTGAGAACCCATTGAAGCCCCTGCATCCCACTGCAACGGGGCACATGATAGCTTTCCAGCCAACCTCCTTGCAGCTTTCTACCAGGTTTGCATACTTGGAATGCTTCTGTTCATTGGCACCTCCATACCCTCCTCCCATGGAACTGTGAGCTCTACCAATAGAATGGTCTTGCGTGATTCTGAGCACATGATCAGGTCTGGCTGGAGTGGCATCTCTACGATCTCCCTGGGGAACTTTAACTGCCTCCCCAAGTCAACCCTCATAGTCCACTCACCTCCATGTGAGAGAACAACCTACACAATCTCTCAGAATGTGGCTGCAGTCAATTTTCAAAGTGAAGTCAATCACATTGCTGCTATAGTAGGAGTTGCGGTGTGCACACAAGCCTCACCTCATCAATATCCTGCCACCATTGTCTCACCCAGGTCCCAGACATGCTGCTACTATGATGAAAAAGCCTCACTGCTAGAGTTTTGTATTTTCTCTAAATCATCGTGGATCTTTCACACTCCATCACACATAACGGGGAGCCAACTGTGTTCTTAATTTGCACCCGAAATCCTCCCCAAGACCCCTTTAAAGACCACCCACATTCTGACTGAATTGTTTCAGTCCAAGGTCTTCATCTAATGAGCAGAGGGTGTTATGAGTCATCGCTCACAGAAAGATCAGTCAAATTAGCTAAAAAAGAGAGAACGCATCATTAGATCAACACTTGTTTGATCACAGCATGTTTCCATTGACAGATTGCAAAAGCTCTTCTAAAAACAATCATCAGAGCCTGAAACGTCACATAAAACCATAATCTCCTAAAATATCCCCTTCCTCCATTTAGTCTCAGTGAACCATGCTCTCATACCTCTGGCCTACGGTTCAGTTGGTCTCAGAGCTGCTCCGTGGCAGGCGTCTGTCATTTCTCAGGCTGTGAGTTTGGCTCCAAGCCAAAGTCTGGCAGCTGCCTTTGTGCGTCGTGACCACTTGAAGCTGGAGATTTCACCAGGAGACGCGTGTATGAACAAACAGTTGGGTGCATATTTGCACAGTGCACACACAGACACACACTGTTAAATGAACACACACACATGCATGCACGCACGCACGCATGCACACACTAACAAATTGCAAGCAAATTTGTATAATTATGCTCCTGACACTGCCTCTCAGTTTGCCCTCTCAAACTGGCTCTCGGAATACTTAATCAGTTAGCCTGTATGTGCACGCACACACACGTGGATGGACACACACACACACACACACACTCTGCAAACTTATGCAACGTACATTTACATGCAGCATGTATGTGAAAACGATGAAGGCATGCTCGCCCACTGGGAAACATTCGTCGTCTTTAAACAGAAATGCAATTATAGACATGCAAATGAAAAATGAAAACAAACGGATATCAATTACACAGTTTGGTTTTCACAAGATGATCCTAAAAAGCAGCAGCAAATAAAACCACACACACACACACCAGCCCTTATACACATTAAATTCCACACAATTCATTGCCTGCTCGTTTGTCAGGAAGTTGTGTCGCTGTACAAACTGTACTATTTTAATGATCAGCTGTGCACACTAGGTCGAGTTAGCTATATTCTTTATGCAAATAATGCAGATTTATGCAGCCAATACAACATTGTGGGTTTCTGTCTTTAGAACGAGCTTGTTTGTCTCATTTTTCTTTAGTTTTGCTTTCACGACTAGGCTTTTGTCTGAGGGTGATTTATTTTATAAAAATTTAGTTAGTGCATAAATAATCCCAGGTTCACTTTATTTAACAGATGAATAATAGCATATGCAAATAGGGTTTTAAACTAGTTAATATTCCTAGGGGTCTCCTTGCTGAAATCCTGTGCTGTATCCAGTTCACCTGTTAATTTGTGTAGACTTGCATGGAAATTAAAAATTGCGATGCTTTCATTACCTGTGTATTTTACATACACAGATGCTTGCTTTTCTCCAGCATGAGCTACAGATACGTTACTACAGTAGCTCAGAAAGTAGAAAAATGCAAATGCTGACTCTAGAGCAGATGTTTAATTAAAAAAAAAAGCATTGAGTCCTGTTTTAGAATTGTTCAAGAAGTCTCCCTAAGCCAAAGAAGCTCAATTCTCCCTATTTTGAAAGAAAACAAAAGGACGGATTATCTGAAATTTGTCTGCAACTCTGTGGATCACAAATGTCAGCCTCTAGGGGGGGTGCTTATTTTATTTCTGCCTCCACTTCCACATTATATTCCTCTGTCAGTCATAAAATGTCAGTAGGAATCACCATGTGTAGGAAGGGAGGGATGCAGCCTACTGAACTGCCCCAAAGGTTCTAATTCTACTATAAACCATCATACAACTGGCATGCAGTAAGTAGCTGCAAAATCCTTGTTGATGCATGCAAGATATGCAGAATATGGACCAAATTCCAAAATAAAAGCACTTTACTTGAGATGTTATTGAGACAAAAGGCATATTATTAAAACAATACCTAAAATCATCACCTTTACTTGTGTTGAATCACTCCATGGCCTATCGTAAGCTAATCTGTGATGTTTGCAATGCAATAATCATCTCCTGTCCTATGTCCTCCATTTTTGGAATGTCACACAAGAACTTGGTGAAATAAAAGAATGCATCTTTCTCTTTTCCCACATGAGCGGATATTTACGCTAAAGGAAACTTCGGGGCGTCGTCTTGAAGCTGATGACGCCTGTGGCTGTAGCTCAAACCACCACAATGAATTAAAAAGATGACTGGAGGAGCTGAATGACCTTGAAATATTAGCAAGGTTGAACATTATTATTCCACAGGAGGTTGGATGAAAGACCAAAAAGATGAAAAAGGGATGAGAAGATGAATGGATCCCCACCGTTAAGGAGGGACGGGTTTCTAACCTCTCATTAAACTTAAGTCTGATGGATGGATGAAAGGGGGAGGTGGCGAGTGATAATGAAAACAGGAGAATTACGCTTGACTCTTGGCCCTCATGTGTCCCGTGGGTGTCGAGAGAAGGGGTCTGAATGAATGACTAAGAAGCTTCTTCGGTTTGACACTCTAATCTCGACTCCTCTGACCTGTTGAAGTGGTAAATAATCCCCTCAAAGTTTTGCATAATTTGTAGACGGGTTCAACAGGACACAAAGTGATTTCTAAGAGGCTTCTGTTATTTTCCTCTTCTTCCTCATCACTGTTCTTCTAAGACTTGTTTCTTTCTCTTTACAGAATAACTTTCTGCCACCTGCCGTTCCAGAGTAAGTGGCTGTACATCGGCACAGAACGAGGAAACATCCACATTGTCAACGTGGAGTCCTTCATGCTCTCAGGCTACGTCATCATGTGGAACAAAGCCATTGAACTGTGAGTGACCGTGGCCTCTTTTTTTACCCTCCGATGATTCTCGTCAACCATCTGTCTCTGTCTTTGCTTCGTTTTCATTCCTTACAGCTGTAAACTTTGTATCATGGAGAAGGGATTTTACATCTAAGGTTAAACAACCGCAAAGAAAGAGAAATGTGCTGCGCTACAATCACTCTTATAATTAACAATTTTACTCTTAGAATTCATGATTTATGGGAATTTCAGGTGTGTTTTTATATGATTCATGTCTTATTTTAATGGCATTGGTTTTAATGTAAATCAAAGCCTGACCTGTCTAATGGGGTCCCTCAGGGTTCTGTTTTGGGGACAGATGTGTTCTTGTCCTACATAATCCTTCTAAATTATATTAACAGACATCTTGTAAACCTGCATCAGAGGATGTTCAGCTATATTGCTGTCTTGAGAGTTTTTTAAATGATAAAATTTCCATAACTGCTTGTTAGGAATCAGGAAATGTTTAAAATGATCATATCTTCAATAAAGACTATACAGGAGAAATATTTCCCTCACTAGTCAGGCTAGTCGGAGAAATGTAGGCATTGTGAATTCTTCCCCCACTTGACAAATATTTCAAATTTTAAGAAGCTTGTATCAAAATCTGAGTCGAAGATGATTTTCCCCTCATTTTTTACTCTTGTTTAGAGTATTTTATGCACTTTGTTGTATTTTTCTGGACAAAAAAAACAATCATTGTTTCCAAATGGAACAAAACACGGATTCAAGGCGCTGAATTGGTTAATTTTCTGTTTAACTTAGTAAAAATCTTTAGATGAGTCATATTCTGCATTGAACATTCACCTAGAACTGGTGGCACTAATACAACAAGGACCATGTTTTTGCCACATTTTACACTCTAAGAAATAAAATGGTGAATTTACTCAACCCAGTAATGTCAACTGGTTCCACTAAACCTAGTTGCTTAAATGTAAAGAGGAATATACTGTTGCAACCCAGATGTTAAAATTGTGAAGGAGGGTGCAACATAAGAAGATGTGTGCAAGATGGTTTACTGAAACAAATAATTTATTGCCCTCGGGACTATTCCTGGGAAGAGCGGCAATATTAAAGGCACACTTACTTGTTTTTAGCACCCCCTAGTGTCTGTTATTAATTTTCTGTGGTCAAAGCAAAAGTGAAACTTCTCCTCGATGTGCGTTCGTCTTTTTAACACCTTAATCTAACTGATGAAATGTCTCCTCAGCCTTCATTAGTGTCTACAGGAGCGGTTCATCACTAAATCAAACAAATCAGCTGTGCTCATGATCTAAAACATGCAGGAAACATGCTGGAAGCAGACTGCAGCAGCAGGCATGTCAGCTGAATTCCACAGGTGTGGTATTCTAGCGACAGAGGGTGGTGGGGGTCTGAGTGACATTTCATTAACCCTGTAAAGGGTCATTTTAGCACATACTGGCTCAAGAAAATGGTTTAAAAATGTGAAAAGTTGCATAGTATGGCTTTAATAAACACAAATATATACAAACAACTACTCAAAACACCTCTAGGCTAAATAGTCTATAACTATAGTTAAAAATAAACCCAAAGGGGAAAACACAGGGGGTCTAATTAAAGCAACATTCTGCAACTTTTACACCTTAAAATTATGCTCTTTTGTAAAGTTTTGGCGTCATACTATCATCTATTATGTTCATTTTCATACCTGTGATAGTGTTGGGGGGGGGGGTCCCACGTCTGTTTACTGCACTATACAGTTGTGCCGGAAGTACTGATTGGGTGTTGCTTTATGGCAGAATATGGCAAGCCAAAGGGATCAAAAAAAGCGTGCATTCTAAACATGCGTTATGACCCCCAAAATGCGCATCTTGAATGCACGTTTTGACGCCAAAGGGGGCAAAAAAACCGCGTGTTCTAAAAGTGAGCATTATGTCTGCCAAAACGTGCGTCTTGAACGAGCATTTTGGCGAACATAATGCGAGTTTAGAACGCGCAATTGTTTGATGCCTTTGGCTTGCCGTAATTGTATAACACAGACTCGTGGTTTAGCAGTGGCAGATTCACCAAAGAAAGCTAGAAATCCCTTATCAGAGGAATCTAGGAAAAGAAGAACGTGATGGAGCGAGAGCCAAGACCAGAGTTATTATTGGGCCGTCTTTTCCTCGCTGGAGAGCTCTTTTAGAAAGAAAGGCATGAACTATGGACTCTAACCTAGCCGTGCTGCTAATGGCTAGGTAAGTAATAAATAATTTCACCGGAGTTATTGTGTTGTGATGAAGCTAAGCCTAATTTACTACTAAGCATTAGCCTCGATAGTAGTCGTGTCTCCTTCGTTTCCCTTCAGAACCTCCTCATCGAGCTCAACCAGCAACAGCCAAGCATGAGTGCTCCCCCCGCCGCGGCTGGGCGGAGGTCCGCCTCCCAGACTATCCAAGACCCTTTTAGATAAGACACACAGTGCGGGCAAATCAGCGTAATATTACCTCAACCGTGTGTCTTATAAATGCACATTAAGCCTTGGCGCAACAGCGGGTGGTGTCATGATCACGTGATGAATTAATGCCGAGCTCCGGCCGGGAACTAAAAATGAAAGTAAACACGGGCATAAAAAGTTACATTTTATAAACAGACTCAGCTGAGATGATAGCGATGCAGAGCGCCGGGAGCTTTTCTCCGTTAGAGCTGCCTGCATTGCCGCCACCGCTCCTCGAATCCACGCGTCCCCGGACGCCGGACCTTCTCCCAAACTCCCAACTCCTTGTTCCCTGCTACGCTTCGCTCAGCGGAGCCGACACTAATACATCCCTCCACTGCATACTGTAACTCTTTTTGACTCGATCTGGATGATATTGAGGAGAAAATGCTCCAAAAAATGTCGCTGACACGCATCTGTGTACTTCTTTCCATCACGGAAATCTGCGGAGCTGCAGTATTTGATCCACTTATTGTCGGAGTTGGTAACAGTAACTAAGGGGGGCGGGGCTCGGCGAAAGGACCTTTTGCCGAGAAATAGACAGATGCGTGTCAGCGACATTTTTTGGCGCAATTCCTCCTCAATATCATCCAGATCGAGTCAAAAAGAGTTACAGTATGCAGTGGAGGGATATATTAGTGTCGGCTCCGCTGAGCGAAGCGTAGCAGGGAACAAGGAGTTGGGAGTTTGGGAGAAGGTCCGGCGTCCGGGGACGCGTGGATCCGAGGAGCGGTGGCGGCGACGCGGTGTCCCTGTGAGCTGTCAGATGTCAGATGATCTGAGCTGCAGGCAGCTCTAACGGAGAAAAGCTCCCGGCGCTCTGCATCGCTATCATCTCAGCTGAGTCTGTTTATAAAATGTAACTTTTTATGCCCGTGTTTACTTTCATTTTTAGTTCCCGGCCGGAGCTCGGCATTAATTCGGGGGGAGCACTCATGCTTGCTGGTTGAGCTCGATGAGGAGGTTCTGAAGGGAAACGAAGGAGACACGACTACTATTGAGGCTAATGCTTAGTAGTAAATTAGGCTTAGCTTCATCATCTTGTTTGGAGTTGTCGGATAGTAACGGTTGCTATGATGTGTGATTGGACAATAGCCGTTCTGGGGGCGGGGCCGGCGAAAGGCTAATTGTTTTCTTTCTTTTCTTATTTTGTTTCAAAATTAAAATCTGCCTAGATGCAGACAAACATCTCAATTGTGTGTNAGCTCGGGGCGAGTTTTGCGCTGAGCGTCGTGTAGTATACAGGGGGTTACGAGAGGCGATTAACACCACATGACCATCTGCCGATCAGCAATCGTAAGCTCCGACGGATTTTTGGCGTGTTTGATAATTTGCGCGTCCCTCGTGAGGGTATCGCACCGTTGAAGCGGCGCTGCGAGCGTCTTTGACCCAAAAAGTATCAGAACCGCACACGGCGCATGCGCAAACACAGAAGCAGTAGCATAAATGAAGGAAGTGGAAGCGAAAACAAACCAAATAGCTAACCCACTTTCAAAATAAAAGCAGCGTTGCTTTGTTTTGATGAAAAATAAACATTTTTTCTTCATTTAACAGCGGGAAATGCTGGTAATTTATCGATTTTGATCAAAAGTGGATCAAATATAATACAAATAATATGTTTTCGTTGTTATTTTGTTATTTAAGGAACAAACCAGACTTTTATTTTTATGTCAGATTGATTTTTTAACCGTAGCAACAAGCAGCGCTTGCCATGAAGCAACAGAGTACGCTTCTATTCCAAATGCCGTCCTCGTCCTCCCGTACTCAGACCAACGTGTTGCGTCATATAAACTTTTTTTTAGCTGCGACGAGTTCATGCCAGACGTACAGTGTGAGCAGTCAGGTCGCATCCGAGAACTGGGTCGTACAGTGTGAGCACATGACTCGTGAGAGTTGCTCTGCGATGAACTCGTACAGTTTGAGCTGAAGCAGAACGCTACGAGTGAAAAAGTCGCACAGTGTACGCCCGGCTTAAGAAGGCGCTATACAAATACAGGCCATTTACCAGCAGGGAATAGACCCTAACCCCAACTCTGAAACCCACCCTACCTACCATCACTACTAGGCTGAGCTGAGCGTTACGCCCACCAGCCCACAAGGTTGGCCTTCTTAATGAACCAGCTGGCCACTCCGGTTCATAGGTCGCTTACTTTCGCCATGCCCCTTTTTTTTAGAGGCACGTTACCAGCGGGAACCACGTGGAGGTAGAAGCGTAACTAATGATCTGACACCGGCAGAGGATGCCCTATACGGGAGATCCCCTGGTCTCTGGCCGGCGCTCCCTTTAACTTTTGAGGTCATTCTTCCCTTTTCGCTACAACGCCCATCTGGGATGGAGTCACGCCAGGAAAGAGCCTATCCAGGAGGAGACACCACTCAGCCTCTGTCCTCTGACCTCTGTCGTCGCCTCGTCCATGGACAAGAGGCGGTTCAGAAGGCCAAGGGATCAGCTAGTGGTGGTCCCTAAAGAGAGTCATAGTTTTTCCCGCCTTTTGCTTTCTATAGGTGACATGAAACGGCAAAGCAAAACCTGCATCAAGGTAGCATCGAATGTTTGTCTATACAAACATTCGATGCTACCTTGATGCAGGAAAAGAACCGTATTTTAGTTTTTTTTTATTTTAGTTTTTTTTCTCTACTTATGACAAACATTCATTGAAAGCTGCCTTGATGCAGCAAAAGAACTGAAAATAATATATTGTTCAATTAGCCTTTCGCTGGCCCCGCCCCCAGAACGGCTATTGTCCAATCACACATCATAGCAACCGTTACTATCCGACAACTCCAAACAAAATGATGAAGCTAAGCCTAATTTAATACTAAGTATTAGCCTCGATAGTAGTCGCGTCCCCTTCGTTTCCCTTCAGAACCTCCTCATCGAGCTCAACCAGCAACAGCATGAGTGCTCCCCCCGAATTAATGCCGAGCTCCGGCCGGGAACTAAAAATGAAAGTAAACACTCAGAAAGTCTGAGCTCCCGGCCGGAGCTCAGCATTAATTCACCACGTGATCATGACACCACCCGCTGTTGCGCCAAGGCTTAATGAGCGTTTATAAGACACACGGTTGAGGTAATATTACGCTGATTTGCCGGCACGGTGTGTCTTATCTAAAAGGCTCTTTGATAGTCTGGGAGGCGGACCTCCGCCCAGCCGCGGGCAGGGGGAGCACTCATGCTTGGCTGTTGCTGGTTGAGCTCGATGAGGAGGTTCTGAAGGGAAACGAAGGAGACACGACTACTATTGAGGCTAACGCTTAGTAGTAAATTAGGCTTAGCTTCATCATCTTGTTTGGAGTTGTCGGATAGTAACGGTTGCTATGATGTGTGATTGGACAATAGCCGTTCTGGGGGCGGGGCCAGTGAAAATAAAACACAAGTATGAAATAGAAGCTCAGTTAGCAGTAAAAACATGAATCAAAAGCAGAAAATGAATTCAGTAATATAAAAACAGCAACAATAAAAAAATTATGAACCAGCAAATGCCAGGTCATAAAAAAGGCTTTGAGTAGTGACTTAAAGCGAGGGAGGGACAGCGCCATTCTCACTGAGAGGGGAACAGCGTTCCAGAGGGTGTGTGCAGGAAACACAACGATGAATTGTGTTAAATTGTGTGTGTGTGTGTATTTGTGTATTTGTGTAGGAGCGTGAACCGGAGCGCCCGGAAAACCCCCGTGCAACACAAGTTCACACAGAAAAGACTTGAACAGGTTAGGTGTTTTCTGTCTGGTTTCGTGACTCTTGTGTTGATGTTTTCACATAGTGACCAATCTCCTGGACACTTGCTGATTAAACGTGGAGGAGAGGTGATTTTTGTGGGGATGTGTCTGAGAAACGGATTTGAATTTAGCCATGGCTGATGGAAGACATTCTACTTTTCCTTCCATGACTTTGGTTTTCTCAAACCCATAAAGTGCCTGACTCTTTTTGAGAGCGATGGCTTCGTTTTTCCATCTGGGAGCTTTTCTTGGAGGGAAACGTTCTCACAGAGCTCTGTTTGTAAATCCTTGTAGAAAATTAGTCTCCGTCTCACTAAAACATATTTTCTCCCGGCTGAGCTCTGCTTCCAGAAAAACCTTCTCACAGGTCAGACGTTTGATCAACAGTTTGTTTCAGGCTTTTGTCTCTAAAAGAGCTTTGATTTCTTGGTCAATCTTACAACGCTCTGCCTGTTGATGAGAATAGGAAACGTCTCGTTCTTGAATTAAATCCAGATTTGAAGCCCTGAGGTCGTCACGTTCCCTCTGTAGAGCTGCGATGGTTTTATTGTAATCTTTTCTGATCTGAACTTGCTCAATGTTTGCTTTACGCCACTTCTTGTCAAAATAACTAACCTCTTTTTTCATGCCGGACAAACAATCTTCGTAATTTGACTTGTGAAACTTCACCTGGGCTTGGAGAGTTTAGTTTTCGGACCGCAGCTTGTCGACGACATTTTGGCTGCTTTTAAACTCATCCTGGGTGCGTTTGAGTCTTCACTTTGCAAACAGAAATCACTTATGCTAGCATATGTGAGGCTACAGAAATGGTGTATAATTTTAGGAATCAGTAGATCTTTATATATTATAGTTGCAAACATGAACTTTAACTGAATTATGTTTAAAGAATAAAGTGTCTTAATAGGAGGAATGTGTGCATATATATATAGTACAATGCAGACAAGTGTCTCAATTGTGTATAAGGGATGGGGGGTGTTTTTTTGTCAGCTTCAAACTATATACATACACTATACCTGCCAAGTTTATATCGTAAGCACATTTAAAAACGCATGGAAGCTGAACAACGTGCTGAACTGATATAAAATTAAACACAAGTATAAAATAGAAGCTCAGTTAGCAGTTAAAACGCATGGAAGCTGAACAACGTGCTGAACTGATATAAAATTAAACACAAGTATAAAATAGAAGAAGAAAAAAAATTATGATCCAGCAAATGCCAGGTCTTAAAATAGGGAGGGACAGCGCTATTCTCCCTGAGAGAAGAGCTTTTTAGAGTGTGTGTGCAGGAAACACAACGATGAATTGTGTTAAATTGTGCGTGCGTGGTGTTTGTGTGTAGGGATGTGAACTGGAGCGCCCGGAAAACCCCCGTGCAACACAAGTTCACACAGAAAAGACTTGAACAGGTTAGGTGTTTTCTGTCTGGTTTCGTGACTCTTGTGTTGATGTTTTCACATAGTGACCAATCTCCTGGACACTTGCTGATTAAACGTGGAGGAGAGGTGATTTTTGTGGGGATGTGTCTGAGAAACGGATTTGAATTTAGCCATGGCTGATGGAAGACATTCTACTTTTCCTTCCATGACTTTGGTTTTCTCAAACCCATAAAGTGCCTGACTCTTTTTGAGAGCGATGGCTTCGTTTTTCCATCTGGGAGCTTTTCTTGGAGGGAAACGTTCTCACAGAGCTCTGTTTGTAAATCCTTGTAGAAAATTAGTCTCCGTCTCACTAAAACATATTTTCTCCCGGCTGAGCTCTGCTTCCAGAAAAACCTTCTCACAGGTCAGACGTTTGATCAACAGTTTGTTTCAGGCTTTTGTCTCTAAAAGAGCTTTGATTTCTTGGTCAATCTTACAACGCTCTGCCTGTTGTTGAGAATAGGAAACGTCTCGTTCTTGAATTAAATCCAGATTTGAAGCCCTGAGGTCGTCACGTTCCCTCTGTAGAGCTGCGATGGTTTTATTGTAATCTTTTCTGATCTGAACTTGCTCAATGTTTGCTTTACGCCACTTCTTGTCAAAATAACTAACCTCTTTTTTCATGCTGGACAAACAATCTTCGTAATTTGACTTGTGAAACTTCACCTGGGCTTGGAGAGTTTAGTTTTCGGACCGCAGCTTGTCGACGACATTTTGGCTGCTTTTAAACTCATCCTGGGTGCGTTTGAGTCTTCACTTTGCAAACAGAAATCACTTATGCTAGCATATGTGAGGCTACAGAAATGGTGTATAATTTTAGGAATCAGTAGATCTTTATATATTATAGTTGCAAACATGAACTTTAACTGAATTATGTTTAAAGAATAAAGTGTCTTAATAGGAGGAATGTGTGCATATATATATAGTACAATGCAGACAAGCGTCTCAATTGTGTATAAGGGATGGGGGGTGTTTTTTTGTCAGCTTCAAACTATATACATACACTATACCTGCCAAGTTTATATCGTAAGCACATTTAAAAACGCATGGAAGCTGAACAACGTGCTGAACTGATATAAAATAAAAAACAAGTATAAAATAGAAGCTCAGTTAGCAGTTAAAACGCATGGAAGCTGAACAACGTGCTGAACTGATATAAAATAAAAAACAAGTATAAAATAGAAGCTCAGTTAGCAGTTAAAACGCATGGAAGCTGAACAACGTGCTGAACTGATATAAAATNTCACGCCACTTTTGGTCAAAATAATTCACCTCCTTTTTCATGCTGGTAAAACAGTCTTCATAGTTGGACTTGTGAAACTTCACCTGAGCTCGGAGAGTTTCGTTTTCAGACCGTTCCTTGTGAATTATTTCGTTCAGTCTGTCAATTTCCTGCAAGAGGCTATTGTTCTCCATGGCAGACCTTTGGTTGGGAAAAGGCCTCCTTTGTTGAAGCCTATAGTTGTTAATAACTGCTCTCTGGTTTGCAGTCATTGTAAAGAAGCGATCGAGTAAGCTCTGATATAAGCTGAACAAAAGAGATGTGGAATGCACTCGCACCAGACGTCTGGCTTCCTGTCGATGTCTCCAGTGTATGTGTCAGTGACACTGACCTAGTGCTGGAGCTTACCTTATAAGGATCATGATGACATCATCAAAGTTCCGCACCTGAGCTTCAGCAGCATTCCAAAATACTACTTCATAGTCATAGTAACCAGGTGGGAGGAGCTTAACTTCAAGGATACTCGCATACTTGTGATCGCCCCAAAGTCATGATATTGGTGTGACGTTGGGGTGAGCGCCCCAATATCATGATATTGGTGTGACGTTGGGGTGATCGCCCCAAAATCATGATATTGGTGTGACGTTGGGGTGATCGCCCCAAAATCATGATATTGGTGTGACGTTGGGGTGATCGCCCCAAAATCATGATATTGGTGTGACGTTGGGGTGATCGCCCCAAAATCATGATATTGGTGTGACGTTGGGGTGATTGCCCCAGAATCATGATATTGGTGTGACGTTGGGGTGAACGCCCCAAAATCATGATATTGGTGTGACATTTGGGTGAACGCCCCAAAATCATGATATTGGTGTGACGTTAGGGTGAGTGCCCCAAAATCATGATATTGGTGTGACGTTGGGGTGAACGCCCCAAAATCATGATATTGGTGTGACGTTGGGGTGATCGCCCCAAAATCATGATATTGGTGTGACGTTGGGGTGAGCGCCCCAGAATCATGATATTGGTGTGACGTTGGGGTGATCGCCCCAATATCATGATATTGGTGTGACGTTGGGGTGAGCACCCCAAAATCATGGTATACCACAGTTCATTTTTTGTGATTGTTATGGTCCCTGGTTTTCCTGTCCTCTGCCCTCCACCTATCATACTGCTGTGGGCCTGCCTTCCAGCACCTGAGAGCAGCAGAGAGAGAGAGAGAGGAGTGGCTGCAGCTGACAGCCATCAACAATCAGCTGCCACTGAGGACATTTAAGCCTTCTCCCACTTTCATTCAGGGAGACACAGAAGCAGGCTGTGAGCTCCATAGCTAGTAGTGTATGGTGTGTTAGTTGTGATCCTCCTGCTAAGGATAAGAGTTGCTGTTTTGACCACCAGTGTGGGTTTGCGTAGGAAGAAAGACTTGTTTAGTAAATATCCCTCTCTCTCTCCTCAGTTTAATTCAGCTGTGTGTGTTTTGTTTTCTGAGGATTTTTAGTTAAGAGAGTGGTTTTCTAGGTTAGTTGAGTCTTTGTGGTGGTATTTTTGTTGGCCTTTGTAGCATTTAGGTTTATTAGGCATTTATCTTGGCCTGTTTGGATTTCTCCTCTCTCCTTTAGAAGGAGAGAGTCGCTTTTTGTTCATAGTAATTGGGTTTTTTCCCTCTCTGTTACCAATGACAGAGACACCCTGAGTTGTCTATACCTTGTACAGTTTACTAAAACCCCTTGTTAATTAAACCAGTTTGAACCAACCCTAGAAACCTTATTCCTCATTTCAGTTCCTCAGATCCTGACACCCTACCTCACCTTTAGTTTCCTTTTATTTGATGTTTTTACTGTGTTCTCCCCTCATACCTCCTAGACCACAAGAGGGGATGTAACAGTGATGTTTTTTTCAATGTTGCAATGTTATTCCGGAAATACAACATTAGCTTTCATCTTTATGCTGATGATTGCCAGCTTTATCTACCAATCCAGCAGGGGTCACAAGGCACGATTCAGCGACTCGTGGACTGTCTCCATGAAGTACGTATGTGGATGGTATCAAATTTCCTGAATCCTAATGAGAGCAAAACTGAGATTATCATTTTGACTCCCAATGATCGCCAGCCTCACGGTTTGGACCTTCTGTCTCTGGCACCCTATGAGAAGTCAGTTATCATGGGCCTGGGTGTTAACCTGGACTCTGAAATCTGATCTCCAAGTTACTGCTGTATACGCTCATGTTTTTTTCAGCTACGACGTTTAGACAAAATAAAGCCAATTTTGTCCAAAAAGGACCTGGAGATTGTAACAAATGCTTTTGTCCTGTCAAGGTTGGACTACCGTAACTCCCTTTATGCAGGTTTGAGCCAGTTGTTGCTCTCAAGGCTGCAAATAGTGCAAAATGCACATGGAACATGTTTCTCCACTCCTTGGTTTGGCTATCAGTCCAGCATCGTGTTCATGTCAAGATTTTGATTTTTGTTTTCCGGTCCCTGTCGGGAAAAATGCCACCTGACCCTATCTGGCTTCACTTTTAACTAAGTATGTGCCAACAAGATCTCTGTGTTTCTCTTAAAATGACCAGTTGGTGGTTTTTTTAGTTTTAGCCCCCAAACTCTGGAATCAACTACCACTCATGATCAGACAATCCATGTCCGTTCAGCTTTTATAGCAAGGTTGAAGCTGCATTTTAGATCTTGTTGTTAGAAAACCCTTGTTATAGCGTTTTTCGAATTTTTATCTTGTTTTATTGTATTTTGATTTTTTGTAGTTTTAATTGTTTTAGTGGTTTCTGTCTATTATTGTGCTTTTATTGTGATTTTTTTTTAAATATGATTTTATCTTGTGCAGCACCTTGGGCTTCCTTGGCTGCTGGTGGAAAGGTGCTTCATAAATAAACAAATTGAACTGAATTATGTTAAAAATAAGAAAGAGACAGGTAGGTTTGTCATAATCTGATACGAGTATTTTATCCAAAACTACAAAGATACAAACACATCAAAAACAACATCAGCATTAGTTTCATGATCTTTTGTTAAAATTATATATATTTGTATAAAATCTATTAGGACACAAACATTAGTTGTCAGCTGAACACCTGCTGAGTGTTATCATAATCTCTGCAGAGTGTTACATGAATTTAACACTTATTTATCAGGAACCGAACGTCCTTACACTGAATTTAACATCATGATATCTTAGTTCCTGCTCTGTGAAGAACTTCATTACATATTTTTAAAGTGATTCCCTGCCGTTTCACTGTAATTAGTGAGAAAAAGTTTAATAAGAAATGTCAATCGCATGTTTTTCATCCAGGTGAGGCTTAGTAAGCCATTTTTGGAATCAGAAGTCACGATCCCAACCGGAGAATTCCTCCTCTGCCTTTGTGTGGTCCTGAGGAAACTGATCAAAGTTGATGTAGCAGGGACCCTGAAGGAGGACAATTACACATCAGATGTAATATCTCATCCTGTTGGTGGTTTTTGCACAATTATAACACTTATGGAACATTTCAGCTAAATATTCGAGGCCTGCTGCTGCTTCATGCCAGGTTTGAACTAAAAGGATAATTGACGGAGCTGTAGTGTAGACATCTTGGAAAAATCTTAAANGCCCCAAAATCATGATATTGGTGTGACGTTGGGGTGATCGCCCCAAAATCATGATATTGGTGTGACGTTGGGGTGGTCGCCCCAAAATCATGATATTGGTGTGACGTTAGGGTGAGTGCCCCAAAATCATGATATTGGTGTGACGTTGGGGTGATCGCCCCAAAATCATGATATTGGTGTGACGTTGGGGTGATCGCCCCAATATCATGATATTGGTGTGACGTTGGTGTGACGTTGGGGTGATCGCCCCAAAATCATGATATTGGTGTGACGTTGGGGTGATCGCCCCAAAATCATGATATTGGTGTGACGTTGGGGTGAGCGCCCCAAAATCATGATATTGGTGTGACGTTGGGGTGAGCGCCCCAAAATCATATTATGGTGACGTTGACCTTTGAAATATGATGTACAGCACCTTGGGCTTCCTTGGCTGCTGGTGGAAATGTGCTTTATAAATAAACAAAATGAATTGAATTAGGTTTAAAATAAGACAGGCAGGTTTGTCAGAATTTGAGTATTTTATCCAAAACTACGAAGATACAAACATAATACACAACATCAGCATTGATCTCATGATCATATTTTATTAAAATGATAAATATTTGTATGAAATCTACGTATATATTACTCTTTACGTTTTAGCTACTAGGTTCAGTGGAACCAGTTGACATAACTTGGTTAAGTAAATTAATTATTTCAATTGTTAGAGTGTAGGCTCCGCCCACAAATTACATAACATAATTACAAGGTGGTCTATACATAAAGTTTTAGGTACTGAAACAACAACCTTGGAGTTTATTTATTCACTTTGTTCAGAGTCAAGTGAGGAATATATGAGTTTTCTTGTCACTGATGAGTCAATCATTCGCTCTGAATCAGAGTTCAGGTAGTGAGCAACCCATCTCTTTACTGTTTCAATAGATCTGTCAGCTTGACAGGCTCCATTTTGGCTTCCCGCTGTAGAGACTTAAATTATTCACTGGAGCATTTTGCTTCACGCTTTCCCCCTCATCCCCTTCCAGCATGGGAGAGTATATGCATGTATATTTGTGTGTGTGTGTGTGTGTGTGTGTGTGTAGACGGAGGAGGAGAGAGTGGGAGGAACAGGTGTCTGCTGAGATCAGTGTATGGTACACACAGACGTCTCGTCTCGCCGACAGAGCCGCAGGGAAGAAAAGACGAGAGTGAGTGGTGGGGTAAGGGGACGAGGGGGGAGGAAGAGAGAGGGAAGAGGACAAGAATGGATGAGATGGGGCTTCAGCCTGAGGAAAGGGACATGCAGAGAGGCAGGGTGATGGAGACGACGGACGGAGATGTGATGGAGGGTTAAAAGCAGGTAACGGAGGGCAGAGCAGATGAAAGTCGTTGCAGAGATAAGTGAGAACAGAGACAGAGATGGAGAAGGCTTCCAATTAAAGAAAAAGGGCAGAAGCTAAGGAGTAATGATGATGGGATGGAGGTAAATCTGAAGGATGGAAAGAGAGATACTGTTACATCTAACCAAAAAAATAAGGTTTAACTTTGACTTTTGTCTTTCACCTTCATCGCTCACCTCTAGCTTGTTTTTGCTTTGCAGCTTTTTCCTTTGACCACCTGAAAATCTCAGTGTGGGCATCAAAACATCCCTTCTCCACCAAAATACATGTTAAATTTAACCGCTTCAATACGTTTGTTTAATCCAAACTCTCAGGGTTGTAACGGGGACCTCCAAGTAAAGCAGACATAATTCAATCAAAATATATATTTTGACGTTATGGCCTGCATTTATTAAAAAATAAACATATTTGCAAGTGACTGATTATAAATGATGCTCTATATTCCTGGGAACAGCAGGGATGCTTTGGCTTTTTTGTTCCCTGCACACCCTGAAACGGCTCGAAATATGTCAAAATCTGACCTTTTCCTGATTTAATGCTGCAGTACGGCTCAAAATAACATCATTTATTGCATGAAATAATAAGAAGTCTGGAGCAAAATTTGAAAGTTACTCAATAATCCAGGTTTCAAATACTTTTGAATCATTTTGACCTGCATGAGCCAGATTGAAATCTTATTTGAAAAACCAATCCATCCATTCATCAAACAAACATCATCTACCTTCCTGTCCAAAACGTTGCTCTGCACGATGGATGTTTTGGAAGAATTACACCTCTTTATCTCTTCCTATGGGCTCTACTCGCTCACGCAGCCATTCTGAAGAGTATCAGGTCTTATAAGATGGCAGCGGTGCCACAAACGATTCCTCTGATTTGTTTCAGAAGCGCTCGGTTTGCATATTTGCTTAGAGTGTGCATCTGCGGTTTGCTTTGAAGCAGATCAGAGAGGTGTGAGGTGAGTCTCTTATTGTCTTCCTCCTTGTGCCTGAGTGCCAGCTGCAGGGTTAGCCGGGTTTACCTCATGCCGTCATCGGACAAGAACGACACATGATCTAAACTGCTTTAATGTCAGGTAGCGTTGGGATTATTATTTAAAGGGATATTCCACCCAAAATTAAAAATTCTCCTGACCCGGCTGTACTCCTTTAGCTCTAGCTTAGCATAAAACACAGTAAGTGAATGGATCCAACTAGCATTGTGAGTAAAAAAGTGTGTTTTATTCCAGTTCGCTAACGTGTGCACCTTTCAGCGGAGGCTTACAGCTGTGCTTTGTCATAAAGTAGTCCCAAGTCTAAAATGGCACCTGTGATTTCTTTACGTTACTAATTATTTTCACTTGTATGATTATTTGGGTCACCAAGCACATTTGGGATCACTACTGGGTGATTTTAAGGACGTTTTTTACTCACAATGCTAGTTGGACCCATTCACTTACTGTGTTTTATGCTAAGCTAAAGCTAAAGGTGTATAGCCGGGACAGTAGAATAACTGGGCTGGGTAAAAAAATCTTTTTTCCCACTTATCTAACTCTGGCAAATATGTCAACAGACAAAATTTCAATTTTGGGTGGAATACCCCTTTAAGCAACAGATAAAAAGAGCTTTAAGAACCTTTTTGTAAGAACAAAATTCATAAACCCTTCATCTTCCCCTGGTGTGTATTTTTTTGGTGAATGCTAATAAGTCTGGGGTGCTGTGTGTTCTTTGGGTCATCGTCCCCTGGGCCCTTCTATTTGGAGACGAGCAGCAGTTGCTATGCCAGTAGCCCCGGGCCGAACCGGGGTCCAGAACTCCGTGTACTCGTATGACTCACACCTCTGCTGCAGAGCCACTGTGCTGGAAACGGCACTAGAATATAACATAAACACATATACTACATGAGATACATGGCACCATAGTGTAGTAAGTGCTATAAACGCAGCCATTAGTGCATGTGTAGGTTTAGGTTGGTTCACACAACTGAACATTTTTTCTGCATAAATGCTTTTTGCAGCGTATGCAAACTGTGTGTCCGAAAGTGCCTTTTCATGCATTTGTGTACGTTGCTAGATTGGATTCAGCTAAATGGTCACTGGGAGCTATGGGGAAGTGAGGCAGGAGTGGCAAATGTTCACAGCTTGGTTCACGTTGACTTGAGGCATGTCTTGTTGTATTTCACTTTTATTATTTCCCATTCTCGGCCTTGCAGGCCTGAAGCTATTGTAAATACTTGCAGGATGTTTTTTTGCCTCTGTTTCTTGCATTCTGTGTTTTGTGCATCTGTGAGGTCCTTTAGGCAGCATTAGGCACTTTTTTTGATGTAGGGGGGGAATCTTGGGTTGATTTCAACAATTTAGTTCAGAAATGTCTCGATTAAAGGTTTTTTAAAGCCATACTATGCAACTTTTTCATATTTTTAAATTTTCTTGAGCCAGTTTGTGCTATAATGCCCCTTTACAGGGTTAATGAAATGTCACTCAGACCCCCACCGCCTTCTGTGGCCAGAATACCACCCTTGCAACTTCAGAGTATCCGGAGCAGTCCCTGTTGGAATTAGTAAAGTGGAGCGACATGCCTGGTGCTGCAGTCTGCTTCCAGCATGTTTCCTGCATGTTTTAGATCATGAACACAGCTGATTTGTTTGATTTAGTGATGAACCGCTCCTGTAGACACTAATGAAGGCTGAGGAGACATTTCAGCTGTTTGATTAAGGTGTTAAAAAGATGAACGCACAGCGAGGAGATAAGTTTCACTTTCGGTTTTACGACAGTGAGTTAAAACAGGCTCTAGGGGGCGCTAAAAGCAAGCCAAAACTTCATAGTTTCTCTTTAAATCTAAATTTTGTGGAACAGAGACTAAATACAGTAATTTCTGTTTTAACACATTTAACACATGCTTTTTTAAAAACTTTAAAGTTGTTGTTTTATTTGGAATAAACAAAATTGGCTTATTGTCAGTCATTAGGTATTACTTCATTTGATTTAGTGGCAATACTCTTATCAGGATTATATTTTACTAAACAATCAAGCACCACAAGAAAAAGCCAATATGCTGAGGTGTCATGAGGCCACATGTGGAATGAGTATCCTGCAGATGTGCGACAGAAATATCTATAATGTGTCCTTTAGGTTAGCAGAGCCTGACTTTTCCGCATCACAGACCAGTTTTGTTCAGACAACGTTTTTACGGACCAGTCAGGTGGAGGTGATCATGTGCAAAACCAAAATACATTAAAATTGAAAGATTATTCAAGATTTTCAATATTTAGAGGATTTTTTTTCAAAATAAAAGACCCTGCAGACAAGCAAATAAAAATAAATCAATGTAAACATATTTAAAGTTTTTTCTTTTTACTGTGCAGCCTGGTACTAAATTATTCACAAACTGGTACTGGTTTTTGGACTGGTCGTTGAGGACCACTGCTTTAGGTTGATACCAGATTTTTGATTTCTATTTCTGGGTTTAGGATCTTCCATCTGTGCATATCATAGGTGTATAATGTTTCAACGTCACATGTTCAGGTACAGAATATTTCCAAACCGTGAATAAGGAATTGTGAGTGCGTCTGAGAAGATGTTCTAAAAATTCAATGAGGTGTTACTTTTCCTGTTGCTTAAACATCCCCGCTGTGTCGTCTCCTCGCCCACCAACAATCGCTTCATGGTGCTTCTGTGCTTGCTTGCAAAACACACATAAAAGTAATAGCCCATTTTCTTTAATGCACTGAAAGCATGGCTGGCTGCTGCTGCTGCTGCTGGTGGTGGTGATGCAGAAATGGATTCGGTGTAGCGCAGGTTGATAAAAGATGAGTGGCTGAAGCGAAGGAACCAAGGTTATTTTTGCCATGGGGTGTTCGCTTTAACTCCAGCAGTCGCCTCTGAAGGGAGCTGGTGTGTGAAATGAAAAAACCTCGAATCAGTCGCTGAAAGACTTGAATGTGATGAATGTACGCGCAGCGATGGGAACAATAGCATGCATGGATACAGTTTGCATACTGTCAGGCGTGTCATGACGGGGTCTGTGTGAGCCTGTCGGTGTGTTTGTGGCAGATGGTTTTTGGGAGCCACTCTGCCCATCCTGCCTCTGTTGCCATGGTGATTCCTTTATCTCCAAACTTAAATGAGCATTTTGGGATGTAGTAAAAATGTTCATGACAGATTTGTTTACTGTAAACATTTTTTATTTAGAAGAGAATGCTGCTGTCCCTGTCAGGAAGTCCTGCAGGGAAGGTGGATTTTGCAGAGGGATTGTTTTTGCCTCTGAGGGTATTGTTTACAAATGAGGAAGATGTTAAGATGTGTCTTAATTATGCCGACGTGCAGATGTGTGTTTACGGATGTGCGTGCTGGTGCGGTTTTAGCTCACAGTCGGGCGGAGAGCGGCGGGGATTAGATAAATCAACAGATCCGGCTGCAGCAGAGCTTAGGTAATAAGGCTTCAGCACTAACGGGCTAAATATAGAGACAACTGACTGACTGCCTGCCCACCGTTACTTCCTAACACACACACACACGCACACACTTTGTGCACCACTCTTTCCTTCTTTTGCCCTTTGATTATATTTATAGATTTATGCAAATATGCCGAGCTAAATTGAACAGAAAGAACATTCATTCTTTGCCAGTCAATTTCTATTTAGACTGCTCTCGGTGAAGTGTGCACACCTTTCCGTAGCGCCCTTCGCTTTCAGGCCGTACAATGGGGGGAACAAAAGATGTAGGAACTGATAAAACACGGGTCATAGCAAGGTCTCCACCTCACCTCGATTTGCATTGCTTATGTTTTGCCGCTGCCTCTTTCTGTCCTTTCTGACGGTCCGTGTCCTTGCTGCGTGGCTTTAGAACAGTGGTTCAGCAGCAACAATTGGTGCTTTTGAGCCGTGACCTTCCCCATCTCATCTCTTAGAGGCAGGGCAGGTTAGGAAAACTCTGCTGCCACGTGGCACACAAAAAGGGGATTTGACGTAAGGCTGTCTGGAGGGTAAGACACAGACTGGAAGACGAGAGGAGGGAGGAGACCAGCACTTTGCAAATAAACACACACATGCATTCACACACACACACACACACACACACACACACACACACACACACACACACACACACACACACACACACACACACACACACACACACACACACAGCCACTGGGAACTGACACAGTCATTCATCACAACCTTTGGTGAACTAATGTCTTTCATCTGTCTTTTAGTACCTTGGAGAGATTGACAGCTTTGACTTCTCCCAGCTAATCTCATCCACTCACTCCTCTCTCCCTCTTCCCTGGACGTCTTGTTTGGATAATAGTGTGGTCTGAATGTATTTTTAGATCAATCCTGCCTGTTATAATTGAACAAACAGTGTATTCTACCAGATTGGAATGCTATGCAGCCTGGCGTTAACGCCTCAGATGAACAGTATATTCCATTTGATCTTTGAAGTTGGAATTTTCCAAGTTCCAAGTGGGGAAAAATCCTGAAATACGAGCATTTCTCACCAGCCCTGATTCTAAAATACAATATGGCTGCCTTGGATATAAAAGCCATTGACATCACAGAGATCTAGTCCAAAGAATCCAGAACAACATTATTATTGTTCTGTTATATCTCCCAGGTTCAGTACGGTGTTTGCACACGATGCTCAGAAATGTATTTATTTATAAATATCTTGAGTTGCTAATAGACGTTAGCATGGTCACTGAGCACAATTAGCATTTCCCAAAGGTTTCCTAATTTAAACTCATTAAAATTCAATGACGTTATTTTCAGATCTGACTTTTGACATCGGAGTTTAATGGATCAAAGCAAATAGCTCCACGGCTAATAAACATGACAAAACACTAAACATACAGCTAATTATTAGCATCATTTCTCATGGATGATTGAACACTTTTAGCTGCCATTCTTAACTTGCACATATTTTTTGCACTGCACAAAATAATACGATTATAAAATGCTTCAGGAGCAGAATCTTCTCCAGCGCTATGCTAACATGCTAATGACATGTCTACTATTTGCAACAGGAATAAAATCTATTTTTATTTGGTTTTGGTTGGTGTTTGATGCTCTTTTGGATTTGTGTTTGGTTCGTTCTTAATGTCTCATCAGGATTCTGTCTCGGTTTTTGTCTTTTGATGTCTGACTGCTGTATCCTAAAGTACATCATCATGTATGTATGTCTCTCTTTGTTCCTCATAAGGTCCTCCAAGGCTCATCCTGGACCAGTTGTACACATAAGTGATAACCCGATGGATGAAGGAAAGGTAATTAAATAACATAAAAACACAAACTACTGGTTTATGAAAGTACTTCTTATTTTACTAAAACAAACATTTTGAGTTCTATTTTTTAATCTATAAGATGTCTGTAGGTGTTCTGGTATAGGTTAGGTGGTTTGGACATAATGTGTTTATCTTTCTTCTATTTATATTAATTATGTAAGTACTAATACGTACTGCATCCTTTGTTGTTATAACTCATACATATTTCAGTATTTTTTGAACCTTCATTTATTTTCCGTCTCGCTAATAGAACTCAAATTGTTGCCATTTTTATTTTTTTATTTAAAGTGACAATTTGTAGTTTTTGTTATTAATCTCTAGAAATATCCATCGAAATGTTGTTGAAAATTAATTAAATGATGTCCAGTCGTTGAAAGTATTGGCGACTTCTTAACATATATATCCATAAAAATCGGGTCAAAAACGCATAGGGCACGGGTATAAGTCTCTGGGGGATGCCATATTAGACGCCATGTTTCCTTCTACGTGAGCCGGCTCGGGGTCCTGCGCCTGCCGATGACATCACTAGATGATTGGCTGGACGTACGACTTATGGAAGTTACGTTACCACGTTCAAAAACATTTAGATGGTAAGAAACATGAATTCAATAACAAAACTGCTAAACTCTTTCCAAAACCTATGTGAAGGAACAGAATCACATTTTGGCCGAGTGGTATTGCCGTAGTGTGACATCATCAGCAGGCGCAGGACCCCGAGCAGATCCAAAACCTATCCCGCCAGAAAACTAGCATCAGCATTGCATTTTCTTGATGGAATTAACTGAAGGATTATCAAAGTCTGAGGAGTCACACCGAGGTCGCATGCTTTCTGCTCAACGGGTAACATTTACCGTAATGTTTTTATTAAACCAGCGACAGTCAGGGCTATATGGTGTAAAACTACTCTGAAATGTATGTACTGCCCCCTATCGCCAGGAAACTAAGCATTGTCTCTTTTAAAGCCATTTCTTTTTGGCAGAAACTGCTGCCCTGCTTTCTAAGAATATTTGAATCCCACTGATTAAAGGTAATGCATACGATGTTTCTGAATTTCAGGAAAGAACTGCCCTCTCCACGTTTTGAAACGTGCACAACACAGGAAAGTTAGAATATAGTTGTAGATAACTTCTTCTAGCAGTAATCTGAAATGCATTTCTCCAAATAGCATGCCGGACTTTAGCTTACCTGTCGAGCAGAAAACCGGTGACAGCGGCGTCCGTGGGGAGCCCAACCTTCTCTTTCAACGCACGCCATCGTGAAAGTGAAAACTAGCCCAGGAGCGAGCATGTACGACGGCTGCGTTAGCGTCACCAGAGTGATTGACAGTTATGCAGACTCACTATTAAATCCTAGACGGATGATGGTTTTATTATATACATAAATGTGGCACACGAGTGATGTTTCTATAAATAGGCTGTCATCTCTTTCATCATCAGCCAGGAGTAGCAGTTCCTCCTGAGCTACTGTAGACCTTTTTACTCTGACTTCCTCTCATGCCGTGCACGATATCAAGTGTACAACTTCAGTTTTCTCCCATCATTGGATTTATTCTGTCCCCCGTCGCTCGTCTCTCCCACATGTCTGACTGAAGGCCTGTTGCTCTTCCTCTGCAGCTTATAATTGGATTTGAGTCGGGAATTGTGGTCCTGTGGGATCTGAAATCAAAGAAGGCAGACTACCGCTACACTTACGACGAGGTAGGCAAATCTCTGTTTTCTTTATGTCCCTTCAGTCATTCCTGTGACTTCTGATCTGCAGGAAAGGGTTACAGAGTGTCACGTTGGAACCTGGAAATTAAATCAAATATTCATGAGCTAAACCTTCAGCAGCTGTTCGAGTGTTTCCGTCTTTCAAACTTTGAGTCTGGGATATTGTATTCCATTTCTTCAGACAAATGCTCTGATGAGCTGTTTGCATTAGAGCCAGCTGTAACTACATCCCGCTAACTAGATTTGTACCATGCAGTCACAGAAGAAATGAAGCTGCTTAACAAAAGTGTCGTTTCTAAACACATTTGCTGCTTCTGCAGAAGAGGTCCCTCCCCGACTGGACAAAGGAACAGCTAGACTTTGCATTCTCAGTGGAAAAAAGGTTCAGTTGGCATTTTAATCTAGGTCACCCTGCAGGAGTTGGATGAATTTACTGACTTGAGATCAGTTTTAATGGAAACATTAGTGGACATGCTAATTTTGACTCGGTGTGTGTTGTGCTTGGAGCAGCAAGAATCATCACAAATTTACAATAAGTTTCATTTATTAAGCAAGAAGTGTCTGTGAGGTGGAAAACTCGTTAAGAAACTCGTTAGGAAAAAAGAAAACTTTCTGGATCATATTTACTAAACTCTAAGACAGTTTAGGGATTCATCAGGAAGATGTGACACTTAAATTATTTTAGATCATGGATTCTTTAAAATATACAAATCCTGAAATGTGAAGTTCTGAAGGTTAACGCTGCAATATGGTGACTTTTAAAGCGGCTGTCCGGAGTTTTCTCGTTTCAGGAATTATGTATGATTTTTCAGAAATCCATAAAAGTGATTGTCTTATCATGTAGTGTGATATAATGTATGCAATACTTTTTTTTTTTTATTATTTTGCTAAGCCCGCCCCCCACCCCGTACAGCTGTGTGCAATAGGAAACTGAGCGCCGGTCAGAACTAACCAATAGCGTTAGACTACCACTTACCCGCTTCAAATTTAAGGAAGTACCTCGGCTGAAGCAGAGTTGGTGAACTTTTCACGGACAAGTAAGTCTTTAAAATATAAATATATGAAAACACAACATGACATGAGAATAATACTTGTAAAACAACGTGTTTTAGCTCTGTTTATCGGCTACAGAAGCACATCCATAACCAAGAAACGTGCATTCGCCATCTTAAATAACCAAATCGACCGACTCTTGGTATGATACTCTTGTCAGCCACTAGATGGTGCCATCAGATAAAAGAAATACTCTGGTCAGCTGCTTTAAGTGACAAGCTTAAGGTTTTGTACTGTTACGTGATGTCATAATGCTTAGTTACGGTCTTTAAATCAGTTTCTGCATTGAGTGTAGCTGATTTGACTGTTTGATCCATTCCAAATGAATGAGTTTTACTGTTTTTTACTTTTTTACTTCCTGGAGAGATTATTCAGCCATCTTCCAAATATTCTTTTGGAAAAAATGTGGATAAAGTAAGCGTTTACCCACATTTTAAATGGGTGGTAACACCATGGGTGGAGACTTAAGTCATGCAGAAAAATGCGCCTAAAGGAGGCGTCGCATGGTGGACCGGGAGAGCAGCGCTGAGGATGGACAGCACCCCCGTCACCCTCTCGCGCATGCTCTCAGAGTTTCTTAGTCGGAAAAACAAGTCATTAACAAGCATGCATGCGCACACTCGCGCATGTACACGAGCACACACGCACAGCAGACTCACCGCTTAGAACAAGCAAAGGCAGAAACTGCAGCAGGCTGGAGGATTTCCTGTCCACTGCGATCACTAGAAGAAAGGAGGGAGGAGGAAGTTTTTTTTTAACGTAACGTGTCATATCGGCAGGTGAGTGGCCGAGCCAGGTGGAGGTGCGGCCGAGACTCGGCTGGAGTCCAGTGCAGTGCAGCAACGTAGTATGGTACAGCTGTCACCCTGCAGCTCTATAGCATCAGCTATGGCCAATTCTAAATCAGTGCAGAGCAGAGTTTTAACCTGAAGATGGAGATATAATTCCGGTTTGGGCTGAAATATTACATTTTATGTAAGCTGCACTAAACTGCCAAACTAATGGCTAGTCTACAGCACTATTACAGGTTATCAGCAAAAAAAAAGTTGGTTTAGGTGTTACTCGCTCTTTAAGAGATTGAGAGACTTTCTGGTGCTCTTAGTTTGAAGGACTCTGAGATTCGCAAACATCAAAAAGCCCCAGTAGATCTTGTATAATCAGTGTGTTTGGTGCACACTCACTTCCTGCCTGTCCCTCTGATAAGCTAATGACCTCCCTCTGCTTCTGAGCGTTACAGTCTCTAGAACAGAATCCTCCCAAAGGATCTCATCTTCTCTGCCCAAACTCTCACAGAAACACCTCCCCCAAGACCAGGCTTTGATTTGGTGGGAATTGAAGAAGTAAGAAGAGGGAGGGGCACCTCCTGTGGATTCGCTCACAGCGACTTGCACTGATGGACTGAAACGAGCCAACATGCTTTCACCAGTTTATTTCTCTGCTTTCAGATGCTGAAAAGGTTCTCTTTCTACTATTAGAACAAAGCATTTGTACAAATCTGATCTCTTTAGTTGAATTTGGCCTTAGAACCACCTTCAGGGTATCATTGTGCACTTCCCTGTTCCCTGTTGTGGTCGTGGCTGCCACCAACACTAATTAATATGACTAAAGAGCAAGCGCCATGGAATAGAAACGTAGCAGGGCTCTATATTAAAAGATGTGGGTGGTGTGGAGAAATTAATAGTCATGATATTTGCTTGAATTAATTGTGTAAATGTATGTTGTTTCATTTGGCTTTTTTCCTGTTAGTTAAATGTTTATTTAGATTAAAACAATTATAGGATATTGTATCAAATTCAGAATGAAATGCAGTGATTTGCATTTAAAGCTAACCCTAACCCTAACCCTAAGTTTTCAATGGTTTGATTGAATTTAAGTATTTTCATCAATTATAAAGGGTATTCAAACATGCATGTATTTAGTTTAGTAGTTTATTTAATGATGTGAGCTAATTCTCAACATTAATTATAAATCACAAACAATGCATGGATTAGAAGGCAGGTTAATGATTAGCATTCCCTGGGATCATGGAGTTGTGTAAACCTGTTTGTATTCAGACATTATTGTGGGGGTGAAATAAGTTTTTCCAGCTATCAAATCCTTCTGCAGGCTGCAGCTATTCTTCCAGCTATGCACTGTTGTTCCGCTGTGTGCTTTCATTCAAACGCTTTTTGCCCAGAGGCTTGCTGCTAAGTATCAAAGTTGTTCACTGAAACGAACACGTAAGAGTTTTCTCATAATCTTTTCAACAACAACTGGAAAAGCAGCTCTGGGTTTAAACTCTGCAATATTTAAGGCTCAGTTTTGATAGAAATTTGTGATTGCTTTAAGGGGAGTAATGGATCCCTAATTGAAAGTGAAAATAGAAAAAATGCAGGGAATGGTGGGTCCTGCTTTTTGCACGTTTTTTAGCTATTTCTAAGCAAAACACGAAGGCAGACAGAAGTAAAAGTACTGTTTTTGCACAAGCAAACTTCAGAAATGTCAACAATATTCAGGAACTTAGCAGCCTGTGTTTGAGGCTTAATGCCAGCCATAGATTTCAGTTGAACATAACATTAAACACAAAGTCCATACCAGAACGACAGCTAAACTCTCATGTGGGATAACAGCTCTTTAATGAGATTTGTGAGCACACATCAAACAAGCCGTGGCAACAAGCTAGCATTAGCCACATTGACTGTATATTTAATGTATGGACCCTCCGTGCCATCACCCATAGGTTTCTGAAGAGCTGGATTTGAAACTCAATGGGTGGTTCCCACTACCGCCATCTTGGCCACATCACGTGTCTTGTCAATCCCGGACAAAACATAAATGGAGCTGAGAGTTGGGCTAAGGGCGGGAGCAGATGATCGACACCCAACGAACTCTGAGCCGATGTAGCTACGAGCTAACTGAGCTAACCCAAAGCTAGCCAGGAGCTAACCCGTTGTTAACCAAAGTTAACGGAGATTGGTGGGCACTTTTAGCCAGAAAACCCAGATTCACTGAATCTGCTACCCTCTGCCATTTAGGCTGCAACACTTTTGACGTGAGGCTTAGACTGAGACCTTCGCTAGAGTAAGCACGGGGGCAAGCCGCTAGTGCTGACGGCTCATCTTAAACCTGTCAATCAAAAGGACACGCCTCCAATTATTCATCATTTTAAGCTGTAATTACATCTAAGTGCATGAGTTACAAAAAAATGCATCCACTTGCCCCATTAAACCTAAAATGTTTTTTGTACCAGGCTGTAAACCTGTTTATTTCTGCTGTAAATTTGGCATTTTTAACATGGGAGTCGATGGGAACTTGCTCTTTTCTGGAGCCAGCCCCTAGTGGATGAGGGGGGAACTGCAATTTTTGTCCACATTTGCTTCACTTTTGGTAGGAGTTTCCCCTTAGTTAGCCACTAAAGATAACTGCAAGCCATTTATTGTTTAACAAGATATATGTTTTAAACAATAAAACCTATTTAAACATTTACATTCTTTATATTTGTGTAGTGTAGTGTCAAATTGTCAACAAAATACAAAAGTAAACCCTTAATAGTTTTAACAAAAACACATATGGCTCACCTCAAAAGAGTGCAGATCCTGTTAACCCTATAGTTAGATTTCCATGCGGTTTCCTGATGTTTTTACAACAAGCCAACAAAATAAAACTTTAGTGTTAATGAGCTCCAGAACCAGCACACAGTCTTCATTTGTTCCAGTGGATTTTCTATTATTAGCTGTGGATCAGCACAGTGGGTTTCGAGTAAGTGCCAGCCAGAGAGCATCTGTCACTCTGACCCGGCTTCAATCTGCCCCGTCTGACTCAACACCTTGGGCTGAGTTTGGCTCTGATGAATGGTTGATATTGCAGCCAGATCTTTATTCACTCTCCCTCTTTCCTCCGAGTGGGTCTCCTGGTGGCTGTTACACTCTGACTGGATGCATAGACTTTATTTTTCAAGCCTTTTAATGGGCCTGTTGTTGAAATTTGCCAATTTATTCTGCACTGTAATTAAATAAACAGCCTACCATTTGTTTCTCTTCTGGAATGCCTTTTTAATTATTCTTTTGCATTTTTGCATTTTTCTCTCTTAGTCTGCACCTCCACTGTCAGTAGCCTCATTAATTCTATTTTTCTTTCTAATTTTCTATAAAAATTCTTGTTCGTTTTTCATTTGTTTCTGTTTCTGAATGGAAAAAAATTGGACATTTTTGTTTTGTCTGGAATGAAGTTGTGAATGCAACTGTAGAAAATGGAATACATAAAATGTTTTATTCTGGCATTAATATTGTTTATTTTTTAAGTAACAACAAAGAGTTACTGCTCCTCCGCCCTACTGGTTGAAAGTGGAATTACAACTGTCGTAAACAAACCACCTGCAGCCTGCTGTAGCTAGCGCTAACAACGAGCTAACACTAACATGAGCCAACTAATACTAAAATAAACCACAAAGTAAAAAGATCCACACTGTTGGACAAAAATATTACTTACAAGTTCAGTAGCAACAAAGCCAGGTCACCATCAGTCCGTGATTTTATAACCTCCTTTAGCTTCCTCAAACTAGCGTAGGCCGCATCGATGTTCACTCTGGTTTTCGCATTTTGCTTCGCCTCCAAAGACATTACTCTGTTACAAATACTTCCAGGCTCCACCAAGATGCCAACAGAAAAAGCAAAACTTCTTTTTCTTCTTGTGCTTTTTATTGACAATTGGCGAACTGAAAATGCTAACTGCTATCTCCCTCAAACTAGTGTTGGCCGCACCAATATTTACTCCGGTTTTAGCTCTGCTTCGCCTCCAAAGACATTACAATTACTTTTACTTCCAGGCTCCACCAAGATGCCAACTGAAAGAGCAAACTTCTTTTTCTTCTTCTTGTGCTTTTTTATTGACAATCGGCAAACTGAAAATGCTAAGTGCTAGCATTGCCGCTAACAGTCGTAAAGCAGGTATAACAGCACCCCCTAGAACACCTACCCGCTCCACAAAACTATCTAGTGCAGTTTTTGGTCAGCAGAGTGCTGTCAAATATGAAACTGGTCAAGTTTCTAACCCAACAATCACTGAGATCAATGTTAAAGCCCTAGCTTAAAGTTGCATCATGCTGTAAATCCCTCCCATCTGGTTTTCTGTGAAGATTAAATCCACTGCTATAAATCATTTGTGAAAAAAGACACTTTCTTTTCTGTTGAGTAGTTATAAGAAGCCCGACAGATATCTCATCAAAGCTGATTGGTCATTTGGGAAATTAGATTGAATAATGAGCAAGGGCTCAGAATATTATTCATATAATGGCCTATCCAGCTATGTTATTGGTGTAATTATCCAAACCACTGTGTAAACCATGACTTATACCTTCTCTTACACATCAATTCATCAAATATTTCAGTTCATATTTGCCCAAGAAAAGAATAAATATCAGAACTTGCATGCTAGTCAGTAAAAATGAATGCACCAAACATCTGAGAATCCCCTCTGTGCCTCTAAGTGAGGATCATTATTAAGTATTCATGTTTTCTGTCATATCTCTAACATTTCATCTTAAAACAGAAGTTCTCACTTTTCAAACAAAACACTTTTTTGTCAGGATGCGGCACTTCCTAAGCGTTCCATATTTCTATGCTTTGAGATAAACATCAGCTAAGCCTCTTTTCTCACTGTCGTCATGAGATGTGATGGTGAATCATCTTTTTAGCTTAGAAACAAGATTGTTTTTTACTGCTTATGAAACAAAAGCAACTGAAGCAAAGATTTAAAGTGGATTTCACAATCCAAAGCAAAAATGGACTGTTCAGCAGGACTCGATGGTGACATTTCACCTCCAAGTGCTTGTTTTTTTTGTGTGTAGATGGTCTCTAGTTTAATGTGTGTGTGTGTGCCACACTGTAGGAAGACTCACTTTCCATATTAGCTTGTGATTTACTTTTATGATGACTTTAAAGGTTTGAAGGTTTAAGTAGAATTCAATTCTCACCAATATGTCTGTGATTATTATAATTGTTGAGCAACTCATTCCATTTTCTTTTGACCCAAACAGAACCTTAGGTATTTTACCATTTGCAGGTATAAGGAGGCCCTTCATAAGCAATTGGACTGTGAGAAAATATGTAAATACCCATAAATAATTCATTAGGCTCTTCCACAATAACTAACAATCACTTCTCAAGCTCTTATTCTGAAGGTATAGATTTATTCCTTTTTTCTGACTTAAAGATGGCTAGATTCAACGGATCATACAAGAAATAAATTGATTAAAATATTCTAAAGTAAAACAAACAAAACTGTGGAATTTATGTGAATAAATGACCTGAAACGAGATATGGAACTAATATGAAAACTTTTAATTTATATTAAATAGTTGAGATGAGTTATGGACAATATCAGGCTAAAAGATTGATTTACTAAGATTTTACTAGGGCTGGGCGATATGGCCTAAAATCAGTATCGCGGTATGTTGAGTTTACCTCGATAACGATAAATGGACGATAACTACATGTATGCGCAAAAACAAAAGTTGTCCACTAGATGGTGCTGTCTTACGTTGAGTCATGTGACTCGAGGTGGTACAACTTCTTAAAGCGGCTGTCTGGAGTATTTCTTTTATCCAATGGCACCATCTAGTGGCTGACAAGTATATCACACCAAGAGTCGTTCGATTTGGTTATTTAAAATGGCGACTGCGCTTTTGTTGTTTATGAATGTGCTTGTCACTACCTGATCCGTACCGGAAACCCGATCCGTACCACGCATGCGCGAAAGGCGTCTACTTCCGGTCGACGCATTTTACGATAGTTACGGGCCAGAGTATCTGTTAAGATGTTAAAAATAATAAGTATCTCTTAAAATGTTTGCAATATTGAAACTTTTCAATATAATGTAGATAAAAACGGGGGAAAAAAAAAATGTCGGACCGTACAGATCGGGTCTACCCGATCCATACTGCGCATGTGCAGATGTTCTCTTCTTCTTCTGTTTTGTTTAATGGCAGTTTACTCCGCAGTGTACGAGGATACTGCCCCTTGCTGACAGTGTTCATTTTCACAATGTTGCAAAATTAATGTTTGAAAATATTTTCTAAAGGTATTCATAGGTTAACCATTTGTTAAATCCAGATTTAGCATGAATTTGTTTGTATACGGAGGTATCCATTGTTTAAACGTCCCTCAGTCGAAAAGAAGGCAGAGCTGTTGTCACTGTCGCAATGTTGGCAAAGAGAGGAAGTGACGTAACATTCGCGCATGCGTGAAACGGATCGGGTTTCCGGTACGGATCGGGTAGTGACAGTGCTTCTGTAGCCGACAAACAGAGCTAAAACATGTTGTTTTACAATTATTCTCATGTCATGTTGTGTTTTCATATATTTATATTTTAAAGACTTATTTGTCCGTGAAAAGTTCATCAACTCTGCATCAGCCGAGGTACTTCCTTAAATTTGAAGCACATAAGCGGTAGTCTAAGGGCCGTGATATACTTGCTGTTTAGTGACGCGTACGCGTGTTTAAAATGGCTGCCACGCGTAGCTTGCATTGATTTGAAGTGTCGTTTGTGCACGTCCCCCAAAATTAACACGACACGACGCGCCCGAATGCTGCAATATACGAGCAACCGGTAGGTGGAGTTGACAAAATTAGCGAAGCACACTCACCATGGTGATTCCATCTCTGGTTCAGAGGTCTTTCACTCCATCTACGATACCACTGCTGTCCTTTTTTCTGCCGTAATCTCAAAATTAACCAGTTTTGAGCTATTTTATTGACGCCATGTTTGTTTTGGTTGAACCGGCTCTCTAGCCGGTCTGAGGACTCTCGTTTGCCCCCTAGTGGAACACTCCGGTACTACAACCAGTGCAGCGCTGTAAAGCAGCAAGTATATGAACAAAGACGCAGCCTGCTGCCTGCGCCAACGCGAGGTTAAACGGCAAGTATATTCCGGCCCTAACACTACTGGTTAGTTCTGACCGGCGCTCAGTTTCATATTGCATGAAGCTCTACGAGGCAGGGGGTGGGCTTAGCAAAAAAAATTAAAAATGACCTATTGCTGACATTATATCACACTACATGATAAGACGATCACTTTTACGGGTTTCTGAAAAATCATACATAATTCCTGAAACGGGAAAACTCTGGATAGCCGCTTTAAAGGGACATGAATGTCGCCAACCTACACACACCTTTTCATTTTTTTTATTACCAAATTTATTGACATGGGAAAAAATTATATCGGTTAAAGTCAGAAATTTTGATAACGATAAATTTTTGATTTGTCGCCCAGCCCTGGATCTTACTAAGATTTGGGGTTTTAAGTGAGAGTGAATTTCAGATGTTTTCATGTTGAATGAACAGGGATAGATTTAGAGTCATGGCTGAATTGAAATGGATCGTGGGAGACCTCGTAACTAATTTATGTTGGCAAATGAAATTACTTATCAATTTAGCATCAGACTCAAAGTATCTCCACTCAAAACACAACATGTACCTGGATTGAGGCTGCAAGGGAGTCTGTCCTACAAATGTCCCTGCAGATTGGCTGTCCCCGAGGAAACATTGTTGAAATCATGAAAGGTGGGTCACTGAAAGCTCAGCCGGGTTATAGCATCCACTGAGTTTCTATGGAAGTTGCCCAGATCTTAGTCTGATGGCATTTTTAGAGTGCAGTTGTCCACCGATTTCTGATGAGGCTTTTAAACCAATGAGCTCAGATAAACTGGCTCAAATGCAACAGCAAAGTCCTTCAACTCACAAGGAAATCACGAACCCCAGCAATCACAGCTCAGTGAGTTCCTGGCTGTGAGAGAAAGAGTCTAAACGAAGTCTGCTTTCCCTTGTTTTAGAGTGTATGTCAGCATATTGTCCTTTGAAGTGATGGGAACACGCTGTGTGTGTTTGTGTGCGTAGCACTTGAGGGCCGTTTGGGGTCCCAGCATGACACGGCGCTGCCAGACGATATTGAAACTCGGGCCGTGACACGCTTGCTTGTGTGTTACATTTGGTCTCCTACAGCGATCCTAATCTGTGTGTTTGTGATTCTCTTTGCTCTGAACGTATGCGACGCTAATGCAAGGTGCTCTCGTGTGACTGTAATGAGTGTTGACTGAATTCTCTCCTCCCCAAAGACCGATCAGTGGAAAGAGGCCTAATGTGATAAATCATGAAATTAGTCTTTTTAATTGGTATTGTTTGATTTGATGAGTGCCATGTGCTTTAATTACCCCGCTCATTTTCCAATTAGGCGGCGTGTATTGTTGCCTGTTGGGGCTGTCATAGTGAACAATGCACTGACAGATTTGTAAAACTCCATCTGGGGTGTCATTACTGGAACACTGTTGGATGGGTGAAGAAAGGATTTTACTAATAAATTTGACAGTTTAACTTTGTTTTTAATATCCGTAGATCGTCTTTCAAACATCTTGGGATATGTCTTTGGGACATTCATTAGAGTTTCCACCCATAATCGTCTGTCTGTTATACTTCAGGTTGTATTTGTTGGAAAGTAACTTTGGCTGGAACTCCTATACATATTGCAACAAGGTTTCCTTTTTGTATAATTTGTGCAAAATAAAAACGATGAATGGAATGAGAACAGCATCTACATGTCCAATGTAGACTTTGGAATAAAATCCCCCAAATCAGCTCTGAATGTACGATGGAAGATCCATTTTCCTTAGTCATGGACAATTGTCCTCATTTCAAAAGTGTGGGACACGGATGCATTTTTCAAAATTGAAAATGTCTTTGCGCTTCACTCAGAACACCTACATAAGTGCATCCATGCTGCTTGGCATTGTGCACCAATGAGTCATTCACTGCAAATGTATATGACAAACTGTCAATCCTTTTTGGCATCACCTGACCATATTCACCATGTTTACCACGCCGCCACCACTTTCTCTAAACGTCTCCTAAGCCATGATTCATCGTGCCTAATTATTGCAAAGAATATTTATAAACAAGAAATGAGGAGACTTGATAAGCCAAAAATAAAACCTTGGCCAAAAGCTTGCAAAGCATTCAATGAATCATTAATTGTGCATTAACTGAGTTCACATGAACGTGTGCCAGTGATAATGCTACCGGTTTAGAAATGTTTCAGTAAAGAATGATAAATAGAATAGAATAGACTTTATTGATCCCACATGTTACTTTGAAAATGTAGAGGTTGGTTTTAAAATTTCAGGATGATGATTTGATTCCGACAGTATACTAGGTTTCATTGCTAGACCAGAGCTGGTGCTAGAACTGGTTCGCCAAGGCAACCCCCTTCCAGAGTTTTGCTCCACCCACACTTTCTGTTTGAAAAATGTGACAAAAGGAGGCGTTGCCTTGTGGACTCAGAGGGTGGAGCTTCAGCAGTGACACACACACAGTGATTCTCCGTTGGAGAATCAAGTCTGGAGGATTTCTCGCAAACCTTCTTCACCAGAGGAAAAAAAAGAAACTGAGGGAGGTTTTATGGAGGATACGAGCGGCACTGAGTCGTTTCATTTTGTATCAGCTCATTAGTTTCCCGAGGCCACCAAGACCGAGCCAGCCGGAGGCGTGGCTGACTACGCGACTCGGCTGCTTTTACACCCGACAGTAGCACAACAGCAGATGTTGCGTTGTACCGCTTTAGCTAATAGCATGGCTGATTCAAATTTAAATGCAGTGCAGACTTTTACTCTGAAGAGGGTGCAACACTGACAATTTTATGCTGAATATTTATATTTTAAACAAGATGCAAAAACAATGACTACGCATGTCACTCATTTATAGTTTATCACCAAAAAAGTTGATTTGGGGGTGACTTGCTCTTTAAAAAAGCTGTCTGGGTTTCTGCCCAGTGAGCCATTTCAAACAAGGTTTTAAACAACAGCCAGTGTCTGTGAATGCTCTTTAATGATTTCCCAACAGTATTTGTAAATGTTACAGGTTCTCTCAAACACGATTCATAAACTCCAGCTGGTGACATATAACAGAGCTGAATTTTTTTCATAAATGATTCAAATTGTTAGTTCAACTGAAAACAGACTATGAAGGCAGCCCTATGCAGTGCCCTGACCTGCTTTACCTACAAAGGTGAGAAAAGCAATCATAATTTTCAGGAAAACACACAATGAGCTCACTGATTCATGCAGCTGTACTAAATCAAACATGGTCAAAGTGAACTGAGATTTTAAACACAGTGCTTGTAAAATCTTTGCTGGTTATTTGTGACATAAAAAAACACTTGTATACTTTTAGGTACATAAATAGGTAAATTGAATTCAAACGAATGCAGAATACTACATATTCTAAAAAATGAGTATGTTTCTCTAAAGTTGGTGAACTCCTTTACCTCAGCGTAACCATCTGGTAGCATACAGTCACAGTTTTTAAAGCACTTACAGGCAACATAGACCACATGGTTGTACTGCAACATGTAGCATAAGGGACATGGTGGAACACGATGTTTTTATCCTGCTGAACCACTGTTCCCCCACTCTCCCTCCACCCCTCTGCTGGCTGTCATTTCTTAGGCTATCCACTCAGTTGCCTGGCATCATGAGGGCAAGCAGTTTATTTGCAGTCACTCAGATGGAACTCTGACCATATGGAACATCAGGGGTCAGGGCAAGCCAATCCAGACAATCACACCACATGGTAAGGAGTTCAACACACACACATACACACACATGCATGCGCACACATGAGCCATGAACTTCATCTATCCAGTCACTATTCCTCTCTGAGTTGAATCCTCTGTGTGAATACAAATGTTCATGAACGATCCAGATTCATGATGATGCAATGCTTTAATCTGCTAGAATGTTTTCATGTTAATCAATGGTTGTCTGGGCATATGCAATGAGTGATAATGAAGACTGACAATGATGCCAAACATGGAAAATGCCAAACTGAACATTGCAATGTAACAAAAATTGTTTTCAGTGCAGAAATAAATTGCTGACGGTATTGGCACGTTCCACCAAATCATGGAATTCAGGTTTCCCAATATGAGTGGAGACTTTGAGAAAGCTGTCTTGTCCAATATCAGTGCCTGATCTCACATGAACTAATGGTCAAAAGTCCCATAAGCACACTAAATTAACCTAAAGCCTTTCCAGAACAGCTGATGTTGGTATAGCAGCAAAATGTTAGCCGATGTCCTCTGAAATCCTGCGGATTAAAAATGTGCTCTTAAGGGCAGATGTGGCAAACTTTAAGCAATATGAAGCACTTTGTGTACTTTTGAAACATCAGTTTGTTTGAAGAATCTGTTTAAAGCAGCATTCTGCAACTTTGCAGTTATATGGTCTCTGTCGCCCTGTAGAGACTTGCTGCGTAATGTCACTGTCGTAAAATCAAATCTCTCTCTCAGTAATAAGAGGCATGTTTACATTCCTAATGTCAGGCAAAACAACGAAAACAAACTTTTCAATATCAACTCTGGTCTTTGCTCTTGCTCTATCACGTTCTTCTTTTCTTTTCCTATATTCCTCTGATACGGGATTTCTAGCTTTCTTTGGTGAATCTGCCACGGCTAAACAGCGAGTCTACGTTACACAATTATGGCAAGCCAAAGGGATAAAAAAAAAATGCGCGTTCTAAATTTGCATTATGTCCGCCAAAACGCTCGTTCAAGACGCGCGTTTTGGCGGACATAATGCTCGCTTTAGAACACGCAAGTTTTTGCCCCCTTTGGCGTCAAAACACGTGTTCAACACGGTCAGTACTTCCGGCACTACCCGAAGCTCAAAAACTGTATAGCGCAGTAAACAGACGTGGGACCCCCCAACACTATCACAGGTATGAAAATGAGCATAATAGATAATACTATGATGCAAAAACTTTACAAAAAGCATAATTTTAAAGTGTAAAAGTTGCGGAATGTTGCTTTAAAGGTTAAGTTAGTCCCTTTGCAATCTATGTCACAAAACAGAAAGTTTATCTCCTGGTTGGAGACACACAACCATTCCTAACTTGCCTCATGTTGTCCATAATGGCTCATCTGAATTGAATAGTTCCAAATCACTTGCAATTTTGACAATTTGCACTTTGGGATGAAATTGGTCAGTTTTTCCTTTCTTTTTTTTGGGATGGGGGGCTCTTTGTCCTCACATTAGGACCTTAAGTAACGGATTTTCCTGCTCCTACACCCTACTGGTTGAAAGTGGAATTACAACCCTTGTAGCGACATCAGTCCATGGTTTTTCTCCTAAATGAACTTCAGTAACACTTTAACTTACAGGACGTCAAGGCTGCAGACACTCTGGTATCTGTCCAGAGTCATGTGATTTAGTTTGGTCTACAGGTCTACGATTTCCCTGCAACTATCACAGAGACGTCACACATCAAGGTCTCGGACGCAAGACTTTCCTATCTCTTTCTCGAATAAAGTTAATCTTTTCTGACTCGTGAAAGACTTTTACAAATATAACCTCAATGTATAATCATACTGTTTGAATCATCATTATTTGAAATGTGAATCATCATATAATATAATGAATGATGGAGAAAATGAATGTTGTTCCTGTTTTCATATCTTCAATTACACATTTAGGATTCATTCAAGTAATGCTAATCATCATCAGATAAACATTTACTAATAATAGTATTGTGTTTGAATATTTAATTTGCACTCACATTAAGTTAATAAGATTCACACCACATTAAGCTGATTCATCCTTAAGTGTTGATGAAACTGGTGTCTGAGGTAACTTGGTAACGCCTACTCTAAATGTGTCCAAATTTGATTCGCTCAAATTTATAAACAATTAGAATAATAAAACTCCCGTGCCAGCCTGGAACACATCAGTTCCTGCAAGTTTCTGAAACAACCAAGTCCTGACTAGGTCACCTCCTCTCAAAGGGGTGAGCCTAAGACAACAAGCTATGCTTCCTTGGTTTGGCCGGCCGGGGAAAAGCCATGCTTAATAATACTAAAGGAACCATCCTCTCTTTTTGACCAAAGATCAACTATTTTTGTAAACTGCCTCTAAGCCAAAGCAACTTCACCAGAGGAACAGTCACCGGAAGTGACCCACGACCATCGGTTCGTATCAAGGCCTGCTACAGCTCTTCATACCTCAGAGGCCTCCTCACTGACACACGTCAGCCACGACCTCTACTGACCCTTGAGTCATCACACAAGGTGAAGTAGCCCTGCACGCTGGTGTCAAATGGTCTTTATTAATTTGATAACTTATTAAACCATCCAGATTTGATTTAACCCAGACATCATAGGATCTAAGACACTTATGGCAACCTCATCTAGCTTGCACTACATCACCTCATTAATTGTCTCAGTATCTTGAATAACCATCATTCATAGTAATTGTCCTGTGTCATCATTGATTGAGAAATATAGTATTAAATTTATTTTTATAACTATTTTCTTGACTCTGTCTGAATTATTCTGAAGTCTGTGGATTACTTACAGGTAAAAGAACCTAGATTAATGTTAAATTAACATTCAAAGATCATTAAGATTAATAATTCATATTTATATGAATTATTACATTTTATTGATCCATCTTTAAATGTGGCAATAGCCCTCACGCTACACCCTGCAGCAGCCTGCTGTAGCTAGCGCTAACAACAAGCTAACACCAACATGAGCCAACTAATACTGAAATAAACCACAAAGTAAAAAGATCCACACTGTTGGACAAAAAGTATTATTACTTCCAGTAGCAACAAAACCAGGTCGTAATCAGTCCGTGATTTTTTAGCCTCCTTTAACTTCCTCAAACTAGCGTAGGCCGCGCCGATGTTTACTCTGGTTTCAGCTCTTTGCTTCGCCTCCAAAAACATTACTCTGTTACTTTTACTTCCAGGCTCCACTATTGATGCCAACAGAAAAAACAAACTTCTTCTTTTGCTTTTAATTGATGATCGGCAGACTGAAAGTGCTAACCGCTAGCATTACAGCTAACAGCTGTAAAGCAGCTAAAAGAGCACCCCCTAGAACACCTACCCGCTCCATAAAAGTGTGGTTTTTGGTCAGCAGAGGGCTGCAGAGTGGTGTCAGATATGAAACTGGTCAAGTTTCTAACTCAACAATCACTGAGATCAATGTTAAAGCTCTAGCTTAAAGTTTAAAAAACTATATGTTGGTACTTTAAGAACCCTTGCAAACATTTTATAAAACTTCCTCATGAAAGTCAGCATTTTAGCACTTCAGTATTGGGAGGGTTTTACTTGGTTACTAATAGAAAGAAAATTTGCCATTTGTGTTAATTATTTAAAATTTTGCATATTTTGACAAGGACTCGATTTGAGGAGATTTAAGTCAATATTGTAAATAAAAGAAAATATGTTTTCAGCTTAGAAGCCTATTTACGTCAAACTTGTTTGATTACCTCTGTGTTGTTTTTGTCCGACAAAGGTTAATGCATCATTTTTTTAGAATTCACACTCTCACTGACTACCCGGTTTTATTTCTTAATAAATCATACATTAGATATGTCTCCTGCCTCTGTTAGACAGACTCTCTAAAATCATCCCTCATGGCTCCCTCCACATAAATCCCTTGTTGTTTCAATTAGAGGAGTATTGTCAGTTCAATTATGTTCCGCTTCTGTTTGCTTTACCTTGTGCTTGCATGCACGTACTTTATTGCTGACGCTCTTTTTCTCTCTCTCTGAAAGCAAGTCTGCTCCTCAGAAGATGTATTTTAATCCATACTCCTCTGCCCCCTCTGCACACCTACTCACCTCACGGGATATTTTGACAGTTCATAGATAAAGGACGTAGAGAAATAGACAGGTTGTGTGGGAACAGGACAGGAGGAGTTTAAGAGTGGGGAAGTAAAAAACAGAGAAACAAGGAAAGTAATTAAAAGAAAATGGAAAAAACTTCTAGTTTTCAAGCTGTTTTTGTGTGCCGGGGATTGCAGGGAGGATTTTACCACACAGGCTTTTTAATTAGTTGTTTCCCCTACTGCTGCATACATAATTACTTTAGTATTTAATGGGCAATTATGTAAATTCCTTTGACAAGATTTAAGTAAGGCCTTTAAGTCCTCTTTTAATTGTCTTTTTTGATATCCATTATTAGGACATGGTCATTAAAAGTCCCTTTTTGTTAGATGGATTTGCTACGTATAACCTGCAGGAGGTCTCGTTTGGGCACTTCAGAAGTAGTTGAAGTATTTTCGACCTTTTACCCTGCTACAAAATTATACAAATACCCATTTTTTATGCTGAGACTGCCCAAGGTTGGAATGAATTTATTTTGTGAATCAACAACCCTTGACACATCCTTTGCACAAATTCCTGCCTCTGCGTTTGTCTTCCTCCTCTCTAACAAAGACAGAAAAAAGGTTTCTGTCATTGTTTTGGCTGCTGTTCAGCTCGGCGTTTTAAGTGTTGCTTCTGGGGAAAAATTAGTTGACAGGAGAAACGAGGAGAGAGGAGGAGGAGAAGGAGGGATGAACTGGCAACGTGAAGTAACTTCTGTTTGTTCTATTTTAGGAAAACAGCCCAAGGATGGAAAGAAGCCAGAGTCATGTAAACCCATTCTTAAGGTGGAATATAAAACTACTAGAAATGGGTAAAGTCCTTATTTCTTTCTTAGGAACAGTACGAACCTAAACCTGATGTTTAACAACAGTAGAGATTAAAAGCTAATGATACCACTTTCAGCCTCTTAATAAAAGATCCACACACAGGCCAGTCTTGTTGATCCTGTAAAACTAACAATTGTCATGTCAAGGTCGTTTCTATGTACTCATTTCATTACGGTGAATGTTACTTTACGGATGTGACCAAAAAGTATATAAATCATTTAAAATCCCCATTTATTATGAAAACAAAAAGCTGTTTCATCTGCACTTGTGAAAAGGCTTCAAGGCACCAGAGATAGTCCAGCATCACCAAGACCATTTCCTGGAGGTAATTAAGCTGTAGGATTGGTGCAGCAGAGCAGATCTTGGTTAGGAATGGTAGCCAGCAGGTGTGAGTGCAGGAAATGCTAATCAGTCACACTACGTTCAGCTGTGTTGGGGAAGGAGCGAAGGACCTCGGTTACGTCATCGACCAGAGCGTTCCTGCCGTTGTCATGGTGCTGGGAGCGAATCGTTGGTGCCAACCTCTTCCTGGGTTTCCTCCCATTGATGAAGAGCGTTGGGCACCAAAAAGTACACATGGTCAGGGAGGTCCTAGCGCTCATAAAAGTAAACAACAGGGGTCATGACACCAACAGTAAGTCATCCTGAGACTGTCTATGTGCGGGGTTTATCTTCATCCATAGAAGTGGACTCACAACGGTGCGTTAGAACACAGCCCTGAATAAAGTATGGTACCTAAACATCCTCCTAGAGGAACTCCTCTCAACCACCCAAGACCAGTTTGGGTGACGATGATGACAAGGCATTGTGCAATAAGGCTAAAATGATCACTGTCCCGGAAACAAAACATTAAACTTTTGGATCCTTGTCCACGAAACTCCCCAGACATTAATTCCATTGTGATTGGATTGAATTGGATTCCATCCTTAAGTGGTGGGTGGACACACAAAATCCCACAAACCTTCTGAAAAACTCCCGAGCATTTATGGATCAAAGGGTATTAATGCAAGATGGAGGTACCATTTGTCGGGATTTGAAACCCTGTAATAATCAAAAGTTATACTCATTCTGTCTGTACATAGCAGACTTAAAAATTGGTATACGTCATAGTAAAGGGCCTGTATTTATGTAGTGTCGTTTAGAGCCCCCCCAAGATGCTCTCCAACAAAACATTCACACATCTAACTCCTCTGCCCCAATCATCATTTAAAAAAGTTGGTGAAACTAAATGTTTTTTGTGTATTTTTTTCCAGGGACCCTTTCATAATCTTCTCTGGGGGTCTGTCCTACGACACAGTGGGTCGGCGGCCTTGTCTGACTGTTATGCATGGAAAGAGTGTTGCTGTACTGGAGATGGATTATCCTATAGTAGACTTTCTCACTTTATGTGAGACACCATATCCTAATGGTAAGAGCGCGTCTGTATTTGTATGTTTGTGTGTTTCTCAGTCTGCACTTGGAGCGAGGCCTTTGTTTCATTTTGGACTCATAAGTTTAAAGAAACACTTTGCTGGTTTTTAATTATGTAGGATTACTTGCTTTGGTGTCGGCGCTTGTTTGTGATAAATTTCCCAAGGGGATAGTACCTGTCAGTTTCATTATCCGACGTACGGAACGTCTTATTACTCTTTCGTTTCATGCATCTGTACATAATAGGCTTTCGTCTGAACACAAAATTATTACCTTTTTCCTGCATTGGTGAGTCAACAGCTAAAACAAGTCCAGCTGAAGCTGAACGCATGGGGTCCTGAATGCGTGTAATCCTGTCTGTAATCTCTGCTGCTGTGTAATGTGGCACATGTACAGTTTGAGGAAGGATTAGTAAATTATGTAACAGCGATGACTACAGTAAGTCACTGGCTTTCATCTGGTATCGGACATAACAGGGCTTGGATTATTGCACAATGCATGTCTGGCTGACGGTTTGGGCTTAAATCCTTATTTGTAGAAAAGAATAAAAATCAATAACTGTATTGCTGCAGAATCATAATTGTGTAAAAGCAAATGCAAACATGGTTTCAAAATGCATGCTATGCGTTAATAACTGGAACTTCTCATAATGAATTCTGACTTTTTGACGTCTGAGGAAAAAAGTCAGCCTAAAAATCTAGATCTTCAGTTGCTGAAGCAAAATGATTTTGCTCTGCGTGTCTGTCTAGCCACGCTCCATTGGAACCTCCGCAGCCCCGGTTACTCTGGTGCCTGGCCAATCACAGCACTCTATCTGTTTGGTGGGCGGGATATTACTGCGACTGAGCGAAACTAAGATGGCGACAGTTCATTTGAAACGGCTTTGGCATCAACTTGGTCTGTTTAGACTTGGGCTTTTCTTTGAGTCAAGAGCTTAAGTTTATTCAGAAAAAGGATATAATTTTGTCTTTTAATGGAGTATGGCGGACTGCCCTGTTGACTGCCATTCGTAGCTGTGAGTACCTTACGTTGTTGGTTGTCCAATAGCATGTGGAGACACTTTGAAAGACAACCATAGATCCCGCCCCACGACTGAGAGTCGTCAAAGGGGTGTGGCCAGACTATATATATATATATATATATATACACACATATATTGGATGGCTTGCTAGGCTAATTAAAGTCAGAATTATTTTTATTTTCTTCTTTTCTGTGGTCCTAATCTTCTTCTGTAGTAATATTTTATTTGGACTTTATCTAAAAATAAATATGAAAAAAAAAAATCAGATTGGTTGAAACATTGCCTAAAAAGATAATCTCCCCAAATCCCATAAAAAGGATTTTCCATGGAAAACGTGAGTCCTGCATTGTATTTTATTGAGTTATAGATAAGTATGTCGTCATCTTTTCTTGTTTTTTTTTGCGTTTTGCAGATTTTCAGGAGCCTTACGCTGTGGTGGTCCTTTTAGAAAAAGATTTAGTGGTGATCGACCTTGCACAAAATGGGTGAGTCTTTTTTGGGAGGGTTTCAAGAAACCAAAGAAGTCCAGTTGCCTTCATTTGAACCCCTTGGATTACCATGACCTGGATGACTGAGAACCTTCACCAGCTTTTTGGGAGGGGTTTAGTTTATATTTGTGTTTCATTTAAAATAAACTACTTGTGTAATTAGTCTTCAGAATTTATCAAACACCAGTGCCAACACAAGTTGTGTATAAAGTGTCTGTCGTCTTTTTTACCAGTTACCCCATATTCGAGAACCCGTACCCCTTGACTATCCACGAGTCCCCCGTTACCTGCTGTGAGTACTTTGCCGACTGCCCTGTGGACCTCATACCTGCACTTTACTCTGTTGGCTCACGGCAGAAACGACAGGGCTACAGCAAAAAGGTACGATCTAGATTGGTGTTTCAATATCACGTGTTGTTTATTTTGGCCATTCTGCTATTATAGAGATGGAGGTTTGCATTTCTTTTTCTTTTCAATGAAGGATGAAACAAATCAGATGCATCCTTGTAGGGAACATTTTCTGTATAGGAACAAATATGACTGTTTTATTGGAGGATTATTTGGAGTGAAATTCAGAAAATGATTTTAGAAAAGTTTGACTTTTCTTAAAGTTAAACAGTTTGATATGTGATTTTACTCCACTGAAGACCTTTTGCATCCATCCATCCATTTTCTCCCGCTTATCCGGAGTCGGGTCGCGGGGGCAGCAGCCTAAGGAGGGAAGCCCAGACCTCCCTCTCCCCAGCCACTTGGGCCAGCTCCTCCGGGGGAATCCCAAGGCGTTCCCAGGCCAGCTGAGAGACATAATCTCTCCAGCGTGTCCTGGGTCTTCCTTTGGGTCTCCTCCCGGTTAGACGTGCCCGGAAAACCTCACCAGGGAGGCGTCCAGGAGGCATCCTAATCAGATGCCCGAGCCACCTCAACTGGCTCCTCTCGATGTGGAGGAGCAGCGGGTCTACTCCGAGCCCCTCCCGGATGACCGAGCTTCTCACCTTATCTCTAAGGGAGAGCCCAGACACCCTGCGAAGAAAACTAATTTCGGCCGCTTGTATCCGCAATCTCGTTCTTTCGGTCACTACCCAAAGCTCGTGACCATAGGTGAGGGTAGGAACGTAGATCGACCGGTAAATTGAGAGCTTCGCCTTTTGGCTCAGCTCTCTCTTCACCACGACAGACCGGTACAACACCCCCATCACTGCAGACGCAGCACCAATCCGCCTGTCGATCTCACGCTCCACCCTTCCCTCACTCGTGAACAAGACCCCGAGATACTTAAACTCCTCCACTTGGGGCAGGACCTCGTCCCTGACCTGGAGAAGGCATTCTACCCTTTTCCGACTCAAGACCATGGTCTCGGATTTAGAGGAGCAGATTCTCATCCCAGCTGCTTCACACCCGGCTGCGAACTGCTCCAGCGAAAGCTGGAGATCACGTTCTGCCGAAGCCAACAGGACCACATCATCTGCAAAAAGCAGAGACCTGATCCTTAGGCCACCAAAACGGATCCCCTCACCACCTTGGCTGCACCTAGAAATCCTGTCCATAAAAGTTATGAACAGAATCGGTGACAAAGGGCAGCCTTGGCGGAGTCCAACTCTCACCGGAATAATTACAAAAAAAAAAACGAATTTAAAATAAACTGAAACTGTAATGAGCGTTAACAAAACTAACTAAAACTAACTGAATTCATAGAGAAAATTAACTTAGTTTCCGTGTTTATGTTTTATTCTAATTTCCGGTAGTAGTTTTTTGTGTGCGCGTGCCACAACAGACGGCTCGTCAGTCAACATCGAGCGTCATGTCGGCAAGAGCTGGGAGGAAGTGACAGGCAGTGTTGTACATGAATGTGTTCATTAACCGATTGTTTGTGAACTGAACTCGCTTGTATTTTGCCTGACAAATGTTAAAGTGAGCACGCTCATTCTGGCGTGTGTGAACAGGTTTATGAACAGCGTTCCCTCGTAGTTCGTGAGCTCCAAATCTCCACGGAGCTAAAGTAGCTAAAACCCAGCCAAGACCTTCTCGCTAAAACAAAACAGCCTGTGAATCATAGACTTTATATAAAGTAGACCCTGAAATTGTGGCTGCCTTAGGGAATAGCGGTCGGTGTGGCGTCTACTCTTCAATTTCTATGCTGTGGAGGCCGGACCTCTTGGTGCGTTCAAATTACCTCGGAGAACATACAACTGCACATAACATCGATTTTAGATGCACCCTTACAAGTTTATCTTGTGAAATAAACACGTTTCCACCACAGCTACTGTTGTTATTATAAGAAGCTGCTATGTTGAACCTCAAAGTTGGATTCAAAAACATTCTCTGACTTAGGGGGGTGTTCCAGTTCATTATTTCTACTCGGAAGTTAGAATTTCCGAGATTTTTTTGTTACTCTGCCATGTCTTTGATACTTACCTGGAATGTTTTCGGTAGCGCACCTGTTCTAACTGAAAGATTAGATTTTATCTACCAATATTGGCATTAAAACATATCAGAAATGATCAAAATCAGTTTTTACTCTTTTAATGACACCATACACATATTATGCATCAACGATTTCAGCTACATCTCCTCTCACTCAAAATGTCAAAATATGACAGATCCAATGTCTAGTTTTTAAGATATCTTTGTTTGTTTGGCACAACTAGCTTAACTTAAATGAAAGTATGCATGATGGGATTTATGTGATGTTAGTTATCTATACTTATTTAGTTTTCCCCTTTTTTTGTGAAAGGAAACCCTGCAGATATTATCAGAATTTAGAGAGTTAGACTACATTTGGATTTTGGATATTGGTAAAAAAAAATGCGATATTGAACATTGCTATGAAGTACTATAAGAAATATATAAACTAATTTACTTTTTCCTTTTTTGTTTAATTCTAGACATTGAGAAAACACAATTTTTTGTGTCTTGCAAAAATATTTTGATCAAACTCTATCACTCACAATTAGGGGTAAACCGATATAGCGGTCCGATATTTTCCGTTTTTTATACATCTGCATCAACCTATATGTATACATGCTTACTCGACCAGGCCTCGGTTTCATATTGTCGTTAGCATCTGGCTAATCCAAAGATAATAAGACACTGTTCATTTATCTTTCTTTAAATTTGTATTATTACATATTTTTTGGTTACTTTCAACTTCACAACACACATTTTGACCTGACAGAGAAGGCCCTGGTGTTTTAACAAGGGCTGCGTTCCATTTCTAATAAGTTCTGCTTGTTTAGCAGTTTCACTGAACAATCAGCCAACTAACAATTATCACACGTTATTAAACCAGAACTATAGAGGGCGTGTTTTCATGAAAGATCATCTTATAGCAGTAAAAAAAAAAACACATGGCAGCGTTTTTATGAAGCTAATGAACTATGTATAAGAATGTCATCCTACCCAGTGATCTTTCTTTCCCTCCCCACACTTCCCATCTCCTCTCATCCTTTTCTGCTTTGCCTCTATCGTCTCAGACAGACCCCCTGCTCTTTAAGCCATTATGTATGCTGCTGTTCTTTTCCTTGTCGCCTTGTTCTGCTTTCTGTTGGAAATGTCAGCATGCTCTGACCCAAACTGGCAGCCTAGCCGCTCCTTTCTTACCGAGCAAGAGCCTCGCTAAGCCGTGGGGGGGCATTCTCATATGAAGATCACCGTGAGTCATCCTGGTGACCTTTGTATGTGTCAACATCTTCAGAGCCAACCCCCCCACTAACATGCACACACTCCAGCGCTCTCACTGGGATGCATAATGTATGATAGCAGGGCACACTGGGACATAAGGAATTCCTGCATGGTTTTCTTTGTACACTTGGACAACGATATGACATCTCTTTATATCGGTGTGTGTTCTTTTATTGATGTAACTGTTCATACTGTATAAGCCTCATGAGTGTATGTGTGTCGTCTCTATCCAGGAATGGCCGATTAGTGGAGGAAACTGGGGTCAAGGCACACAAAGCTACTCAGAGATCATCATCACTGGGTGAGACGATAACTGAATTTCATTAGTTTTATCATTATCATTCTGCTGCAATCACTTTCACCTCTACTGCTCTGTCAGCTCACCTCAGCAATAAAGCATTTTTTCCTCCTCATTTTAAATGTAATCAACTCTTGTGCACTTTGCTCCACTTTGATGTTTATTATTCTGCGATAACCTGTCAACAAAGGGCGACGCAGAATTTTTATGGCCGCGCACGCTCACCGAAGAGGTGACATTGAATTATAGGTATGGCAGGAAGAAGCTCCTGCTCCTCTCTCTTTTCTCTCTCTTCATTCTAAACACTATTACCATTCTGTCCAGGTTTCTTTCTCTCGGAGCACAAGAGCCTGCAGAATAGTTTGCTGCTTGTTCCTTCAGCTGAATCGGCAACAAAAAAAGAGGAAATATCTAAAAGGAAAGGGGAAAATAACTCAATGCATGTTCACTTTTGCTACAAATAGCCTTGTTTTGTTTAATTTATAAGTGTTTGCTGTAGTATAAAAACAAAAAAAGCTAATTTGGACCATTACTGCAGACGTTGTAGCATCAAATATAGAAATTAGGGTCGATCCGATCGCGTGATCAGAAATCGGGCCCGATTACGTGATTTTCAAAAGATCGAAATCGGGTGAAAAAGATCAGATTTAACCTTAGAAAACAACAAATATGGCTTAGTTTTAATCTCTACATCAGTGTTCTTTGTGAAAACAACACCATTATGTCACACAATTTACGGCAAGCTGGGATTCAGACACCATAACATGCAACTGTTAGCTAGTAGGCTAACGCAGAGCTAATGTCTCTCCACAGGAGAGCTACAATAGCTGTATTTTGGTGGTATTGTAAACCGGACAGTGAAGGCAGCATAACATCCACTTGTAATGTGTTCATACTGAGCATTTAGCATGCTGGAAAAGACAGAGCTGCATGATTTCCTTCAGCGTTTTTCCCTTTGGGCGTCGCGTTGCCACAGCGGATCTCCTCCTCCATTTAATGTATTTCCTGTTTGACATAGATGGCTTCCATTACTCCTCTCTCAAAACCATCTATCTTCTCTGTCCAGAACGTGTACTTTGTCATCTTCAAAAGTGTGGTGACAAAGTCCACGTTCTGGACAGAGAAGATAGATGGTTTGAGAAAGGAGTAAAATGGGAAAATCCTACATTAAATAAAGGAGGCGTCATGTTTCACCTTTCCAGCACCTACAATGCAGCTCTGAACCCAGGGGTAGGGAAGAGGGGTATTCATAGGTAGTTTCTGCTAGTTAGGCATTAACAGTTTTCAAGCTTGACACCCCCCCCCCCCCCCCCCCCCCCCCCATATTCCAGTCAGAATTGACAAAGCTCCTCAGATGAAAAGCGAAACGTCTTCCAGAAACCAATTAATTGTATGAAAAAATATCCTTAATCAGTCATTTTTTATGGTTAAATCTACTAAAAGTCGTCAATGAAATACAGTCAAAAGCCACACAAATCACTCATAGTCCAGACTCCCTCCTGATCAGAGAACGTTTGTGTCCGATAACAATTTAGCTAGTCGAAGTGCAGCCACGACCAAAATGTTGCTGCGTTAAAATCAAGAAGTTCCTTCCAGATGTGATCCTTCAATTCACTGGAACTGTTTATAGATTAGAGATTTTAGAGATTAGAGCCTTTCCAAGATGGCAGCGATATGCGTTGGTCTAACTTGTACTTGGACTTACCGTTAGCTCGTCGGTATTGACTTTTATGACTTTTATGCAGAATCTAACTTCAGAAATCATCCCTTTAATCTAGATTTTCTGTTAAAATTCTAGAAAATAATGAAAATTAGAAATTAAAGTACTCTTAAAGAGGCTGCTGAGGTTGGGATCAAATTCATCTTCGTCAAAGAGCTTGTTATTGTTTGATCTGATGTAAAAGTTATGTAGAAATACAAAGTGAAATGAGATTTATCGTGTCTCTCTGTAACTTCTGACGTTTCTCCAGGCATGCTGATGGAACTGTGAAGTTCTGGGATGCCTCTGCAAGTACGGTCCCCTCACAAACCTTTTTTTAAAATAATTTTGTTGAACAATTAAAGAAATGTGGCATTATGAGAATCCGTTTTCCTTCAGCTGATACTTTCTCCTCTTTCAGTAATGCTCCAGGTGCTCTATAAGCTAAAAACAGCCAAGGTATTTGACAGAAACCGGTCAAAGGAAGACAAGGGCAGCACCGAGGTGTCGGACGAAGATCCTTTTGCCATTCAGATTATGGCCTGGTGCCCAGAGAGCCGGATGCTCTGTGTGGCCGGCGTGTCAGCCAACGTTATCGTCTACCGCTTCAGTAAGCTGGAAGTAACCACCGAGGTGGTGCAGGTAGGTCTCCGTTTTTACTTTTGTCTAATGATTCACATAAAAAACTCAGAAAACGCTCTTTCTCCATCGTTTTCTCTTTTTGCCGTTGCTGTAAAGCAACGACGATGATCCATCACCAGATGTTTCGTCAAGATTCATCCTGACGGCTCGCTTCTCACCCCACCTTAAAATGCTGACACACGCACAGGCACAAACAGATCTAGCCAGTCAAAATCAGTATGGTTGCCATGCCAACAGACAGCAGTGAACAATCAAATCTAGACCAACATTATATTCTTCTTTTCTAAGCGTTAATAAGAGTCTGCATTTAGCTGAATAAAGACAATTGCAGTTAATCCCTGCGACTTTGCTCTAAGTGTGACGATCTACGTCATCGAATTCTGCAGCTGAGATTTTTAATCACTGTGTGTTTTGATTAAAGTCTGGCGGTAGTTTTGTTGCCCGAGCAGCTGTGGTGTTGCAGACTGAGCTGCGATCCCTTGTCAATCACACAGTGTCTTTCGACGCTGCCCTCTTTGAGTTCAGAACTGTTTGTCCTAAATGCTTAAACCTCCAAATTATTCATGAATTCATAGCGGATGATTAAAATTTCAGGCTGTTTTTCCTCCACATTTCAAGGGTAGCGTGGGCCAGCACTCGAAATCTGCAGGTAGTTGGCTTTAACTTACTAGAGGAACGGGCTTTTTTGTTTTTGCACAAGGCCAAACATTTCTGCAAAGGAGTGAAGGTAGACGAGGACCGAGAGATGATTGGAAGCTGATCATTCTTCACTCCCACACGTCAGTGGGGCTAATGAGACTGACAGAATGCAAAACAGAGGCGCTTATGAGCATTGTGCATGAGCTCAGGAGTTTGCGCAGGTGGAGGTTGCAAAGGGGTAGCCTGAAGGAGGATTTCGAAGGAATATTCAAGCATTGGAGGACCTCTTTGACTCTCCGTCTGCCCACACACACACAGGAGACATCAAACAAATCCATTTCATCAAAGTGACTCTGTGAATGTATGCAGATGTCATTCACACTTACATTCCTTTCCCATCGCCTGTTAAATCATCACTGCTGCTTTCATCCTGGTTTCTATCTCCTGGTTTATTGATTTGCTAATAAATCTTCATCCCTAAGTGTTATTGCGCTCACATCTGTGTGTGTTTACAGTTACTGGAGGTGCGAATGCAATACGAGCTGAACGACACAGACTCTCCAGATGGCGGAGGTGGTGGGGGTGAGCAGACGTCGGCGCATCCCACCCCCGGTGCCTCCCCCCAGACCAGCGGCCCGCCTTCACACCCTTCCACCAGCAGCAACAACTCTGACGGAGGCAACATACCCTGCCTCAAGTATGAAGTTCATGCACGCATGCATGTACATGCACGTGTGTATGGGTTAAGGTTAGGGTTAGCATGCGTGCATGCACACATGTTGGCATGCACGTGCACAGACACACACACGCATGTACATGCTTGTGCACACACAATACGGGCACGCACCTGCGCACACACACGCACATACACACGCATGAATGTGCACATGCACACACACACACACACACATACATGTGCACATGCACACACATGCGGGCACGCATGTGCATACACACATACATGTACACGTGCACACACATGCGGACACGCACGTGCACACACACACACACATGCATGTGCACGTGCACACACATGCAAGCACATATGTGCACACACACACACTTGCATGAACTTTCAGAAGCAGCAGGAGCACATTCATACACACGCAAACACACAACCGTCTGGCTTTTAGCCTCAAGCACACTTGTTCAGTTAGTCAGTGCCTGAAGCGTTCTTAGCAAAAACCTTCCCATCATCCCCCTGCAGCCACTCATGCCAGACTCTCCAGCTTCACATCTGCTTCTGCACCACTTGTGCTTTCTCTTTCTTGTCATACATCTCCGTCTCATTCCTTCTGGTGTTTTTCCTCACAGGGTACGAAGTACTCCTTTGAAGCAATCTCCCGGTTACCAGGTAGATCTGGTGGTCCAGTCAGTGTGGGTGAGTGGAGAGCCTCCTCAGCCGATCACAAGTCTGGCGCTCAATTCCTCCTACGGCCTGTAAGTGCACACCCTCGATCATAACTGAAAGAGGACTGAAAGTATTTTTGTGGGATTTTATATTTTTATTTTTATCAGCTCACTAAACCAAACGCTGCTTTTATATCTGAAGTAAATGGGGGAAATGCAGCAACAACCCAACATTCTACTATTGTTTTTAATTAGCTAAGCTAAAGAATGCCTACAATCTGATATATGAGACGAGAACCAAAAACAAGCTAAGTGTTAAAGATGCTGCCAGTAGAACATTGAGGTCTCCATGGTAACACCATGCCTGTCTTTTACTCACTGACAGAAACCTTAATGAAAGGCAGGACTAAAAAGTAAACCTCACGAAAAACATTTGTGGTGCAAAAACTAAAAGTAATATAGAAAAGAAGGTTCTGATTGTCATGCGTGTGGATTTGTATGTTTCTGCAATGTTTAACGCAGGAGATGCACTAAGCTAAAACGCTTAAAAAGAATATTTAGAGCTAAAAAATGATGCGTCTGTTGGGTGTTCTCTGCATTCTCAGGGGATTTAAGAGAAAAGCCTAAATCCTACAGCAGTGAGAGGCTCAGGGTGAGGAAGGCAAAAAGAGCTACATTTATAATTTGTGCTTAAAAAGTTTAAAAGTTGGTGTCTAACATTAAATTATTTATGGAAAAATAATTAAGTGTGATTGTGTAAACTCTATAGAAGATATAAAAATGTCAGCTCTAGAGGGGGCGGGGCTTTCCCACCTGTTTAACCAAGTACCTGTCTTTGGGAAAATGTAGGTTTTGATAAAATTTTATGTGAAAACCGTGAAAAATTGCAACAAATTTGCAGACTGAATAATAATGAGTGCTCTAACGTTGTGCATTGGTACCATTTGTTCTTTTTTAAAATAGATTTTGTTTCAGTTTCTTTTTGAATTTGTTTTTCTAGTCTCATCATTTTCTTTATTCCTGCATCTTTTTCTTCTCCCTTCCGTTCCCCAGAGTGGTGTTTGGCAACAGCAACGGTCTGGCGGTGGTGGACTACATCCAGAAGACGGTAGTACTCAATTTGGGAACGGTGGAGCTTTACGGATCCAATGACCCCTACCAGAGACAGCCTCGGTCGCCAAGGAAAACACGACAGCCTTCAGGAGGTGAAGAAAAGAGAGAGATAAGGAGACGAGAGAGAGAGAAAAAAGTGTGAACAAGCATAACACAATGGAAGTTTATTTGTGTGTGTGTGTGAGTGAGTGTGTGTGTGTGTGTGTGTGTGTGTGTGTGTGTGTGTGTGTGTGTGTGTCCCCCCACAGATGACTAATCAGACATCCCAATGTTTTTTATTGCAATAAGATGTTACCAGACTCATTAAAAAGTCAAAGAAAAATGAGTTCAGCCATGATTATTTTACCTACAGTTGCAAGAAAAGGAATTATATGGATTTCTGCACAAATTGATCATAAAATGTGATCTGATCTTCATCTAAGTCACAACAATAAACAATCACAGAAGAAAATACGCCTTCTGGAGTGGCCCAGTCAGAGTCCTGACCTCAACCCGATTGAGATGCTGTTGCATGACCTCAAGAAAGTGATTCACACCAGAGATCCAAGAATTTTGCTGAACTGAAACAGTTCTGCAAAGAGGAATGTTCCAGAACTACTCCTGACCGTTGTGCAGCTCTGATCTGCAGCTACAAGAAATATTTGGTTGAAGTCATTGCTGCAAAAGGAGGTTCAACCTGTTATTAAGTACTTTTGCCACCTGCACTTAGAATGCTTACATAGTGTTTTCAATAAAAACGTGGAATTATTTGTGTGGTATTAGTTTAAGCTGTCTGTCTGTTGTGACTTAGATGATGGTCAGATCACATTTTATGACCTTTATGTGCAGAAATCCCACAAGGTTCACAGACTTTTTCTTGCAAATGTTTGTTTTAAAACAATCTGAAACATGCAGGGGATAGCAAACTGTCAGTCATTTAATGTCATCTTTCCATTAGCAGAGGTGGAAAGTAACAAACTACGTCAGCATTCTGCTCGGTTCGGTACAGTTGGTCTTGGTTAAGTGTGTGTGCATGCATGAGTGTGTCGTGAGCTGGTGTTGTGTTTTTGCACTACTTAAATAAGGCTGACAAAAAAGTAACTAAGTAACTTTTACTTTGAGTACATTTTATTTAAGATGCTTTTTACTTTTACTTGAGTAAAAATGTAGGCAAATATTTTACTTGTACTTGAGTAAAAACTCATCAAAGTATTGGTACTTTTACTTCGTAGAACATTTTAGTACTCTTTCCACCTCTGTCCATTAGTGATGGTACAAACATAAATATCAAAATAGCTTGAATGTGCATTTTGTATCCCGTGTTTTCCTAAAACATTGCACGTTTTTGGCACTGAAGCTTTAACCACGATTCAATATTTCCTGATGTAAACTGGTCCAAATATAAAAATCTATCTCAAAAGTTGCATGTAAGACGACTTCCTTCAGTATTCTTTGAGTTTAGCCTGTATTTGTTTATCTACATCTTTTTATGTCCATCTTAGCTTTTCAGTCTTCCACACTGGTAGACACATATAATCCAGCATCACGGAGCCCTATGAGCATGAACACACTGCCATCATGTGTTCAACAGCAGCAGCACACCTACACAACACTACCTAGTCACGGCATTGCACCACCCATACGTTTTATTGATGCATTTTTAATACGTGTGCAGATGCTGAGAGATTGCATCTTAATACGATGATGGCTCATGCACAATTATGCACATGCACACACTTATCCCATAAAACTCAAGTATACACATGTGTAAATACATAAAGGGCAATTAATGTCACTGACTTGTGAGCAGTGGGCTGGCTCGTGTCGGAGCTTGGCGGATGGGAGGTGCAATCAGCAGTCCCACTGGGGTTCTCTGCCAAGAAGGAGCTTCTAGATGGTTGGCTTTGTGCCTCATGGGAAAACGTCTCACACACACACACACTTTTTTTTAATTTAAGTTGCATCTTGTGGTGTTCTATACAGGTCTGTGTGATATCAACGAAGGCTCGGCCACCTCAGAAGACCGCTGCAAGTCTCCTACTTCAGGTAAAGTGTCCTTCAGTGTTTTAATTTAATATTTTCATCAAATAAATCTTACAAAGGCCGTATTCTACACACACACACACATGCAGCCCAAAGAGCGAATGATTAAAAAGATATCCTTGATTCCACACATGCCAGTGCAAAAAGACCTCATTCTGCCTCATCTTTAGAAATCCACCCAGAGGTTTGGAGCATATTTTTTTCTCAATACACCGTAATAAATTATCTTTATCATCATTCAGTTTCCTGGAAAACCAGATAAAAGGCTATAAATATTTTCAATAACTGGCACAATTCAGTGTGCAGCTGTAAAGGAAACTCTGATCATGTAGCACTTTAATTAGCGTCATTAGATTTCTGAGTAGTCTAAATCATTTAGTTTCTTCCTAAGATCACATGGAGAAACTCTTGATTTGGATTCTGTGCAGATGTCTATTTTTGTGTGTTTGGGAACATCACGTTCAAACCTGCAGCATCGTATTCAGCTGCTTTCTATGCAAATTCCCAAATTAAAGTAAATAGAAATAATTTCCATGCAGTAAATGCTCATTTGTTTATCTTTTGTAAAATTCATAAAAGCTGACTTGAAAACAGCCCAGATTCATCTCCGTATGGGTAACTCGTCACGGGTGTTGCTAAAAAAAGGTTGCTGTTTCCAGGTGCGATTGCGGTCCCAGCCCCCACGTCTGGTGCCATCAGACTGTGCCTGCTTTGCATAATTCATGGGACAGACAGAGATAGGGTTCTTTCTTGCAAAAACCTTCTGTCTTAACAACTCGTTAGTCTGGGTCTAAGTGTTTTGGGTTTTTTATTAGGTTTGTGGTTGAGTGTGCAGAAGAATGGAGGAAAGTGCTTTTTTTTTGCTGCATTATGGATTCTAGTACCAGGATAGTATCTTTATTTAGAAAGAGTTATTTTCATTTAAGGAACAGAGCACAGACTCATGTCATTCACAAACTTGCTAATTTTTTTTATTTTTTTGCACACCTAAAGGAGTTTTTCTTGTTGAGGCGTGTTTCTGTGTAAAAAGTTAAAATTAGAGTTTTATTAATTGTAAATCGCTTCCTGAATGGCCTCTGTTCTTAGAAATAGCTTCATCCTACAGGATTGAGGAGCTAACGGCTAGTGTAGCCTCTGCTGAGATCAGAGTGGATTTTTGTTGTCTTAAAATGACTAATCTCCAAAATCTTAGTTTATTCATAATTTTTATTCAAATTTGAATAATTTCATCAATTGTGCGTAACAGTGTTGTTTAAGAGAGTAAATGTCAGCAACAGCAGTAAAATACTAGCATGGCAAGCCATTTCGCTAGGACCAATCAGAGCAACAAACTATGTAACATATTCATATCAAAAGAAATCAGTCATTGGGAAAGTCTGCCATACACAGTGAGTGGTAGAGTCACGTTTTTGTTATCCAGTCCGAGGCGAGGTGTCCAAATATCAGAAAATAAGACTCCAAATTCTGCCTGTTTCTGGAAATGGTGCACCGGGATATTCCCCCCCAAGAACGACTTACAAGACATTCATTCCTAGAGACCACTTCAAATATATTGATTAAACGAGTGATCCACAACTTTAAGTGCCTTAACCCAAATCCCAACCTGACGCCATCTTTGTAGTTTTTCTCCATCGCAGGTCTGGCTCTAAGCTCACCCAACGTCTCTCTAAAACCACAGAATGGTTGGCCTGACCTAAAATTGTTCAGGCCAATAAGTCTATGTTCACACTGCAGGCAAAAGCGCATCAAATCCACATGTTGACCTGCCTGTGACCCATATCTGATTTTTTTGTGACAGTCTGAACAGCACAGATCCAATTTTTCCTAATACGATCCAGGTCGTTTCAGTATGTAGTACTGATTCCGACACAAATGCGCATTTTTTGAAAGCGACTGCAGTCTGAACAGTTATGTCGCATTAAATCCGCCTCCTACGTCACTGATCAGCGGAGGTGAGCGTTGTGTCAGGACGTTCCTGAGGAGGAGCGCTGCCAGAGGGATTCAGGGGTCTGTGGGACATCCTGTCAATTTTTGGAATAAAAAATACAAGAAAGCATGAGAGCAGGAGGTGCTGCTGGAGCGAAGCGTCTCGCGGGGGAGGGTCGCTGTGAGAGCGGTTTGGGGGTTCTCCGTGAATGAACTTAATACCGAAACATTTTTGCTTTGGGGCCATGAAGCGTTCACACTGGAGTGTTTGATGTCGCATTTCAGTTATAATGTGAACAGCCACACAAAACAATCAGATTTACTCAAAAAATCAGAATTGACCTGCAGTGTGCGTAGTGAACGTAGCCTAATAGACCTGCATTACTGAGGCTACAATGGGGCGTGGCTAGACCAACCTGCAGAGGAAAGTCTTTTTCTACTTCTACGGTAAAGTCCTGCAGAAATTGCACAATATTTCTGCCCATATAAGTGTATTTACAAAATGTACTGGGATGTTGAGGTTTAAAATAATAATTTCTTAAAACAGCTTTGCTTAGACTAGCTGTTAGCTTATCAGTCCTATTGAATGAATAGTTTCTTAAAACAGAGGCCATTCAGGAGGTTAAACAGTGATTGTTTTATAACTTTTACCCTAAAACACCCGTAAAAGCTTGCTTTTGTTGTCATGTCTCTTTAAAAATCGATTGCAGCGCGTTTTTTTAGCAATAAAAATAAAAATACAAACTGTCATCTTGCTTAATTTATGTTGATCTAATTTGTTGAGCAGAAAGATGCTGCATCACAACACCATTTATTATATCTCTTGCATGTATTACTAAATCAACAATTATTTTGCCTCATAAAGAAAAACTGCATCGTTTTTATGTAGTAAAAAAGAAAAATGGGTACTTCTAACTGTACATTTACTGTACTTTACTCCTCCTCCCCCGACACCTTCAAAAGTGTTGATGTCACACAGCAATCTTCAACAGTTCTACAATGGAGGTGGTAGAGGAGGTAAGATTGGCCCAAAATGTCCATGAGGCTCTGCTGGAGAGACAGATGTGGTCCATATTTGGTGCCCCTGTTTGTTTTTCCCTTTTTCGTGGTGAAGAAACTGTCCCTGTCCTTTGTGTCTGTCGCCACAACAGCCACGGTGGGATGACCTAAAATAGAGAGCTAAAGTTTTACGTAACTCCAGGTTAGCCTTTGTTCCTCTTTCTTTTGGTTTCCTGTGTTTTTATGTAAAACCACAGCATGCTCTTGATATTTAAGAACAAAATTAATATGCGTAGAAATAAAAGACCCAGAAGTTATTGGAGCAGAGGCTAACCTGGGAGGAAGGTGGGATTGCAGCTTCCTTTAGAAACCTTAGCTGTCTGCTACACAAACTGCATGCTACATGTATGTAGCACATATGTCAGATAATGTGTTTGATACGTGTCCTGATCGTCTGCAAAATGGTTTAAAGCCACAAAGCAACTCATCTGTCTAAATACGTCTTTGTGCACCTCCTCCTCTGTGTTGATCAAGAGCAGAAATCAACTCTTGTTGCAAGGTTTGACAAGTCAGCCATAATTGTTAAAGGTGCAATAAGTAAGAATTTTACAGTGAACTAGATTTCCCTTCCCAGTTTTTCTCCTTTTAAAAAAGCTAAAGAGGGATGTAGTCATTGTTAACAAATGTTCCCGCCTCCATACTTCCTGGTTCCAGAGCCAATCATATGCGAGTATAAGGTTGCCAAATCCTCTACGTAAAGACTGCGCCGGCATTTGTAATTTGACACCGACCGGCAAAGAGCAGCAGCGTTGTGGACAGAATGTTGGCTTGTAAAAGGAGCAGCTCAGAAGTTATTTCTTGTCTAAGAGGCCACAACATCTTTTTGTTTACTCTAATATCGGGTAAAGAAGGCCTAACGTTGAGCTAACAATGCTAATGGTGAATTAGAAGCTAATAGTTGGCTCTAAAAATATCTCAAGCTACTTTTTCAATGACCGACAACTCGATACTACAGTGAAATGTATTTATCTACTAATCAACTTACTGTGTATGACTCGTTTTCCCTTGTCATCTTGCTAAACAACCATGAAACTCATAAAGGGGAGTGGCCAAGCGCGCACGCTTTTGTTTGGATACAGGGGCCCAATCCCAATACTCGCACTGCGCCCTACGCCCTTCGGTGAAGTGCACTTAGAGGAAGTGCGCAGTAAGGCTTCGAGTGCGTAGTACACAAGTGTGCTGAATTGGGACAGAGAGCATTGCGTCATCAACTGTGACGCATGCCGGGATGCCAGTCACTGTTTGCGCTACTTTTAAAAAATGTTTATTAACAACTTTCAGTTATTTGACTCAATTTAAATTCATTGCTGTCCACATTAAATCTTAAGTCTAAAACATTCAGAGCATGAATAATTATCATTAATTGTCTTAAAATGAACTTATTTCATTTGATAATACATATTTTCAGAAAAGGCACTTGAGCCATTGCTCCGCCTTCTTCTCAAAATTTCCACGCAGCAATGGATTGTGGGTTAGGGTTGTGGGTTAGGGTCCCAAGTCCACATTGATGCGGATTTGGGCGAAGTGCAGATCAAGGGTGCAAAAGGGGAGTGGTCACCTTCCAGACTTGAGAATCGGGACACCCTATACCAGTGAACCTCAATTGCCGGCCCGCAGGCCACATCCGGCCTGGACTTTTCCACCCAGCCTCCAACCCTTTGGGCCCGAACGTCCCCCAGTTGGTGGTCTTTGAAGTTTAGCAGCAAAATTCATTTCCCATAATTGTTTACGTTCTCCAAACACAACTAAAACTACAATCAAAACGGTTAAGATAGAAAGCAAAGCCATTTTAAATATTGATCAATTAAGATACAATAATACTTGAAATTTATTTTAGAAAAGCAACTGGCCCTCACGGTGTCTGCTGGAAAAACATTCTGGCCCTTGAACAAATTTAGTTGAGGATCCCTGCCCTATACACACTCACACCCCTGGGTGAGAACGCACAATTGAAGGGCACAAGGGTGGAGTTGCGAGTATTGGAATTGGGCCATGGACTGCAGTACCCAAATTTGACCACAAGATGTCATTCTTACTTATTGCACCTTTAAATTCAGCTTTTAGGTGATTAAAGTGATCAGTATTATAGTGTAGAAGTTGTGTTCAGAAGTCAACCAACAGCAGGAACTACTTGACATTTGTCTGCTACTAGCATGGAAACCATGTGCAGGATTTTTGACATAAACACAAAAAACAGGTTGTTGCTGGATGACGGTAAGCTCCAGATGCTGAATGAGCCAAATGGTGATAAATATTCTTTTTATACTCATGGATCTTGAACTAAAAGTGCTTTTAATTCAGCTTGTGCCAGAAATTAATGTTTGGTTTCTTTTCAATGTAGTGATTTGATTTAATATCACTTTTTTCTTATGTCAAAAATGTCTGTTATAGCAGTAAGGCAAACGACTGCTGCCTTAGCTAAAGTAGAGGATGTATAGCACAGAGTCTGTTTGTATCTATTTGTCTTCTTTCTCCTGCAGACAGAGACTTATCTCTGGGCTTCTTTTTTCATTTATGCAGTGAAGAGCTAAACCGATTTAACAGGGGTTAGAATTACTTGAGCCAACTTTAACCATCTTTTCTTGATGTCACTGTCTTCTATCTCTGGTGTTAACTTCTTTGTTCTTGCTGCATGCTCTTTTGGCATGAAGGACCTAAATAGCTGTGCAGTTTTGGTCTGTCTCACCACTCGTCTTTTATTTATTTATTTTTTTGAGACTGTTCTGCAACCCAGACATGACCTTCTGTGTTTTGTCTGTCGCAGCATGCTTCTGACACATGCAGGGTTGCCTCTATGTTCTTCTGTGAAGCATTTTGGTTCCTCGGGTCCAAAAAGACCACTCCCGTTCCACTTGTTGCACTTTTTTTTTTCTCCAAGAGTTCTAGCTCTGTGCACAGTCCTCGTCCAGTGCTGGCTACTTGGCTTTGCATGGCACCGTGTGTTAGCTTAGACGTGTGTTTGTAAAGAGGGATGTTCTCTTTTTTCCAGCAAAGATGTCACGGAAATTAAGCTTGCCTACTGAGCTAAAGCCAGACTTGGGTAAGCCTTGACTTCGTGTCTCCAAACAGTTTATGTAAAAGGACAAAAATAAAATGCAGTTTGTTATTTCTGACTGGACTCCACCACGTCCCATTGGTCCAACTTCATCTGGTTTTTAGTCTCAAAATTGGCAAGCTGTGCTAATGTTCTCCTGAGTTTGCATGAGTCGAAAGTAGCACTGATCTGATTTGAGATCTGAACTTTGAGCTGATTCAAAATCAAGTTTGATATAAATTCCCACTTTAAAAAAAAGGTTGTGTGTACGGTCTTTAGTGGGTGTTTTGAAAGAGGTCAGTGGTGCTAAGCTAATCTTTGCACACCTTTCTCACTCTAAAGCTTCCTGTAACTTTTGCAGCTTTCTGTTTCTAATCTGTGTTCTTTATGTTTTTTCTTTTCTTTCGTATCGATTCTTTGAATTTGAAGACATTTATTTTTTGTAGATGTGTAAAAATTTCTTTTAAAGTAGCAGAAACGTCAAATGAGATTCATTCAGTGGTATCGGTCCGGATCTTTTATGCAGTTTTACTCCAGTGGATAACTTTATTGAGCAAAAACATTTTCCATTGATTTTGTATCTGTGTTTATTTAAATGTTGTGCTTCCCAGGTGCTTTACCTCTCTTTGTTTTCCTCCTACTGTCCTCCTGTCCGTGTGCCCGCCTCGGGGTGCTAACCCATTAGACCACCGGGACAACTCTTTTAGCCGCTCGCGCTCCTCCAGCGTCACCAGCATCGACAAGGAAGCTCGGGAAGCTGTCAGCTCCTTCCACTTCTGTGAGAGCTTCGCCCGGAAGGGGGACAGCTCCTTGACACCCTGCCTTTATGTGGGCACCTCCCTGGGAACTGTGCTGGTCCTGGCTCTCACGTTGCCACCAGCTGGGGAGCAGCGGCAACTGCAGCCGGTTATTATTTCACCAACAGGTGTGGAGGAAGTCGTAGAAATGCACTGTGGGACATCTCTAGTTGGAATCAATTTAAAAGATTTTTGTCCCGTTGCCAGGTATGTTGGTGCGGCTGAAGGGGAGTGTCATGCGGATGGCTTTCCTGGACTCCACAGGCATCCTGCTGCCTTCTGCGTTTGAACCGTGGTACGAACCCAACGTCACAGCAGATGAAGAGAGAGAAAAGGTCCGCAAGCGTCGTCCCGTCTCCGTGTCGCCCTCCACCACCCAGGACTTCAACGAGAGCCAGTTCGCCGTGGTGTGCTCCGAGAAACAGGCCAAAGTCATTTCCCTTCCCTCCCAGACCTGCATCTATAAACACAGCATCACAGAGACATCCTTCATTCTACGGGCTGATGTCGTGCAGATGAACCCAGGCGTGTGCGTGGCTTGCTTTTGTGCCAACGGCCACATTATGACCCTCAGGTAAGAAACGGTTTAGGGTCAGAAATAAAGGCGGTGATGAAAAAAGTAATCAGTGGGTGAATATTTTAGGAGTCGACCTGATTCAGGTTAGCTGCCATAGTTAATCAATTTTAGCAAATGTGCACTATTCAGTATTTTCTAAATAATTATATTTTTCAACAGATCTTAATTTAGGTCAATATGCATTAAATTAAGGTATGCTAGCTTTTACGTACTACTGTTTGAAAATGTATGTGACCAAGGGTCTCCAACCTGCAGCTCTGGAGCCAAGTGTGTTCTTTAAGCCCCTCAGAGGTGGCTCCTCGTAACTCTGACAACGTGATGTGTTGACACTATTGAGCAAGGGCGTGTCAGGCCTTTTAAAATGGGGTGGCCCAGGTGGGGCACTTGCTTATGCATGGGTGGCACCTATGGTTATGCTTTTTTTTTTTGAGTGGGGGTTGTCAAAATCTATTTTTTTCATTTTAGTGAATTTGTGAGCTCCACATTGTGTCATGATCAATTTTCTCTCTTCTTCTTCTTCTTAGTTGTTTTGTGGTGGTTAGAAGCCACTACTTGGAACATTACCGCCACCTACTGGAGTGGGGTGGGACTGGGATTCTAAAAACTATTTATGTCGATATGAAAAAATAATAAAGAATAAAAATAATACATAAATGTTCCGTAGGCCTGGGGCTGAAAACAATGTTAAAGGTGCATGCTGCCATGTACTGTTTAAGGTTTTGTAACTCCAAGCCTTTTGTGGATGATGTAAATTTATTTTAAATGGAACTCAGTAGGGTGGCCAATCAGATGTCAAGGATGGCATGCGCTACCCCAGGCCACTGGACACGCCCCTGATATTAAAGGGTCATTTTAGCAGATTTAACAGCTAATTTGTGGCCAAATATGCAGCAGAATGACATACTATTACGTGAAGGCTGCTTCTGAATACTTTGGTGCTCAAGTTTGTTGCTTTGTTTTTGTAATTTTGTAATTCCGAGCAAATCCAATAGAAAACCTTTAAAATAATAGAAAATGTTTAAGTACTTACACTAATGAAGGCTGAGGAGACATTTCAGCAGTTAGATTAAGGCGTTAAAAGACAAACGCACAGTGATCGGTTTCGCCAACGAACACTAGGGGGTGCTAAAAACTAGCCATAACTGACTAGTGTCCCTTTAAAACACAGTAATATAGCAGGTTGTTCTTATATCAGTGAAAAAAATAAATTAAACACTTCTTTTACTGCAGACTTTGCACAACAAGGTGCATATTTTTACATGGGTGTTTTTGTATTTTTTGAGGCATTGAGTTTGTCTTTAATTATTTCATATTGAGCAACATATTTTACTTATTTTCTACCAAAATGGGATAAATAGTAGATGCTTTTGTTCCTTTTTGCCTAACTCTTCAAAACAACACAGAATATAAAGTTTTAGTGTTAAGGGTCAGGTTGGTGAGGTGGCCATATTCCTCATATTTCATAGGTGAGACGGTAAAAGTGGATTTGAACCTAAACCAACCATTTAGCGCCTAAACTCAGACCCAACCCTCTAGTTGAGTGTGATTATGTTGGCGGTGAGACACACACACACACACACACACACACACACACACAGACAGCAGGTTGATTTTCCTGCAGCATGGGACGCGGTATAATTGAAGACGGGTGTATTAGCGTGTTGTTTGTCCTCATCAATCTTTATTTCCCAGCAGTGACAGAGACGGAGCATCTATCCATATGGGTGTCTGACAAAGCAAAGCTGTCCAGCTGTCTCCTTGTCCGTGTGCATTTCTGTGTGAACGTGGACGTGTTTGCCTAGCCTGAGAGCTGTTCTTCTCAGAGCTGCACAAGATTAAAACATGTAGCATGTTTGGGAGAATCATTCATCACGATTAAAACCTGAAAGCCTGGCTAAATCCTCCGTTCTGTGCCTCCTGTCCACGCAGCGTGCCGGGGCTGAGACCGCTCATGGATGTAAACTACCTACCGCTGACGGACATGCGAATAGCCAGGACGTTCTGCTTCACCAACCTGGGCCAGGCCATGTACCTGTGCTCCCCCACTGAGATTCAGAGGATCACGTACAGTCAGGAGACGTGTGAAAACTTGCAGGTGTGAATCGTGCCTCACGTGTGCACCACAGATCTACTGGAGCTGCTTTGTGATACAGACGTGTGTGTTGATGTTTCAGGAGATGCTGGGTGAACTTTTTACTCCAGTGGAGACGCCAGAAGCACCCAACAGAGGCTTCTTCAAAGGCCTCTTTGGAGGAGGAGCTCAGTCGCTGGACAGAGAGGAGCTATGTAAGCTGGAGTCACTCATGTTTTATGACCTTATGCCCTGCAGGTGTGACGGTGTGTTTTCTGTCACTCAGTCGGTGAGCTAGCAGCTGGAAAAGCTTCCCGGAGCCTGGCCCAGCACATCCCCGGCCCCGGTGGCATTGAAGGGATGAAGGGGGCCGCTTCGGGAGTAGTGGGAGATCTGGCGAGGGCTCGGATAGCGCTGGACGAAAGAGGACAGAAGCTGGGGGAACTGGAGGAGAGGACAGCTGCCATGATGGCCAGCGCCGACTCTTTCTCCAAACACGCCCACGATGTAAGAGGAAACCTTCTGGAGACGAAATGTGTTGGAAACGACTTTTATTTTGTTGATTTTACATATTTTTCTCAGAACTTTGTGGGTAGAAAATTAACGGCTCCTTCATTAATTTTATTTTTGATTTCAAATGTTCTCAAATATTTTTACTGGGTATAAAAAGTCTAACTGGCCAAGTTAGCGGTTAAAATGTGATTGCATAACAAATGTGGAGATCTGTTTAGTCTGAGATGCACAATCTCTCGTTTTTAATGAGCTCAAATAATTTTAGGATTTCTTACTGAATAATAAATCTCAGAAGAGCTGGTCACTCTTTAGCAGTGATTTCCACAATCAAAGATTACTTATTCGGTTCTTTTTCCACAAAGACTAAGGTGTGTTGATGTGTAATAGATTAGCAGCCAAAGTTAAAACCAATGATTCATTATTAATACATTTAATATAATAAAATAAAAAATACAATGATAATGTCAGAGTCCGAGAGGCAATTAAACTTGATGTTCACAGTTACAGTATGATGCATCTGATAATAATTCATGATTTAAACCAGGGGTGCCCAGTCCTGGTCCTGGAGGGCCAATATCCAGCACGTTTTAGTGGTTTCCCTGCTCCAACACACTTTAGTGTAGATTTAATGGTAGAACCAGCCTGTTAGTCACCTGCTGATTGAAACCAGGTGTGTTGAAACTAGGTTAAAACAAAAACATGCGGGATACCGGCCCTCCAGGACCAGGATTGGGCACCCCTGATTTAAAACTTTATTTAAAAAGATGGAACATATTATTTACTGTCACCCTTTGTCCACTAGAGAGCAGTATAGAGCTGTAGTGATTTACTCTGCTACTCAAAAAGATTTTTGTAGGGAAAAAAAACCATTTCAACAAACTAATTAGTTCTAAACTATCCTCTCACCTCCACCCTCTCTGTTTACAGATGATGCTGAAGTGCAAAGATAAGAAATGGTACCAGTTCTGATTAGTGAGTGAGGAGGAGGCGGTGTAGAGCTCTGTGGACTGATTTGATTGACCTTCCATCGGCTCATCTGGACTCGCTGTGACTCCCATCCATCCGTCTGTTCATCCAGATGTCCCTCCAAGCTGTCCTCACTGACACACTCGGGATTTTCTTCCCCAGCACAACGTCGAACACTGTTTTTACCTCAGTCTGAGAGCGGAACTGAGGGGGTGGATGGACAACCTCAGAGAGAATCAGTGTTTTTTTTTGTTATTGTTTTTTTTTTTTAATGTTCATGTCTCTTTCTGTTCAGCCTCCGTGGTAGCAGATTGGCCCGAGCACCTGGAGATTCCTCATTCTCATTTTTGCCAAAATCTCCTTTAACGTCACCACTCTGTACCTTTACGGCCGATATTCAAACTAATATGGCTGAGAATATCTAATCAAGTGACGAAGAATTGTTATGATAGACAATGATAAATCAGTATATATATACATAGATCTAATAAATGTGCAATGCTGTATCTATTTGTAGACTTTTGTACTTGAGTGACAAGTATGAAAGAAAAGGACAACGCATCAGGAAGACGGAGGAAGAGGGTGAAGACGAGGGAGGACGTTCGCTGGATATTTCATCATCTCGCTCAATCTTCAAACTCTCCTCTGATTCTGAGGCATTCATATCGTTACCAAGAGTGTGTGTGAGGTAGAAAGAGTGTGTGTTCTTGTCATTCTGTTGTTTATCGTCGTTTTTCCTCTGTATTAATGGAAAGATTATTTTTCTAAAGTTGTGAAAATGGAGATTTGGTTTAATGTCCTGTCTGACGACACAAACTCATTTCTTCTAATGAAAAGGGCTGGAAACCTTAAGGATGGCATTGATACGGCAACATTCTTATGCTTTCAACTTTCTGATGTCACAAACCTGTTGCAGTTGATCAGATCCGCTTTTCAGTGTGGAAAAGTTACAAGGAAGTAATCTATTACCCATCGTAGATTGCTTTCTGAATAACGTCAATTTGGGGAAATGGAGATTAGTTCTGAGTGGGTTAATGAGCTTTCAGGTGATTTGTGCAAAAACATCCCCAGAGTGAATATTTTTGTACAGCTATAGCTGCAATTTCTGCGTGCAAACCTTCCGTTTATGAAAGGTTTGAATATGGCTGCAATCTGCATATTTCTGTGGATAGGTCACAATTTCTTAAAAGTTAGTGCAAAGAAATGGAGATTATCTCTCTTAAAGTGGCTCTAATCTAAGAAAACTTCATGCATTTTTAAAAAATTACCTTTGATGCTACCGTCTATTTCACGCTCCATGGAAATAAGCAGCAAAGCTAGCTACTGTCACATGTCTGGCTGGACGTTTTTGATCATTTTTGACAGAAAAATCCTGAAATTTATGTTTTAGTGTAGACGTGTAACGCAGAAAAAAATTGAGTTTTACACCTATTTTGAGTTACTTGAATACACATACAAATACTTTACTCCCTCAACAAATACAAATACTAGCTTTGCACACCCCTAACGACTATGAAATATTTAAGATTGGAATTCTTTTCAAGCCTCATTGTAACTAATTGTTTGCACGTTGGATTAGAACTAATCTATTTCTCCAAACTGAGGCTGTTCAAAGACTTATCTACAACAGGTTAGGTGATAAGTTTCCACAGGAACTCGCTTCAAAAAAAATGTTGAACTATGACTTTGGTCTGGGTCCACTCAGACTAGCCGTTAGCTCGTCAATCCAGCCTGAACTAATCTATATTTCTCCACATTAAAGCCATTCAACAAGCTGTCTAAAACAGGTAAGATGTTGATCGTTCACACGGTTTTCACAGAAGTCCATCTCCGAAGGTGTGTACTATCCCTTTAAATCCCTTTAAAAACATTTGCCACATTCTGGGGGAATTTAGGCCTTTCCAACACTTGAGTATTGAGCTAAACTGCATAGACTTGTGAGGGTTTAGAGTGCAATAAGGGAAGATCTGTGTGAATTTACTCCCTTCATCACTGCTGTGTTTTTGTCCTTTGTTGTTTCTCTGTCAAACCTTTATTTGTATATAAGTAAATAGTTTGACAATCTTTGACCAGCTAGAAAGTAAAACATTATGGTTGCACAAAAAAAAAAAAAAAAGAGGAGACAGGCCATATTTTTTCTGACGCCAAAGAGTTGCTTTAGCTTTTCCGTCGCATCATCACACGACCCTGAGTCCGGGAGCGAGGTGGGATCTGGCAACGCTGAAGCAGTTTAGGGTGGATTTTGGATTTCCTTCATTCCTCATCAGGATTTATTAAATGAAAACAAAATGCTGTTTTGATCATAAAAAAATACCATTTCAGCTGATCTCAAATGTCTTAGGTGGTCGAGAAGTTTGTGTTTTTGCTAAACTTGGTTCAGTATTCATGGTGTTGGTGTGGATGAGTGTGTGTGTGTGTGTGTGTTTACTAGGTGAGTGTGGTTGTTTTCGTGTCCAGCTGATTGTCTGACAGATGATGGTGATTAAAGCAACCAACCGTTGACTTAATGATCAGAGGAGGACGTTTTCCTGGGCTTGGCTGTTCTCTAAATGATTGGACGTCCATTGGTTTCAGTGCAGAGCTGCTCTTCTCTGTGTTCTGTGTGTAATTTGGATGTTTGGCAGGAAGTTTTTCCCGTTTTCTTCTAAATGAAGAACAAAAAACTTCAGGAACAAAAAGCCTTTATTTATATTTTCCCCACCTGTGTTGTGTTTGTCTCAAATCCTTTTTGTCAATGTCTTTATTGTTATTTCCATTTTTTTTTTTCCATCTCTGAGTGGTTTGTTGCATACTCGGTATCCTTACCCGACACAATCCACACACTCGGACAACACGAGGGAGTCCCGTCTATTTGCCACACACCTCCTTTCTGTTCTGGAGTCGACCGTTACAGTGGGTTGCAGTATTTTTTTTCTCATTGTAGCTGATTTTCTTGTACAGTTTTATGCAAATTTCACATGGATGTTTATGAATTTATCTGCTGCCACAAAACATTTAGAAACTCTGTAGATAGAGATTACTGTGCAATGGAAAATAAAAGTGAAAAAAGTGTTTTTTTTATCTTTTTAATCATAAATTGAGGTAAAGTTTGAGCAGACTCTTCAAAAAGCTTCATATTAGATATTTGATACAGTGTAAATGGTGTAGTTCATTCAAAAGTTTAATATAAATACCCTCAAACCTATGGAAGCCCATTCCTGCCACTCAAATAAAAAAATCTCATAATTATGACTTAGTATCTCATTATAATATAGTATCTCATAATTATGAGATTATTTCTCATAATTATGAGATATATTGTTATGGCTGGCTGTTGTGGCAGGAAGGACATGCGTAGGCGGAATTACTTCTCCGAGCTTTATCAGAACATGTGCCATATCAGGCATCCATCTTAACTCTCTCCAGCACTACTACTCTCTCTCTCATACGTTCTCTTATGCAACACTGCCCCCTAGTTGTAGAAACAAGTATCATTATAATGAGATAGTATCTCATAGTTATGAGATACTGTTTTTTATCAGAGTGGCAGGATTGGGCTTCCATACAAAGCTGTGAATTGTGGGTGATCAAAATTTGTAGCTAATTAGGGGGGCAGGTAGACCTCAAATGTAAAATTAAAGTAATAAAAATGATTTTTAAACCTTTAAAAACATAGAAAGCTGGTCAGGTAAACATGTTTTGATCCTGACTCCAACAGACCTACACTATTTCTAGATTTTTCTACAAAATGAGTTTTTAGTTTGAGAAATAAAAACAAGCAGCAGCTCTTCATACAAGAGTATCTGACACATTTTTGTGGAACATAAAGATTACCGGCAATTCTGCAAGAGTTGTATTCTTTTAAATTCATGTTCATTAATCCATTCAGCAAATGCATTTCTACAAATGAGACAAAATCGAAAGTGAACCAGAGCTGGAAAACAAGTTTAAAGTCTGATTTCCAACATTTGCTGACAGTCAGAAATAAGTCCCTGTATGCTCTGTTTAAAAATAATCCTAAATGTACACTAGAGGGCAGCAAATACACATCATATACCTCATAATAGTGATACAGAGTCTGCCAGACAAAATAATTTAATCTTATGAGTCAGAATCACATTAAAAAGCAAAGTAATTCTGTGAATTAATCAGAAATTGGTTTAAAATGAATACTGATAAAATTATATTTTCAGGTTTGTAATTTCAGGTCCTAATGAGTTTTCTCCAATTAAAGAGCAAGTTCATTTATAAACGTTTTTGTTTTGTTTTTTTACTTATTTTTGAAATACGATCAGTCACACTCTCTGAGTTTCCCAGGCAAGCTGAAGATGAAAATAGTCCTCCACCTCCATCGCCTGCATTAGCAGCTGAAAGCAAATAGACAGGGGGGAATGCTCAGGTCAGAAAAAGCCACACAGATCTATGTCACACCGTAAATGAGCATTCATGGACTCACCCATCTTGGCTCGGAACGGGGAAGGCTGTTGTTGTTTTAGCTTCCAGGAGAGAGTAGAGAACGTCGCAGCTAGAAGATAACTATTAGCATTAGCAACTCCACCACACGGCAGAACTCCTCCAGGCTCGTGTTATTTGTGGAGATAAACCTTCAATGTTGCAGAGCAAACAGAGTCGGTGGTAGAGTCGTGTTGCTGTTGTCCAATCAGAGGTGAGATGTCCACATATCAGGAATAATCATGAGTAAATTATCAAGACTTTTAAACGAAGGTTTCCACTTTTCTTCTGTTCTTGTCTCCCACGGCAACCACAGCTCATCGGTCCTGATGCTGTGAAGGTGCAACAGTTCCCTCACTGCAGGAGCAAGTATCTAACATTAAAACATCTTTTTTTCTATCTGTCTTCCTTTTGTAAATTATGGTCTGTGTTTCTTCCAAATATTATCTAGAAACTTCTGTTTCTTAGGTCACTGCGTCTGTAGGTGAAGAAAAGAGCACATCCCTTTAGTTTGAGGAAGAATCCGCTTTGGTAGTGGTTGCATTCAAACTAGCCGTTAGCTCTTCAGTCCTGTAGCACATAACGTCTGTTTTACTAAACATCTCATTCAGGAAGCTCTCTACAACAGGTCAGCTATGAAACTATCAAAATAGCCCTTTAACCCCACGTGGGTCATACAGATCTCTAATTAGAAAGACTGACAGATACTTTATGTTTTAATGTGTTGGGTAAGTCAAACCTTAAGATTCAGGGTACAACTGTTCTCTCTTTTTTCTTTGTCCTCAAATAAACTCAAAACAATCAGACCAAAGAGTGTGATCACTTTGTTAGCTAAAGAGTTTCTAATCTAAGATGAGTGTCCGTGGGAGGCTGAAGGGTAGATTAAGGTAAGAGCAGCAGCCACAGAGGGAGGTGAAAGGGTTAAAAGAGGAGGGAAAACATGTTGTTTTGTGCAATTTGGCTGAAACTATGAAGAGAAGGTCACCGGGCAGAAATGTTTGTTGGTGCATACTGTTTGAACTACTGACTGAGTGAGAAATAAGGTCAGACAGTCCAGAGCTGGCATGCTGCTCAGCAAACGATATGTCAGTGGGACTGTTGCCGTGGTGACGACGGGAAACACGAATGACCCGGGTCGCGTCTGAGCAGCAGGATTCAGTGTGACACCAGATAGGGATTAAGATGTGCTTCAGCTTGATTTTTCAGTTGGAGATGAGTTGGTTTTCATTATATTTGACATTTAAGGCTGCATCAGCATGTGGGTATAAGTCTGTGTGTGTTTAAAGCTACAATCTGGAGTTTTCCCCCTTTCAGGACTTGTGTATGAAGTTTCTATATATAAATCTGTAAAAGCCATAGTCTTACCCTGCACTGTGATAATAATGTAGGCAATACATTTCTTTTTTTTTGTTTTTTGCTAAGTACCCCCCCCCCCCTCCCATCATGTAGAGCCCAGTGCAATTTGAATTGACCACCACTCAGCTTTAGCCAATAGAGTTAGACATCAGCTTACGAACAGATGTCAGTCACAGAGCATGAGCATGCGTTTGAGGACGTACCTAGACTGATGCAGTTAGCAACATTTCTTATGGACAATTAAGTCTTTAAAAAATGATATATGCATATATAAATATAAAACAATGTGCTTCTGAGCTGAAGACATATTCACTAACGAGAAGCGTTGCTTCCAGCCATGATCACGGAGGTAGGTGTTTAAGGTGCAATATATTTTCTCTGCCTCTAGATGGCGCCCTTTGAGAAAAAACTCTGTATTTCTGCTTTAAAGTGACTATGTGTAGTTTCCTGGTGATAGGGGGCAGTACATACATTTCAGGGTAGTTTTACACCATATCGCCGTGACTGTCGCTAGTTAAAAAAAAACATTACGATAAATGTTACATGTCGAGAAGAAATCATTCGACCTCGGCGTGACTCCTCAGACTTTGATCGAGAGAATGCAATGCTGATGCTAGTTTTGTGGCGGGGTCAATGCCAGATCTGCTCGGGGTCCTGCGCCTGCCAATGACGTCAAACTACGGCAATACCACTCGGCCAAAATTTATTGCATCTCTTTTTCGATTCTGTTCTTTCACATAGGTTTTGGAAAGAGTTTAGCAGTTTTGTTATTAAATTCATGTTTCTTGCCGCCTAAATGTTTTAGAAAGTGGTAACGTAACTTCCGTAAGGCGTAAGTCCAGCCAATCATCTAGTGTGACGTCATCGGCAGATGCAGGACCGTGATCCGGCTCACATAGAAGGAAAAATGGTGTCTAATATGGCGTCCCCCAGAGAATTAGACCCGTGCCCTATGTATTTTAGACCCGGTTTTTATGGTTATATATTATGAAGTCGCCAATATTTCATTCATTTTTAACAACATTTTGATGGATATTTCCAGAGATTAATGGTAAAAACTACACATTGTTACTTTAAAGGAAGATAATACACAGAAGGGAACAACCCAGAAACCAAAGTGAAATCTCCGAACATCACATGACCAAAAAAGATGTTCTTCTAAAGCATTTCCCATGTGCAAATCTGGTTCCTTGTTTTTGTTTGTTGTGTTGAGCTTTTCCACAAATGAGTTCTTTTCTTTCGGCTCATTTCAGTTTCTTGTGCATTTGTTTTTCTGCTTTGTTGAAACAGGAAAAAACATTGAATCTTGATGTACAAAAGCGATGTTTAAAACCGATACAGGCGTGGTTGAACCTCCAACCCTGCAATTTAGCTCCAACTTCGACTTTAACTCTAATCTCTGCATGTTGAGGTAAAGGAATCCACAGGACAGCATCTTTCCTCCACAATCACAGAAAGTAAAGTCTAACAATTATTTTTAACTGTCTGCAGGCAGGCATGAAAATAACAGCACCATGGAATGCATACAAAACAACAGTCTCAGTTTGCTGTTTTGTTTGGGTGTGAAACACCGCAGCGCAAATCGACACAAATTGAGATTATGAGCGTGTGTGCAATTACAGCAGGCGCTGAAGTAAAGTTTAATCAGTCTGGTTCTTTCAGCCGTGACTAAGAAATGGAAAAGGAGGCGGTGGTCATGTCTCGTGTTCTAGACGCTGCTGACACGACTAAACTCGTCCACTTCTTTATTCATCGTGGATCCAACTCCAGATGGCACAGAGCAACAGTTTCACTCCAATTATTTGATGTGTTTTTCTTTTCTTATTTGCCTCCTAAACTCTGTTTATTTTTCTGCATAATGAGCAGTTTGGATGTGTTTGTCCTGCTGAGCCAAAGTGCCTCTTTGATAGAAAAACAAACTCTAATGGTTGTCATCTTGGGGCGTCTTAAGCAGGACTGTGTCTGAATTCTTGAATATTTAACTTATCGGAATGGTAAAAGCTGTTGGGAAAGATTTTCTTTTGCTTTTCCTAGAGAAGGACCGTTTGAATATGCAGGCCATGCTGCGTGTCAGCACAAAAGGAATGAATCTTTCATGGCTGGTTTAAAAGCAGCTGAACTGCTGCGGTGGCGAGCCAGATAGTTTCCGTGAGTGACAGCTCCGCAATTTAATCAGCACTCGACTGCATTCGGGAAAGTTTTTTTAAAAGTTCTTAATCCATCCAGTAATTATGCTTAACTGATTCTTGTTAATTAAGGCTCTATTATGTGTGCAATAATGTTTTTTTCTAGTGTTTAAATCTAAAGACCAACTGCAATAAAGCGTATAGAGGAGAGAGTTCAAATTTGAATTTTTTCCTCAGAAACCAGCAAACATGAGGCGCTCTCAGTAGGCGGACCATCTGTCAGCCACTTTCATGCAACCTGGATACCACAGGTTAATTAAGACTGTTCCCTGTCTGCTATGATGTGTTTGATCATACCAGGAGATCCAGCCTAGTGAATGCACCTTGATGAATAATTAACAGGAACAACAAGGTTTAACTCGCCTGGATGGCAACAAAAACTGGTGGAAAGATTACCGGAGTGATTCCTGTAATAGACCAGATTTTTGTCCTTTTTGTCCCACAGTTGTGGTTTTCAGGCCAACCAGTACCTAAATGCATTCTCCAATTGAGAAATGACGTTCTTATCCATCCATCCATCCGTTTTCATCCACTTATTCGGAGTCGGGTTGTGGGGTCATCAGCCTAGAGACATAGTCCCTCCAGCGTGTCCTGGGTCTTCTCTTGGGTCTCCTCCCACTTTGACGTGCCCAGAAAACCTCACCAGGGAGGCGTCCAGGAGGCATCCTGACCAGATGCCCGAGCCACCCATTGTTTTCTTGGTTTTGAACACAATCGACAACTTCTTAATTACATAGCATGTCATAATACGGATTTCTGGACTATTTTGAAGTGTCTCTGTATAAAAGTTTAAAATATAACTTCCTGAATGGCTTCCTCTTACATCCAACGGGATTGTCAGCTAACACCTTCTTTCCACTGGAGGTGAAAGAGGCGTGTAACGAAATAGAGGTGTTATTCTCGCAAGCTCCCTTCCAACCGGGAGTGATTCTGATGCAAAACGGGAGCGAAAGCGTTCTACCCATCTGATCCTGTGAGCTCACAAAATCACGGGAGAACTGCATCACAACACCTGGCGTGATTTCAGAAGTCCACACAATAACAAGCAAGGAGAAAAACGGCTGCATGTATCCAAAAATGTCTTATTTTCTGTTCTGTTTACTTTGGCTACGGGGGTTTTAACAGGAAATGACGTACGTTTATCTGCACGTGACCTTTATTTTGAAAATTTCTGGATGTTTTACACCGCTTTCGTGTTTGACTTCCTGTCTCGATCTAAACTGTGGAGTTTGACGTGTTTTGGAAGCGTAGTGTGTCAAAAATAAACTCGAAACGTAATGATGGCATCCCTTCCCTTCTGGGACGTGTCCATGTTACACTTAGTGGAAAAGAAACCGTCCACTATAACGGCGGCTAATTGCCGCGAAGTACGTTTCGCAGATGTTTTGCGACGCTTTCACGTCCGGTGGAAAAGGAAGGTAATTTTAGCACTGGCAGCACCTGAGGTGCTACATTTTGCTGTTATTGGTTACTTATACCAGTGGTTCCCAATCTGTGGTCCGTGACCCCCCAAGGGAGTCCCCAAAAGGTTGCAGGGAGTCCCCACAATTTTGGGTGTGCTGATAGTACAATCAAAACTCAGTGTAAGAGGTATGTCTGTATAAAGTTTGTAATTATTCACTTTTAATTGTGCACATGCACATAGAAGTTAGGGTTGGGGGGGTCTGGCTTGTCTTGGACACAGGAAAGGGGGTCCTCGTGAAAAAAGGTTGCTTATACGATCAAACTCCCTGTAAATTACTGTGATTGTAAAATTTATTGTGGCTTATAAATGTTTACAAATTAAAAATACATGAGTGGCTATGAAATTTAGGACAATGGAGACGTTTTAAGATAGCAGCAGGGTCTTCAATGCAGTCAGACTAGCCGTTAGCTCATCAATCCTGTAAAGAACGTTTCCTAATACTGAAACACACATTGAATATCGTTTATTATTATTTCTTTTGTAAATTCTATTATACTGAACCGACTTTGAACTTTTAATTTAGCACAGAGATGACATTTTAATTATTTGGCTCTATATAAATAAATTGAATGAAATGGTGCAAGATTACATCAGTTTAGGACAATGAATGGCTTCCTTAAATGCTGTGTGGCCAAACGCGAGTCGGTTGTGGTGGTGATGGGTTTGGTGTGCTGTTTGGCCTCTTTGTGGTATTTTCAGTTAGAAATTAGAGCAGCCGGTGCTGTTCTTCAGTAGCATGGGATAAGCAGTCATTTGTAGCGCTAAGTTTACTGCCTGCCTGTTGGACTGTGTTGTGGTGACGCACATGTCTGGCCAGTGGTGTGGCCTTGGGGTAAAAACAACCTACATTTATGCAACATAGTCATTTGTTTGGCATGTATTTGTAGATGTAAATGTTCTGCAAATGCATTTTGTTCCAGTGCTTTTGCTGCATATATGCAATGGCTCCAATTGGGAGTTTTAAACATATTAGAGCCACAGTGACCAGATATCTGTTGATGAAGATGACTTCATAAGGGGTCATAACGATAAAACGGTGGTCTTAAAACACACAGACTGCTGTCTCCAACTGTAGCATCATAGCATCAAGTCTTTATATGTTTCTCCCATCTGCTTGAACAGTACATGGGGGTCCAATTAGCATGTCTAGCCAGCAAATAGCCCCTGTTCCCCCACAACAGCAGTGATAAAGTAACCAGAATGAACAAACACAGCTGCTCAGCATACATCACGCACAAACACGGGTATGTTTTGGATAACATAAGCCACTAAGGAAACAAATGATGGGATTTTTCTTATGCATGATTTTCCATCACACCAGACATTTATCTGATCTCTTTACGGAACAAGGCTCAATCAGAGCCACGCTAACGACACATGGTGGTGTGTGTTCATCTCTTAACCCACGTGTCGGTGCCAGTCAGTATTCCCACTGCTGGAATTTTTTCACATCCAGATGCTTTATTTTGGATTTTTTTTTAAAATAACGGCTGCCTGGCAGCTGCCGGCGTTTCCAAGGCAACAGTGATTGGGAAAAGGGATTTGAATGGTCGCTATCAGAGAGGAAAATTGAGTGCTGCTGCAGAGATACATTTTACCCTGAGAGAGTTTGTTAAATGTGGGTCAATCATAAGCCTCTATTAAGTCTTCACCCTGGTGAGGCATATTAATTTGCATGTTGCTAGCCTTGTCTGCGTTCCATTAAGAGTGGTACGCTGCCTGCTGGTTTCCTGAGCTGAAGTATTATGTGTGATGAATGTGTGGCAGTATGAGGTGGGGGGGCGGATCTAGCGGAGCTAGCAGACTAATGGAGGTGGGTGTCAGTCTGAACTCTGCTTGTCTTTTGATCATTTTTTTTCTTTCTTGTTAATCAGGCAACTCCTTTAATGAAGGCTTTGAGAATCCACGATGTGACCAAACATAAGAAATAAAATGTGATAATGATGATTCTATTCATGGTTGTTTTCCAGCAGGGGTGTGTCCAGGGGTAGCCCACATGGGGCACTTGGTTATGCTTTTTTATTTTGCCTTGTAGTGAATTTGTGAGTGCCACATTGTGCCGTGACCACCATCACCTTCTTCTTCTTCGAACTGTTTTGTCGTAGTTAGCAAGCCACTTCTTGGTGCATTACGGCCCAATATTAACGCTGGTCTTTGCTCTGTCATGTTCTCTTTTTCTTTTCCTAGATTCCTCTGATAAGGGATTTCTAGCTTTGTTTGGTGGATCTGCCATTGCTCAAGTCTCTAAACCGCAGGTCTACGTTATACTATTATGGCAAGCCAAAGGGATCAAAAAAGTGCGCATTCTAAACTCGCGTTATGTCCGCCAAAATGCACATTTTGGTGGACATAATGCACGTTTAGAATGCGTGATTTTAGGACACGTGTTTTTTGCTCCCTTTGGCTTGCCATATAGTGCAGTAAAGCAGCACGAAGTCAGTACTTTCAGCAGCGAACCGCAGGTCAAAAACTGTATAGTGCGGTAAACAGACGTGGGACCCCCCCTAACACCATCACAGCTCCAAAAATGAACATAGTAGATGATAGTATGCTGCCAAAACTTTACAAAAAACATTATTTTAGGGTGTAAAAGTTGCAAAACGTGTCTTTAAAGGTGCATGCTGCCACCTACTGTTTTGGGGTTTGTAACCCCAAGTCTATTATGAACAATAGCCCCGTTTCCTTTATCGGAACTTCGGGGTAAATTTACCGGAAGTTCCCGAAGTGCGCTTGTTTCCACTTGACCGGGCCGGCCGAACGGCCGTTTTCTGGGCCGTTTTCCGGAACCTTCTGAGTACCTGATCAGGGGTAGGTACTCGGAACGGCCCGATGGAGTCGCTGAGCGGAACCTTCGGTTAACTCACGCTGATTGGTTGTAACTCCGTAGGAAATTACATCAGCAGTCAACAACCGGCAGTAATAAAATGAGAAGAGTTGCTAGTGAAGCAGGAAGCGAACGGAATGCAATCGTGTTTAAAATTAAACTCCCGACACCGGAACACAAGGCGGAATTTCCCCACAGCTGTTACTAAACTCCGCACCAGAAAACCCTGAGGGATTCCCCCACTGTTAAACTCCGCACCGGAAAACACCTTGGAATTTCCCCACATCGCTTTAATTCGCGGGGCTTTGTTGTCTCACAGAGCGCTGTAAAAACTGAGCTTCTGGTCATTGAACGCCACATTTTACATCACGCAGCTGCTCTCATCCTATGAATGGATTAAATTATGATAAACTTCAACAGAATAAATACTTTTAATGTTCTTATTGTTACTGTGGACGCTTTCTGGCGCTGATCAGTGACATCACTCACTGCCGAAGCAGTCGCGATATGCTGACGTCTGTGCAAAGTCCTGAAAGAGCTGAATTTGAATGGAGACACAACAGCTGAGAGGACTGGGACATTAGAATCTCCCGGTCTTTTCCCCGTCCCAGGATTTACCCTGAAGTTCTGATAAAGGAAACGAGCCTAATGTAAAGTCAATTTAAATGAAACTCAGTGGGGTGGCCAATCAGATTCCAAGGGTGGCATGTGCTGCCCCAGGCCACTCCCTGGACACGCCCCTGTTTTTCAGAACCCAACTGCTTAATCTGTCATTTCACTTGCAATGATTGAAGCATTAATCTTGTGACATAAAGCCGGTTACGTATCTTATTTTCATTCAGATGTTGAACATTCTCCGAAGACCAAACCCAGCTGAAGAGCAGGAAACATTACAAATAGAAAGTCCCGACACATTTCAACAATGGCAGCTTGAACTCTCCCTGTAGATGTTCTCAGAGAGCTCCACAAGCTCCCAGAAGCATCAACACTTTTGGTTATGATTAACTATGTGTTGCCATAATCATCGTCCCCGGAGACGTGTTTATAAATGAGGTGTTTGTGTGCATACGTGTGAGTTCTCCACTCAGGCTAAAGTGTCCTCCCTGGTGGTTACAGGGCTACAGATTCTGTTTGCTAACCTCAGCACTAATTCAAGAGGACAGCAAAGGGCCAGCCATACTGAGATCTGGACCTACTGGTGCTGCTCCATGGAAAGGGCACGCTCAGATTTCCTGCACAAAAGGAGCCTTTCTGCTCTTTGCCAGGGTGTTTTTTTATCTGCTTTTACAAACAGAGCTCATTGATTTCAAACTGCACAAAGATTCTGCTTGAAAGTTGGTATTACCTCCCAAATTTGATCAAGAGTAGTTTGCATGTGTGCCACTTATTATGCGTATTTCAATAGGGCACAAAGAAACAACACAGAAGTGTTTTTTCCAGAATGAACAAGAAAACTCCTGAGCATCAACCCAAAGTTCATTCACCAGAGAGATAATCTTGGAACCATTTGGCAAATTATATATGTTGAAAGATGCTCAAGCTGAAATGTTGTCCCCATTTTCTCACATTAAATGTGATTTAGTTGTTGAATTTCTCACCGTTTTATCATAATCTTACTAGCACACAGTGATAGTGTCATTTGACCTGCTAACATGGCATTTATCATGTGCCTAAAAACAGTTGCATTCTACCACAGAAGCTACATGACTCTGGTGCTGACCTCTGTAATAATGAAGAGCTTTAAATGACTCATCATTGCCAAATGAAAGCCTTCCCTTGACCCTCTATAGCTTGCTTTGCTCATTAACCGCTCTAAAGATGATGCAAACTATAGGCATGCATAAAGAGATCAGGTACCTTCTTTTGAGGTTGAAAAGCAATGCCACCATAATTCATTAGCAGGAACTGCCATGGTGGATTTGGGAAACAGTCTGTGCACTAGGGACGTGGGGCTGAGTCTCACCCACCCACCCACTATCGTGGTGTTTTAAAACATATATGCACTAATTACAGACACATTTGTAAGACAAAATATTTTTGTACCATTTGTTTGAGTTTGTGTAATTTATTCCTTCTTCAGCTTCCAGAAGTCATATGAAAACTCCCTAATCCATATAATCCAGTATAGACAAAGTATGTTACCACCAACAAGTCAAATGACCAATTACAAGTAAGTCAATTAAAAGGTGTATTATAAACTATTATAACGTTATTTAGACAAAGAACAAACATTAGAAAAGAACTGCATTAGTTAATGATTATTTTGGTGTATTTGGATAGTTTTTTATTTAAGTAGTTTAAATATTCATTGTTAAATAAAAATAACACATTATTTTCCTTTTTAAAATAAAAATATGTACCTTTTAAAAATGAATTTCCATGTTTGCTTAAATTTCTCTTACAAACCGTAGAAATTTAAAAGTGGTATGTTTTATTTTGGAAGAATTTACAGAAAGTTTTAAAGGTATAGCGGATGTTCTTTACTTCAGGGTGGATCATCTAAACCATAGGTCCGCATAACTGTCAATCATTCTGGTGAAGCCAATCCTGGGCTAGTTTTCACTTCATGCGCATGTGCACTCTGTGCACCCCCGCGCTCTCACGGAAACCGGGAGGAGGCAAAAGCAGTCCGGTTGGGCTCCCCACAGATGTCACTGTCGCCGGTTTCCGGTTAAGCTAAAGTTCGGCATGTTATTTTTACGGCCTCACAAGTACACATTACGGCCGGCACCTACTTGTAAACAGGGGCTGGTAGAGTGTTGCGCAACGTGGAGAGGGTGGTTTTTTCCTGGAATTCAGAAACATCATATGCATTACCTTTATCTGTGCAGAGGAGTCCCTCATGGATGTGCACTAGGCCCTGTACTTTTTGTTCTTTTGACATGTGACTGAACAGCTAGCTTAGGCAAAAAACCTTTAGTTTGTTGATTAATGCAAAAGTGGAAGTCATTACAAGCAAAAATGATACATATTCCAAAGTTATTTGACTGTGTAAAAAAGATAAAATACATTTAGTCTTTTTATCAAGTAAATATGATTAGCTGATTTACTGGTTTCTGTGTTCAAAAAAGGATTGACAGTTACCATATTTCAAAAGGCTTTTATTATGAAGATCATTATGTTTCAAAATTCAATGTGTGTGTTTTTCTACAAGTTTGTCCATTTTGATCTTATAATGATCATACTATTGAACATCAGCATATGAGAATACTGTAAATGACAATTGTGTATGCTAAAATAATTAACATGACAGTGTAACAGGCAGGAAGCTTGGTTTTTGTTTGTTTTTTCCTGTTTTCTTCACCAGCTGCTATAGAGTCTTCATTATCCATTTATTACAAAATTGTGTCCAAAAAAGTAATATCTTTTAATGATCTGCAATCAATACTTTTAGCATTTTGTAGCTTTCCTGTGACGAAATCACAAAGTCCTGCCTTCTATCCTCATCTGTGCTAGAATGATGTATGTTTTCAGTATGCTGCACATATGCAGATAAGTTTTGAGTCTGACAAGAATAGAAGCTTCATATCCTTGTTCACTTTGCGCTAACATAACTCTTTCTTTGCAGGGAGTGAGACCCTGACATGGAGGAGCATGCCTCCGTTTTTGTTTGCAGCTGTGTTCAATTTAGGCCTGAAATTGGATTTTGTCTCCTCAACACTTTCCCATTTTGATGAAATGGCTATAGAACATGGAAGACACCTGGGCAGGCAGGTCGTTTGAAAGAGCAACAAAGTAATAAGATTTCTAGTGTTCAAAATACCGTTTAAACATGTTTATGAAAATGTGGGGGGCCCGTTTAAAATGCTATTGTGGTTGAACTCTGAGGCTAAGGACTCTTAGTTTCACCAAGAAGAGATACTTGAAATCCAATTAGCCACCTTGAGGTTGCAGCTATTACCACTAAAGAGGTTGCACTGTCCCCCATGGATCCTAGGTGATAGAAAAATTCAAGTTTGTAGTGTTCATCAGATTTCTTGGTGCTCATCTATGTCGTGAATCGCTGTAATTCCATGATAAAATGATATTCTCTAACAATAAAAACATTCTATACAGAAAATGATAGTTTCTGCATTTTATTTTACTGAAGACATCCTCATCAGCATATCGAGGCTCTGTGTGGTTAACTCTTTAGATTCTGATTTAAAACTCAACTCCAGAATATTGTCCAGGAAAAGCCCCTGTGTGTGCATGAATCCCCAGTCCAAATCCAGTTTTTATTAGATGTGAAAGTACTTCCAGTGGTGGTTTTTGTTTCCCACACAAGGAAGTAGCATCGGGTGCTTATACGGGATGAAGGGCCTAGATTAAGTTGTGGATACAAGATGGGAGTGGATCATTGAACAGAGCTGAGACTGATTGACAGATGGGGCTTTTTACCCTTTCTTATTATTTTAATATCTGCTGGATGTCTGGCTAACTTAACCATGACAGAAGGGTGCAAATAAAAATATCACATTTTTTATTTTTAATTATTTTTGTATAAAAAATACGACAAGGGTAAAAATAGCATAAAGAGAACTAAAGTTGTTGTTTTTTTCTTATAGGAGTTGGTTTATTAAGAAAACTGTTGTAGCCAGTGGTGCCCCCAAGGGGTGGCCACCCCTAGAAAATTGCTGGCCACCCCAGGGAAGACCAGTGTTCTTTAGTAAGTACTATACATTTGTCTTTGATGAAGACATACAGGTGAGACTCGAAAAATTAGAATCTGGTGTAAAAGTCCATTTATGTCAGTAATCCAGATCCAAAATGTCCTCAGGCCCCATGGCCACCCCATGAAACCTTTCTGGGGGCGCCACTGGTTGTAGCCATTGAAATTTGCTGTATTTTTCTAAAAACACTAAGTATGTGTCAGGTTTTAGGTCGATCTGAGCTGAGTAAACCGGGAGTTGAGCTGTAGCGTGTTTTAGGACAGACATGGTAGTATAAGCGTTGGGAGACTTGGACATGCAGGTTAATATAGGAGTGCCTGGGCGGGGCTCGAAGGAGAACGAGACCACGTAGACACTCAGAAACATGAAGGTGGCTTACTAGTCTGTTGGAAGCCGGGTCTTTGGCTGGAATGATGTAAACTCAAGGCATGGATTGCAGAATCATTGACTGAGTGAAACCGGATGTTTGTCTTACGTAAGTAGGCTGGTGGTGATGGGAATGCTGGGAGTTGGAGTCTAAGTAGTGGAGCTCAGACGTCAGAGGGTGTGAGGCGTTACAGTATGTAAACATGGTGCTTAAATTAGTTATTTTCAAAATGAAAATGTCATTAAGAGAACATTAAACTATGTAAGGATATGCTGGGTCCAGGGTTAGGGTAAAAGTCATGTTTTTATAGTGCCCTCGTGTAGCACAATGGCTAATTCGTGTGCACTTTAGTTGGTTATTTCATCTAAAAATGCTGCAGCAGTTCATGCAAGTTTTTTTATGTTAATTAAAAATACTTTTTGCATTGACAGCTATGACACTTTAGAGATTACAGTTGTTTTAAATTACAGTGACAGGTTTTGGAACTAGCTTTGCAGTGACTAGCTGTTAGCTCATCAATCTGGTCAAAAATAACCTGTTTCTCTGAGGTCATTTGCAGAGCTGTTGAAGCCTGATAAAAAAATCATTTTTTATAACTTTTCCTCAGAAGACCTCTCCAAAGGTTGTCAATTTTATGTGGACTAAAATAAATTTGAGACTTTTAAATTGTCATATTTCAATTTTTTTTACTTTTGTGGCAAAACATCAATGGTTTGCACTGTGATCACACACTTATCACACTTTAAGAAGATTTTTAAATCAAACAAGTTATTTTTAAACCTGAAAAAGTCAAACAAAGGTGAAATCACTTCACATCTTTGATGCTGGTTTCAGTCTCTATCAGTTTCAGACCAGAACAAAGAATTGAATCTCTTGTGAAAATGTTCACCACCGAAAGCTGCAGGAATTGGGTTTCCAGTTTTGTGCTGCTGATTTTGAGAGCCTGCATGTCAGACATCTCTCTGGGGAGCAGAGCGGCGGTGGATCAAGCTACTACAAAATGTCTTTTTGGATAATATGCTGTGCTTGTCATATTTACATATTTATAGGTGTCATTAGATAAAGGCGTGGATTTTTGAGTGCATGGGGAAAACTCAAGTTTGACACTTTTACAATATAATTTATACACTTTTGTTTCTTTACAGAATTTGCAACTTTTAAAGATCTTATATAGACGTATGTCAATATATGAATAGAGAGAGAGTCATAGCGATGGGTAGAGATTATTGTCCCATCGTGGAAACCATGGACAAGCCCTGTTGGGACCCATAAGGCTTGCTCATATAGATCCCATATGGGGCCCACCTATGTGTGCTGGCTGGGATGTCATGGTTTAAATGTTTAAATATCGCCAATCATGACGATTCTTGCAGTTTTATTTACTGCTTTATTTATTTATTTGTTTAGTCTTTTGCAGGATTTATTGTCGGTGTGTCTAAAATTGAATTTTATGTAATTATCCAGCTAATTTTGTCGCTTCTAAAAATAAAAAATATCTTTTAGAGTCAGAATCTCATCAAACACCTTCCTCGTGAAATCACTTTTCAGTGTGAGGAGCACAAAAGCAAACATGTTTAGAGCAAAAACACATTCTCTAGTCATGACGAGTGAACAGCAATCTGCCATGTCTCTTATCTCACGTTGGATCTTGTCTTATGGGGGAAAACGGGGACATTGTTGATTCTTCCATGCTGACAGCAGAATTTTCTGCTCGGCCATTATGCTGATGTCTGCTGGATTCTGACGGCCGTTTCAGTGAAGAATTTATTCAAAAGCATGAACACATATCAGCCCACACATCGCTAGACTGGCATCACACATCGAGTCAGGGGACAGGATTGCTGCCAGTCTTAAACTAAACACACCACTGCTCTGATGTTTTTCATGCATTGACTTAAATAGTCAGACTTCCACAGGAGGAAGGTTAAGAAATGCAACTGAAGCCAGTAAATGGGGAAATGTCTGAGGTGTATTTTTATTTTTAATCAGGAAAATGTTCCGTTTGTTGAAGGGGCAGGAATAAAAACGCAAGTTGGGGGACATTGGAGAAAGTTTAACCCACATATCAATAATTGTTTACGTTCTCCAAACACAACTACACAATCAAAACAGTTTAGATGGAACACAAAGCCATTTTAAATATTAATAAATTAAGATACAAGAATACTTGAACTTTATTTTAGAAGAGTGTCTGACCCTCATGATGTCTGCTGGAAAAAACTGTGCCCCTTGAACAAATATAGTTGAGGATCCCTGCTCTAGACTCTAGGGACTGAAACTGTGAAACAACTTTGGGAGGCGTTGGTAACTTGAGGACCAATTTAGGGCCTCTTAACGTCTGTATAACCTCCATTGGTTTTTCTTGTTTTAACACAGTATAATGATGTTTCATTTACCTTTAATTACTGACGGTTTCGGCAACTACTGTCGCCACCTTCAGAGTCACGCCGAGTCAGGGTCTCCAGGTATCCAACAGTCACACCTCAGTGGACATTATTTTTCATTTAAAAAAATTGCTTCCGGGACAAATTTTCTTGAACGATTAAAATGCGATTAATCAAGATTAATTCATTACAAATCCTCTGATTAATTAGATTAATTTTTTTAATCGAGTCCCACCCCTAATTTTATTACATACCAGATAAAATCTCTCATGTAACCTTCACATTCCCTTGTCATTTATTGTTCTTCATGCTCTTCATCATGCTGCTATGGGAGCTGGACTGCTGCAACGCCCACCAGTTAGAACTGGTAATCGGTCAAGCTCAGCCTTCCACTGGAGAAGGGTCTTTTTCTTCCCCAACATGAGCTTCTAAAAGTGGATTGTCTTGTTTTAGTGTCTCATCAGCACTCCTCCATGTCTATATTCTGCACCAAAGGTGAGATGTTGAATCAATGAAGTCATGCATGAACTCATGCGGAAGAGGAAGAGGAAGCAGTTCTAAAGAAACAGACAGAACACTGATTTATTGCTGTGTCTGCTGTTCTAGGAGCAAATGATTCACTTTTCCAGACAGAACTGTCTGCAGATCTGATCCAACTCTTGTTAGCTCGTCCGCTTTTAAGAGTGAAAATTTTAATAATAAAATATGTCAGATTTTGTGGATTCTTTTACAGTTTTTATCAAATTTAATCCCACCAATATCAGCCAGCTTCAGCTGTGAGAGTGGCGGTCCGGTCCCTGTTGGACTTAGTAAAATGGAGCTAACATACCTGGCGCTGCAGTCTGCTTCCAGCATGATTCCTGCATGTTTTAGATCATGAACACAGCTGATTTGTTTGATTGAGTGATGAACCGCTCCTGTAGACACTAATGAAGGCTGAGAAGACGTTTTAGTAGTTAGATTAAGGTGTTAAAAAGACGAACGCACAGCCAGGAGATAAGTTTCACTTTTGCTTTTAATCACAGTGAATAATAACGGACACTAGGGGGTGCTAAAATCAAGCAAAACTGCCAAGTGTTCTTTTAAAACTTAAAATCATAGATGTGGGAAAATATCAATAAAGTGAATAATGTTAAATTTTCTTGTTTGTTATGATGAATTGATATTTAAAAGACATGTATCTATTATTTATTGAGAATGTGCATGCAAACATTTACTGTATTTTTGTGTGGTGCAATTCAACCTCCGACTGCTAGGTGGCAGCAGTTCTTACCGCTTTTATTCTGAAAGAAGAAAGATCTCATGTTAATCCTGGATGGTAAATAAATGGTAATGACCTGTATTTGATATAGCGCCTTCTAGGGTTCTACAACTCCCCAAGGTGCTTTACAACACAGCCATTTACCTATGCACACACACACACACGTGTGTACACACACACACCCGTGCTACAATGTAGCCACAGCCCTTTAAATAATTGATTCATGTAAATCTTGTAAGCACTAACGTTGATGCTAGTTTTGATGCAAATGATAACATTTAAACAGTGATAATATTCCCATTTAAAAGGAAACTTGGCAGTTTTGGCTTGCTTTTAGCTCCCCCTAGTGTCTGTTAGTGAAAGCAAAAGAAAAACTTATCTCCTCGCTGTGCGTTCGTATTTTTAACACCTTAATCTAACTGCTGAAATGTCTCCTCAACCTTCATTAGTGTCTACAGGAGCGGTTCATCACTAAATCAAACAAATCAGCTGTGTTCACGATCTAAAACATGCAGGAAGCAGACTGCAGCACCAGGGATGTCAGCTTCGGACCGGCACTCTGAAGTTGCAAATGCGGTATTCTGGCCACAGAGGACGGTGGGGGTCTGAGTGACATTTCATTAACCCTGTAAAGGGTCATTTTAGCACAAACTGGCTCAAGAAAATGATTTTAAAATATGAAAAAGTTGCATAGTATGCCTTTAAAAGGGCACTGTGCAGTGTTAATCCAATGCAGAGTGAAGAATTGTGGCTATAAAACAATATAAGCAATCCTAATAAATACAACTACCAGCAAGCAACGAATTGAGGTTAGAGCATCCAGTTAATGATTATTCCTCACTAATAGGATAAAGTTTAGAAGGGAATAGGAATGGAAATATACACTGGAAAGGTCTGAGTTTTATCTAATGTAGGCCTACTGGGTGAAGGTATATTTTGGAGTTTATTTTTTTGTCACAACCTGAACAATCTTGAGACTTTTCCATGTTTCTTTTTGTGCCTTTTTGAACAACTGCAGCTGCACGCTTTTTCAAATTTGTGCCGTATTCAAAATGACCATGACCATGAAGCAGACACGCTCAGGTGCTGTCAGATTAATTCTGTCTGAATGAGACTTTGCTGAATCCGGTTGCTACCGCTGTTAGCATCACAGCTCCGCCACAAAACCCCTTCTAATCGCAGCAATTAGGCATCAGCACGTGTCTTCATTTACACAGCTGTTGGCAGCAGAACAACAGACACCGACGTAGTTCTGAGAATGTAAAGCTGCTCTCCCTAATTATAAAGTAAGTGATCCTGTGAAGAAAATGTGCATTTCTTTTGTTGTCCCTCTTCTCTTGTCGCTTGTTTATACCTGCCATAATTTGTGCAAATGAATTCACGCTGAGAGGCTGTAACGATTTAAATAATTAAGCACAAAATGGATATTTAGTTGGTCTAGAACGTCAGGCGGTAGTGTGAACACTAAAGTAGGACGCAAAACTATTGCACCTAATTCATTTTTACAGTTCGGGCTAATTAGGAGCTGCAGATGAGTGGAAGATGGGGCGATCTGGGAGCTCGCGGTAGAAAACGGCTTTGAGCTATTTTCAGGTCATGCAGAGTTTATCAGGAGTACTATCGTGAGTTCATGGAAAGGATACATGATGCATTAAAGCCAATAATTGACTGTTTATTAGATATGGAGCAATGCCTCTGAATCATAATACAGAAAAGAGGAAAGTATAAGAACTGTGGTGCTTTTCTCATGTCAGCTCATGCCTTTCATTTGTTCCAAAACCCAATCTATTTATTTAATTTACTTCCTTCCATCTGCAGCGTCACCGGCTAACAACCCAGAGCCATTATGCTATCAGACCCTTCTTCTTTGTGGCTCCGTTCAGATCCAGTAATAGCTGAAGTTGGCTGCAGCTCTGTGATTGTCAGACGTCCTCCGGCTATTTCAGGCCTCGTTTATTGAGCCGTAGACCGGGTGTCTCGGTGCAGACGTGGATTCAGCCATTAAAATCAGTGTTTCTGTCGTCAGGAGATTTGGCTCCTGACACATTCCCAAACCCGCTGTTTGTTTATAACATGAGAAGTTTTGGTTGTGTCTAAAATGCTTCACCAAAATTGCACGCCATGAATGTGGACAAGATTTTGTGGGAAGGTTGGTCTTGTAGCAGAAGGTGACATGACGTTAAAACTTGACGTTTGTCCCTTCCGAAATAAACTCCCAGCCTCCGGATTCAGTCTAAATCTGCTTGTGATGGATTTGTGACCGGGGGGGAGTTTCTGAGCCTGGGAGCTGTCGGGTTTATCCGACAGCCCTGGTCATACATGTGCAAGCAGACAGATTCAGACTTAAATACAAAACTTTACCTCAAACTTTTAAAGCTCTGAAAACTCAAGCTTCTTAAAGTCGGGATTTTCTTGTTCCATCATGTCTCAACAGAGCTCTTGGCTCTCACCCCTACTTCACACTGGAAGCATAACGGCACATTTGTTCGACTAAAAAGTGGCCTTTTTCAGAAAAGCTTCTCAAAATGCTCTTTTTTTTCTAAATCTTAACCAGAGGGAGTTCTAAGCTAGGCGCTGCCTCAGCTCAGTGTGGAGGGTGCAGTTTTAGGGTAGAGAGGTCGTGTTATCGAGTCAGTGTGTGTGTTCACTTTTGGATTGTGTTCATTTTGATAACTTATTGTTTGTGGAGGCTGTAGAAACTCCAGCCTGTCCGGACATCGAGTCCACGGGTTTTTAAAAAAAGAAAAACAACGTCATATTGTTGGGGGCGTTTTGTGCAGCTGAAAATACGAGACTTCACTTCTGCTTTAGCTACAAAAAAAGCCCGTTGTTGTGGTGCGCACTTCAGACCGGAGGATTACAATCCCAGCAATGTGATGGAGTTCCTCAGATGAGAGGCTTTTAAAAATAGCCGGCAAGCTTCTGGCCAGATCAGCATCGGTACCAACTCGGTCCACGCTGATCCAGCTCACAGCAGCCCGCATGAGCTCCAGAACCGGATGACAGGCTTCTCTCTCTCTCTCTCTAAAGTGCTAAACTACGTGAACGGATAATAACGAGCATGAGACCGCTGACAAACTCTAGTTCATTATTGTCAAGTATTCATGTTATATTAACTGACCGGTACTGTTTTAATTGTCTGGTACATGATAGTAATCTGTACAACATCATGATGTTAGCATACGAGTTTAAGCTAACATCGTTAACTCACCAAGACTACTCCCCGCTGCTCCGCAGCTCAATCTCTCTTTGGCCGATCGTTTCTCCCTCTGGCTCGTCTCTGCTCTCTGAGACGTGCAGCAGGCTCATAACTTTATGGTTTTTGTCCACCATAAGTATAATTATAAACATTTAAAGTTTCCTCTGTGTCAGAGCCGCATTAGAATCCATATTTGTCTCGATTAAGCTAACAGGACTCCCGCATGGATTTGCATTTAAAATTGCACATCTTTATGTTTTAGAAGTTTTTTTTAAAAAGAGTTTTAGGATAAAATAAATGAACACGTTGAGCAAAGAGCCATCATATCTGAAATTTTAAAAATAGAAAGAAGTATTTTTTATTTTGTAGCAGGTTTAAACATGAGCATGAGCACATTTGGTTACATCAGAGCGTAGGTGTGAAGAGGAGCACCTTCTAATGTGTCGATTCTTGCACATCTGATGCTATAACAGGATTATAACAGCACATTTACTTACATAATTGGAGTTAGATCAGCCGTTTTCTCTGTTTTTTTCTGTATGATAAAAACATTTATGCTTTAATGCCAAATTGTTAATATTTTTAAAGCTTAAATTCCTATTTAAACACTAATTAATGGCAAAAACGTTATAAAAAAGACATGTTTGCATTGTCCGATTTTCCAATGTCTTGAACATTTCAAGGTCAGAAAGACCAGCGACTGGTTGGATGAGTTTATTTGAGAGCTCGAGTTTCACGACAGCAGATAACAGGGAGAAGAACCACTGAAAGGGGAAAAAAAACACTGAAAATCCAAGAGAACAAAAGGACAGCAGGAGAAAGAGTATTCTGGTTGCTGGGCAATGACCAAAAGCACCGTGTGGGTGTGAATCAAAGGGCACGTAAAGCTTTTTGCGAGCACTGATGGTGTCTAGGGAGAGAGGAGGGTGTTAGCGAGCGGCTAACAGGGGTGACGAGATGAGCTGTGGTGTGACAGCTGTCACGTGTCACCTTTAGAGGACAGACGGTGTCAGAAAAATAGTGATACCTCGCTGATGTTGGTTGTGAAAAGGCCCAGTAGGACCACCTGGTACTTGTGAAAACACATCAGTGAGGTCAACTGTTAAACTAACTCAAGTAGGTAAAAAAAAGTGAATTTAATAACTAATTATGCTCTATAATTGTCCTTTAATCATTTAAAACACCATCAGACGTTATTTCAGTCATCATAGTGGCTTCACTACCTTATACACAGCCTGCTTCAGGTGTGCAGAAATATTCTGCAGATTTAACATCCTGTTACGTTTTTTATACATCTTAGTGATCACCCAGTCTCCAAAGCACCCCACCTTCAGGCTTCGCCTTGCAGGAAGTGGCCCCATAGGGATGTGACTTCCTGTAGGGTTGACCAGACATTTGCTGCCAAGCTTAAGTAAACAATCCCGGTGTCCCTCTTTTCCAGGCGAGGAAAAAGGTGGAATGTTCCCTAGCACTTATATGCTCCTAGTGCATTTTTTGTGCAAACAGGTGTGTTTTGTGAATAATTTTGGCTATGCTGATGCAACTTCTCATTTTTTCACAGGATGTGTATTTTTAGGGGAATTATTAAAAATAAAAAAAAATCCCTTACTCTATTTAATATGATTGTATAGCATTCCTGCTCCTTTGTCATTTTTTGGTGTCATTAACTCCCATGTAAATCATTTTTTTCTAATAAGCCTAAATATTAGCATTTTTTATTATTATTCTGTCAGCCACACATTCAATGTTTAATTTTTATCATTTTCCACTAGATTGCGTATTTTCCCCATATACAGCAGGGCAATAATTAACACTGCATTCAAATAAAAAGTAAATAAAAATATTTTTATGCCCATTTGTGACACTCTGAGGTGTTGAAAATTCACCCCCAAAACAAGTTCTCTGGACATAACACACAAAAATTATTTCATTTTTTCATTTGTTTACATTTCTGGTTTTGATCATATCGCAATAAAAGAGGAAATAAAGGGTTTAAATCTCAGAAACACACAATTATTTTATTATATTTTGTGAGGACTGAAGCCAAGGATGAAATTCATGTAAAAAAAATGGGACTTATAAAATATTATGAGGAAGTTCTGCTTCAGCATTTTTTTGTGCACAAAGACTAAAAATGTGACTTTTTTAGAAAATAGGACATTACACAAAAACTACAAAGTGAGCAAAAAATGTTTTTATGCCCATTTGTGACACTCCAAGGCAGCAACAATTCACCCTCAAAACAGGTCCTCTGGACATAACGCACCAAAAATTATTTGATGTTTTTCCTTTTTTTTTCCATTAAAATTTTCACAGTTTTGGTTTTGATCATAAATCTGGCAATAAAGGGGTTAAATCTCAGAAACACAAATATTTTATTATATTTTGTGAGGGCTGAAGCTGAGGATGAAAAAAATCGGGACTTATGGAATATTATATATTTGTTTTGTTTCATCATTTTTTGTGCACAAGGAGCAGAAATGCTATAAAATTAAAGGCTCATGAGGGCTAGAGTTGGGAGTCTTTGACTCAATTAGAAGTAGAGCTGGAGAGTGCTTCCTCCTGGATTATTTACCTCTATGAACAGATAATCAGCAGGATGAATGGTATGTGTCATAACATTTGCATTGTGGCTCTCTGTAAATGGTTTTCTCTTGGCTTTGCTCATGCAAAATCATCTTAAATCAGACGATGACCAGAATCTCAACATGCATATTGGTTCTATTGAGATGCTTTTGATTTAAATCTTTTGCATTTTTTGTAACCTTTCTGCATCTCTGACTCACCAGCTGTATGTTTCTGACCTGCTGTTGTGGTCCAACCATCCTCCCAGTGTTTGTTTATATTTTCCCCTCGTCTCTTTCTCAGTCTGTTCCGTTCTCTTTTATCCTTTCAACCGGACCGACGGAGGCAGATGGCTGCCCTCTCCGAGTCGGGTTCTGCTGGAGGCATCTGCCTCTCCTTTTTATTATATTTTCTCCCTAAGTCTTCTGTTTTTATGGACGCTCTATAAATATACTGGTATGACTCAAACTCTGGATTTTCACCCAGTGGATCTGTGTTTTTGGCCTTTGTTGGTCGTCATCAGAGCATTGTTACATAATCGTCTCGCTTAGATGTTCTGAAGCTGGAACTAAATGAAAATGCATGTAGCTTCTACCCTTTTCAGAGACTCCTGCGTGAGGCTGAGATAAATGGACGTTTGAAACTGCTGTTACAAGAGTGCAAGGTCATTTTTGAAATAAATGGCGTGAGCGAAGGACAGCAAACCAAAGCCAGCTCATAAACTGTGACACAGACACTCAGAAACCCACCCTCTTCTCCTACAGAGTCATTCCTCGGCTGCATGGTGCAAAGAACATGTGTCTCCATGCAGCTACACAAATATTTTCTCCGGTGCACGTGTTTGTTCACACAAACATACAATTTAAGTCTCTTTCTTCAACATGTAGAAGCTGCATCGTGTAAAAACAATTAAAACTGACCCCTCTGTATGCATCTTTTCATGCATTTGCATATCATCTCCATTATTTGTCCAGTTTTCCATTTGCAAAGACATTCCTAGAGGAGGTCGGTGTCAGCTGTTGCAATCAATCACAGATGCTTTTACACAGATTCAGCCATGTTTACCATTGAACTTTTCCCTTTTTGTTACTTTATTGTATTTTTTATTAGACATGTAGGTTATTGGGCATAAAAGGAGCAACATAAGATGGCTCAGGGTCATAAATCCTTACAGCACAATCTGGTAATCCATCTGGTGTAATCCAATTTACCTCTAGGGACTATGGAGCATAAATCCGTCATATCTGAGCCAACTCTTCCTTTGGCAAATTTGATCAATTTGGACCCAAAGTAATAATAAAAAACAGTGACACTATTTACTAATAATCGGAAATGATGACTATTTAGATGATTTAAATTATTGGACAATCAATAGATATTTTAGTAGTAAAATATCATAAAGGACTCCCTTGAAGTCGATTCATTTTGTTGTAAATGCTCGTCGTATTTGGAAAAACGTCTTTTGTTTTGCAGCTGCAGCACAGCGGGCATCGTCTGAAACATGCTGCCTTTCATGGTGAATGTTATTTAGTTATCAAATCACATCTTGTGTGCTTTCTAAAATACAACAAACGCTTAAATCTTTCAGTTTTATCAACATTTATTCACCGTAAAATACTGAAAATGTGAGTTGCAGCATCTTAGGTGAATGCAGTTAAACAAATTGGAGTGGGGCAAAACAAAACTAGAGCAAAAAAACAGGAAAGTTGAAAGAATATGCAGCTTTAAACGATTTTATCAACAACTTGACTAAAGGTAAAGATGCGACGATTGGTCGATAAAATATAAAATAAAAAAGTAGCCACTAAAGGTGAAATAGGTTGCGGTTGAGAACTATTGCACAATTTAACCCCTTAATGCCGAGTGTCGCAAATTGGCATCAAACCGCTTCCGCTCCAAATGCAACCATAACCGTCCATAATTCTCCACTGCCCAGTGATGCATTTCCAACACATTCCTGTTTTTTTGTCAAATTTTTCTACTTGAAAGCAAAAACACACGTGAATATTTTTTTCCACATTTGGAAATAAATTCAGGCATTAAGGGGTTAAATAGAGTTTGCATCTATTATCTACAGTGTGCATTACTGTGGAAGGATGGAGTCTGGGGAAATCTGCTGGTGAAAAGACCAAGAATCTCTGGATGACTCTGAGCCTTCAGGCGGCACCGCGTCAGAACCCGTCACGCCGCCCTGACCCGTGTCACCAAGAAGGCTCAGGAGTACCTGGGAATTTATTGTCGCTCGGCACAGTGAGCTGCAGCCTGTATCTGTGGTGTTCCCTGAAACCGTAGAAAGCAGAGAGTAAAGCCATTTATCAGCTCTAAGCAGAGTTTTCTGGGCATGTTCCCTTCAGAGAGAGCACTCCTTCACTGGTCAGACTTTGAGCTTGTAAACGAATGTTGTTAGAGATTCATCGAGTTTGGTTACATTCAGAAATAAATCTGAGTTTTTAACTGGTGCATAAAGAAACTGAAAGAGTTTAAACAGGAACCCAATAGTCGGGCGTTTGAGCCAAATAAAGACTGAAGAGGTGATGCTAGCATTGAGATAACATCAGATTCTCCTTCTGCTAAATTAACTGTTTGTTATTAAGACTCTAACAATATGTTTCTAATTTGCATCAGGTAAATAAGGCTCCAATAAATACTTCCTCTCCCAGGTTCTGAGCTCCTGTGTCTTTATTTATTTCTAGTTTATTTTTCACAGCGTTGTTTGTTAGCTTGTTGCTTGCTTTTAGCACCCCCTAGTGTTCGTTAGCAAACGTGAAACTTATCTCCTCGCTGTGCGTTCGTCTTTTTAACACCTTAATCTAACTGCTGAAATGTCTCCTCAGCCTTCATTAGTGTCTACAGGAGCGGTTCATCACTAAATCAAACAAATCAGCTGTGTTCATGATCTAAACCATGCAGGAAACATGCTGGAAGCAGACTGCAGCACCAGGCACGTCAGCTCAATTATTTTCTACGTCCCAACAGCCTGGATCGGCAAACCTGAAGTTGCAAGTGGAATATTCTGGCCACAGGGGGCGATAGAGGCTGGGTGGCCTTTTAGTGCGTTGAATTTGTCCTCGGAACTCGGAAATCCCGACTTCCGAGTAGGAAAAATCAAATAAAACGCCCTCCAAAGTCAGAACTCCGACCTCGAGATCCAAGATGGCAGCTCTCCATATCGACAACAGTAAGTTGTGGTTGAAATGCGTTTATTTTACAAGACACACATATAAGAGTGTGTTTAAAATAAAAGTTACATGTAGCGCTTGCATCTCTAAGCTGAACAAACTAAAAGTGTTGTTTATTAGTCGTCTGTGTTTGTTGAGAGCTACCAAAACAGCAGTTTTCGAGGGCACCGCCATATTGGAGTTCCAACTTCTCCGACTACAGTAACCAGAACGCTGTTATCTCGGGTGTGACGTCTTTCCGAGTTCCGAGGTAACTCGAATGCAGCATTTAATTAACCTTGTAAAGGGTCATTTTAGCACAAACTGGCTCAAGTAAATGATTTAAAAATATGAAAAAGTTGCAGAGTATCCCTTTAATAAAAATGCTGGAAAAATAAACACAACACAGGTTTTATTTTGGAATTTAGCGGATTAACCTTGCTGCCATGCATCTCACTTCCTGTCTGGCTCATTATAAACTTTAACTTAATGACAATCTGCATGCGGTGTGCAGAAAAAACTTTCTGGAGCTCCACATCCGCATCAGAACCGATGTGAATGGGTTAGGGTGAATGCTCTGACTGGACTCTTTGTGGAAGCTGCACAGATTCCGGACTGCATCCATTCTGCACTCGGTGTAAATGAGGCGTTATAGTGTCTTTTTTTCAATTTTGTCTCCTCTAGTGTCTCTGTGTTTTGCCTCCCTCAGTTAATCAGTCACACCTGTTCGTTGTTAATCTGCAGCCATCATCACACCTGGTCCCTCAGTTGTGTTTAAACCCGGTCCTGTTCACTCCTCCGTGTCAGTTCCTCAATGTTGGCCTTAATCCTGACCTTAGAGTGTTTGTTCTCTGGAAGCTTCACCTGGGAGTTAAAGGTAACTCGTCCTGGCTGCATCATGGATCTGGGCCCTCACCTCAGCCGTACCTGACAGTGAGTTTCTGCAAACAATTTGTAAACAGTTGTAATGTTGCTAAAATCAAATGTTTTGTAACCTTAGATTAAGATGCATTTGCTGATGTGTCAGCCTAGCTCACTAGCCTTTCTGACCCACTCGTTCCACATGCCTTCACTGTTTGTCACACCAGTAATTATGGGCAGACAAGTTCCCTTCTTCAGCAGATCTCATCTGCTAACCTAGCTGGAGCCATTAACAACAACAGCCTCCATAATTCCAGTTCACTCCACAGATTACTGACAAGTCATGCCAGCGTTGGTACTGACGCACAGCTCTGAATAAGAGGCGTCAGACTCAGGATGCGCCTTCGTCTGAGGAGGCTGTTTTCGTTGGTGATGTCACTTTCAATTGAGTCGTCTTTTCCTCTGCAATTATCCACGGCTGTGGCCTTTTGTTTATGTGTTTAATTCTTCCATTCATCCGAATCTGGTCGCCGTCTGGTGCTTTCACCGGAGTCCTCGTGGAAACAAATGAACGGATCAGAGGTTTTAATTAGAACATGCCAGATCTTTGGTCGGGTCGCCATTAGTCTGTTCCTTCTGTGTCGCTTGTTGCTGGAAGTGGAGCTGAGTGATGCAGCAAATAGTAAATATTCAGCTTGTTCTACTTGAAGTGTGTTTATTTTCTGTGGTATGGATAATTCTTGATTTCAGTGAGCTGCTGAAAGACTATGCTTTAGGGGATTTATAGCTGGGGAAAGGATCTGAAAGGATGCTCCAGATGTTGGTATGAGGAATTAGAATCTAAACCAATAGTGTGAGGGTATCAATGACTAGAACATTGCGAGAAATGCTTTGAATGGTGCCAGTGCAGCTACTGTCTAAAGCCTATATGATGCATTATCTCTGGAAAATGTGCACTGAATCAAGACAAAAAAAGAAATGTTAAAGCTGATAGTGAATCATTGAGGTCCCCATGGCAACTGTTAGGGGCTCGTTAAAGTCGTGTTTTTTACTCCTAGACACCAAGACTTAAAGACCCACTCCAATGAAAATTGTGTTTTTTCTGTTTCTAACAGGTTCTTGAGGCATTTTTCGTCTGCTACAGGACATATCTAAAGAAATTTAAGCTCAAAATTGCATTTCTGAGTGTTTCTGCATTCAAATCGCTGTGCATCAGTAGCAGACAAAAAAATGCAGCCTAAAACCTGTCACAAACCCACTGGGCGGAGCACTGTCACTACCCGATCTGTACCACGCATGCACGAATGTTACGTCACTTCCTCTCTTTGCCAACATTGCGACAGTGACAACAGCTCTGCCTTCTTTTCAACTGAGGGACATTTAAACAATGGAAACCTCCGTATTCAAACAAATTCATGCTAAATCTGGATTTAACAAATGGTTAACCTATGAATACCTTTTTAGAAAATATTTTCAAACATTAATTTTGCAACATTGTGAAAATGAACACTGTCAGCAAGGGGCAGTATCCTCGTACACTGCGGAGTAAACTACCATTAAACAAAACAGAAGAAGAAGAGAACATCTACACATGCGCAGTACGGATCGGGTAGACCCGATCTGTACGGTCCGACGTTTTCTTTTTTTTTTTTTTTTTCTCCATTATATTGAAATGTTTCAATATTGCAAACATTGTAAGAGATACTTATTATTTTTAACATCTTAACAGATACTCTGACCCGTAACTATCGTAAAATGCGTCGACCGGAAGTAGACGCCATTCGCGCATGCGTGGTACGGATCGGGTTTCCGGTACGGATCGGGTAGTGACGAGCACAAACTCCTTATTCAACCATCGGCCTGTATTTATGGAGCTGATGTAATGCTAGCAGTCAGTGCTGCATGCTAGCACAGAGAGATACCATAAACAAAAAGCTGTCAACAGCTGTGAAAAGAGGAGCGGGGGGGACTCCGAACCAGCGGCTCCGCCCACAAACCAGAGGCGAATTTTTAATTCGCTACTGCCATTATGTAGAAACTAAGTACTAGAAAACGGCACAGGTTTTGTGATTTTGGCTAAAAACGGCAGAATCAGTAGTTTAAAGACCACTGAGAACTATTTTTTAAAACCACATTCCGCAACTTTTACATGTTGCGGAATGCTGCTTTAAAACATCTAAAAAGATGGTCGGAGTGGGACTTTAAAAGAATGTGTCAGACACCTGCTGTGCAAAAACCTCAAGTCCTTTTGTGTCACCTGTTTTTTTTTTTTTTTTGCATCTACAGTGTCTCAGGAGGGAGATAAGTTGAGAAAACCATTATTTTTTATTTAGGCTTTAAATAAAATTGAAGCTAAAACATCAAATCTTTGAGAAACTTGGTGTGCATTCCTGGGACCCTGATGATTTTTTGAATACTCAAATCTTTTCTAATTGAAATCCAGGGTCATTTCAAACCAAATGTCACTAAAGTTTTTAGTTTTAGTTTTGAAAAGTGTTTCTAATGGCTCTTGTGAGCCTGTGAGGTCAAGAGGGTCATTCTTTTTACTTCCAGCTTTGGATTCAGTAGAAATCACTGAGACCACACACAGACCAGGTTAACGATCAGGTTCATCTGGGGGCAGCATCAAAATCACGTTTGCGTTTTTAATTCGATGATTGAACATTTCTAACCCCAACAAGAATGGCTGGCTCTTTTTTTAAATCAGTATAAAATTTTCTGCAGAAATTTTCCCTCTTTCTGCAGAAACTATAATCAACAAGTAGTTTTCTTGTCATGACATGTTCGGGGTCATTGCTGTGGGCCAGACCATGAACTCCCATCCATAAAACATCACACACACACACCCCTAGAGCATTTGGTGTTGCTCTCTTGCAAACCCGTGTCTGCACGATGCTCTAGGATCAGAAGCTTCTTGAGCATGAACCAGATGTTCAGGTTGAAAAGTTCAGTTTAGATTCATCTCAGCTGTCAGAGATACTGTTAACATTTAAAGGATCCAGAACAGAAGTCTACGTCTGAAGCTGGGAGGAAGCCAAACAATAACCAGGAGAATCCATTGAAACATGACCAAAAATGGATGGAAGAATTCAGGTTTTAGAAACTATGCTGCTGTTGGTAAACTTCCTGTGTTTTAGTTGACTAAGAGCCAGGAAGGTCTCTGTTGTTGTGACTGTGCCTCTCTCTCTCTGTGGAGCAGAACCGGCTTGATTTAGGTCAGGAGCTGCGATCTGGAGTTCATGCATTCTAAACTCTTTGTCAGCAGATGGATTTGTTGCTCTAACATTAATGATGGATGCACATGTTCCTCCAGATTCCTGTAATAATTGGCTTTAGTCTTCATTAAATCATAGATACAACAAATGAATTGCTGTATGTTTCAATAGGTGCTGGAGTGAGCATGCATCCCCTTAATTAACCCTTGCTGCATGTTTGTAAGCCTAGGAGACTTTTATTTTCACTGCAGTTCAGACCTCGTTTCAGTTTGTAGCATCCATCCTGCAGGCCTTCAGCCGAGGCCTTGGCATACTTGCACTTTGTGCTTCCCCTGAAGGACTTTTTTCCCTTCCGTGTTTGCTATCGGTGTGCATTTATTTGGCTTTCCCAGCTAGTGTTCATGATTTGATTACCTAATCAATAAATCAGCTCTGAACTTTTGTAAAATCCACGTAAGCCCTTTAAAGCCAAACATTTATAAAGGAACACATTCATGGTTGCTAATGGCTATTATTGAATGATGAATGGTTGGACAGGACATTTCAGAAGAGGCTGAACAGCGGAGCTCGTTTAACAGAGAGGAGTTAATTATAGAGAAGATGAATTAGGCCGACAAGCTGAATTACATCCTTCAGGAAATGGGCTCGGAGAATATTAAGAGGAACAGGATGAGTCGTGTTGGTTATCAGTTTCACGTTCTGCAGAGTTGATGTGTGATTGATGAGGATCAGGAAATCGTGATCCATTAAGCTTCAGCTCTGAGAGACGTATTGGAGGGTGACGATGTGTAAAATCTTATAAAAATATAAAGTTGATCCACCACGATACCCTTCCTTTAGGTCCACCAGCATTTTGAATGATTTTCATCAGTATACTGTGAAGTTTAGAAATGAATGAAGAATCATTTTAGTAAACAGTTTTGATGTAATCTTTTAGACTTGCTGATGGCTCTAAACCCACATTCTCAAATGCATGTGCTACTCGTTATCTACAGTTTCAATTATCTTCACAAACATGATCAAATGTTGATCTGTAAATGTTCATGGAATGTGTTTTATTTTTTCCATGCTTGGTTCATTTTAAGGGTTTTCATCATTCCTAGAAAAATAAAAACTGCAACCATTGTTTCACCAGCTGTATCTACAACAGCAAATGGGCAGGACGGACCTGAACCATCAAACGCCAAAATTTATTTTAATTAGATTCAGTTTGAGATTGCTCTTTGATTCAGCTCAGTTTGCAGAAACAGATTAGCTATGATTGCAGCCACAAGCTAACGGCTAGGCTTCTAGCTATGATTGCAACCACAAGCTAACGGCTAGGCTTCTACCTTTGATTGCAGCCACAAGCTAACGGCTAGGCTTCTAGCTATGATTGCAGCCACAAGCTAACGGCTAGGCTTCTAGCTATGATTGCAACAACAAGCTAACGGCTAGGCTTTGCACAGAACTATTTTTTACAATTTTTTTTAAAAATAATCGGTCACTCTGAGATTAACATGCAGGCCGAATGTGAAACGTCACACTCTCACTTAAAGGAAAAGTTCGCTTTTTTAGACATCAAGTTTTATGTGTTCCTTCACCCACCCAGTGCTCTGTAAACTTTGACCCATTTCACACACACCCCCCTGCCCAGAGATTTTCAGGGGAGAAGTGATTCAGAAAGGTAGTTCTGGCTAGTTTCGGGGGCGCTTTATCTGCGCCGTTTAGCCTCACAAAAGGATTAGCCTCTGAAAGCATGGCTAATTTGCATCTCACAAACAAAGAGAAAACATTTACAACATCACATTACAACGGGACTATTTTTTTGTCATTCGTATCCCTGCGCCGCTCTCCGCGGATATTAAACAGCGCTTTGTATGTCAGCTGTTTCACTGCCGAATGCCGAAAACATGTCAGACTCCGTCTCATCTGATGACGAATTTCATTTTAACACTATACCAGATGAAGAAGAAACTTATTTTACTACTAGGATATCTTTATGAGCCAGAGTACACGGATGAAGAACTGCATTTGCTACACAAAACACACACATCAACACAGATTGTTGACAAAGCTACTGCAGTCTATGATCAACCATCGGTGTAAAGATGATTGCATAAATAATGCGCTAAAATGCGAAGATAATCATCTTCATGAATACGGCAGACATAGCGGAATAAATAATTTTTTAAAAACAAAACTTACCCAGATTTCTAGTACGGCCGAACTCTTCAAAAACAGTCTTTCACTTTTCCCGAACTTTTTCCTGATGTAATCATCCTCTTTGAAGTGTGCACTGCACAAACGAAAGGTTTTGACTCGTTCCAGCCGAGTATCCTTGGAGTAGCCGATTGCTAAAACTGATGCCTTAGAGAAACGTCCTTAGCAGGAAAAGTGTCAAACCGAAAAGGTGATCCTGTAACATCCTTATTGTTACATCCCGGGAACCTGCAGGTACGCACCATGGCTCGATATATTTAAGAAAAACTACTTTTAAGTGAATTTAGAAGTTGTTGTTTCACTCATACAGCCAGGATTAGCAGCCAGACACGAGCCCGTTCTATAGCTGCGGGGAGTGGCGCAGGGATACGAATGACAAAAAATAGTCCCGTTGTAATGTGACGTTGTAAATTTTTTCTCTTTGTTTGTGAGATGCAAATTAGCCATGCTTTCAGAGGCTAAACCTTTTGTGAGGCTAAACGGCGCAGATAAAGCGCCCCCGAAACTAGCCAGAACTACATTTATGAATCACTTCTCCCCTGGAAATCTCTGAGCAGGGGTGTGTGTGTGAAATGGGTCAAAGTTTACAGAGCACTGGGTGGGTGAAGGAACACATAAAACTTAATGTCTAAAAAAGCGAACTTTTCCTTTAACATTCATGGACTCGGCCATCTTGACTCGTGGCGGGGAAGGCTGTTGATTTGGCATCCAGGAAACCGCAGAGAACGTCTCAACTTTGAAAAAATGGGACCCAGTGCCTCCTCGCTTGACACTCAGCATTAAGGGGTTGGATTGGGGGGTTAAACCACCAAATTGTTCCCGAGTGCGGCCACAGCTGCAACTCACCGCTCCCCACCATGGGGATGGGTCAAATGCGGAGATGTAATTTCACCATTGTGTGATGATGACTTGGGACTTTAACTACAAGCTAACCGTTAGCATTGGCATCTCCTCCAGGCTTGTGTTATTTGAGGAGATAAAAACATCAATGTTGCAAAGCAAACGGAGTCAGTGGTAGAGTCCAATCCAAGGCACAATGTCCAATTATCAGGAAATAAGACTCCAGATCCTTCTGTCTGAAGCTGCTTTCTCCTCCAGTTGAATTCTTCGTGCTGAAAAAGGCGCACTGGAGCTTTTATCCCCAGAGTATGATGTACTGTAGAAGGCATTCATTCCTACTAGAGACCACTGCAAATGTATTAAGAGTAAATTTCCTCTTTATATTCATTATATACTAATGTAAGTCTAGCACAGGGGTGCCCAATCCTAGTATTGGAGGGCCAGCATGTTTTAGTTGTTTCCCTGGTCGAGCTCATCAGGCTCTACAGAAGACTTTTATTCACCTGCTGATTTGAAATCAAGTGTGTTGAAGCAGGGAAACAACTAAAACATCCAGGACCAAGATTGGGCACCCCTGTAGCATGTAGCACTTCTAGCTAAAATACCATAATGTTTCTGCCAAAAGTGTCAGTTGATGGAGAGACTAACCGGTTTAGAGCCATACTATGCAACTTGTGCCTGTATGTGCTAAAATGACCCTTTACATGGTTAAAATAGCTCTCCGGAGTATTTCTTTTATCTGATGGCACCATCTAGTGGCTGACGAGCGTATCGCACCATTAGTCGGGTCAACTCTGTAATTTAAGATGGCGACTGCACGTTTCTTGTTTATGAATGGGCTTCTGTAGTCGACAAGCAGAGCTAAAACATGTTGTTTTAAAAGTATTATTATGTCATGTTGTGTTTTCATATATTTGTATTTTAAAGACTTACTTGTCCGTAAAAAGTTCATCAACTCTGCATCAGCCGAGGTGCTTCCTTAAATTTGAAGCACGTAAGCGGTAGTCTAACGCTATTGGTTAGTTCTGGTTGGCGCGCAGTTTCCTATTGCATGGATTTTACGGGACAGGGGGTGGGCTTGGCAAAAAAAAAGGACGTTTTGCTTATATTATATTACAATACATGATAAGACAATCACTTTTACAAATTTCTGAAAAATCATACATAATTCCTGAAAGGGGAAAACTCCGGATTGCTAAATGTTACTCGGACCCCAACCTCCCACTGTGGCCAGAATACCACACTTGCAACTTCAGCTTACATACCTGGCACTGCAGTCTGCTTCCAGCATGTTTCCTGCTTGTTTTAGATCGTGAAACGCTCAACAAGGAGATAAGTTTCACTTTCGCTTTCACTAACGGACACTAGGGGGTGCTGAAAACAAGCCAAAACTGCCAAGTGCTCCTTTAATAACTACATGTTTAATGCAAAAATGTGCTCAATATGATCAAAATATTAATTTGTAGTAAAAAATAATTGAAGCAACAGCACAAGGTTTTGCTATTCCACATCTCACTTTCTCTCAGTTCATCTCTCCCTTTCAGTCAGTCTTTCTCAGTGAAATGCTTCAACACACACACACTGCTAAAGGAACGCAGCTTAGCCTTTCTGAGCACAAACAGCTGTACTGGTGTGATAAGGTAGCAAAAACTCAAGCCGGGGTTTAGTCTTTAGCTATGGTCAGAATCCCAATGTGACAGAGATTTTTGTTTATTTTATTTTTTGCACGACAGAGATCCACCGCTGCAGAGTCCATGTTTATTATTCTTCACACTGTGTAATGGGCCTAAATGAAGACCAACAACACGAACATGAACAGCAGCTCCATCAAAAAGGGGCAGAACTGGAAAAATGGGACAGAAATAAAAAGAGAATTTCTGTCACAGGTTCTCAGAGCAAGGCCACTTTCCATTTCCACCAAGGTGACAGTGATCTATGTCTCCTGTTTGTTTGTCTCCCTCTGTCCTTTAATCTCAGATAGAGGGAGTACATCAGTTCAAGGAATGATAAGAACCACCCCTGTAGTGCTTCACCAAGGACACTCTGCTGGGAATTGGGTTTATATTTATGTTGATTCATTTAGGAGGCTCTTTTGTTTAAAGTCACTTGCAGTTTAACATGTTTTTGCCTATTTGGTTCATCTAGCTCTCCATTGGCTTACTGTAAAAAAAAAAAAATATATATATATATATATATATATATAAATGTTTTCCAACAAAATTGGTAGCAAGAGATGATTTTATGTGCATTACTGTAAAATTTTAATGTTTTGAATTAAACAAACCATTCCAATAATCATTTTAAAGCTGTCTGTTTGATGCAAAAACACCTTTTCTGATGCACAGCCAGAAAGATCCAGCAGCATTTTCAGGTGGTTTTTCAAACTATTACTGAAATGATTTTTTTATGTTCCTTTGAAGATCATTCAGAATCAGATGAAATGCTGTGAGTGATGATCAAACGTGGTGCTTTATTCAGAAACATGATAAAGGTGTGTGTTTCATTGCAGCACTTTGTCACACCAGCTGACAGTCTGCAAACTTGAGTTTTCCTCTTTCATAAAGTATTTATGCACTGGTTTTAATACATTTATATTTATTTTGTTGCATGCAGGGTTAAATTCATATTGAGCTGTAAAAATGAATTCTTGCCCAGCACAGATCTTGTTTTACATTATTGTAGATGTGGTTGTTGCAACAATCGACGGCTACAGTTTATAAGCTTGACCCTCCCATATTCCAGTCAGAATTGACAAAGTTCCTCAAATGAGAAGCGAAACGTCTTCTAGAAATCAAATAAGTCATTTGGATTACCATGACCTGGATGACTGAGAACCTTCACCAGCATATTGTCCAACTGGTAGAATTAGGAATTGAATTCAAGAAAACATGTCTGACAACATGAAGTAGGCTAAAAGATCTCAAAACGCAACAAATCGTGCTACGTCGGCTAGGCTTTGCCTGGTTATGTTGATGCTGGGAGTGTTGATGCAAAACGACAGTGAAAGTGTTCCATGCTGGTCTTGAAAGTTCAGAAATATAGTAAATGGCCTGTATGTGATATAGCACCTTCTAGAGTCCCTTCCTGCTCTCAAGAACGCACACTTTCTCTTTTCCTTCTCCTAACCCCGTCCTGCCCTGTTGCTCTCTGTCAAGTGAGTCTATCTGGAGCGCCTGTCTGCATTCTTCTCTGGATTTCTGAATTTGGCTCCCCAAACTCGGCCTTGAAGGCTGATGATTCTCAAACTCCTCTAGAGAATGGATACAGACGGTTGCTCTGCCCCTCCCTCCCACGGGCCTGTGAACTCCTTGGATCAGTTCACCAGGAACTCGTATCACAGCCTAGATGAGACACTGTGACTGAACTAGGAGAACGGTCACGGGCTCACTTATTACTGACGCAACACGCATGCATGAACTCACAACATCTCACAGACAAGAACACACACTCCCATGCTTCAACGCTCTCCTCCTACCCTGAACTCTCCTTCCCATTCCTGGGCAGCAGAGGTTGAAGTCATGCTGGTTAGCTGCGGACTCTCTCGGATGCATGGGGATCCCCACACCCTCCCACCCACCACACGTTATGATTATGGTGTGACTGTCTGAATATGTGCTTTTATGCTTGAGGTGTTTTTCCTACAAGCCAACCCTGTCCTCTATCTGAGGCAGGGTGGGGGTGAATGTTTTTCTCCCTAATCTTCCCCTTTGTCACCCATTTCTTTATCTACATATGGGAGCACCGTAAAGGCTGCATGCCCACAGTCAGCCGTTCCTGTTTACGTGTTCTATGTGCTGTATGTCTGCTCTTGGAAAATTTGTACTGAAACAATGTTTTGTTGTTCCGGGAAGCTGGTTCAATGACAAATAAATCTATTCTTAATGGTGGCTAATTGCTGCGTACTTTCTTGTCCAGTGGAAAGGCCTAGTATAAGAGCAAAATCAACACTGATGAGTGTTTCAAAGCCAAAACCTCTGCTGAACACAAAGACTAAATTCACCAAAACTCTGTGACATCATGAAACAGTGTTTTTGATAATTGTGTATTTCAGAATGCTGACCTGGGTCACTCCACTTGGCCTTCAGCTTTCTATCAGACCATGAGAACAATCTGTCCATTTTTAAACAAGGTCGGAACTGTTTGTTCCCTTTATTACATTCACATCAGATTAGTCACAAACACCTGATTAATGCACAAGATGTAACCCAGTTCAGATGAGGCTGACTTCAGTCAGTCTCACACACATGACTATAGCTTACACACTGGAGGAGGCACGCTTACTGAGTGGGTGGGGCTTAGTGCAGGATATTAAGGGGTGACTTTGAGGGGTCCAGGTTTTGTGTTTTCTTTGCTATTTTTTTTTTTTTTTATTGAATCATGGTCATTTTTGGAGTGTAGTAGTGACAAAGTTAAAGTGTGTTGATTTTTTTCTTTGAATAAACAAAATCATCATTTGAAAACTGCATTTCAAGTTCATCATGGTAGGATTTATAAGTGACAAAGAAAACTATAACAACAAAACTATAATAAATCTCTGATTTGGTGAATCTTGTTTTGGTGTGAAACAATAAATAAACTTTTTTCTTTCTTCATTTAATCCAGTAGAACTCCCAGACATCAACACACACACTAGTAAACACAGTCATATGTTAATCATAAGCATAAGTGCCCTGCAGTATTAACCCCCCACCCCTTTAAATGTCAACATATCTGCAGCCACTAAGATTTTTCATTGTGCACACTTACTACCCTACACTTTGACTCTCCCACTGACACACTGGATATTGTACTCACAAAATTCTGGTGCTTCCTGACTCATTTATGCTCTTTCTATCCGTTATGCCCCTCCAATTACGACCAATTACAGCTCTAAATGCAAAAAGATGAACACCGAAATGCCAAAGTCATCCGGCGCCCTGTCGAATGCAACACTCTCCCGTCCCAGCGTGCAATTCCTGTATTGATTTTCAGAAGGCGACGCTGTTGATCCATGAAGGCAACATGGTGGCATATATTAGAGCCATTTGAGCCAATTAGAGTGATGTATGTCCTGGCAACCAGCAGTGCCACTGTCAGCGACACACTTGAGCGGAGACACTCTCCGTCATATTTCAGAGTAATTAGAAAAACATCACAGGCTGCGGGGAGGGGACGGGTGGGTTAAGTGTGTGACTCTGTGATATTGCTGGAGTCCCTCACAGACACACAAACAGCCTCAGAACAACAACAAACCCTGTTTAATGTTGATTTATGATGCAGAATTTTTCCTTAATACCTCACGTCGTTTATCTTCGTTTCAAAGGTGGCTACGTCTCTTTCACAAGTAGATGATTTACCTGGCAACGTTGGAGAGACACTGATCTACTTGCTGCTGAATTAGAGCAACAAGCTTTACGTTTCATCTGCGAGGGTTCTCCGGGTCACTTGCAGGTCCCCCGGAGTTCCAGCAAAGACTAAAAGGAGCTTAACTCGAGCAGCCAGGCTTGGTGGCACAATTTCAGAGAGTATAGGGATGGATGAGAGTTGTGTGGGAATAAAAATGTGCATGTGTGTTGTGTGCACAAACCCTATTTTTCTCTTCACTGCTCCCGTGGACGTGATCCTGCACTCTTACATTTTCCCCTGCAGAGTCATAAATAAACACCAAAATGTTACTACAACCCTGTTTCTACAGGTCTCCGTGTATGTCTGCACACCTAAAAACCGATGAGCTTATACCAGTTTTTCATTGCAAATCAAATATTCCGATTGAGGTACGCTATAACCTAAAGCTGTAGGGAATCTGATCAACAGGAACTTTTTATTTATAAGCAGAAATGAGAAAGAATAGGCTTTTATTGCCTCTTTTGATTCTCATCTGAGAAACGTTTTCAATTCAAACAGAAAAATGTGGAGAGAACTTTGATACAAGCTAGTTTACAAACCAATCAACCCTCTGTCCTGAGGGGCGTTGGGGTCTTTCCCCATGCAAGATGTTTTGATTACGTTCCTGAAGGTGTGGATTGCTGTCTGGTGGATTAGATTGCTGCTGACAGGTGACAGACAGGAGATGATTAGTGAGCTAGCTTGTGCTGACAATTTCCCCCTCCAGTTTAAAAGCCTTTGGTTTTTGAATCAGTGATGGCTGAGGGAAAAAATATTCGTAGGCCCTGTCCACAAGTAGCCAGGTATCTCCCAAAACGAAGATATTTTTCTACGATTCGGCCTGTCATCCACACGAAAACGCAGATTTCCGCAACGAAAACTAATCTTTTTAAAAACTCCAGCCAAAGTGAAGATTTGCGTTTGAGGTTTCACGTCACTGTCTGCGACAAAAATGCTGCGACCTGTGTTTACACTCTATCACGGATGCCCTCAGAACTGTTCTCGTGTTATCAATGTGTGGATGGAGTTTTTTCTAAAAACGAGGTGGTATGGATGCTATTTTTTGGGAGGGCGGATATTCGATTTTTTAAAAACCCGGCTATGTGTGGACCAGGCTTTAGTGGAGCTATGTGCAGAAAGATTTCCCTTCTTAGTCCATTATAAGACACATTTATATAGTAAGTATTAATATTTGGCTTTTAGTTTTTCTTTTATCTGGTGGCATTTTTTTAAATTAATTTACTAAACTTGGTCTATTAATTGAATCACTTTGTTTTGTGTAATTATTATTTGAATTATTTACTAGAGTATTTGATACTCAGGCCAGAACATAAATAAAGATACAGAATGGATTTAAAAACATGTTGTAATATAAACAATTTGCACTCAAATAGGATAGATATAATAACTCATAAGTTAGGTCATTATAACCCAGCAGTCATGGTTAAAATAACATAAATGCTGGGTTGAAAAAGAAACCCAACAATTGGGTAGGATCAACTCAATGGTTTTATTAGCAATAACGCAATATTTGGGTTAACCCAATTTTTTGTGTTAAAGGAGTCATCACCTAGCCTGGCAAGCCATCCTATATATGTGTATATATAGTCTGGCCACGAACCATTGACGGCTCTCAGTCGTGAGGCGGGATCTACGGTAGTCTTTCAAAATGTCAGCACGCAATTGGATAGCGCTAGGACCAATCAGAGTAACGAACAACGTGACGTAATCACAGCGATGGAAAAGTGGGACCCACTAATGGCGTCAATGATTTCTGTCGTTTTTCTATAAAAACATGTGAATATCAGGTGTACTGGGACATTGCACTACTTTGTTTGATAAAAATAAGAAGCCGCTAAGTATATCCGACAGACTTACGCACGTTGGAGTCTAAATAATCCAATGTTGATGACAAAGCCGTTTCAAAAGAACGTGGCTCCGGCGCTGCCGCCATGTTGCTTGGGTTCGCGGCCGCAGCGCTGACGTCATCGGCTACTCCCGCTCTGTGATTGGCCCACAATATAGAGCGCTGTGATTGGCCCAACCAAAACTATAGCGAGTTGTGATTGGATAGACACAGCAGTGGTTTGGGCTGCGAGGGTTCCAATGAAGCGTGCCTAGACCAAACTCTGCAAAGCAAGAATTGGTCTAGTTCACTAGGCTAGTCATCACCTATAATACCGTGGATATCTACGTCCTGTTATAGTCGTTTCGGCCATTAAAATAAATTGTATTGGAAAAATCAATTAAAAAGGTGCTTTTCTGACCCTTTTTTGTAAAGGACATATTTACTCGCGAGATCGCACGCAGTATTTCGGCTGTGCTGTCATTATAATAATGCATGTTTCTCACTTCAGCTATCTCAGTGTTTTTGGCAGTTCTGTACATGGAGCCCAACGTCCCAGCATTCATACACAGTAGAAGATTCTGCCTTACCGTTTGAATTGCTGGATGTTGGAATGGCCCCTCTTTCTAGACGAATCCTTGATGGTTAGCACAGACACCGAGACCAGTGGGGAGGGTTTCCGGAACAGCGCCGTTAAAAATGAAAGTAATCCACTGGTCCCTGGTAACTTTGTTATGTTGAGTTTTGCAGTCAACTACTGAGCATCTCACATGTGAAACTCGCTTCTTCATTTTGAGTTCTGCCGGTTCTCGACTGAATTTGAGGGGGAGAGGGGAAGCGCGGCCTGTAGCAGTGTTGCTCTGCGCTGTCCATATATGGTATATCCTGCCTTTGTGACGACATATAGGCGAGATCTCAAGATCTCATTTTGGAGTGAGTGTGCTCGTGGGCTGCACGTGAGCTGGTTGAAGAAGGCAAGATTAAACAAACGCTCCATTGTTAAATATCGGCTTCCCGGCCAGTGAAAAATCATTAGGAAGCCATTATATAAAATTTTTCAAGTGGAAAAGTGAAAATTTCAGGTGATGACTCCTTAAAAAAAAGCCAGTGCTGGGCTGAAATTGGGTAGTTTTTAACCCAGTGTTTTTTAGAGCGTACATGTTTTGAATATTGAAGTGATTCAAATAGAAGAGTTGACTGATAAAACAGAAACAAGCCCCACAGCAGATAAGTGGCTCTGCATTTCCTCTGGATGATGAATTAAATTAGAACAGTGTCCTCTGCTCTGGTAGAGTGACTGTTCTGTTTCACCTGTTTCCATCCACATGATCTTTATCTGTTTGTTTATAAAAACAAAAAAATCAGTACAGTTGAGTAGATCTCAGTGAGTTCAGGTTAAACCTGTGGACAGTTAGACCCACACAAAGAAAGATTTAAAGAAATCTAAAACAGGATCTTTAGTATTCCTACGTTTTCTCAGACTTGACCCACTGTCTCTCTGCTCAATGAAATACATAGATACCATGCATATTACGCTCATAGTGTGCAACTTTCAGGTGTTGTAGACAAATTATTTGAACAAATCAGGAGAACGTTTTTCACGCGTGTTTGAGCAACAGTTGTATGTGACAGGCTTACCAACAAATTTAAAGGAGTGTCAGAAAAGTCCTGGAAAAAGATTTGATGCACTTTGCAACCGATGCCTTTCCATTTTACTTTGGGCTGATATTTATGTTGGAGGTTTGTGACAAGAATCTGGTTTGGGTAAAAAAGTTCAGTAGAGTTTTACACCAGCATCATTTGCTGCTGTCTGCTGATATTTTCACAATATAATTAATACAGTTTGATGTTTTTTGTGCTGTCATCAACCTATTCAGTTGCCTATAATTGCCTGGAATTGCTAATACAACCCACAAGGGGGATGGATGGATGGATCACAAAGAGTAAGAAATGTTAAACAACTATTTTATAGTTTGTTTTAGTTACAATTTACAATTTTAAAACATTAGCAATATTAATCTCACAAAAAAGAGTAATCTACAAGCCCTGTAACCAAAAAGAAAAGCAACAGCATGAAGCTGAGGCTTGTTAACTGACTTTCCTGTACATTTTCATTCACATTAGATTCATCATAGTATAAAGTTGGAGAAAAGACAAAAAATAAATAAATAAAATAAAAAATCAAAGTGTAAATAACTTGGGACCCAATACAGAACCTTGTGGGACACCACTGGTAACTCTTGTAATATTTGACACAGTATTACTAAGATTTATATTCTGAAACCTATTACTTAAGTAACTCTTTCTTTTTCTAATTCAGTATAACTTTTAGAGGGGTTGATGACCTATGGAAGTTGTGATTGCAGAGAAAAAAATCTGACATTTAAAGCAGTTTCTTTCCACTAAAGTTAATATATTCACTAATACAATTTAAAAATGTATTAACTATTAATAAATTGATTTATCCGCCGTGTATCTTATGTTTTTTGAGATATTTCCCTTTAAAATAACCAAACTTCACCTTCGTTGATGATTTTTGTCTTTTCTTTTTTATTCTCTTCATAATCTTAACAGATAATATTTTTTAACAGAGCATCAAATGGAGATTTGATCATTGTTAGTTTTCGACCCCACTTTGAATAAATGAGCCATAATCTGATGGATTTTGATGATGCATTTGGTTCAGTGCAGATAGAAGGGAGATTTGTAGGACTGTCAGTGGCTTTGCTAGCTCAAATCAGAGTTCTGCTAGTTGACGTTTTGAGCTTATGCATCAACATTTTGCATAAACTCTGCATTAAATTAGCAGAGTTTAATTTAACAGCATTGCCTATTTTTCTTTCTTTTGCCATGAATAACAATAAAGGATAATCATGGGGAAAGTGCAGCTCTCTGTGACTTTTTCACCCCCTGAAGTGTGAGAGGTTGCAACCTGCTGGTGGATTAGTGGTTTCTCAGCCAGCTCGTGTACGGATTGGGATTGACTCTGCAGGCTGACCTATCCTCTTAATGCTAATTGGTTAACCCTCTAATCCAGCTGGTAGTCAGCAATAACGCTCTTCAGTTGGACTGCTTGGCTGAAGCTCAGCCTGCTGTGCAGGAAGCTGCTGTCAGACTGTGTCAGTTCATTACCAACAACTGGTGAGACTGCACAATTGGCTGTTGTCACATTTTTGTGGGCTGGATGTTGTAAAGTTGGGAATCCGTCAGACGGCACGACGGAGGCTCTGTAATGACTTGGCTCATTTGTAGTTGGACTTTTTTGGATTGGTCATGATTGTTTAGAGAAATAAGTTCAAATTTGGTCATTGTATTCAAAGTTTTACTCGTGAATACAGTTTTTTTAATTATTATTGTAGGTACCCCTGGCTCGCTGGCTGGAATTCAAATAGACCAATTTTTCAAGAGTAAATACCACAGTGATTTAGTAGAAGATCAATTTTGTTTTTTAGTGGGAAAATGTTTTTAATCTCCATTTTTGGCTTATATATCACTCCCATATGACATAAATATAAGTGATTTATTTAAATTGGCATTTATCTTTTAGCATTTAGGAGAACATGGATGGATGGATGAACTAAAGAGGTCTGCAGAAAGCTGGCTAAATCGGAAAGTTCTTTTTCCTGAGGACAGATTCCCAATTATTTAAAAAAGTAGCAGATGAGAGTAGATTAATTGACCTTCCATTAAACTCATCTAGAAGTAACTGCTCTTCTGAGTCACTCCTTGGTAAATTTCTCACACCGTTTTGCTGGTAGACACCTTGAATTTGCAGATCCTGATGAGCTGTAGTCACACATGGCTGAATGCTTCAGTCAGGCGACTCATCGCTGTTCCTTTGTGCCTCTCCTGCTCAGGTGACTGGCAGTTCTGTCTCTTTCGTGGCTCTTAGATGCAAGTTTTTGTCACTTGAAAAATGAAAAGGTAAACAAATAAATAGTAGCGCTCATGTAAGGGTTACCAAGAGTTCATGTGCTGATTTGAAAACTTATTAAGTAGATTACATAATAAATAAATAAATGTAATCCATATTAGTTTACAAAGAGACTCAATTGATCAGCTTGATGAGATAATAGAGGTGAACCGACGGCCAAGTTGCAGCCATACCTCTCCCACCATGAGAAATGGCACCGGACAGGTAATCAGAACGAAGACAAACCAGCGCCACTGGGATCTTAATTACTTCACGTGCAACCTAATTGTATTGCCATGCACAATCTGCCAGTCGTTCAGTTAGCGCTAACATTACACTCAAAGGGAACTGGATGCCAGATGTTGAGGCTGGAGCTGTCGGGTCACATTGAGGAGAGTTCATCAGCACCAACGCGTTTATTTCTATTTGTCGTTGTGTTTTTGCTCCCACCGTGGTGATAAGTGGAGCATTATTTTAAAGGGATATTCCACCCAAAATGGAAATTTTGTCTGACATATTTCCCAGAGTTAAATAAGTGGGGGGGGGGGACTATTTTTACCCAGCCCAGTCATTCTCCTGACCTGGCTGTACTCCTTTAGCTTAGCATAAAACACAGTAAGTAAGTGAATGGATCCAACTAGCATTGTGAGTAAAACAAGGTTCCTCAAAATCACTCGGTAGTGATCCCAATTCTGCTTGGTGACCTAAATAATCATACAAGTGAAAATAATTGGTAACATAAAAGAGTCACAGGTGCTATTTTAGACTTGGACTACTTTATGACAAAGCACAGCGGTAAGCCTCCGCTGAAAGGTGCAAGGCAACCCCAAAGACACCTGCTGACCGTTAACACAGATGCACACGTTGTTAGTGAACCAGCATTACACTACCACACACACACACACACACACACACACACACACACACACACACACACACACACACACACACACACACACACACACACACACACACACACACACACACCTACCTGCCTGCTGGACTTTTATTTGATGTTTCCTTATGGAAAACAATACAGTTCCTACTTCTTGAATGTGCATTTTTCAAGATTTTATCAGACTGCACTGGAACTTAAAGAACAGATGCTGGTCTGCTTCCTGCACCGCCTGTAGAATTAAATCTTTCCTGACAATTAGTGGAACGTTCCATTAGAAAAGTTGGTCTTTTTATATTCCTGTGTGAGTGTGAGTGTGTTCACATGGACTAAGCTGTGAATTAGAATTTAACTATCCTGATGAATGAGCTTCCTGCAGACCCCCCAAGGCTCATTAAAGTGCTAAAGTACCAGGAGACCATTTGTCTCTGTGCTAAATAAACAGCAGAGGAGTAATGGGGACTCGGTGCATGAGGCCAGAGATGGTTTCACATCGTGGTCACAGGTTTAAGTCTGGTTCAAGCCAAACCAACTTTATTCATAAAATACTTTTAAAGGAGTCATCACCTGAAATTTTCACTTTTCCACTTGAAAAAATGTCTATAATGGCTTCCTAATGATTTTTCACTGGCCGAAAAGTCGATATTTAACATTGACGCGTTTGTTTACTCTTGCCTTCTTCAACCAGCTCACATGCACCCCACGAGCACGAGCATGCGCACTCCAAAACGAGAACTTGAGTTCTGGCCTATATGTCGTCACAAAGGCCAAATGTAATAATAATAATAATAATAATTCATCGAACTTATATAGCACTTTGTTAGGACACTCAAAGACGCTGCATGCACTCACACATTCACACACTGCTGATGATGGTAAGCTACTGAGTAGCCACAGCCGCCCTGGGGCGGTCTGACAGAGGCGAGGCTGCATTCTTGCGCCATCGGCCCCTCTGACCACCACCAACAGAGGCAATTTGGGTTAAGTGTCTTGCCCAAGGACACAATGACGGCGACAGACCGAGCGGGACGCGAACCCGCGACCTTCCGATTGCGGGGCGTCCACTTAACTCCTATGCCACCGTCGCCCCAAATGTAACCAAATATGAGGTCAGCAGCGAACAAACCAGCACAACAAAGCTCATTTATGTCTTACCGTTAATGAAACTGCTGGTCTGCTGAGACCCGTCAGTACTGAGTGGGGTAGATGTCGCCGAACACCGAACCATGTGGACACTTGGGGGGGTGTACAGCTAATGGCCAGCTTCTTTACCGCTGAGTCAATGTTTGTTGTGTCACCCCGTGCCGAGTGTTGTAGGTGCCGCCGAGCACCGAACCAAAGACAAAAGCACAAATGTGCGCATGTGATGTTTATGGTTTATAAGATGACGAGCTGTACAGCTGCACCCTAGACCACGCTGAGTGATTAGAGACTTGCTGATTAAATGCTGCTTGAAGGAAACTCTTGGGGTGTTGATCCTTGTGGTCCACAGCCTTTGTGCGGTTAGCGATCTTAATCCTAGGAGTCAGGAGGGATACCTGGCTGGCGCCCAACTATATAGCCTAGAAAACCGTCACAAGTGGGGGGGGAGTCTCTGGGATCTTCACAACAGCATGATGAGCCAATGCCAGGCTGTTTAGCTTGCTTTGTCCCATCTAGACTGTTTACGATCTCCAATGCCACGTCCCATTTTCTGGTTTACGGCGCTTCGCTGAAAAAAAACTCAACAACAAGCGAGGAAGCCATTACGGTCACTGCCAGGTCGGGTTCAGTTATAACTTTTGTTATTTTGGAGCAAGACGCTGAAGCTGCTTCCTTCCATCAATCAACGCGCCCCTCAGTCCTGCGCTGGTCCGACAGCCGAAATATCGCGTGTGATCTCGCGAGAAAATATGCCCTTTACAATAAAGGATCAGAAAAGCACATTTTTAATTTATTTTCCCAATACAATTTATTTTAATGGCCTAAAAGACTAAAATAGAATGTAGATATCCACAGTGTTATAGGCTTTAAAGGCACACTTGGCACTTTTGCTTGCTTTTAGCACCCCCTAGTGTCTGTTATTATCTGTGGTCAAAGCAAAAGTGAAACTTATCTCCTCTCTGTGCGTTCGTCTTTTTAACACCTTAATCTAATTGCTGAAACGTCTCCTCAGCCTTCATTAGTGTCTACAGGAGCGGTTCATCACTAAATCAAACAAATCAGCTGTGTTCATGATCTAAAACATGCAAGAATCATGCTGGAAGCAGACTGCAGCGCCAGGCATGTCAGCTTCATGTTTTCTAAGTCCACAGGTGGTGGCCTTTTGCCACTCTGAAGTGGCAAAAGGCCACAGAGGGCGGTGGGGGTTTAAGTGACATTTCGTTAACCCTGTAAAGCAGGGTTTCTCAACCCTGGTCCTCAGCGCCCCCCTGTCCTGCATGTTTTCCATGTCTCTGCTTCAGCACACCTGATTTACGTATTTGCATTGCAACCTCAGGAGGACATCAAGTGCTGCAGAAGCCTGTTAATCACTCACTCATTTGTGTCCAGCGTGTGGCAGCAGGGAAACACTGATATTTAAAAGGGCAACATGGAAAACATCCCAGCAAGCACACATAGGTGGGCCCCATATGGGATATATATTGGCAAGCTGTATGGGTCCCAACAGGGTTTGTCCGCAGTTTCCATGGTGGCCCCACAGGGGTTTGCTGTTGTATGAGTCAAACCCTCTGAAAACCCATGTAGCGCCCATTAAAATCTATGTGGACAAAAATCTTTCTGGGCAAACCCCCATGGGGCCACCGTGGAAACCACGGACAAACCCTATTGGGCCCCATATGGCTTGCCCACATAGATCCCATATGGGCCCACCTATGTGTGCTGGCTAGGATGCAGGGCAGAGCTGAGAGTAAAGGGTCATTTTAGGACATACTGGCTCAAGAAAATGATTTAAAAATATGAAAAAGTTGCACAGTGTGGCTTTTAAACAGCCAATACTGACCAAATTGCTGACCACAAAGGGATGAATACATTTAACAGGACAAAAAAAATATAAACTAGGGGTGGGGGATGACAATGAAAAATGTAAAATAAAATGAAATTTCAAAACTTCATACTGTGTCAAAAGTAGCGAGGTAGATTTTCAGTGAGTTTCTAATATCCTGCAGATCACTTTCACTATTGTTCAGCACTTTCATCCCATCTGAGTCGTGAAAAAGTTTGGACCACCAAGATAATCTGAGTGTTTAGTGAAATTTTTGCTTTTTAAAAGATGCATTTTATAATCTGTAGTGCATATCAGTCACAATGGGTCACTACGACAAAGGTTCAGTCATTCTAAACAAGTACAGCCTACTTTGCATCACACACACACACACACACACACACACACACTCACACTCACACACACACTTAATAATAACAGGGTGGGACTACAGAGGAATGTGTGTATGCAAGCTAAAACATTCAGCCTCTGGTTTGGCTGAATCTGACTGCCTAGTCTTCTAATTTGCCGCCCTGCTGTCCCCCCCCCTCCCCCATCCAGTGCATTGTGTATTTCCATGTATACACGACTAAAAACAAAGAGCTGAGCCTATTTGATTCATTTCAGTCAGGAGCTGTTGGTGCGTGACTGGGAGGAACTCTAGAGGCAGCTCTGACTACAGCGGACATGCTGAGTGGATCCAGCCTAGCTGCTGCCAGGCTCTCTGTCCCCAACACTACATCAGCCCTCCACTTTCATTTCTAGCAGAGAAAATGTTCGATGCACATCATTATCAGCACAGATATGGAGTTCTGTCAGTGCAAACATTATAGATTTAGTCAAAACAACAAAAACAAACCTAAAGCATGAATTCAGGTCAAAATCAGCGTGTTTTTATTCACAGAACGTTCACAACGTGCTGCTGATTTCCACCATGGCCACTCGGCCACACTTTTCCATTTTTGACACATGGAAATAGGAGTTGGTTTCTAACTCACCTCAATGTATTATTTTTCCTTCCTGTCAAGAACGAAAGAGGAAATTCTTTAGCTGCACTCCCACATCAAAACAAGCCATCTTTCCTTTTGTTCTCTGTTTTGGTCAAGCTAAAGGCATTTTTGTCATTTCAATCCTGTTTTTTTGTTTGTTTGGAGAGCAACCCAATTCAAAGGACACTGAATGTTTCTTTAGAAAATGAAATCATATGCAGCAAAATATTTGACTGCTTTGTAAATTTCCTCCACGTTCCGTGGAAAATGTGTTGTAGTTTCTCTTTTAACGATGTTTCATCATCTATCCAGTGGCTCTGGTCTGCAGCACTGATGAATTATTAGATCTGATGTGCAACCCTAACCCTGAAACTGTCATTAGTGGAGCATTGACTAAAAAAAAAAAAAAACTTGAACATTTAAAATACAAGATTGGTGTCGGCCAGGGGAATAAGAAGTGAATCTGAAAAGGACTATATTTATTAAATGATGATCACCTGGATTATTCACAGATAAACAACAGGTGTGTTTAGGTACTGAGTGATTGGAGGGAAGGGAAAAGCAATGAAAAAACCAAAATATCTGCTGCCTCAATTTGCTAAATTCCCACGATCCAGGTGAAAAGAAATAACAGAGAATGCCACACAGGAAACTTCAAATCAAAACCCAACTTCATAAGAAAAACGGCACCAAATAATTTTGTATCCTCGTCTCAGACTGATTCTGCCAGTGAATTAATTAGGGGGAAAAAAACAGGCAGGAAACAAAGTTGGTGTGAAGCAGGAATTCTGGCCTCTGGTCTTGATTTCTAACCACGACCACGTGTCGCTCCATTCCTCCTCAGCGCTCTGCAGGAATATCTAATGCTGCCGCTGCTGTCTGTATACATTGTGAATTCCAGTTATGGTGCGTCGGAATCATTGGTATTCCGGGCGCGCTGCCCGAGTGCTGGATGTGCTGGGCAGCATCGACACATCCAGGTTTATTGGAATACTCTTCTTGCTCTACCAGTAATTGCTCTGTCTCCACTACTCTGCTTACGTCTGTTTTGTCTCTAAACTCTCTTTTTCGTATTTGTCCTCCATCTTTCTTTGTTTTAATTAGACTCCAGTATCTCCTGCTTCTTAATTCCTCTCGCCTCAGAGTTCCTGTTTTCACCTATAAGACGAGGGAGGAAGGTAACAGATTCCATCATGGGGCTCATGAATGCTGAAGTCACCGACGCCCCTGCGTCTCATAAATACACATCATATTACCCGCCGCTCTCGGCAGAGCGTCCGTAAAGCCTCGCGTTCGTCTCGCCCAACTGTCTGCCTCTTAAAACCTAAGATTTATGCAGCACGTGTGACATTTGATGTAACAGCACAGCAAATAAATGCAAATCTTCAGTTCACCTGCGCTGAACGTCGTCCCCGCTCATCTGTTTTGTCTTCCGAAGCAGAAGGTTCTTTTCTCCTGCTGCTTTGAGGTCTGCTGAAAACGAATATGAGCAGCTGACCTTGCCTTAATCACTTCTAATGCTGCCGTTTCTTTTCTTTGTTCATCTGCTCCTTTTTTAACCGAGGGTGGATACGTCTCTATCTAAAATTCTAAGTCTCGTGGATTTTCCCACACTGCTTTTCCTGTATTCCCCTCCTGAACTGTTAAAGGCAGTCCCAAAGGGAATGGTAACAGCGTGCAGTTGTACTTTTTACATTTTCCCAAACGGCTTGTAGGTGCGTCGGTGCTTAACGTGGCGTCTCTTACTCCTATAGAGCAGTAGTAATTTTTTTTTTTTTGGGAGGATTACAGCTCTGCCTGGAATGAGTTTTGGCTAAAGGCAGACCGGGCTTGTTAACAAAGACAGGATTACGAACAGGATTTCCTCGTGAACACAGCGACAGGTCAGATATCACCCTGACCAGTTTTACCTCCGAATCAGCTGAGAACTGTGGATAATCCTTTTCATGTCACCGTGTGTCACGCGTGAGCCAACAACGCAAGAGGAAGGAAAAGAAGTTAAAACTGTAGCTCAATATCCATAAGACAGCCTTTTATCTGTGGACTAAAGTTGATGGCTGCCTTGAACTGGGTCACCTTCAATAATAAATAACTTATATATGTAAATCTAATGGAAATCTTTGAAAATGTCTTAAATGGTTCATGAGAAATTTGACTAAAAACACTCCAGACAAAAACCCTGCTGACTTTTTCCCGTTGGCGGAGGACGATGACGACATTTTGACGTGTACATGTCATGGTGGAACGGATCGTACCTGCAGAGACAAAACAGTCTAAACAGAGGTCTGCTTCTACATGCAAGTGGTCATCTGTGATGGCAGCGTGCCGAAACGCTGTTGGACTTGGCTTTGCTCAATGATGCATGTAAGCCACATTGACCCACCAGTGTGATCATCTGACCCTGCATCCCCCCATCCTGTCTGTGCCATTGCACGTTTTCAAAGCCCTCAGTGAAGTAGAGAGCAGCCTTCTTTGTTCTTTATTCACTCATGATTAGGAGTTAAATGATGCCGCTTTGAATTAAAAATGTAAAAAGTCTGGTTGCTCTTCCATCCCTCATCCTAATATTACTACACAGTCAGAAACGGGTACGGAAGGGGTGCCCCAAGGTACAAAAACTACAATAACACACAGTCTAAGGACAAAGGCACATACATGTTCCATAGTAGTATAAAGTACATGGTTGTACCCATGCTTTCAAAAGACAAAATGTAGATCCTTTGTGGAAAAAAATATTAGTTCCTCTGTCATGACCACAATTTTCATGACTGCAGCATTAAAGTTGATGTCAAATAGACTTTGTTGAAATCTGGAAAGTAGATGATGTTGAAGCTTTTGCAGAAGATGGCAGGATTTGATGATGATGATGGTGGTAGTAGTACCACCACCAACACAGCAGGACACAGACTGGACTGGCAAAGTAGGACCACCACCAACATAGGCAAGTTGGGTGAAATGTCTTGCCCAAGGACACAACAGCAGAACACCCTGGCAGAAGCTGGGCTCAATCCTGCAATCCTCCAATCACTGGGCATCACGCTCTACCTCCTGAGCTACTGCTGGAGTCTTACTTCCTGATATTTTGACATCTTGCATCTGATTGGCTAACAGCAACACGACTCTACCACTGACTCTGTTTGCTCTGCAACGTTGATGTTTCATCTCCACCAATAACACAAGCCTGGAGGAGTTCTGCCATGTTGTGGAGTTGCTAATGCTAACGGTTAGCTTCTACTAGCTAGATGCTAAATAAACAACAGCGTTCCTCGTTGTGAGCCACGATGGGTGAATCCATGAATGTTAATTTTCAGTGTGAAGTAGAACAGTGTTTTTTTTTTTCTAATCTGAGAACTTCACCGTCTATTTTCTATCAGAAGCAAATGCAGGGAAAAGGGGTAGAAGACTATTTTCATATTCAGCCTGCATGAAAAACTCAGATTAACTGATCATTTTCAAAAATAACAAGTAAAAAACGGTTTCTCAGTGAACCTGCTCTTTAATTTCTGAGAGTGTACTGGTAAAAATGTGAAGAAAGAATGGATTAATCTTCCTTTTGTCATATTTCAAACCCTTTTTTAAAACCTATTAGCTAAAAAAAACTATATTGAGAAAAAGGAGCATCAAAGTAGGAAACAAAATCTTTTGGAACCAAGAAACAAGACGGACTTTAAAGAAGGAAACAAGTGAGAGTGATGGCTGATGGATGGGGTATAAAACGTGTAGAGAGGGAGGATGGAGGAGTCCTGTCTGCCTGCTGGCTCTCCCCATTGGAGCAGCTGTCTCTCAGACTGTGACAGATGTAGATTCACTGAGGTGGGAGAGACGGGCTGACAACTCCTTTGGTCTTTCCCCAACCCATGTTTTTAAATCAAAACGTGCACCGTGTACAGTACGGCTTAACTTCAACATGTTTTATGGCGCACAAAAGGAAGATAACTTAACTCCTAAAAGGATTTGAACTTGTTAAAGTTTCTCAGGAATGTGTGGTCGATATGGGATGTTACATTTAACGTCCACTACAACAGCTCTATCCACGGTTTAAACTCCATCTGTCCCGATCGTATTTGTGTAACTTGTAGCTTCAACCAGGGAACAGATTAAAGATGGCTGGTAAGAGATAGCCTGTCAGCCTAATTTGTTCAGATTAAAGTAACAAATGGAAGAAAATAGAAAATGCATCTTCCAATAAGTCCAAGGCTTGATTCTCCAAGTAAACCAAAATGTCTTAGCGTCAAAAGGTAATACATTGTGTATGTGCTCTTGTTCTCTCTCTCCAACACAAATTTAGCTAAAAACACTAAAAAACATTGGGAATGAATTGTTGCAGTTGAGATGTTTTAGGGCAGGACCAATTGATTATTCAGTAATGACCTTAAACGTGAATGACAACCATAAGTGGACCAGACGGGGAAGGAATGGATTCATCTAACATAAAGTGTTCAATAATACAAGATAATGACCAGATTTTGGTTCAATACAAACCTGTTTAGCTGGTCTGTCATTATATGTTGTTAGAGTAGTTCTCCAGCTTTAGATTCTATATGAAAAATTAGAGTTTTAGCTCAATTTATTTACAATAAATATTATAAAAAGTTCATTTCAAGCACTTAAGCTTAAGAAGTCTTTAGATAAAAATGGAATATTAAACCAAAGTTTGTCTTCCATGCTTAAATCAGAGTAAAACTCTTGTTTCTGATTTGGTTTCACCAGCATTTTTTCCTCTTTAAAGGCACACTTAGCAGTTTTGGCTTGCTTTTAGCACCCCCTAGTGTCCGTTTGTAGAACCGAAAGCAAAACTCATCTCCTCAGCATTCATTAGTGTCTACAGGAGCGGTTCATCACTAAATCAAACAAATCAGCTGTGTTCATGATCTAAAACATGCAGGAAACATGCTGGAAGCAGACTGCAGCACCAGGCATGTCAGCTCCATTTTTTTCTAAGTCCCAACAGACCGGTCAGGAAACTCTGAAGTTGCAAGTGCGGTATTCTGGCCACAGGGGGCGAAAGGGGCTGAGTGGCCTTTCATTAACCCTGTAAAGGGTCATTTTATATGTGAAAAAGTTTCTAAGTATCCCTTTAAAGTATAGTGTGTGTGTGTGTGTGTGAGTTGCTTGTTCTTTTCTCCCATTGTAGCAAATGATCGTCTTCATTAATTTTGACATAAAAGGAAACGAGCCTTTTTTCAGCTTGAGGCAACATTTAAATTAGACCAACTTGGCTAATCCAGAGATTTCAAGGGCTTGAGACACTGAATCCATTCTCCAAGCAACCTGTCTGGGGAAAAAAAAAGGTTGTGACATTTTTAATATATTGTGCACAAGGTCATCAGGCAGATTGTCATTGTTGCACAACCCGAGCTGTTGCAGTATTATTTTTTTAACATTTTAATTGCATCATCTGTTATCGAGTATTTCCTTCATTTACCCACCTGTCATCACCTTTTGAGTTTGTCTGTGTTTGTTTGGGGCTTTTGTTTCTCTGGGATGTGGTGGAAGGCAGTCAGGTTCTCCCGGGAGCCAGCAGCAGATTCCAGACATGACACATTTGACTGTGGTGTCAGAGGATGGCTGGTGAACGGCTCACCCACAGGCCCATCTGAGCAGCAGTCAACTAGACACAAAGGAGCAGGAGGGGAGGAGGAGGAAGGATGAGGGAGAGTAGAGGAGAAGGTTAACAGCTGAGACAACCATGTATTGTACAGTATCCTTCCCTGTGGGAGGTCTATTGAGTGAAAGCACTCTCTGCTCCGGTGGTTTGCAGCTCTGAACACGAGCGCTGTGTTTCACATGTGTGTTGGCTTTAGAGACGGTGTCTAAGGGCTGGAATATTTTTAACCTTTTTAACCTCGTGCTGGTGCAGTCAGCATAGTTCACATATGCGGCACAACACTGCACTGCATGTAGTACTGGAGTGTTCCAATAGGGGGCAAACTAGAGTACTCAGACCGGATAGAGAGCCGGGTTTGTGGGTACCATAGATATCATATATATTGCTAGATGCTTTAACTGGGAGTCGACAGCGTCTCTACACGGCGGCCATCTTACCTCGGACAGCTTACGTTCCAATGGTAGCAGATGGAAGGTGAGTGAACAACTTGAACAAAAACACTCTTAACTCGATTAAATATTAACGGATTTACAAGCGGGTTGCGTTATTACATACCTTATGACACATAAGCTTGATAGGACATTTTTGGGTAGAACCACATTGGATTGTTTTCTTAAAGGTGTTGAACACTCGTTTGATCAATACATTTTATTTGATTAGAGCTGTCAGGCTTTTCAAATCCTACCATCTATTTTCTATCAGAAGCTAATGCAGGAGATAGGTGTAGGAGACTATTTCATGGTCAGCCGGCATGAAAAACTCAGTGACCGATTCTAATCAGAAATCATTAAATGTTTTTTCAGTGAACCACACCTTTAAGGGTGTGGTTCACTCATTTAATCATTACATTTGCAGTAGGTATGAAAGCCTTGTAAAGCCTACTGCACACTGGAAGCATCAGCACTGAGGAACGGTTTACTCACAATTTCCGCTGCTTGCCATATATAATGTTGTTCCCCTCTACTGCCAGGATTAAAGCCATGAATAACGCACCGCTGCACTTTTCGAAGGATGCAGGGAGTAAGTAAGCTGTGAGGTCACAGGTATAGACGTAATCTACATATATATGAAATTGCATCGCTGCAATAGACTTTTATTTTGAAAATTACCAGACATTTTACACTGAAATCGAGTGTGATTTCCTGTCTAGCTCTTTGTTAACTGTGGAAATTGATGCATCCAAGAAGTGGCTCGCAGCAAAAATAGAACTCGATCCTATCTTTAGCGGTGCGGTGTGGCGCGGCGTGCCGCTTCTGGGATGCGCCTGAAAATTGCCGCGTTGCGGCTGGTTTGAATCACCCCCAAAAACCATGATGAATTCTATTTGAAGCAGTGATGTTCCCCGCCGCTGATGCTTCCAGTGTGCAGTAGGGGTAAGTCGTTATCCATCCATCCATCCATCGCAGTACCATGTCAAGATCCCCAGACAATCTCCTCGTCAGACACCGTATCTGCCATGATTTTAGTTCCTGGCTCCTAATCACCCAGCCTTGTTCACCTGAAACTTGATTGTTTCTACCTGAGTTCCCAAAGACTAAAGCTCCGATGTCAGATCACATCATTCATGCAGCTTGTGTCTCATGCAGAAATCATTATTCATGTAGCCCACAAGTCTCATGCCACCCACAGCCTGTTCCAGTTCATATCACACCAAGCCAAATGAGGTCCAGTCAGACCAAGCCAAGTAAGTCAAAGTAATGTCTAGTCTAGTCACGTCTGCTGTGATAAACCCAGTCATTCAACTCATGTCAAGTATCATGTTTTCCTGCAATAAATCAACTTTAATCATTTGCTGTATTTTGTTTTTGCTGAATTCTTGGGTCCGATTCCTCTGACCGTTACAAGCATCTCACTCATTTTCTCAATTCCAGTCTACACCTCCCATGGAAATCATCCAGATTTGAGCTTTGAGCTCCTTCCTAGTAGCTAAAGCCCTCACCCTAACATCGAGGACGAGTCCCGTTGATCTGTGAAAGAAACTAATTTCAGCTGCAAATCATCAGAACGATTCGCTGTTTGAGATCAGATGTAGTTGCAGCTTTTCCAGGTTTGCATCAGAAACGTGCTGCAGAGTTTAGCTCTCATGTCGAGTCAGAATGAGGTTCTGCTCCTGAAAATTTAACTTGAGGAAAGACGGATAACAGAATTGTGTCTGAATCGATCAGTTATTGAGATGCTCAGGCGGGACTAAAGGATGTGTAACAACAGCTGATGAAACAAATCAGCTTATCCCAACATCACTCTGTGTCTCCCAATGGGGTTTTCCTTTTTTATTTTCATTGTGTCACTCTCTCTCCTCCCTTTTCTCCTGCAGCCATGATTGTATCTGGGTTACATCACTTTTTTAAAGGGGGGGTAGTTCTCATTGAGTTTCTGCTCTTTCTTTTGCAACATAAATTAATACTGAGCCGTTGTCAAAGTAATCTCAACTTTTGCACAATCTCAAATAAGTTTTTTGTATTTTGAGAAAAAAATAATGTTTAACTTTGAATTAAATATTACGCCTTTGTCGCCGACGAGGACTTTAAAGAGCCCAGACACGAAAACAATCTGAGCGAGTGGTCTAAACAGATGCATTATTTATGGAGCGCATGAAATATTCCTTCACTTCTCCAAGAGAAGCCTCTTTGGTTTTTGGAGCAACATGAAAAAGTAAAGAATCTTCAAGCTGTCAGTAATAATAAAGGAAAAGCTGCTCTGGTAATAATAATAATAGATATTTTAAAGCTTGCAGACAGAATGTTGGATGTTTCATGCAGATGCAAAACCAAACCAAAGATCTCCAAATTGCTCGTGTCGCCTATCTTTTCGTTCTCTTCGGTTCATCTTTTCCACACATAAAAAAATCCCAGGGCTGCTCATTAGAAACGGCCTTTCTTCCCCACTGGCATCGAACCACTGCTAAGCCACAGCCTTCACGTTATTCAAGCAGAGCTGCTCTCGGATAACCGTCCCACTGGAGACCGAGGTGAGGTGGTGGACGGAAGGCCACTCGCAGCAGCACCGAAACGCAGCAGGCACATGAAATAATGAGTAAGGTGAACAATGCTGCGGCTGGATCAATCCAGGAATCGATACCACACAGCTAAATGCTGAAGTGGCCTTTATAGCAGCACAGGTAAGCATATCACAGCAAATATACCTTGAAGGTTTGCTTGTAAATGTGTTTACTGTCTCTTGTAAAGAGATTTCTCCCATGCTGACTTGTTTACCTTCCCAGATATTGAGCTAAATGCTAAATCAGTTTATTTTACACTTATATTTTATTTACACATTTATTTTGCGTGTAATTGAAATCGTTTGGATCAGTTGATTTTTTAAAAACCTGTAAACTCAAATAAACTTCGATAAAAGCAGGTTTAATTGGTTTGTTTGAAGATTCCCGTACGGTAAAGACATCTCGACTTCAGCTCTTAGGATCTTAGACATGTCCGTATGTTTCCTGCCTTTCCCACTGTAAAGGTGCTGCTGTTGTATCATTTCACAAACGCAATTACAGCAAATGCCAGTGATGTCATTTGCATATAAATTGCCTCTTTTATTTATTCAAGGTCAATTCCTCATTTTCACTCCCAACTTTTTTTTCTTATAAGTACAAGTGAGTTTCTTTTTTATGCATATTACTGTGCTCCAGAAAAATCAAGCATTTATTTGTTCAGGACTCATTTAATTAAAGGTGACCAAGAATGTAGTTATTCAGCAATCTAAAACTGATCTTTGAGCCTCTATAAAGCATATAAAATTTTGTTGGAGCTTAAAATGTCTCAGGAGCCCTGTGTGTGTGTGTGTGTGTGTGTGGGGGGGGGGGTGGGGGGGGGGGGGGGGGGGGGGTTTGAAGAGAGACTCAGTCAGGGTTTCTCAGTAAGTCCCCACTCAAGACTGAAAGTAACTAATGTAACTTTTAACAAAAAGGCTTTAAAAACAATTCATATTTACACTACATATAAATTACTTGAATTAATTTAATATTTTTGCACCCTGGCACATGTTCTGTGTTAAATTTTGTATACATTTTGTGATTTTGTAACTGATCGTTTGTTCAATAAAGTTCTGAAAAGAAAAAAAAGTCCCCACTCAAGCGATGAGTCAAGAATGAATGTGTAGCAAAGACAGGCTGCTTGTATAAAGGTTGTAGACAAAAAAGGAAGTAAAATACCGGACCAGACCGGACCAAATGCTGTGGATCTATCTGGCATTCATTTGTAGTCTGGATGTTACCAGTATATATCCTGAAACCTGAGTGGTGAGTGCTTGTTTTTCTCTTTCAACAAGGCTGTTGCTAGCTGAAGCTAACAGCTCAGGCTGGAGCTAACAGAGGCCCGGCTAACCGTAGCTCTGTGGTAGCGTTGCTGCGACCAGCGTTTAAATACTGCTGAGCCTGAAGTGGATTGGAACTTGTAGTGACGTTGTTATAAAGGCTCAGAAAAGGAGTTTTTCTCTCGCTTTTTTCAACTTTCTAATTTACATAAAAAGTAGGTCACACACGGCTTTCACTTTTTGGCATGCTACTTTTGACCACCCAAGCTGTCTTTATTCAACAACAACAAGGACAATGTTGGTTTACAATCTTGGTTTCCTTTAAAGGCACACTTGGCAGTCTTGGCTTGCTTTTAGCACCCCCTAGTGTCCGTTTAGTAGAACCAAAAGTGAAACTAATGGTGCGTTCGATTTGTCCTCGGAACTCTGAAATCCCAACTTCCGAATAGAAAAAATCAACTGAAACACCCCCAAAGTCGGACCTCTCAGTCAGAAAGTCGGAAGAATTTCAGACATCCAAAATGGCAGCTCTCCGTATCAACAACAGTAAGTTTTGGTTGAAATGTGTTAATTTTACAAGACACACTTGTAAGAGTGTGTTTAAAATCAATGTTTCGTGTAGCGCATGCAACTCTAAAAAAGCTGAACAAACTAAAAGTGTTGTTTGCATGTCGAACGTACAGCTTCAAATGGTGTTATTGAGAGGAATCTACAAACAATGGCTACTGTTTTCGAGGGTGTCGCCATATTGGAAATCCCGCCTTCTCCGACTATGGTAACCAGAATGCTGTTAACTCGGGTGTGACGTCATTCCCATTTCTGACTTCCAACTTCCGGGGTATATCGAACACACCTTTATCTTCTCGCTGTGCGTCTTTTTAACATCTTAATCCAATTGCTGACATGTCTCCTCAGCCTTCATTAGCTTATACAGGAGCAGTTCATCATTAAATCAAACAAATCAGGCACTCTGAAGTTGCAAGTGCGGTATTCTGGCCAGAGGGCAGTGGGGGTCTGAGTGACATTACATTAATCCTGTAAAGGGTAATTTTAGCGCATATTGGCTCAAGAAAATGATTTAAAAATATGAAAAAGTTGTATAGTATGGCTTTAACTAGATAAAATGGCGTCCATATTCAGGGGCTGTGTCCTACGAAGGCCAGATTTGAAAGCGGATTATGTCACAGTGAAGCAACAAAGGCTGTCCAGATTTAAAGATGCTTTCAAATGTGGCCCACGAATCCAGCCCTCTTTAACCTGATTTAAAGTACGAGTCCGGTGTCTCTTTCACAGCTCATCATATCCCAAGATGCATTGCGATCTGAACGGGAGATTTTTACAACAATGGTGGACTACAAAGTAGGAGACGGAGCTGGAGAAAATTACTTATAAATGTAAGTAGAAGCTTAAAATGGCTAGATTTTGAGCTTTAGTCATTTACATAAAACATTTAAAGTAATTTTAGCCTCAAATAATGACAAATTTTACAGTAATGGTGGGACTTCCTATGGCACATGAAGGCTGTGTCCAAATTCAGGGGCCGTGTCCTTTGAAGGCTGAATATGAAGGCTGATTACGTCACAGTGCAGTGACAAAGGCTGTCCAAATTTAAAGACGATTTCAAATATGGCCCCCAAAATAGCAAATGTTTGTCTAAACCAAACAAAAGAAAGATGCTTACACGCTGATCACAGCACAAATGTATCACTAATATAAAAAGCATCAACGCCTATGTAGAAAGGCATTTTGTTCATGCATTTAAATAGAAATATTATTCTAATGATTGATGCTTTAACTCATAGCTTTTCTCTTCTATGTGCCATTAAGCTTTGGTGTTTGTTTGGATGTTGAGTGGGAACAAACCTCCCCTAAAGTATGACAATGGGCTCTGTGCTGCTCACTTACTGCCCACTCTCTCTTGTTGTTCTGGATGATTTAGCTGTTGCACTCTTACTCATGCATGTATTAAAGTGCTCCTTTTTTTTTTTTTTTTGCTAGATGGCTCTAAAATAAAAAAGTCAAATGAATCTTTAAAACCCTTTCCACCAGGAAAAAAGTTACAGGATCCATTGGAATTTATGTTTATGAGCATGTGTGGAAGTACTTGTGTTGTTTTGGTGCGTGCATGCACCAAGGTGAGGCTTTTAGGTCCTCATGGGCCGGTGCTGCACACCAGACATTTTAGAGTCATTTCTTAATTATGTAGCGTGTTCTGAAGGAGTTTACTTAAGCAAAAAAAATTATTTTAAGGTCTGGGAGTCCTGAGGATGGAGTGTTAGAGACAGGCTGGTTTCTGCAGGCAAAACTGCTCCATTGAAGAAAGATTCAAAATTTGTAGTAATGCAAAGATGAGTGGTTTGTCCAGGCCTTTTAAAATGAGGTGGCCCAGGTGAGGCACTTGTTTAGTGGACAAACGAGCAAGGCGAGGACCAGGGTGCAGCCAAAGTCTGCGGCCCAATCCCAATACTCGCACTGCGCCCTACGCCCTTCTGTGAAGTGCACTTAGAGGAAGTGTGCAGCAAGGCGACTGTTACAGCCCTTGGCTGTTTGTGTTTTTGTAGTTTTTATGCTTTCTGGTTTCCTCCCTTCCGGTGTGTGTGTGTGTAGAAGAAGCCACACCTGGATCCTCTCCCCCTTGATTTGCTTCACCTCAGCTGTCCCTGATGGTAATCAGGCTGGCTCTCCTACATAAGGCCAGCCTGCCTTCAGTTCAGGGGAGCAGCAGGGCAGAAAGATACTCTGCACTGTTGTTTCCCCGGTGGCATTTTTGTTTCAGATTTTGTTTGATTTGTCGTTGATTTAAGTAACAACTTGTCTCTGTTTTGTTTAGATTCCCCTCTCAGAGAAGACTGTGGTCTTAAGGGAAAACTCGTAGGAAGGTGCTGAAGCCTTTCCAACCAGGGAGTAAGGTTCAGTACCAGAGACCTTTTTGGGATTTCGTACAGGTCTCTATAATAAAGTAATTGTAGTTAGCAGAGACGAAGTACAAGTTGTTACGATTGTCGTTTTGCCACCGGTTTGGTTTATTTATTTTGTGTATGTTCAGTTCCATTTGTAAATAAATTGTTTCAATTATTTTTGCACTCGACCATGTGTCCATCATTGTTGCCCCCAGGCCCCCTAGACAGCCTGGTGCGTAACAAATGGGGGCTCGTCCGGGATTTGTGATCCCACACCAACTTGGACATGTGGTCGGCGTGCTCGTTTGATTCTGTTTATTTTTCAGCCGCTCCCTTCCATCCCGTTTGGTTTATTTGGTACCTGCCGGGGTGTGCGAGTGGGAGGTGACCCTGGGCTGAAGTGGACGAAGACTCGCCATGCGGCATCGTCTGCGGGTGAGTGACCCCCGCTGGTTCTACCTCCTTCGGGACGTGCGGAGATGTGTCCTACGACTGAGACGCGTCACCCTGACGACACCGCCTCCTACCATGTCGCGGGCGGGGAAGTGCCCTGCTGTGGACTCGTGGAGGAGGATGGAGGCTCTGGACAGTGGGTTTGCCCTCGATCCACCATAAACGGTGGCCCAACTCTGAACCGGGACAAGAGTGTCCCATTGGACTTCGGGGAACGATGTTGGTCCGCTTCCCCATCGAGGGTCACCTCCCTCGTTACCTGTGGCGCCACCCCGGACTGTGGAAGGAGCGGTTTGTTTTGTTTGTTTGTTTTGGGGACTGGTTTGTTTTGTGGGGAGGGTTTGTGTTAAAATTAAAGCCTGCAGCTTTAATTTTTTTTTTAAGGGAGGAAGTGTTACAGCCCTTGGCTGTTTGTGTTTTTGTAGTTTTTATGCTTTCTGGTTTCCTCCCTTCCGGTGTGTGTGTGTGTGTGTGTAGAAGAAGCCACACCTGGATCCTCTCCCCCTTGATTTGCTTCACCTCAGCTGTCCCTGATGGTAATCAGGCTGGCTCTCCTACATAAGGCCAGCCTGCCTTCAGTTCAGGGGAGCAGCAGGGCAGAAAGATACTCTGCACTGTTGTTTCCCCGGTGGCATTTTCGTTTCAGATTTTGTTTGATTTGTCGTTGATTTAAGTAACAACTTGTCTCTGTTTTGTTTAGATTCCCTTCTCAGAGAAGACTGTGGTCTTAAGGGAAAACTCGTAGGAAGGTGCTGAAGCCTTTCCAACCAGGGAGTAAGGTTCAGTACCAGAGACCTTTTGGGATTTCGTGCAGGTCTCTATAATAAAGTAATTGTAGTTAGCAGAGACGAAGTACAAGTTGTTACGATTGTCGTTTTGCCACCGGTTTGGTTTATTTATTTTGTGTATGTTCAGTTCCATTTGTAAATAAATTGTTTCAATTATTTTTGCACTCGACCATGTGTCCATCATTGTTGCCCCCAGGCCCCCTAGACAGCCTGGTGCGTAACAAATGGGGGCTCGTCCGGGATTTGTGATCCCACACCAACTTGGACATGTGGTCGGCGTGCTCGTTTGATTCTGTTTATTTTTCAGCCGCTCCCTTCCATCCCTTTTGGTTTATTTGGTACCTGCCGGGGTGTGCGAGTGGGAGGTGACCCTGGGCTGAAGTGGACGAAGACTCGCCATGCGGCATCGTCTGCGGGTGAGTGACCCCCGCTGGTTCTACCTCCTTCGGGACGTGCGGAGATGTGTCCTACGACTGAGACGCGTCACCCTGACGACACCGCCTCCTACCATGTCGTGGACGGGGAAGTGCCCTGCTGTGGACTCGTGGAGGAGGATGGAGGCTCTGGACAGTGGGTTTGCCTTCGATCCACCATAAACGGTGGCCCAACTCTGAACCGGGACAAGAGTGTCCCATTGGACTTTGGGGAACGGTGTTGGTCCGCTTCCCCATCGAGGGTCACCTCCCTCGTTACCTGTGGCGCCACCCCGGACTGTGGAAGGAGCGGTTTGTTTTGTTTGTTTNGTCTCTTATACACATCTCTCATAGCTTTTCTCTTCTATGTGCCATTAAGCTTTGGTGTTTGTTTGGATGTTGAGTGGGAACAAACCTCCCCTAAAGTATGACAATGGGCTCTGTGCTGCTCACTTACTGCCCACTCTCTCTTGTTGTTCTGGATGATTTAGCTGTTGCACTCTTACTCATGCATGTATTAAAGTGCTCCTTTTTTTTTTTTTTTTGCTAGATGGCTCTAAAATAAAAAAGTCAAATGAATCTTTAAAACCCTTTCCACCAGGAAAAAAGTTACAGGATCCATTGGAATTTATGTTTATGAGCATGTGTGGAAGTACTTGTGTTGTTTTGGTGCGTGCATGCACCAAGGTGAGGCTTTTAGGTCCTCATGGGCCGGTGCTGCACACCAGACATTTTAGAGTCATTTCTTAATTATGTAGCGTGTTCTGAAGGAGTTTACTTAAGCAAAAAAAATTATTTTAAGGTCTGGGAGTCCTGAGGATGGAGTGTTAGAGACAGGCTGGTTTCTGCAGGCAAAACTGCTCCATTGAAGAAAGATTCAAAATTTGTAGTAATGCAAAGATGAGTGGTTTGTCCAGGCCTTTTAAAATGAGGTGGCCCAGGTGAGGCACTTGTTTAGTGGACAAACGAGCAAGGCGAGGACCAGGGTGCAGCCAAAGTCTGCGGCCCAATCCCAATACTCGCACTGCGCCCTACGCCCTTCTGTGAAGTGCACTTAGAGGAAGTGTGCAGCAAGGCGACTGTTACAGCCCTTGGCTGTTTGTGTTTTTGTAGTTTTTATGCTTTCTGGTTTCCTCCCTTCCGGTGTGTGTGTGTGTAGAAGAAGCCACACCTGGATCCTCTCCCCCTTGATTTGCTTCACCTCAGCTGTCCCTGATGGTAATCAGGCTGGCTCTCCTACATAAGGCCAGCCTGCCTTCAGTTCAGGGGAGCAGCAGGGCAGAAAGATACTCTGCACTGTTGTTTCCCCGGTGGCATTTTTGTTTCAGATTTTGTTTGATTTGTCGTTGATTTAAGTAACAACTTGTCTCTGTTTTGTTTAGATTCCCCTCTCAGAGAAGACTGTGGTCTTAAGGGAAAACTCGTAGGAAGGTGCTGAAGCCTTTCCAACCAGGGAGTAAGGTTCAGTACCAGAGACCTTTTTGGGATTTCGTACAGGTCTCTATAATAAAGTAATTGTAGTTAGCAGAGACGAAGTACAAGTTGTTACGATTGTCGTTTTGCCACCGGTTTGGTTTATTTATTTTGTGTATGTTCAGTTCCATTTGTAAATAAATTGTTTCAATTATTTTTGCACTCGACCATGTGTCCATCATTGTTGCCCCCAGGCCCCCTAGACAGCCTGGTGCGTAACAGCGACGCATGCTGGGATGCTGGTCGCTGTTTGTGCTTTTTAAAAAATCTTTAACAACTTTCAAACAAACAATTATTTGACTAAATTTAAATTCATTGCTGTCCACATTAAGTCTTAGTCTAAAACATTCATAGCATGAATAAATATCATTAATCGTCTCAAAATGAACTTCTTTCATTTGAAAATACATGTTTTTAGAAAAGTCACTTGAGCCATTGCTCCGCCTTCTTCTCAAAATTCCCACTCAGCAATGGATTGTGGGTAATACCCTTGCCCGAAGTCTGCATCGATGGGAACTTGGGCGAAGTGCGGATTAAGGGTGTAAAATGGGCGTGGGCAACTTCCGCACTTGAGAATCGGAACACCCTACGCACTAGCACCCTCGGGCGGGAACGCGCAATTGAAGGACGCAAGGGTGGAAGTGCGAGTATTGGGACTTCTTCTTCTTCTAGCTGTTTTGTTGTGGTTGGCAAGCTACTTCTTGGTGCATTACTGCCACCAATTGGAGTGGAGTGAGATTGAGACCAGGATTCTAAATACTTTTAATGCCAATATGAAAAAAGAATAAAAATAATACAGAAAAGTTCTGTTTGCCTGGGACTGAAAACGATGTTAAAGGTGCATGCTGCCACGTAATGTTTGGAATTTATAACCCCAAGCCTTTTATGGACGATGTAAAGTCAATTTAAATGGAACTCAGTGGGGTGTCCAATCAGATTTCAAGGGTGGCATGTTCTACCTCAGGCCACTCCCTGGACACGCCTCTGGCAAAGATAAAACACGTGTTTTAGCATAAATCATTCTATGGGATGATGCATAATCAGAGAGTATGTGTTCTGCAAGACTCTCAGTCTCTAATCAATTCAATTCTATAGCAATATCTGCAAAACTCACTAAGCTACAGCTCAATTTTTGATTAGCTCTGGTGGCCACCTTGAATATGTGTTGACTCTACAAGTTCATCACTTGTAGAACATTTAATGAATATTTTTTTCAGAAAGTTTTCTTCTGATTTGGTTTGTGTTTCATAAAATATTTCACCAACAAACAGTCAAACGAACACAGATGCAGGCAGAACCGTTATCATCCACCTTTCGGATCACAGTTTGGAGTTTGTGCTGAGAAAAATGTTAAAGAAGTCGGTGAACATCCAAGTTCACCCTGAGGTCAGACACTGCTGAGAGAAGCTGAAGAAGAAAGTTACATCCCAGACTTTGTAGTGCAGGAGGGTTCTCGGCTAATGTGCATTCAGCCCACATGTCGGCGTGCATCAGCTCATGATGAAACCATGATGAAGAAGAGCTTTGGAAGAGTTTTATAGAAATATGAGTCATTTTAGAAGTAAGAGTTTGTTTATGAAATAAAACCCTAAAAAATATTTTCCAATCCGACAGCGATCAACCTACAGCTGAGCTCGCGACGAGGCATCAAACCTCATTGATTTCTCATTCTCTCATTGGATGATCGTTTGGATTATGATGAAATCATCCACTGCTCTGTCACTGCAAAGATAAACACAGCAGCTGAAGCTAGGTGTTCGATAACTCGTTTGTGATTAAAGGAAAAATGCAAAGATGGCTCTGATGAGAGGATTCTAATGATGCACATCAGCTTTTCATTGTGTGATGGTTCCAACATCGCCGTGCGCGCCGCAGACCTGCAAGAGAAGCTAAAAGCTCAGACTCATTCATGAATATTACATGTTAACAAATCTGGGCTTGCAGCCATCTTTTATCATCCTCCCATCCATTTGAGATCAGATTTATTGCAGTGAGACTTCTGTGGCGGCTGTTTCTAATGGCTCCTTTGTCTTCAGCTCTCCTGAGGTGCTACAGAAAGGCTGGAACTTCCACTCCCAGGACCAAAACGCTTGGTGGAAACATTTACAATCTCTTGTAAGATCATATATCTGTTTCCTGTTTGAATTTATCTTATATTGGGGAAAAAAATGCCACTTTGTTCCCATTTTATCTTGTCCATCGTTCATAACACGCTCCTTGTTTCTGGAATGTTTCTTTTTAAAAATTAAAGCCGTTTTCCGACATTTGCATAATGATTTGTTCACTTTCTGTTGCCTTATTTTAATTAGAAAAAGGAAAGTATGAAGGAAATCTTTATTAATTGGGCTTTCTGCTTCACTGCATTGCTGAGGGGATTGTTATAAAGCATCCTGTGAAGACACACACACACACACACCAATTCCTTTATCATCAGCTGGAAACCTTCCCTTTAGCTCACAGTGCCACACACACACACACACACACACACACACACACACACACACACACACACACACTCAAAGTCGTGCTGAGGTCTTTTCGAGCTCTCCGTCTTCCACCGTCTGAACACGAGCCTGGTGTAATTTATCTTCCTTCCATGTTGAAACAGTCCCTTAAACGTGGATTCTCAGGTCAGTAAATTTGGAGATTAAACCCGATTCCTCGGGGTGCCATTATGCTCTGAGGTTAGCAGCGGATCACGAGGTGAAGCGCTCACCGAAAGTACGATCTGATCAATATCTGTGTCGGACTGTCAAGCTCGTTTCCAGTCAGACCTTGACCTCTCGGGAAAATTGTTCCTGAAGATTAAAGTCAATTGTGGAGCTGGAGATGGGCCTCGTTTCTAACTGATTGCATATGGATCCAAGGTAGAAACCCAGACATCTGTCTCTGCAGAACCTTTTGCAAGGTGTTCTCGGGTCACAGAAGACTTTTAGTTCCGTAAATTAGTCTTGGGTCTGCCCCAAAGTCTCCTTTTAGTGTCAGAAGGTGATCAGAGAAACCAGCTTCACTGAGCATAATGATAAAAAGCTGTGGTTCTACTTTGAGATGGTGGACCTCTGCATCCTTTCTCTAAAGCATCTCGCACAATTAAAGCAGTTAGGGTTCTAGTTGATGACAAACTTCATGATTGAAGGCTTTTTCGTTGCCCACTTTCAGCTTGGTGGGAGGCAGTTTGATGTGACTATTGGCTGTGCAAGTGTACGTTACAAAGCAATGTTGACTACAAATAAATGTTGACTACAGCAAAGTCCGCTGAACGAGTTTTAGAATGTAGTGTCAGATTTCTGCTGAGCCCGACCTTCATACAGAGGAACCCATTTCTGCCACTCTGGGATCTTTTAGCCTGGCAAGCCATCCTTCTTCCGTTAAAGAAGAAAAAGCAAATGCATAATTTTTCAAAATAAAGGACTTGAGTGCCGCAATCTGGTCACGACTCAAAGAAAAGTCTAAATCGTCCAAAGATGTTTCAACCGAGTGCTAATCCTGAGCCGACGTCTTCTTTGTAGTTTTTCTCTGTCGCAGATCTGCTGCTAAACCCACCCAACAAACATCGAGCGCTGTGATTGGCTGGTCTTAAAATTGTTCGTGATCTTCGCTGGAGCAATTCATAGCCGAGTGTGAAGCAGCTGGGATGAGAATCCGCTCCTCTAAATCCGAGACCGTTCTCTTGAGTCGGAAAAGGGTAGGATGCCTTCTCCAGGTCAGGGATGAGGTCCTGCCCCAAGTGGAGGAGTTTAAGTATCTCTGGCCGAAAGCGGACAAAATGAGTTTTCTCCACAGGGTGTCTGGACTCTCCATTAGAGATAGGGTGAGAAGCTCGGTCATCCAGGAGGGGCTCGGAGTAGACCCACTGCACCTCCACATCGAGAGGAGCCAGTTGATGTGACTCGGACATCTAGTTAGGATTCCTCCTGGACGCCTCCTTGGTGAGGATTTCTGGGCACGTCCAACCAGGAGGAGATCCAAGGGAAGACCCAGGACACGCTGGAGGGATTATGTTTCTCGACTGGCCAGGGAACATTTTGGGATTCCCCTGGAGGAGCTGGCCCAAGTGGCTAGGGAGAGGGAAGTCTGGGCCTCTCTGCTTAGGCTGCTGCCCCCGCGACCCGACTCTGGATAAGCAAATGAAAATGGATGGACGGATGAAAAATTGTTCAAGCCAACTGTAGACCTGCGGAAACTAAAAAGGAGTGTGGCGACCGACCCGCATCGCAAAAAGGGATCTTTTTCTTTTGGTCACAATTCCAATGTCTCGACCACAGGTGAGTGTTGGAATGTAGACGAAGCAGCAAATTGAGAAGCTCATCCCTTCTTCACCAGAACAGAGCAGAGCCGTCATCGCTGCAGACCAGGCAGCTAAAACGCTACTAGCTTTGATAAAACGATGGTCTTGTTGCGTTTTCATCGTGAAATCTTTATCACCACTAGAACGTTTCAGAGTGAGAACTGATCAACGTTAAAACACAAGTCCGCTGATGCATTAAATCACGTATCAAATTACTCGTTTTTGCTCAAATATGTACGAGTACTCCACCTGCGCTGCTGCATGTGGTCACACAGATGTTAATTATAAATCTTTACCGTTGACTGGATTTCAGTGACGGGACCTGCAGGCATGTTGATCCCCTCTGAGTCACCAGATCTCTCCTACAGCCTCCGTTTGCTGCTGCTGACTCTGGTCTTATTAAAGAATGGCCAAAGGCAATAACCAGAGTCCTATTGCCTGATCATTTTCTTGACGGAGGTCTTATTCCACATGATGGAGGCCTAAAGTTATGAAGCAGTAGCTTTATTACTCAGCTTACTTGGGTTGTGGTTGTTTTCTTCCTGTTCTGAAGCTTTCTGACCCATTTCACTTTATTACCCATTTTTGAAACGTGTCCTAAGATGTTTTCATGCTCATTAGTCCGTGTTGTGAAAATTTCATATTTGCACAAAAATATAATTAATTTTAACTGCTAGTTTGCAACAGGAGCAATTTTAATTAGCAGCGCTTTTATTGCTGCAGGTCTCTCCTGCCTTCTTCCTCTGCACTAACTTCAGTTTTTAAACGGTCTTCTGCGCCGTGTCTCGGGAAAGGCCTCAGAGCGATAAATGCCAGTTTGTAATCGGTTCTGAGGAGATAAAACAGGAAGTTTTGCTCCATGGAAAGTCAATGGGAACAAAGAAACTTTTTAAAAAGGGCTTAATTGAGGTCCTCTTTATGTTGAGCTGAAATGCAGTGAGCATACACGTGCACTTCCTCCACACTTAAACCATCCGATCGGAGATCTGTCCGTCACTGCAGCCGTTATTGAAGCAGACCCAGGAGGAGTTAAGATGTTATAGCTCCAGCTGACCTCACAGAAGCGTGTGATTGATGCCATCATCTTCATCACTCCAGTGGGGATGCTAACACAGCCCACTGACCTGTTTCTTGTACTCACTGATTGTGTCTGCTGGCTGGCAGGTGAGGCTGATGTGTTTAGGACAGCCTTTGCATTAACCCGGAGGTTCCTCTTCCATTTGGGATGTGAGGCGAGATACTGAGCTTCAGGTAGAACGGAGGTTGGTTGTGCTCTGGTCGTTGGAGACTGCAGCCTGCCAGATGCTTTTGATTAAATGAGCATAAAGACAGATGAAGTTCTTTCAGTCGCTCGTGATTTAAAAGGTAAAAAAGACTGAACAGGATTCTCCAGAACACAGACCTCCAGGAAGAGCTGCGCTGTTTTTGCAATTTGCATGTTAATTACTTTATTAAATAAAAAAAAATACAGCCTTGCTAGTCCCTGACTTTTCCTAAAACTGTGTAAATTTTCATTAAAATGGTTTTCATGTTTTTTGTGCAAAAGACAGACAAGAAAATAATCATTTCTACCTATTTTGGTCCGAGGGAGTCATTTTGACTGCCAGTGATTTTTGTTTCGCTTCTCATCTGAGGAGCTTTTTCAATTATGACTGGAATAAGGGAGGGTCACGCTTATAAATTGTAGCTGTCTATTGTTGCTATTGTGTGAGCCGTGGTGGAGATGGAGCGAACATCAGACACTGGCTGCTTGGCGATCGGATAGCCGAGGAGGTTTGGCTGAAGTCGGGGACACGCTGTGGAGATGAAGTAAACTAATGCTAACTTAGCCACCGGCTATGAAGTAAATTAATGCTACCGTAGCCACCGGCTAGCGAACGAGTGCTGAAGAGAGACACAGCAGCGTGCAGGAAGAGAGGATACTTTAATAGAAGGAACTTTCTTGAAGAAGGACTTTGGCACTGATACGTTGGGACCAGATTGGGAGCTCTAGTACGAAGAAAAGACGAATAATCAACTTGAGGTGAACCAGGGACAACACTTGGAGGCTGATGGAGCTGATAGTGGGCGGGGGATCTCATCATATGCGCCTGCCAAGTGTTAAACATGATGGCATGACAAATTTGACGTCTTTTTATTTCATTGTTTATTCAAACTAACAAAGTACAGCAACAGTATAGCTAGTCTCTTCTTCTTCTTCTTCTTAGTTGAATTGGCAGACTGCATGCTTCGAGGGCGCACTGCTGCCCTCTGCTGTTTCTTTCAGGTTACAGTCATAGTGCAAACGTGTAACGCGGAGCTCGTATGTCCCTAAACAGCTACTGTATTTCAAGGTGGTGGATGACCATGGAGCGTTGACCACAGTTTATATATTAAAAATGTCAAATTTGAAGCTGAGAGGAATATTTACAATTAATGTTGGTGAAAAATATTAATGAAAAAGGACAAGTTTGTGCACTGGATACACAGAATTTGGTAGTAAACAGGTAAAAATATTACAAACAGGGGCTTTAAAGTCCCACCCCTACTTAATTTACTTAAACATTATTATGATTTATATTATTATTAATTTACATTACACTAAATTGTAGTCTCTCAAACTAACAAAAAAAATACAAAAATTAAAAGCTTTTATTTCTTGGTGAGGAAATGCTACATTTGGGCATTTTTGTAAATTTTTCAACCTTTTAATTTCGAGATCATGTTGGCTGTTACAGCTTGTAGAATTAATTTGCAAAGATTTTTTTAAATAAAATGTTTGAATTTTTTTTGTCACTTGTCTGTTTTGCACATTTTTGTGCCAAGCTGTGCACTCAGGAAAAAAACATCAATATTAAATGGTCATACATCAGTATTTCTGTCAGGATTATTTTTATATATATATATCACCTGATTTACGATTCTAACTTAAGTGTTCAATTATCTGAATGTTTAATTGTTTGAAATAGTTATTCATTATAAAAAAGAAACAAAATGAACTATTTTGCATATAATAAATAGTAGAGTGGGATATGCCAAAGATATCTTCCATTTGAACCACATGTTGTATTTCACTGCGATCACAGTTTAAACTCCTGCATTCTGTAACATTTGAATTTCATTTTGGAAAAAAAAATGTGATCTTTGATGCCAAGATTCACCAATTTACCCACTGTAGGCTATTTTATGCATGACAACTAGGATGCCCCAAAAGTCCAACCTGACATCTTCCATAACTGTCTGGTATGGGAGCTGCTCTGAGGCTGACGAGGAGCTGCAAAGTTAGATCTGCTCACAAATAAGACGACCTTTCTTCTCCAGAGTCCATTTACATCAGCAAATCCAGAACCAGAACATAAAAACAGACCCCATCGTCTTTCCTTTGGACATGAAGTTTGAGCAGCCTCAAAGCCTGAACAACAAAGCCGTCCTGAGTCGCACGCATCACCATTGTTATTATTTTCCAGGCCCTTCATCCCCGACTCAGAAACAGGTGTTTGGATTTCCATACAGCTTGCGAGCTACTTGTGTGATGTTGGCCTCGTCGCCCTTCTTCGAGCCCGCTGGTCGCTCATCATGACCCGGAGCAGCAGAGTGGAAACTCAGCGCTCCTGGCACTGGCAGTACACACTCTTGAGTTTATTCACTGTGCAGCTCACCACACTCCCTGTTCCATCTGTCAGGGCAGCATCTCCTCTCCTTGTAACCGTTCCAATAAAAATTAGCCCAAAAGAAATGCTTTACTTAGAATTTGTTACCAAATGATGGTGAAAATAGATTTCCTGTCGGATGTACGGCACTTTTAGTTGTTTAAAAGGCAAAAGCCACATTTTAAAATGTTAATTTTGTAGATTAATTCGTTTAAAGGACAAAAATTACAAATCTGATTCATTTTTTCCAACATATGCTAATTTAGTATTTGATGTCTACACCATGCTGTGAGACAGTTGGGATAAAAGTTTGCCACAGTGTTGCATCACTTTTTGTCTCCAACAAACCTCTATCTGCCAGGGAATTAAACACACGCTGCAGGTTTAAAGGCAGAATGTTTCTCGGGCTTGTCTCATAGACGATAACATATCAGCAGCTGTACAGTTTTCTGCCTCCTTTGTCATATTTATTACTTCACGACGTGCCAAATGTTTCCACGATCGACTGGTCTGGAATTGCTGGCGTGCCATTTTAATGCTGGGGCTCTGACTACGGAATGGAGAAATGCTGCTGCAACATGCATGTGTCGTGGTTTGGCGAGGTCTTTTCTGAAAATAAAAATATGTCATCTGAGTGACTAGATTAGCAGGCGTGGCATGTGCACAAGTCCTCGTCATACCAACGTTTCAGATTTAAAGCCCAGAGAATACAGTATATTTATAAAATATTAGTGCTGTCATGAGATCAAAAATTTTTTAGATTAATTATTTATGACCTGTAATTAATTAATCTAATTAATCTATTTTTTATTCTCACCTACTAATGGCTGAGAAAATCCCTCATTTTTATGTGTTTTTATTTAAATTCATTACATTATTGTGGCAGACTAAAAGATTAAACGTATAATAAAAAAAACTGGCTTTATAAAGTCATTTATTGTTTAACAAACTTCTAAACTTTCCTTTTACATCACCAAGGCAGAATAATACTGTGCTCTTTTGTCAGTCTTGAATAATTAGAATTTAAAAATGAAACATTAGGTCCATATAGAATAATCTAAGCTAACACATCAAGGAATGGTTTTTTTGAGCAATGCAAATGGTGATCACAGAACTTGTTACTAAAACATTTATCTGAAATTAAAATAGAGCTGTACATTACAGTGCTGTAAGTTAGCATATCAAAACTGACAGTTTATCACAAAATATTCTTTTTCCACAAAATCTGACATGGCATGATGGTTAAATATAAATATTATTACATAAAATAAATAAAAATTTAAAATAAAAAAATCCCAACAGGTAGGCTATGAAAGTCCCAGTAAAGTTATAGATTAAAACTTAGATTAACACGATTAAAAAAGTGCACTAAATGTGGCAGTAATTAATTAATCTTAATCTCATAATTGGACACCCCTATAAAATATTCTTTTATTTTTATGATTCTCCAGTTTCTTGTTTTTAAAGAAAAAAATTATAAAATTCTTACATTTTAGCAATTTTATTTTGAAATGCATTTTTTTCAGAGTAGTGAATGACTTTTATTCTGAAATCTAGTAGTTTTAACCCAACATTCACCATTTTTATTCTCCGTAAAAGTGAACTTTCACCGCACAAAATCTGCATTAAAAATATTTTTTTTTATCAGAGTGGCGGGAATGGGCTTCCATACATATCAGTGCATCCTTTATTTCTTTCTTTTATTATTATTTTTTTTGCAGTGTCCTGATGTTTTTTGGGAGAATAAAGGTTACAGACTGTAGAAGTTCTACATGAGTCGGCTCTAATGTGCCCTATCAGACTCTGGGCACGTTTGACCCCTCTTGCTCTTGTCAGCAAACCACCTAACACACAACTGGAGATGAAGGACACTACAGAGCATTTCTGAGTAATCATGCTGACAGCAACAGACAGGTGAATCACAACAAATGTCAGCTCTCTGTTGTCTGATTGAATTGGAGACATGATGGAGGTTCTTCTTTGCTACACAAATCTTGCTTTTGATCATTTTTTAAAGCAAATTTCTGATGATTTCCCAGAAGGAGTCTAATATCCCCCCTCAACTCCTTCCTTTTTCCTGATTTGTGATCCTTCTCCCTCCAACGTGTCATAATGGAATGAGGCAACTCACTTCCAGCTTAGAGCTGAGATAGTATCAAACTGACCCCTAACAAGCTGTCAGCTCACATCTGATGAAGCATGGATTCAGCCTGACATCCATTTGGACAGGTCGGACAGGTCTTATTCAAGCAGCCTTGCCCTCTTAGGTCTCCTCTGTCTCCTTTGGACTTCATCCTGCTGCAGCAGTTGGGTGCTGATGAGTTGCGCTGCTCAGTAAGAATGAACTAGATATCTGCTCATAATTGAAGCTTTTATGTTTTTTTTTTCCTTCCAGGGTTAAAACCTCCAGTTCCAAAGTGACCACATAGAGGGAGCTCGTGCGTCCTAAAGGAACCAAAGCGTGGAAACGCTGAATGAGTGACTGGGAGTGTGCGCGCAAGCAGGAGAAGAGAAGAGAGGAGAAAGGCAAAGAGGCAGAGGTGCTGTGGACACAATCCCCTTCGAGAGGAGTGGTGATGTCAAACAAAACAGATCCGAGCGCCAGGGTTCAGATACGGATTAACTCCAGACCTGGTGAGCCACGAGGCTGCGCGTCAACTTGGGAGAGAGAGAGGGGGGCGGGGGGGACAGGGACGCGTTTCACTATTTTTAAATGTGAGATGAGGGGGGCGTGGACGGCAGAGGAGCAGCAGCGAGAAGCTTGTTGGTTCTTGGCTGCAGTTCCAGGGAAGTGATGCGCCGGCTGGAAGCTGAGGCGGACGGCGCGCTTTGAGCATTCGGACGCGGATCTTTGGAGGGTGACGTCTTGATGTGTTTCAAAGCAGTTGGTTACATTTGGATTTATTTCTTCTTTTTGTTGTTTTGTGGACACAGAGCAGAGACACTGGTAGAGCCGCGCTCCGCCGTGCGTAACGGATGGAATCAGTCTGACGCTTTTTCCTTGAATGGATTCCGATAATTACGCACAGAAAAGGCGGACAGGTGTGTTTTACATCCAAATATTAACACGTGCTGTTCATGTGGACTGAGTCAAAGTCTTCACCAGCCTTTGATTGATTACACACTAGGCTGGTAACCAAGTCTTTGGCATGGAGAACTCATAATTAATCCCGCTTTTTGCGCCCCAGACGCACTGCCACCGACAATCCTAGAATGAAACGCCGAACAGGAAAGTAATAATCCACTTTAGTGTTTAGTTTCGCTTCATCTCGAGCTGATTTGGCAGCAGCCAACATGACAAGCAACGGACCTGTCATCGTCTACGAGTGGCTGAAGACCCTCCAGCTCCCCCAGTACGTCGAGGCTTTCGTGGACAACGGTTACGACGATCTGGAGGTCTGCAAACAAATCGGAGACCCCGACCTGGACGCGATCGGCGTCTACATCCCCCACCACAGGCAGAGAATCCACGATGCGGTGAGGAGGCTGAAGGAGGAAGCCAAAGAGACGGCCAGCGGGCTGTACTTCACCCTGGAGCCCGTGCCACCCGCGGCAGAGGTCTACACGGGTCACGTGTTGGAGTGCGAGTCAAAACTGCGGGGATCCAAGTCGTGGACCGAGCCCAACTGTGACAGGCGCAATGGAGGGTACATAATGGGCGCGCAGAGGAACCTGACGCTGGGCAACAGGAGAGAGCTGGTGATTTACCCCAAACTGAAGCTGAAGATTATGATCAGGGATAAACTCATCAGGGATGGGATCAACCTGGCCAAAGCGCCCTACTCTACCAAGGTAAACCCTTAAAAAGGCACAAACACCTGTCACAAGTCCAACCTAGACACTGATGCATCTTCTTTTGCAAATTTTCCCCTTCAATAATATAGTTTGCTGTTTTGCAAGTATTATTTAGATAAAACATGCTGGTGGTCAGCTGATCTGTGTCAAAAGCACATTTTACAGAAGGATCTTGAATGCCTCTGATGCAGTCTCAGCACCGCTGTGCCTTGCAGGAGTGTGAACAGCTGCTGTCAGGATGAATGATGGGAGTCAAGTCTCAGCAGATCAATGAGCAGACAGAAGAGACCTTGATTCTCTGTGGGGAAAAAAAAAAAAAAAAAGATTTACACTCTGATTATTAATCCACTCCAACCTCCTCGCCTGTCCCCTGGTTTCTGTCCTGCTTCAGCAGGGATGGATCAACCAGCTTTTAATGAATGGGCGACAGGCGCTTGATTGCAGGGACAGGAGCTGACGAGTGCCCAGCCCGGTGGAGGCTGCTGCAGGCTTAAGAGGGCCTCTTGTGCTCTCAGACTGATAGTGACCTCTCCTCACAAGGGTCTGAATCATATGCCTCGCCAGCTGAAAAGGCTCCTCTGAGTTACTTGTTTACACACTTTTGATCTCTTTAGGCCTCCTGACGCAGATGTCTTCTGCTTTTTGTTCTCTAACGTCCACGATTGTGCTGCAGCAGCTGAAAACTCAACCTGACGCTGCATGTTTGAGAAAAAAATGGAGCAAAAGTAGGTTTGTTTGCTGCACATGAAAGAGCTGAAATGCAGCGCTTCGTCATGACAGTGGTGGTGCTGAGATGCCGTGATTGAGTTGTTTGTTTGGGCAGATTTGGCTCAGCTGATTGAGACTTTTTTGGAAGTCGGATCTTAAGGAATGATGATGAATTTGAACGTGACAGTCAGGAAACCTTCATGAAACACAAACGCATTCATAACTTTGTCAGTTTTTAATGAAACTTGGTGTCAGCGTAGTTAAGAGTCGCCTGAAACATTCTTGGAGCTCCAAGCGTTGCTGGAAATTTTGGAATCAATATTGGAGTCTGCTGTTTTTCTGTGAGCAGAATTTCTTCTACATAACTATTTTTACAAAACTCTCAAAAAGCTATAAGGGTGTCAGACTCGGGGCATGGAGGGCCACTGTCCAGCAGGTTTTTGCCGTTTCTGTGCTCCAGCACACCTGATTAACAGGTTGCAGCACCTGCTCAGCATGTGTTCTACTGAAGTCTGTGGATCTCTCGTTGAGTCAAATCTGGTCTCCCAGCCAGCAAGTATAGGTGGGCCCCATATGGGATCTATTTGGACAAGCCGTATGGGTCCCAACAGGGTTTGTCCGCGGTTTCCATGGTGGCCCCTTAAGATGTTTGCCTGTGTTTGAGTCAAACCCTATGACAACCCATGTAGGGCCCATTAAAATCCTATGTGGGCAAAATAAATCCACTGTGGAAACCACGGACAAAACCTGTTGGGACCCATATGGCTTGCCCATATAGATCCCATATGGGGCCCACTTATGTGTGCTGGCTGGGAAAAGTGATCCTCAAGTCAGTCAGTCAACATAAACCCTCATTTACACTGAGTGAGGAACGGATGCGGACCAGAATCCGTGCCGCTTCCTGATGTATCGTGTTCTGAACGTCTCCAGAAGTTCACGCGAGTTCATACGATCACAATTGCATGTAAAGAGAGGAGCTGGTACACAAAAGCCACTCTTGTCTTCTCAAACAGACTTATATCCCTATCATTAATAACAACAAAAGAAGCCAGGCAGAATGATGCAACACGGCTTTTATTTTGAAATAACCCAGATGCATCTCGCTGGCACACGCCTCACTTCCTTTCTGGCTCATGTAATTTCTGCCACTTCATGATGCGGCGTCTGCAAAAAATACAAACCATGCACGGCGATTCTGCAGCTCTGTATCTAGACATGCACCGCACCTGTTGTAAATGCTCTGATTGGAGCTGCACGGATTCCGATCTGCGCTCGATGCGAATGAGTCAGAAAACTTGCAGGAAAGTGATCCTTGATTCAGTCAGTCAGCCTAAGAGAGGCTACAACCTGGATGTCTTTACAGAAACTGAGCTAAAGTTTCATGTGGGAGTAGTCGAGAGCTGTCTCCGTCACATTCTTCAAGTTCTACTCATCAAACAAAATGATTTCTTAGATTTTTTTGCCACAAGCTGCAGGAATCAACCCTATCTGTATTATTTTTCTTTCCTAACATAACGTCTGCCTCAGCTGATTAACTCAAGAAAACACAAAACTGCTATAACGCAGCCTAGCCTAGCATTCACAACACGTCATTTTCAACATTTCTTGACATTTTCAAATTCTAGGCATGCATGTACATTTTTTTCTAACCCTGTCAGTTAAAAAGTTCCACCAAGAAGGCGTTTTAATAAGAGATCTCATTTCTTTTGTAGTAATTTTCAGAGTTTGCTCAACAGCAGCTTGGACTGGAGGGTTCATATGTTTCATAAACTCCTTTGCTGTGCGTATTTTTGCCACTTTGGCTAACCATGAGTCCCACAGAGGTTTGGGATTTGTGTAAGATTAACCGTCAGACCAAAGCTGGAACAAAGCGCTGGTTTCAGAGGAGTTAAACTATCTTTACTGGTGAAGGCTGTATTTATTTAGAGCCGGAGCTTTTGGCATTGAGGCTTTGGAACAGAATGAGCAGATCAAGGTCTTTCAGTCTTGTTTGGATCCGTGTGTGTGTGTGTGTGTGTGTGTGTGTAAAACCCTGTAGTTTTGAATTGGCTCCAGTCCAGTGCTTTTCTCCCCAGGAGGAATGAGCCGAGTGTGGGAGATGGAGCTGTGACCAGCTGATAGAGTTTGACTGACCGGGCTATGATTGGTCTGTTGATATCTCCCTGATCCGTGCCCTCGAGACCACATGTCACCCCCAGCAGAGCCTGAGGGCAGTGACTCCGACTCGGGGGGGCAATAATAGGATACACAATGTCAATCTGAAGGCACGGTCGTTGTGTAGCACGAACAAGATCCCCGTCTGTATTTGAACAGTTTATGAGCTTCCTGTTCGGACTTAAAGCATCGGTCAAATCTTAGAAAACACCAAGATTCAGAAATCCTCTGCTGCACGTCCTCTGGTGAGACAACCCATTATCCAGCGATTCACTGGAAAGCCTCTGCTGGGTGTAATAAATACCCATGATCCTTATCAAAGCCGCCGAGACCCCTCGTCGGAGAGCGAGTATTATTTCTTATGATGTAAACAAACACTTGTGCAGAGGGTTGCACATTTTTATGATCTCTCATCGGGGAACAATATAAACAAGAGAAGACGCCGGTTCGCTTCTGGCTGGTGCGTTATATCACAGTTAATGAATAGATGCAGTTTGTTTGTTCAGATCATAAATAGATTTAAATATCAGTTGTCTATCGCACTTTTTATGTTATTGATCAATATCAGGGCTCGGGGAGGGACGAAAGTAAGATTTATGACATTTAAATGGTTGTTTTAGCTCAGAAAAGACTTTTAATCAGATGTATTTTATGAGAACTGAATACCCAACCGAACTAGTTTAACAAAATTCAGGCTCATCTATTGTGAGTGTAGGAGTCGACGCAGATCAAACCATAATAATAGTAAAATTGTTGTTTTTTTATATACATGTAAACATATAGCTAAAAAGAGATAAACAAAAATCCCATTTGTGTCATGACATTTAGTTTCATATTGAGCATGACAATGGCTCATCTGAGACACCTATAAGACAAACGTTTTGGCAAACTATTTTAGTTATTTTACTTATTTATTAGTATAAAATGTGTTTTTCTCATTTATAACAAGTAAAATTTACTTTAGGTTGGTTAAACTATAAAACTATCCCCTCAAATTCGACACAACTGACTTCCTATGAAATGATCGGTAGTAAAAAAAAGTGAATTTAGCCTCTGGTAAATAAATCGGTAATGTAATCAAAATTACACAATTGGATCAAATCCGTTTCAGAATAAATATTTTCTTTATGAAAGTTTGTGCTGTTGATTTGTCAAGGACTTTCCAAAATAAAAGCTCACTAGTTCATCTTGACAAACTTGACCAGGTCTAGTTGGAGAGACTTGTCCATCCCAGAGGACAAAGTACCCAGAAGCTTCTGGGGGAGCCACGTAGGGGGAGGGGGGAGGGAGGGGGAAGGAGGGAGGCAGCCTTTGTGATCGTAGATGTGAAAGGAATGGGGAGGAGGGGGGACGGACGACTCCTTTCGTGCTCCACCTGGTTGGATAAGTTGAGGGCTTCTAGGGGAGCTCGTCACCCTTTTAGGGGAGCCAGGCTCCCCTTAGCTCCCCCCTTATTCGAACTCTGGTCCATCCCATTGTGAATGTTTGGGCTGATAACCGAATTTGATTCCAGGTCTTAGTTTTGTTGAGCAGTACATTTTCAACTAACCTTGATTTTTGAATAAAAAAATGAGTCACAAAATAAATTAAACAGAAATGTTCATTTAAAAAAAAAAATCTACTTTTTTTTTTTATAGAAAGTGATCATTATTATTCATACCCCACGCACCTCTTTAGCTGCTGATATTTTTTCTGCATCAACGCTCTCTTGGAATATAATTCTCTTCCTTATCCGATAAACAGATCTTTCAATTTGAACTCTGTAAATAAGCTCAACATGTGAGGATGTGTTCCCCCCCCAGGCCTCGCCGTGGATGTGGATGCAGTCGGTCGTAGCGCCTCATTGTTAGCGCTGTGTGTCAGTAGGAAGTGAAAGCTAAACAGGGGGGGAGAGTCTCCATTGTTTGCATGGAAGCTGATGGAGCCGCATGTCCTTTCACTGCAGGTCTGTTTTGCATTTCCAATTTCCGTCCATTGAAATGGGCTCTGAAGGCAAGTGTCCAGCATTGTGCTGATGGGTGGGCGATTAAATGCTGGGGTATCATGTAGAAGGAGATGGGCACGTTGTTTATTAGCGCTGGAGGGGTCGTGGTTGGTGTTTAAGTAGGGACAGACAAGAGGATGAACCCCTGACCCGACACTGCAGCTGAAACATGACGGACATGTAGGCCGACTGCCCTCACGAAGATAAAACAAGACATTCCTCTTTTGAGGTCAGAAAAGAAACAAAAGGTCGTTTTTTTATCTATTCTTAGCTTCCTTTGGCAAAAAAAGAAAGTTCACCACCTTACATGACAAGCCCTCACCTCACTTCCTGTTTCAGTCCTCTTATCTTGACTAATACCCCAACGCTCTCGTTCAGCAGGAAATTTGGGCTTCGTTTACGGCGAACGTCTGTTGGCCTGTTGAAGGTTGTGAATGCCCTCGAGCGCTGCTGGAAAACTGCCAAGACTTAGAGAGGCAGATAATTTTAGCTACTCGATGCTATTTCTGCTGTAACATTTGCAAAGCCTATAGGCCAACTGGCATCGTCGGTAAATTTCAGGTGAAGGAAAAAACAGGAGCTAAAACGCAAATTATGTGCATTTTTCCTTTAAAAGCTTATATGAATTCATTGCATTTTCCTAAATGAATAGCTTTTTTTGTTTTCCATTGTCCAGCGAATCAGTGCAGTGCGAGCGTTTCATTCAGCGTGTTTTTTAGGAAACGTCTTTATTACTCGTGTCTGTTCCTATAAGGGCTGGCATTTTACCACCAGGATGAAGAGAGCCTCTCACAAGCGCCTCAGAGTTTTCCATTTGCTCTGCTGAGAGCACTGTTTGCTTAGTTTTTATTAAAGGGTCCTTAAAGGAACAATCAAGCGAGGACTCATAAAGAGGAAGTCATAAAGAAGTCGAGGACCGGTTCTATTGTCACGAGAGGACGGAGAAAGTCAATTAACGTGGTCGGATGCTGTTTACGTTATGGAAAAACGGTTATTTGGAACGCTAAACAGGGATGGATCCCACTTCCAAGGTGTTAAAAAGTCAAACGCACACTCACGTAATAGATCTATTTGACAGCAATCCTTTTTTAGAAGCTTTTAAAGCATCTTAAATGGCAACTATGAGTATTTAGCAGGGTTGATAAACAGTCATAATAAAATAGAAGATGGACCCTTGTTCCTCTAGTGAAGGCTGGATCTTGTAACGTCAGATCTGTTCTACATTTGACTTCTGTCTTAGGTTTAAGGGATTGTTTAAGTATTTGTATAAATAGTTTTCAAGACATTTAGTACATATTAGTGAGCTGTTCGTATGTTGTGAATATGCAAACATTTGTATTAAAACATTTTTTTACTCTTAAGTTGAAATGAAAACAAAGTTTTAGGGTCCTTGAAATCATCAAAAAAAAAAGGTTCTGCAGTGAAAAAAATCTTAACTCCATCCATTAATTGTCCTCCAATTATCTGGGGTCAGGTCGTGGGGGCAGCCCAGACTTCCCTCTCCCCAGCCATTTGGGCCAGCTCCTCCAGGGGAATCCCAGGGCGTTCCCTGGCTAGCTGAGAGACATAGTCCCTCCAGCGTGTCCTTGGTCTTCCCTTGGGTATCCTCCCAGTTGGACGTGCCTGGAAAACCTCACCAGGGAGGCGTCCAGGAGGCATCCTAACCAGATGCCTGAGCCACCTCAACTGGCTCCTCTCGATGTGGAGGAGCAGCAGGTCTACTCTGAGCCCCTCCCAGATGACCGAGCTTCTCACCCTATCTGTAAGGGAGAGCCCAGACACCCTGCAGAGAAAACTCATTTTGGCCGCTTGTGTCCACGATTTCGTTCTACCCAAAGCTCGTGACCATAGATGAGGGTTAGAACGTAGATCGACCGGTAAATCGAGAGCTTCGCCTTCTGAGTTAGCTCTCGCTTCACCGCGACAGACCGGTACAACGCCTGCATCACTACAGCACCAATCCACCTATTGATCTCCCGCTCCATCAGGGTTATCCTTGGGTGTTTGTGAAAAACCCAAAAGTCAACCTTTTTAAAATGATGATGTCATATACTAACCTGGTGTCTCAGCACCACCACTGTCATGACTCGCCTGGCAAGCCATATGTAAAGTTATAGTCTGGCCACGACTCATAGACAGAACTCAGTCTTACGGGTGGAATCTACGGTTGCAATGAACATTGCGACGTATTCATCACAACAGAAATCAGTCCGCCATGCACCATCGAAGAAGAAGAAGAAGCTCTATCTGCTCATTTTTCAAAGAAAAGCCCAAGTCTATATAAAAAAATCCATAAATGATATCACAGTGGATGCTTTTTTGAACTGTGAGTCAGAGTTTCTGTCGTTCCTTCTGTAAAAAAAGAAACCTGAACCGCTCATCTCTAGGGAGCATGTGCAAATGTGGGAAAGTAGCATTTATCCTATATGTACAGCTGCTCTTCTCATTTCAGCAGCAAGGAGGGAGAGGGGTTTTGTTCCTACTGTTTTTGTTTCTCTCAGGATCAACTAACTTCTGCCGCTTTGAATCCCTGGCTGTGTGATCTCGGTTTCCAACACGATGATCCATAGAGCTCAGTTCGGTACAACTGCACTGCCTGTTCCCCCCGTATCGGCGTGTGACACGGTATATATGTAAAGATTTGCACTCATGGTTGCAGCTTTAAATAAAGCAGACCACGAAGGCGATTGGGTTTTCCACCGTGTGCTGAGGAGCAGGTCCTGATGACACGTTCATGACAGATGCATTATCAGAGCTATTCTGGTCCAAGGTTTAGAGCTTCCAGACAGCCTGTCTGCATTACACACACACGCTATAGTTTCACACAAGACTGCACACTGCATTATCAGCTTGTTTTTACCTCTTTTGCATTTGTTTTTTTTCATCCGTGTTAGTTGTCGGCATGTTTTCACGCTCTGATCTTGTCCGTTTGGTAAATTTTGTTGTTTTTCAGCGGCGGTGTTAGTGAGAGTCTTTGAACTGGTGTCGTGCCAAGATTCCCTTTTTAGTTCAACTCCATCAATACAGTTTATTAAAGAGAGAAAAAAATGGGGTTTATTAAAGTTGTTTTTCACTATTAAAAGCCCTTTGAAGTGAAGCCCTTAGCCCGAAAGCCTTATTTTATGGTTCACTGAGAAGAAGGCAGATTTCTTGTTGGCAACTGCAAACAGAGACACTAGCTGCTTTAGCTGTGGCAGTAAACATGTTTGTTTTTTACACTTTTATTTGCTGCCTCTCTCACGGTGCCGGCAAATGCAAAATGCACAAAAAGCAGCTTGCTTTTGTCTTTGAAATATGTAGATGTGTGAAGAACTCGTATAAGAACAGCAATGTTTGTTATTGTTATGCTATAAACTCTTCTGCCTCTTTACCGACGCTGCATCGGACCCCTTTACCTCAATTCTTGGTGCAGCATCACAAATGATGCGTTCCTGGGCCTATACATCCCAAAGGTTCTGGATTGGGTTGAGATTTGGTGGCTGTTGAGGCCGTTGGATTCCAGTGAAGTCATGTTCAAGAAACCAGTTTGAGATGATTCAAGCTTTGTGACGGTGCATTGTCCTGCTGGAAGTAGCCATCAGAAGATGGGTCCACCTTGGTCAAAAAGGGAGGGACATGGTCAGTGTGGTGTTTAAACCAGGCTCAGTTGGTTCTAAATGGTCCAAAGTGGAACAAGAACATCTCCCCACAACATCACACCACCACCAGCCTGAACTGGTGAAACAAGGTGGATCCATGTTTTCATGCTGTTGACATCAAATTCTCACCTCACCATCTGAATGTTGTTCTAATTGTCCAGTTCTGTTGATGCTGTGTGAATTGTAGTGTCACTTTCCTGTTCCTAGAGGACAATCGTGGAAGCAGGTGTGGTCCTGTTGTGGTTCAGAGATGGTGTTCTGCAGACCTTGGCTGGAACCAGTTATGTATTTGACCTCTGACATCAAAAAGACATTTTAATCCACACAACTGCTGCTCACTGGATATTTTCTCTTTTTTTAGATGATTTCTGTGAACTCTAGAGAGGGTTGTGGGTAAAAATCCCATCAGATCAGCAGTTTCTGACGTACTTAGACCAAGTCGATCTGGTACAAACATCCACGTCATGTTTAAAGACATACTGCATATCCCATAACTTTTTCTCATTTTGATGCTTGGTTTGAACTTCAGCACACCGTCTTTCCCACATTTTCATTTTCATTTCACTTTATTTATAAAGACCCTTCCATGACCTTATTGGACACCCAAGGTGCTGGACAATGCAACAAGCAACAAGTAAAACAGTATAAAACAGCCATAACAACATAAAACCCAATAAAAAAGCCACATTACATACAGGACAATGAAGCCACGCTACAACATCTGCTGTTGGAAAGCCATGACATAAAAATGCATCTTAAAAACCAGCAAAGAAAGTGACTGATGCACAGTTAAAGGTAGCTCATTCCATAGCCTTGGAGCCAACACCGAGAACGCACGATCCCCCCGTGACCTGTGCTTCAAACGTGGAACAACCAACAGTTCCCTATCAGCCGAATGGAGGGTTCATGATGGAGCATGCCTGTTCAAAAGGCTAGCTAAGTAAGGAGGAGCAGTTCCCTGAAGAGCCTTAAACACCAGAGTTAGCACCTTGAATTTCACCCTAAAGTGCACGGGGAGCTAGTGCAGAGATGTCAGCACAGGAGTAATGTGCTCCCTGGGTGTCAAGAACCTAGCAGCCGAGTTTTGGACTAATTGTAGTTTTTTCCACCACACCCTGACTTAAGCATGATCTACTGATCATTGGTGATTGGCTGATTAGCTACTTAAACAGGTGTACCCCATAAAGTAGATGGTGTGTATGTGCACAATGTTGACCCTGTTCAGATGCTCTCAGTATCTATCAACAAAGCAAATCATCCGCTTATATCTTCTCTTGTTCTGATTCTGTCTTTCATATGCTTTTATTGCACTAACAATGATTGCTCTGCAGTGGATCAGTACATTTCCTTATGAAAATGGGACACATTTACTTATAAATGTACCAAAATACATGGCTGGACCCTGAATAGCTGCTCTGTAAACACTGTCGTCTATCTCTGGGATTAGTTTATTGTCTGAGGTGGTCATGTGTGACCTACATAGCCCAGGAAGTCTAATTACCTCTGACTCTCGTGCAACTATTAACCAGGAGGTCACACACTCTCAAGGAGCTTTGTGGAAAGTCACCATGGAGACAAACAAGACGAGATTTTAAAATCAAATTATTCTTTTTCTTGCTTTTGCAACTTGGCTAAAGGCTAAAAATACTATATTACTATATAATGCATGTCCTCTACAGGTTTTGATTTTCTTTTTGCATTTTTCAAGCAGATCTCTCTTCCGGTGTTATTTCTCCAGATAAAATGTAATTTTTCTGAAAGGCTAAAACTAATCCCAAAGGCTAAACTCAGTCATCTATGCAGCTGCAAGTCCTGATGACTCCCATCACTGACTAATCTTGTGTTTAACTGTGAATACTGAACTCTGGGTTCATCAAATGGTTCAATTTACAACAAAATAATTGCCGTTAATCTGGATTTGTGCACACGCGAGATGTAACGCAGCGATAAGCCCCTTTTCGTCAGCCTCTGCCCCTCCGAAAACTTGCCGAAGAACATTTTTGTCAAACCCTGCTTCCATGTGTTACCCCAGTTGGATGAAATAATCCCCTCTCCTGTAAAGATGCTGGTAAAAATGAACAGTGACAGTGTTTCCTGCAAAGCGTCGGGGCTCAGACATGCTCCATAAATCAGAGTGATGAGGGGCAGAGGCGCACACTGGTTGCTCCTGACATTAGTATCGGAGGATTCCTGAAGTCAGCGGGTAGCTTAGGGTCGGTTTAAGTTCTGCAGGAGAGATTAATCGCCCCACATGTTGCTGCAGTTTGGTTCTTGTCAGCCCTGATTTTATTGGCCCGTGTTTAAGGGGTGTAATGCATGGGTGGAGAGAGATGGGTGAGCCATAATGGTGGAAAGTATGAGTGTTAGAGAGACAGACAGGTGAGTGTGTATAATTACGTTGTCTGAAGCTGCTGCCAGCTAGGTGTAAAGCACGCAGAGCAAGCAACTCTCAACCCGCCCTTATCTCTAATTGGTCCATTTCCAAGGCATGAGGGCAGGACGGCGCTGAAAGCTTTGATCAGGGAGACCACACCAGTGTCGATATGTCCCTACCTGAGTGCTTTTGTAGTGGTTTTGCCTGGCAGGGGATTAAGCCAAACTAAACCCACAGAGTGTCTGTCTGTCTGTCTAGCTCTGGCTCCCCGCGGCTCAGCATACCTGAATCTGAACTCTAATTACCAAGCAGTTTCTGCATTCCTCAAACACTCCCACACAAACATTTCCTCACACACATAGCATCGCGCGTGTTCTCTTATAAAAACACTGGTCACATTTCTCAGGGATGCTTTTGTTAGGTGTGGTTAGTCAGGCTCTTGTTTAAAGAAAAAGGTGTGTTTGGTTTGTGGGCAAAATAAATGTTCTGAAGTAGATCTTAAATCAACTCAAATCTCATTAATATCACAGCAGCTCATTAAAACGCTATTTTACGTAACCATTTTCACATTATGTTGTTATTTCATCGTCAGGAAGTGTTGCACTATGTAGGGCCAATTTCTGCAAAAAAATTCATTAATGTAAATTTCATCATGTAAAATTGACAGCAGTGCAAAGGTTTATAAAGTTGTGTTTGTATAATCAATATAGTCATTCTGGTACTTTTTAAGGAGACACTACATATTCATCCATCCATTATTGTTCGCTTATCCGGGGTCGGGTCACGGGGCCAGCAGCCTAAGCAGAGAGGCCCAGACTTCCCTCTCCCCAGCCACTTGGGCCAGTTACTCCGGGGGAATCCCAAGGCGTTCCCTGTCCAGATGAGAAACATAGTCCCTCCAGCGTGTCCTGGGTCTTCCCTTAGGACTCCTGACCAGATGCCCGAGCCACCTCAACAGGCTCCTCTTGATGTGGAGCAGCAGGTCTACTCCGAGCCCCTCCCAAATGACCGAGTTTCTCACCCTATCTCTAAGGGAGAGCCCAGACACCCTGCAGAGAAAACTCATTTTGGCTGCTTGTATCCGTGATCTCATTCTTCTGGTCACTACACAAAGCTCGTGACCATAGATGAGGGTAGGAATATAGATCGACCGGTAAATCGAGAGCTTCACATTCCGGCTCAACTCTCTCTAAACCACGACAGACCGGTACAACGCCCACATCACTGCAGATGCAGCACCAATCCGCCTATCGATCTTGCGATCCATCTTTCCCTCACTCGTGAACAAGACCCCTAGATACTAAAACTCCTCCACTTGAGGCAGGACCTCATCCCTGACCTGGAGAAGGCATTCTACCATTTTCCGACTCAGGACCATGGTCTCGGATTTAGAGGAGCTGATTCTCATCCCAGCTGCTTCTCACTCGGCTGTGAACTGCTCCATCAAGAGCTGGAGATCATGTTCTGATGAAGCCAACAGGACCACATCATCTGCAAAAAGCAGAGACCTGATCCTTAAGGCACCACAACGGATCCCCTCAACACCTTGGCTGAGCCTAGAAATCCTGTCCATAAAAGTTATGAACAGAATTGGTGACAAAGGGCAGCCTTGGCGGAGTCCAACTCTCACTGGGAACGAGCCCGACTTACTGACGGCAATGTGGACCAAGCTCTGACACTGGTCACACAGAGACCTAACAGCCCGTATCAAAGGGCCTGGACTCCCAAAGTCCCCCCCACAGGGCCTCCCGAGGGATGCGGTCAAACGCCTTCTCCAAATTCACAAAACACATGCAGATTGGTTGGGCGAACTACATATCCATGACAGCCATATCTATACCATATAGCAAGAAGTCAGCATCATCTGATTAAATTCAGGTCATGTAGTTGATACATTTACAACGACTTATACTTTTATTACTTTTCTGGGTAAAATTCTGTTTTATTTGCACCTCTGAAAACAAGGCAATGCATTGTGGGTAACATAAGACATTAGCATATGTTGATCAGTATAATGTATCTTGCTATAGCAGCATTCTGCTTTGAAACTGTCACCTGAACTGAACGAGCCATGAGCAAATCGGATTAACAGTCGATCAATCCAGACAGATCTAATCTCTATTTCTCCAAACTGAGGTTGTACAACGAGCGATTTACAGCAGATAGGATTTTCATTCTCCATAACTTTTTTACAGAAACCCACTTCTAAATATCTAAGATGTCATTTTTAGGATTTTTAAAAATGCGTATTTACACAAGGTCATCCAAGGTCACTCTTTAGTTCCTTGTATTCTTTCCAGTTTTGAGATTCCATCTGTTGTGAGTCAGACCTGAAGCTGCAGAGTCAATGTTAACATTTAATTTAGCCAATATGGTGCAAAACCAACTCTTTTCCAGCTTATTAGTCTTCAGAATTTAAACTAAAACGAAATGCATCTCCCTTGTTTTTTATTTTTTTATTTTGTAATTTTTTAACAAACCTGTATTTAATTTTAGGATCTTTGCCCACTCCTTCCACAGTTTAGTCTGGTAAAGTCTTGACTTTTGCTAAATTTGTGAACAAACTGGCTGAAAGTTTACCGTGTATATGAAAACAGACATGAAGACGTAGACGTCTCATTGGGCGCAGCATCGCCACCATATTGGATGGGTCCCTCACTCTCCAAACCCAACTGGAGTTAATGCAGAGTGAGCAACTATGTCTATTTTTTTCTACATTCTACGGTTGCAACAACCAACGTACTATTGAAAACAGATCACGTGGGACTTTTCTGGGACTTCTCTAGCCTACCTGTTGGAATTTTATATTTAATTTTATTTATTTTATTAAATTATATCATGCCATACCACATGTCTGAATTTGTGAAAAAACATAATAAAATGTGTTTTTTAGTTGCGTAAGCACCTTCCTCAGTAGAAATAAACACACTGGAAGCGAATGAAGACCCATCCAAGATGGCGACCAGCCACTACGGCAGCTCCAATAGGCAGCACCAGTCCACGAGGCATCTACATATAAATGTCTGTGTATGAAACCATCTGCATTCAATGGAAGTGACCTGGTGTGACCTCCTGGTAGCTTGTGTAACCAATCGACTAACAGTTTGCTTAGTTCATTTAAAGAGGATTGGACTAAGTCTGTATTTATTTCGACATGCAAGTCTTTGAACCCACCAAGCTCACAATGAGCTTTAAAAAATTCTACTTTTATAACAGGGAAACTATTTTGTGCTCACGAGAAGGAAAAGCAAACGCAATACGATCAGCGTTCGACTCTCAGCAGACCTGATGACGGATTGGCAGGGAAATGGCATTAATTTGGTCAATCAGCTCCTCGTTTTAAATGCATCCCACAGCCGATGTCTAACACAAGAGCCAAACAAAGAAGTGGCAGCTCATAGACCGAGTCTGAGCTGTGGGGGTCATGCATCATGAGTTTTCCCTGCTCCATCAAACACCCTCAGCCGCTTTTGTCTCATTCTCACTTAGTTGCAGACAGGCAAGGCAAGCTGAAATACAAATTGACAGACTGGCAGACTTGTCAAACTGACAGACAGGAAGAAAAAAAGACTGACAGCTGGCGAGACAGGCAGACAAACAAACGGTATGTTTTGGAAGGACAGAAAATGAGTTAAAAATGCCCCAAAACCCCCAAAATTACTGGATGATTGACAGAAAGTTAGGAAATGTGGTATGCAGTTTCTGACTTTGTCTTTTTGTTGGCTCAAATTCCTCCTGCTGTTATTTATATCAACTGTTTTTGCTAAAAGCTTCAAATGTGTTGCAGTAGCACCAATAACGTGTGCTCCAAAGCATTTGGAAGCTGAATAATCAATATTTAAGTCATTTGATTCCCGTATGAGAGCGTTTTACTGTAAAAGGAGAGCATCACATGACTTTTTTACACCTTGTAGCACAAAATCAGGGTTCCTACAAGTTTCTAAGACCATTTATAGAAAAATGTAATACATATTTCACAGCCCTACCGTGTGTTTTGGTGTGTTGTCTAGTTCCTTGTTTCCCATCTGATATTTAAAGTTAATTAATATTTCATTGTACAAATTTCACCTTTATTTCAGTAACATTTTAGTTTGTACTAATATCACTTTTCTTAAATATCTACATGTGATCAGTAGAAATGAACGTATTTCATTAACATGTTCAGTAGTAAGCTACTGGAATCACATTTGGAGATTTCTCTTCCCCTCGAAGAGTTCAATAAGTTTCACGATCAACTTGATTGTGAACATGCTACCTGCTAGCATTAGCTTTAGTAAACCTGCTCGTGGATTGATCCCAAACTTTACAGCGTTTTTTGTCTTTGCTGGTTTCTTTATTTTCCTCCATAACACTAGATGACCATGTTGTTCACCATTACTGTAGAATGTGTTCAGGTTGTGGTGGGCGAAATGAATGAATGAATGTAAGGTAAACTAGTAATATAGTCATCCTGGTACTTTTTATAGAGACATCCATCCATCCAAACCCTAAAACGACTCAAGGAATTTATTCAAACCATTCGAGTATTTGTTTTAGCTCTAAAACACAGCACAACGTTTAAAACCCAGATATCAAAATTCAAGGCTTTTCAAGGACCTTTTAAGACGTTGTAGGAACCCTGAAAATGCAGGGCTCAAGCCTTTGTGGGGCCCTAAGCAGCTTTTCCTTATTTAATTGTTGTATATTAATTCAAATATTTGAAAGTAACATCAGCAAACACTGAATTTACAAGTATACTATGTTTTTGTTTTAAAAATCTGGAACAGATGTGTATAAAACATGCAATGACTACAAAATAAAACCAAAAGGCGCTATATGATGCTATACAATATAATATATAGTTTCTATGTGTTTAATATAGTTTATATTATTAAAAGCTATTAAAAAAAATTTCTCATGCTCTCTTGGTGCTCTTGGGGGGGCCCTGGTGGTGTGGGGGCCCCAAGCAGTCGCTTAACTTGAGTATTCCTAGGGCCGGCTCTGATAAATGTATGCATTTTACTTCTAATCCTTGCAGATGTTCCTATGACATCGTAGGACCTGAATGCGTTGGATTAGATGGCAGCATGGGAGGACTTGGCAGAAGTGGTCTCCTGGGTAAACTGCATTGTGATGTGGGTTTTTGTTATGTCCCCCGTCTTGTCTAAATCCAGAAGGAATTGTTTTCCTTCCTCTCTGATGAGAACACACTGGCAGCCTGGAACAATGGACTGCAGGGCAGGGCGTTCTTCTGCCCCTGCAGCTCTGGTCCCTGTCCTTTCCATTTATGGCTTAAGAGCTAAATGCTCGCTAACCCTCCACCCACCCCTGCACCCCTCCCATCCCCACTGCAGCCACTTTTACTCAAACCAAACAGCATCCTCACACTTCTTGTTTCCCTGCGCCGTAATGGATACTTAACATTTAAATTTGACTCCGAGGAGTAGATTACTTTGCTAATAATCCTAAAAGATGACTGTGGGTCCCTCCTGATTCCAGCAGTAGCCAGGCTTGGGCTTGTTTGGGAAGCAGATTATGATGGAAGTTTAGGGGAGCGATTATGTGCAGAGACACAGTCCTCATTGTCATGCAGGAATTCCACGCCTGGGCTTATATCGATTGTTATGTAAAGCAGCATTACAGTCCTCCTGGAATCAAGTGTCTGCTGTGGACTGTGTGCAAATGTTTAAGAGAAAGGCAGACGATGGTGGAAATGTGTCACTTTCAGCTGTTTCCTTATTTTCTGCTAAACAAGCTCTTTTTAGTAAGTAAACGCAGGCGCTGACATGCTAACCGGATGGAAATCAAAGTCTCCCGCATTTTCTGTGATCATCATTCTGCAAAAGCACAACAGAGCGCAAGGAGCTCAAGTGTTCTTATTGTTGATTAGGAGAGAGCTTATCCTGTAACCCTAATCAGAATATTAATGATGCACCCTCTGCTTAGGAAGCTCGAGGAGGTTTTTATTATAAAGAGGCATCAGCTCGTCCGGGGTCGAGGCTCGGATGAGGTTTCTCGTTTCGGTCACGGTGTTTGTTCAACAGAAATTTTCAGTTTTACATTTTTTAGAAAATGGATGGATGGATGGATCATTTAAACTGTAGATTCTGTTCTGTTTCTCTGTTTTCTAACCACGTTTATTCTGCGCAGGTCTGACTCATCCAGGAGTAACTCTGCTCCTCGCTATAATAAACAGCTTTCTCTGCAGTGCATGAATGTTCTATGAAAGCTGGATAAAACAGGACCAAAAACAAACTTCTACTGAGGAATTTTATGTTTATGTGCTCTCTTCAGGTTGTTTTTCTGTTTCTAAGAACACTTGATGCACATTAAAGAAGCGTTTTTGGGAGTTATATCAGACCTAGGGAAGATTAAAGGTCATGACTCACCAGCTGTTTGCTCGCTGAGCCAGAATACAGTAAATTCTCATAACTAACTGGCCTCTTTCCAGATATTATGTAATAGATTCAGTTGAAAGTAATTCATGAAAAACAGCTCTGTTCATGTTCTCAGAGTTTATATAAATGTTATTTTCTCCTCGAGTTTCATTTCTGGCCAGGAGAAAAAAACTGTTTTACTTGATAGCAGCATCATGTAGCAGAGACTCCCACTGCCATGGTATCTGGTTGTTGGTTTTTTTTCCTAATTTTTTATATAAATTCTCAAGCGACTAAAAACCTCATACTGACTTCATAGTAGAGCTGTAGCTAGAGAAATTAGATAATGAAGGTGAAAATATGCTCTAAATTCTGTTTATTTTTCTGTAACTCTTAGATGAATGAAATGTGTTGCAAAATAAAAAAAGTACCTCTTAAATCGATAATTCAAAAGTTATTGTTTTAAAAGCTGCAAAGGGCAGCTTAAGGGTCAGATGCTTTCCACCTTATTTGCATGATAAAATTTCACACTGGATGCACAACATCAATCATCTCTAAAAGGGATACTATGCAGTTTTGGCTTGCTTTTAGCACCCCCTAGTGTTCGTTAGTGAAAGCAAAAGTGAAACTTATCTCCTCTCTGTGCGTTCGTATTTTTAACGTCTTAATCTAGCTGCTGAAATGTCTCCTCAGCCTTCATTAGTGTCTACAGGAGCGGTTCATCACTAAATCAAACAAATCAGCTGTGTTCATGATCTAAAACATGCAGGAAACATGCTGGAAGCAGACTGCAGCACCAGGCATGTTGGCTCCACTTTACTAAATCCAACAGAGACTGAACCGGTGTAGGTACCGGATCTGCTCGGGCTTCCAGATCCATAGATATCATATATATCGCTAGACGCCTTAACTGGGAGTCGACAGCATCCCTACACGGCGGCCATCTTATCTCGGACAGCTTACGTTCCGCTCTCAATGGTAGCAGATGGAAGGTGAGTGAACAACTTAAACAAAATCACTCTTAACGCAATGAAAAATTAACGGATTTGCAAACCTTATAACACACAGGCTTGAGATGACACACTTGCACATTTTTAAATTAATGGGCAAAATCTGTCATATTTTGCAGCCACATCTCTGGCGTTTATAACAAACCAAACCGTTTGAAAATCAGTTGAAAATTGAGCAAGTTAGAGTTATTTAAGTAGTACATTCACCATTGACACCAATGTTACGAAAGGGGGCAGCTGTCCGAACTAAGATGGCCGCCGCATACGTTCGTCCAATTGACGAACAGCGCGGGTAAGGCAACTAGCAATATATGAAATCTATGGCCAGATGGGCTTGGGGTCCTGCGCCTGCTGATGACATCACAATAGATGATTGGCTGAACGTAGGACTTACGGAAATTATGATACCACGGTCCTAAAAGTTACGTTAGCACGTTGACACTGAAGATTTTGATATGTCCAAACAAATTTGTAGTTGTAGTCCTGTAGTCCAAAATCAAACACTTCAGGAAAAATAAGTTTGTATTGCCAAAGGAAATGCTGATCGAATACCTACACCGCCACTCTGAAGTTGCAAGTGTGGTATTCTGGCCACAGAGGGCGGTGGGGGTCTGAGTGACATTTAATTAACCCTGTAAAGGGTTATTTTAGCACAAACTGGCTCAAGGAAATGATTTAAAAATATGAAAAAATTTGCATAGTATGGCTTTACATCTTAATTTTATTCACTTTACAGGATTAAAATGAAACATTCAACCAAAGTTAAGCAATAAAGCGATAAACTGACCAAGTATTAAACATACAAATCAGGCACATAAAAGAATGTCAGTTGACAATAATGTTTTAAAGCAAGCAGAAGTTTTCAGGAACATAAATATACATTTAAATAAAATTCAGCAGCAGCACCAGGCTGCCCGTGGATGTGCCTGTTTTTAAATTGGCTCTACTAAAGAGCTATATTGGCTGATGCGATACATAAAAAATGGTAAATGTTGGCCTGACATATTTTAGTCTACATCTACTCCTCAGTCCTTTAGTTTTAGGAACAAAAAAAAAAGTGTTTCCTCTATTTGCAGATTGTCTGGTTTATTATTGACCACTGAACATTTAGCACCTTAGAAATTCCTCTGCGGTCTTTTCCAGTTTGAAAAACGTGTGATTGAAGCCTCAATCACACCAACCAGTTAGTGTTTAGCAGACCATGCTGCCAATAGCTAACTTTATTTTTAGGGGTGATAGCTCAACCCACCCTCCCAATCCTCTCAGCTGTAAATATTAGCACAGAGAAAAATACTTCATTCTTCTACAGGTTGGTGTAAGAAATGCAGAATAACAGTGCAACTATTTTTTTAGGCAAATTTTGTTTTGTATGTTTGTTACAGAAAGTTTTAATATTCCCACAAATTAGCTTTTGCTTGCTTCTCACGGTTAATTTGTAATTCAGAGCTAAATATAAGAAATTTACTCAAGTAAAAATAGAGTTGTATGTAAACATGCACACTTATAAAAACAAAAAATAATCTTCGTTTATGCAACCGGAGATGCAGTAACACATCTTAAATGAGTTTTTAAATAGAACATAATGCATTAAACTCTACAATAAAATACTTTCCCTTTGAGGCAAGCCGTATTACTGGAGTGATAAAAAGCATCCACCCGAAAACGCCATAAAAAGCGTAGACAGACGAGGTAATGGCATCCTGGTACTACTGTTTAATAGCTGCAAAGGAACTGAAAAATCTGCTTGTTTTATTAGAGATAGCTGCACGGTGACAAACACACACACATGATCAATTTCCTCTCTTTTACAGTAAATGGTTTTTTGCTGTTATCCATAAAGGGATTAACTTTACATTTCTATTATAATTATTTAGCAGAATAATAATAAATTGAAGGTGAAAGTAACTTGTTAAAGATGCAAATTTAGTAAAAGGGAAATCTTTTTGTGAAGATATTTGTAGATGAATGCTAACTAAACCTTGAGTTTTATAGAAATAATGAAAGCTGAGTCACCTCCAGTTTTAACAATAGACAAGGTTCCTCCCTTGTGGACGTCTTTGCCGTTTTCCCGTCTCCTCTATTCACTTGAAGCAGCACATTTCTGCTCGAGTTGCTTTATAAAGGCTGTCTCATCACTTCCACACTCTGCCTGCTGTTAAACAGATTTTTACAGTAAATGTTCATCAGTGGGATTGCTGCGTGAACGCGCAGACATGCATCTACATACTAGTTAGCATCCCGCTAGGCTACAGGAGTCCTGAAAATTAGCCTATACTGTTTTATTTGACTTGAAGAGGCTCAGGGGCGTGTGGGAAACTAAGTGCATAACTGTTGGGAGGTTTATTTTCTGTTGGAGAGTTTAAATTTTTTGTGTTAGTTTCAGTTAGACTTTCAAAATACAAGTGAGAAGGTATTCAGCACCCCGACCTTAACCTGAACCTTTTGTTCATGAGCCTCCTGTCAATAAAGACTCATTTTATCTGGGTTAAAAATAGGTTGTGCACTGGCATTTACTATAAAATAGTCATCAACATTTTAATTTGTTTACTTTGAAAAATCCCTGCAGTCCTTCTCTTAGCCAGCAGGTGGTCCTATATAAAATAATCCCGCTGCAGGAACAGTAGCAGAAGAAGAGTTTGGAGAAATAGTGCTTACATCATTCCAGGTGCAGCCATGATCAAAGCGGATTGGTGCAATTCAAATCTCCCAAAATTTATCGGGTTTCGTTCAATGTTGTTTTTAGGGGTGGAAATTTATCGCGTTAATTATGATTAATTATTTAGAAAAGAATAATGCAATAAAAAAATACTGCCCACCATCCCCCAATTGGGGGCTAAAAAGTTTTGCATCAAAATGTATGCCCTATATATCAATAAATATCATCAAGCTGCACCTCTAAGGTATATGAGCTACAAGACCATATCAACTTTTTTTACGTGCTCCAAACACAACTAAAACTACAATTAAATGAACCATGTTGAATCGCTCTTCATGAAGAACAGAAAGAAAGAAAAGTCAACTTTTTTACCGTTATGTTTTCTGGTTGGTAGAAAGCAGGCAGGCAGTAACTTTATCCATATGAACTTTATTACAGCAGGAGGGACAAGCATACATGTAGCATTCATCTTGTAACCATCAGCATACCTTCTCCTGAACTCTACACTACACCTCTATATATATATTAGCAGTGCTCTGCTGCCACCTAGAGGTCAGTTCAGTTCACATTTACAATGTTCCATGTCCATTACACTACATATATAATGATTTTTTACACATCACAACAAATCCACAATGGTTACCTTTCCAATGAGACCAAAGGAATTAAATAGACTATTGCCTTTTTTATAAAACAATGCCGCCAATTTGCCGCAACGCTGAGGTGGCATCTGGGAGCCTTAGGTCGTTTATAAAAGCTCAGACCGTGGCGGTAATGTGGCACAATCATGTCCTTTTTATAAAAGATTACGCAATGGCGGTATAAAGGAGGTATGGGGGCGGTCTCTGCGCTGTCGCGGACTTCCAAGTATCTTGGACATAACTTGCTTTTTATTGCGATCAAAGCAGTGCTCATTAAGTTTATTTGACAATCCGCTCCTAAAGGTGTCTGTCCTCCACAGTCCCCGTGAACTGTCAGATGATCTGAGCTCCAGATCTAACTGAGAGAAGCTCCCGGAGTGCTGCATCGCTCCAGTTTATCATCTCAGCTGGTTCTGTTTAAAAAAACAAAACTTATGCCAGTGTTTACTTTCATTTTCAATATAGTGTCCGGCCGGAGCTCGGCATTAATTCACCACGTCATCATGACACCACCCTCTGTTCCGCCAAGGCACAATGTGTGTTCACAAGTCCGGTGTCGGTACCAGATCTGCTCGGGTGCAAGATCGGCTCGGGGTCCTGCGCCTGCCGATGACGTCACACTAGATGATTGGCTGAACGTAAGACTTACAGAAGTTACGATACCACGTTCATAAAAGTTACGGTAGCACGTTGACAATGAAGATTTTGATTGGTTTGAACAAAATTGCAGTTGTAGTCCTTGTGGTTGTAGTCCTGTAGTCCAAAAACAAACACTTTTCGGGGAAAATATGTTTGTTTTGCCAAAGGAAACGTAAAATAAAAGCAAAAATACCAATTGATAAACAGAGATCCTCAGCAGCTCTTGATTTTGATGAAAAGGGGCAAAATAAAAATAAAATAACTATTGAACAAATAGCAAGCAACATTTTGAATGAATGAATGGATCTAAGAACTAACAAAATATACAGAAGTGGCTGCTAATTCTGTAAATACATTTACAATTTTTCCACATATAAAAACTGTTGTGCTTTTTGGAAGTCTGCTGTTGGTTTTATGTAGTTTCACATTTTTTACAAAACTACGACAATATGATGTTTTATTAACAAAAACAGTTATAAAGCAAATATTTAGGCGATAAGAAACAAGACAAAACTGCTAAGCTCTTTCCAAAACTTATGTGTGAAATCCGAGTGGATTTGCCGTAGTTTGACGTCATCATCGGCAGGCGAAGGACCCCGAGCCGATCTTGCACCCGAGCAGATCTGGTACCGACACCGGCAATATTACTATCAAGTGTGGCGGTACGTATGCCGCAAAATTTCTGCAACGTCATGCCGCCATGACGCATCCATAAGACACACCATTACGGCAGTATTACGCTGATTTGCCGGCATGTGGTTACAGAAATATACTCATTTAAGTGTGTGTATGTCATCTGTGCATCACTAAAATTAATTTTATAAACAAAAATTGCTTTGGATGCAAATTGTCTTGAACGATTAAATGCGATTAATCAAGATTAATTAATCACAAAGCCTCTGATTAATTAGATTAATTTTTTAATCAAGTCCCACTCCTAGTTATTTTATAAGAATTTGCTGCACTTTTACAGCATAGTGTTATTTGGGCAGACATTTTAACACATTCCTATTAGATTTGACCCCTAGATGCTGACATTTACACAACCATAGATTTCCATTTAAATATCCATGCAATGCAAAACTGATGACAATCTAAAGGTTTATTAAACAAGATCACATTAACTGCTATGGCATTTTGAAGATTTGAGCTTTTTTAAACCCACAAATTAGACGTTAGCTTATTAGTCCTGAATAACAGTTGTTTCAGGAAGCTATCTATAAAGGGTAAGGTAATCATTTATAACTTTTACACAAAAATACACTCTTCAAAATATTCCTTTGAGGTGATATTTAATAATTGAGGGGAAATGCTTCAAATTGCAATAATTGACAGTTTTTCTGAAAACTGGCTTCTGTATTCTTTTTACCGTTTAAATACCGACCATGTTCTCGACCTCTCATTACCTGTGTGGTCCAGTGAGTAAGAGCCTTTGCCAAGGACACTTCAGAACACATCAGCACTTCCCAGAGTGGAGATGGAAACTGCAGGACACAAGAAGAAGTCTGACGAAGCTTTTCTTGTGTGTTTTTTTTTCGTGGAGGCTCGGAGCTGAGGCTGGATTCCTGTGTGCATGCTGCGATGGCTCGGTTTGCTTCCTGCCTACACAGAATCATCTATTTTCCAGTTTGTGTAAATGTTAATTCGTCTCATTAATCCTGCACCTAGACGGTGAACGAGTACAGGATGTTGATGCTGTAAGACCTCCTCATATTTAGCTTTTCCCCCTTTTGTGACAACTTCTCGTTTTAGTTTTCTCCCCATCCTGAAAGAGAGCACGAGGCCTGAATATTTATGTTGACAAGTCCCCACGGCTGTGAGCGAAGCCCCCCGCTGAACCCCATTCACACTCGCCTCATTATGAGATGTCAACTCTGCTATCCTTCCTCTTTGCCGAGTCCTGGAAGTGTTTTTTACAGTAAAAGGTTACCAAGGCAACACGCAGGAACACCGCTGAGGGATTTTTTGTGCAGCGTTCTCCTGTGATCCTGCGGACAATAAGCCCGGTGACAGACATGGCTGATATGCCTGCTGCTGCACAGTAATCATAATGACTGAGATTAGGTCTCGCTTCCCACTTAAAGCTGCCAGGGTGTCATTTATTGACAGGCAGTTTTTGACTTTGACGGTGCAATTCCCTCAACTGCTTTCTTTTATGTTCTAAGTGACTCCTCAGAAGTGCACGCCTTGAAAGTAGGTCGCTATAAATTGAATGACTGAGTGGGAACATGTCCTATAAGTCCCTGTCCTGGAATGCTTTTCTCCTAAATACCAAGCCCTTGAAGGGATACATTACTATAGATGAAGACCTTCGGTCATTCAATCCTGTAAGTTTGGACCGAGGCATGTCCTGTAGGAATATCCTGACTCAGCCGGTCCCGGCATGCCCGCGGGCTCTCAGCTGCTAATGTGCCACTAACAGCGTGTCACGTATCGCCCTGCTGAAGGTCAGAGGTTGAGTGGAGTGATTCTTTTGGTCTCTTCAGAGGCAGAAAAGCAAGCAGCGATGGGAGAAGTGTGGCCGGGTGACAAGAGCCGCCCGGGGGCTTGGAACATGCAGAGCTTCTGTTTCCACGCTCGCGAGAAGTTTTCATCATTCATTCTTTGCTTATCCATGCTGGGGGGGGGGGTTAACTAACCCAGCAAAGCTGTGATTGTTAAAAACCTTAAGTGTAAATTCAACGAGAAATTGTTTAGATTTTGGAGGATAAATTGTTGAAAAGTTTTGATTAATAATGGGCTCAACACACTGGAGGCGATGTCGTCTCTCCATTAATTTTCAATGAGACATGCGCAACAAAGTGAATAAACGGGGGGTCTCCCTCCTGCTAAGCGACATGTGAAAAACGTGCATGTGAATGCTCAGACAAGGACCAATCAGCGGAGGTTTCATTGACTGACCAATGAGCAGACAGGATCCTTCTCAGTACATCTCCGGGCAAACATGGAGGAAAAGTTCATCTATATAGTAGGTTTATAAAGTCAAAAGTAAGACTTCACTTAACTCTAGCAAAACCATGGGAGACTTCATATCTACCGCTTTTTGAACTGCTTTTTAATAACCCAAAATTTCCAATCAAAACAACGGAAGACTCGCTATTCACCCTGGAACAGAGCTCGTCGCTGGCTTTTGCTGCTGGCCGCTGCCGCATGTCGCCTCCCGTGTGTCAGGTTATCAAAGCGATGGCGATAAATTTCGCTGATCGCGGTCATTTGTCGCCTCCCGCGTGTCAAGCCCATATGGGTGATGGTGGCAGAGGGGTTAAGTGGCCGCCTTGCAATCGGAAGGTCGCATGTTCGCGTCCTGCTGTCTGTTGCTGTCGTTGTGTCCTTGGGCAAGACACTTAACCCACGTTGCCTTCAGGACAGCTGTGGCTACACTGTAGCTCATCATCACCAGCGTGTGAATGTGTGTGTGAATGGATGAATGAAACACTGTAGTGTAAAGCGCTATACAAGTGCGGGTCTTTTATCATAAGACCCTGTACATATGTAGCTGGGTATCCCACAAAACAACAATATTCTTCTACGCTTTGGCCTGCCATCTACACAAAAGTGAAGATGTACGCTACCAAAACTGTCTTGCAAAGTGAGGACATTTTTCTGGTCCTCATTTTTTTTTAAAATGTCTACCAGTTGGTTTTAGAGGTATGGGGTGAATTACGTTTTAGCTAAGGTTAGGGTTAGGAAAAGACGTTAGGCATAATACAGTCACAAAAATGCATGGTCCTCACTAAGATAGAAAGACAAACGTGTGTGTGTGTGTGTGTGTGTTCTGTTTCCATCTCTCTCTCGCCGCTCTGTCTCTCTGCAGAGTGAAACTCGCTGACAGAGGCTCTTTGTTAATGGGTGAGAGAGAATGAGAGAGGGGGGGAGATCAGACTGGGTCATACAGGCAGATTATTTAGTCCTCACTGAAATCCTATAGGAGGGGTCATTTACATAGTGCTGCCTAAATCCACTCGTGACCTCGATCGTGAACCCGGCCGACACCTCTGGTGTCTGACGGTGTTTAGTAAACACGTCGAGGCTGCGTGACTCGGCCCTGTGGCGGAAAAGGCCGACCCGACTCAGAAGTGGATGTTTTCAACCACCCTGAAGTACCTCGGTGATAGTTTCACTCCACTGTGATGTTTGCTTCAAGGAGCTTCTGGCTTACCCAGCACATTTTTTCTCGTATGAATACTCACTTTTGTCAGGTTTCTGACAGCAGGAGTTAGTCTGCTGATGTTATTTTGTTTAGATAAGAAAACAAATGTGGAAATGACTTGTTTGACACAGAAAAGGACGTGAACAACATCTCGTCTTCTTGCTGACTCCCTTTTTGGTAAATCCATCCAAACACAGAGCATAAGCTCTACACACAGATTACTCAGATACAATCACTGAATGTTATTCTGACAATGCAAACAACCTGGGCCTTTTCTGTTTACGTGCATGTAAGACTTTAGGCTTATAACCAGATTGGTTTTGTTGCATGAGGATGAAATAAGCTCCTGAGCTCAGGGAAGCAACAAAAACTACATTTTATTGGTTCCACTCTGGAATCTGCTTTATATTTGAAAGATGTCGGAAAACATCCACGATAAAACAAAATACGGCTCGTAACTTAGGAGAAACGATAAATCGTGACTGCTTTGCATACTTTTTGTTTAATTAAAATTTTTACGTGCGCTTTTCAAAGCCTTATTTTATCCTTTCAGGGAACCTGTTGCCATGGCAACCTATTAGATTGGCTATTGATACTATTGGCAAGATTGTAAGTAATTTGGCAGATTATTTATTTATATCTATCTATCTATCTATCTATCTATCTATCTAGATAACTATATATATATATATATATATAGATATAGATATATAGCTATTTATTTATATAGATAGCTATATATATATATATATATATATATATATTTATATATATATATATATATATATATTTATATAGATAGCTATATTATATATAATTTTCATTTGACCTTGTCATGTTTGAACTGACATCCTCAGAAGTTTCACCAAGTGTCGACGTGTCGGCTTTCCCCTATGGCCATGACCAACCAAGCTGACCTGCATGGTCAAGATTCTTGCTGCTCATTCCTGGAAATCAAATGTCAAGCTTAACTAAAAAAGCACCTAGAGTACAAAGAAGGGATTGGCGTCATTCATGAATCTTTAAAATGTCAGATTGTTGCTTTACCTGAAAGCTTTTCCCCCAACAAACGAGTTGCTTTGATAGCTAAGCTCTGTGTTTATGAGTCATAACTCCTCAAATCGCTCATAGGTTTAGCGAGGGGACTGCGTTATCTCGCTAAAAGTTGTCGGTAATGCTCTGCAGGAAAATCCTCACGTCACAAGAACTGCTTGCAAGCTGCTTGTGAAAATCTATAAAAAGCTGAAGCTGTTAGCAGAAGTTCTTTGATTCTAATCCGTGTGACTAGCCACAGTATGAACAACATTTGCACAGTGTAAAGCAGGTGGTTTTAATATTGTGGGGTGTTTTCCTCCGTCTTTTGATATTTCATGTCAACTATGATCTGATAGGACTTGGAGGAGTGTCTGCATCCCAGCTGCAGGTTACACAGCAGTGCATGAATCTGTATCATATGTTATCTCTGTTTCATATCAGTCATAGTCCTGGATCTCATTTATTTTTGCTGGCTCCATGATGAGTTAAAGCCTTCTGCATCAATACAACTTTAGCAGTCTGTTAGAAGGGTTATAGCTAGGATTGTAGTCCAGTTTGCTATTCAGGTCAGTTTACAAAATCTTACATTTGGGGAATTAATGCAAATGTATTCATAGAGCGACTGTGTGTAGTGTCCATGCTGGTCAACGTGATGACAGAGGAGAACTTTCTCATATCAACGGTCATCTAAATAAACTTTTGTGTGTGCAAAACGATGAAAAGAGATGAATTTCAAATAACATTGCTTATAAATTATATTTTCTTCTGTATTAATATGAAGGCAGTGATTTTTTTAAAGGGATAATATGCAGTTTGGCTTGTAGCACCCTTCAGTGTTCGTTAGTGAAACCAAAAGTGCGTTCGTCTTTTTAAAGCAACATTCCGCAACTTATACACCCTAAAATTATGCTTTTTTGTAAAGTTTTTGCATCATAGTATTATCTATTATGTTCATTTACATACCTGTGGTAGTGTTGAGGGGTCCCACGTCTGTTTACTGCGCTATACAGTTTTTGTGCTTCGGGTAGCGCCGGAAGTACTGACTGGGTGTCGTTTTACGGCAGAATATGGCAAGCCAAAGAGATAAAAAAAGCGTGTGTTATGTCTGCCAAAATGCGTGTCTTGAACGCGCGTTTTGATGCCAAAGGGGCAAAAACACGCGTGTTCTAAAAGCGAGTTTAGAACGCGCATTTTTTTTTATCTCTTTGGCTTGCCATAATTGTATAACGTAGACTCGCTGTAGCAGCGGCAGATTAACCAAAGAAAGCTAGAAATCCCTTATCAGAGGAATATAGGAAAAGAAAAGAAGAACGTGATAGAACAAGAGCAAAGACCAGAGTTATTATTGGGCCGTCTTTTCCTCGCTGGAGAGCTCTTTTAGAAAGAAAGGCATGAACTACGGACTAACCTAGCCGTGCTGCTAATGGCTAGGTAAGTAATAAATGATTTCACCGGGGTTATTGTGTTTGGTCGGGCATAAAGTTGTTATACAGTCCTGATAAAACTATTTATTCAATGTGTGGAGGTGGAAAAGTTTGTTTTTGTTGTTTTACCTGACATTAGGAATGTAAACATGCCTCTTATGCTCGAGAGAGAGATTTAATGTTACAACAGTGACGTTATGTTTATTATTATTATTATTATTATTATTAATAAATGAACCGGATGAAGTTTTGGATATAGTGAGTTTGTGCAAATGAGGGGTTTGTCTCTGTGATCTGGTGCAGAAGATACCTCTACAGAAAACATGTCTAATTACCACCCAAAAAAAAAAAAAAAAACCTGCAAAAAATTGTGCAAAAACATTCAAAAGTGTTGGAAGCATTGAAATGCATCATTCACTAGCATGTTGCACATCTTCAGCTTCTACAATATGGGTTTTGGATAAGGAAGCAGATATATCACTCCCACTTTAAGTCCTAGGAGATAGCCTAATGGTTCCCAGAAGGAAGCATTCCAATGGGGAGTAGATCAACTTGTTGAGAACTAGTAGGACAGGGTGCCTTCTGAAGTCTACAATCATCTCTGCAGTTTTAGCTCTGAATTGCAGGTTGTTGTCATCACACCATGTTGCCATATTGTCGACCTCCTTGTTGGTGATCTCATTCCCTCCTGAGATGAGCCTGATGAGAGTTGCATCATTGTCAAACTTGAGGAAAGTGAAGGATGTACATCATTTGGAATTTTAATCATTACCACAGACAACATTGTTTTAATCAGTTGTTCTTTCGGATCATAATTCTCCTCGTGTGGTCTTGTGAGCTGCTTGAAGTGGAGTTGTAGCTCACTTTTATGTACCAGTCTTATTTACCGGGGACTGCTGGGAGTAATGCAAATCCACGCTTGCCTGTTTTGCATGAATGCCTCTTTAAATAGTTTGGCTTTAATGATGCCATAATAACTCTTCACGACTCATGATGTCAGGCTAACAGCGTTTCTAATTTGTCAGAGATAAAGAACAACTCAAGGCAACATGCAACAGTTATTTGTGATTATCTAGAAAATGGGGTGACTGTAATTGCCCCGACGTGATTTGGGTGTAGAATGGTGTCAACCTGGAGATGAAAATCCTGCTTTTGCCTGATCTTTTGTCACAGGGACGTATTATAATTCAGGCTGGCCATGCTTGACCACAACAAACACCAAAAGGGTTTTAATCTTTAGTAATTGAAAACCCTGCTGAGTAGAAATGAGTCTGTGTGACGACAAAGGCTGAGTTAAAACACCAAACTCTCTTCTGCTCCCTTTTCCTAATATTGGGATGGGAGCAGCTCAGCATTTATGTCACCAATAGTGACACAACACTTGTAAAGCTCAATCAGCAGGGGCCAATCTCAATATATGTGATGGGAACATTGGCCGTTTAAATGCAAAATGATAAATGTGTTCTATAAATTGAGTTTAGTGCCTTGGGTGAGAATAAAATAGTTAATTTACATAATATTCTTGAAAAATTGAGATACTATTCCCTTTCTGTCTTTTAAAGAACATAAGTGTTCTCTTTTTACCTCGTTTAAGTTATAATTAAAACAAAATAAACACAGATGAAGAAAAATGTGTGGATCTTTTTACTTTTTTTTTATTTCTTGCATTGTGGGGTGTGAGGAAACGTGATTTATCATTTCCTCTAAAACAACATAAAGAACAAATTTAACATGCACAGATTAATGGTCCATAAATTATACTGAACTGCTCCTTTAAACTTGCTAAGACTTGCTTTAAGAGCTTCTAAAGGTGTGGAACACTGAAAAACCATTTTTGAATGATTATTTCTGATTATAATCAGCCCCTCTGAGTGTTTCATGCAGGCTGAACATTAAAATAGTTTCCTACACCTATCTCCTGCATTAGCTTCTGATAGAAAATAGACGGTGAATTTGAAAAGCCTGACAGCGTGACATCACACTGTCACTTAGCATTCATGGACTCACCCATCTTGTCTCGCGACAGGGAAGGCTGTTGGATTGGTGTCCAGGAAACAGCAGAGAACGTCAATTAGAAGCTAATTGTTAGCATTAGCAAGGTAAACATCAATGTTGCAGAGCAAACAGAGCCAATGGTAGAGTCGAGTTGCTGTTAGCCAATCAGAGGCGAGATGTCCAAAATATCAGGAAATAAGCTCCAAAACTTGTCATATGGAGCTACTCTCTACTCCAGCTGAATTCTCCGTACTAATACAGGCACTTCTGCCCCCCCCCCCCCCCCCCCCCCCCCCCCCAAGAGTACGACTTACAAGGCATGCATTCCTACTAGAGACCACTGCAAATGTATTGATTAAACGAGTGAACCACACCTTTAAAATGTCACAATTAGCCATATTTTTGTTTATTATGAAATGAAATGTTCAAAACGTGTTTCCATATGTTTAGGTGAATTATTGACAGTGTAAATAAACATTTTCTGAAATGCAGTTTCAGTTAATTACATTTGACAACAGCTCTTTCATCTGTGCCGTGTGACTCCTGCAGGTCAGCTCTCGGGTTTGGGGGTTAATGAGGTTTTGGTTAAAGCTTGATCTTCTCCTCTGCGGGTCACAGACAGGTAATGACATCTAAAATCAGATCAGTCTCCAGATGAAAATGATTACACATTGCATTTCTCTGAACCGTGAATCGATCGAGTCATTCCTAACGTGTCACAAAATGATATACTGTCAGGAAAATGTGCTGTTGACTGTCTTGAATGATTTAAATACAACAGAAGCATGTATGATAATTTTATGAACTACATGCTAAGAAATATGCAAATAAGTATTTTACTTCAGCAGCAATCACCTCTTTTTTATGTGTGTGACGGCCATATTGGATTTTCTAAGCTAGCAGAAAAGCTTTGACCTTCCAAGAAGCTATTTCATGAGTGGATGTGTCTAAAACTAAAATCCACCATTTATCAAAATTCTTGCTTTCAAACCTTTTGTGTAGATGTTGCATATCTGGAGTTTTTGTTGATTGACACCAACTGTGAGGAATTTTGTCTTTCATGTTCAGAAAACGTCCCTTTTTCTTTTACCGTTATAGGTTTGACAGGAAGTTTTTGTTTGTTTGTTCAGTGTTTGAATCATTAATGTTTTCCTTCTCCTGTAGTCTTCTAGAGCCGGTATTCAGCTTGTAAAATCACGCTAAGTCACACATGTGATGTCAGATCATTTCTGTTGCGGGCAGTGACGTTGCAAAACCTAAAACCCCGGTTATTTACGTCCACAAGCAAATGCTGACAACAGAGAATTATCGCATTGCAATCACATTGTGGTGTCATATATCTTCACTTTCGTTAAGATGAGAGGCCAAACCATAGAAAAATGTCTTCCTTCTATGGGATACTTGGCTACACTTGTGCAAAGCCCCAGTTTTGCAAGTTGGACATTACCCTAATTGGACCAGTTTGGTTTCTTACTGTAATGCTGTGTAATAAGTAATAAAAAAGCTGCATTGTTTGGATCACAATAGGTTAAAAAACCATCTGCTGCACTGCCATGTCTTATTAGCAGAGAGCAAAGAGAGTTGGGTTAATAGAGATGAGCCCATCAAGCCAATTAGCCCCTAGCTTTCCTGGGGTTGATCATTCAGGGACTGTGTGTTTACGCAGATGTGGTCATTAACGTGGTAGGATTGAGTGGATTGGGCAGCAGAGGTGGTGCTGCTCCGTAATGGAGCTTGTTAGTGAGACAGAATAAATACCCTTCAGTATAAGACAAAGGAAGTTGATTTTAGATAACATTTTGGATAACAGACCTCAGAAAAGGGTTCATAATTGAGCTGAAGCTTCGTTTCTTCAAGTCAAAGTTGTGTTCTTACCAACTCTGACATTTGTCTATGAAATTTATAGTAAACATAGTTGTGTTGGTTTTTGGTCTGTGATCTAGTTCGTGGTTGGCTGCAGCTCGGTCAGAACCAGTCCGATCCAAACCTTCCTGGTTCATTCTTCACAGGGGAGAGACGCTCAGAGCTTTTGAGCTATTTCAACTATGGCAACTCACTAACTTTAACAAAGCAATATTTTAATAAAAACGACAAGGCAGTGATTACATTTTATCTTGGTTTATATATTAAACCCCCGGGTCAGAACCAAACATGGTTAAGCTGCTTTTAGCTACTATGCTGCACACAGACAGTTTCAGCTTCCTCATGACATCAAATGTGCCCCGACTCGAGTAACTTTTAACTCAAAATTAGCCTATGAATTAATGTTTGTTATGCTGCACCTTCTGCACTGTAACTTCTCACCCTTTAAAGCCTGGTCCTGGAGGGCCAGTATCTAGCACATTTTAGTTTAACCTTGTTTCAACATACCTGATTTTAAACAGCAGGTGATTAACAGGCTTCTGCAGAGCTTGATGAGCTGCAGCACAGGTGATTCAACCACTGAATCAAGTGTGTTGGAGCAGAGAAACCACTAAAACGTGCTGGATACCGGCCCTCAGGGACCAGGATTGGGCACCCCTGCTTTAAAGTAACACTAAATAGTTAAAACTTTAAGCTAGAGCTTTAACATTGATCTCAGTGATTGTTGGGTTAGAAACTTGACCAGTTTCATATTTGACACCACTCTGCTGCCCTCTGCTGACCAGATCCTGCACTTAAGAGTTTTGTGGAGCGGGTAGGTGTTCTAGGGGGCGCTCTTATACCTGCATTACGGCTGTTAGCTATTTTCTGTGCAGTTAGCTTTTTCAGTGTGCTGATCTTCTTGTACTTTTAATTGACAAAGAAAATGAAGAAGTTTGCTTTTCTGTTGGCATCATGGCGGAGCCTGGAAGTAAAAGTAACAGAGTAATGTCTTTGGAGGCAAAGCAAAGAGCTAAAAACGGAGTAAACATCGGCATGGCCTACACTAGTTTGAGGAAGCTGAAAAAGGCTTTGAAATCAAGGGCTGATGGTGACCTGGCTTTGTTGCTACTGCTGTAAGTAATAATATTGTTTGTCCAACAGTGTGGATCTTTTTGACTTGTGGCTTACTTAGTAAGACTTAGCTCATGTTAGTGTTAGCTTGTTGTTAGCGCTAGCTACAACAGGCTGCTGCAGCCGTTGTTTACGATAGTTGTAATTCCACTTTCAACCAGTAGGGCAGAGGAGCAGGAAACTACTGTGTTGCCTTTTATCTGATTCTTAAATCTGAATTTAATTTGTGTATTTTAATTATGCTGTCATGTTGATTTATCAATTCTTGCTCCTGGAAAGCACATTGAATTGCCTCTGTGTATGAAATGTTCTATACAAATAAAGCTGCGTGGCCTATATGAAAAGCAGAGAGAATGTTACAAACATAAACGAGACTGGACTTTCTGAATCGTGTTCAAAAAGTGAATCAGCGTCTGCTGGCATCATTTAACATGTCAAGGTCTGTGTGTGTCACAAATCGTATCCTACATGAACAAGATGTGAAGAACATGGGTGTTACTGTGTCTAGTCTGATTGTGGAATGGGATCAAGGCAATTCCAGCCAGTTTTAACCAGATTCCAAAAGTCGGATAGAAACCTGGAGCAGAGTGACCCAGGTCAGATATCACACAAATAATCCAACAGTCTAATTCCAAAGATTTGGTGTGTGGAGCATTAGAAGAACACAATAAAAAGCAGCAGCAGTGTTAGGTTAATGTTGTAGTGATGGTTTACACAATATTTAGGCTAAACATACTCGTTTCGAGGCTGTATGACTGTTTTTTTCAGAACCCTAATCATCAAAGCGCCACATCCAAACTGGCATAACTCATTCTGTTTATTCTCTCTATCTTTGCTGAGCTGGGAATCGGCGTTTAATCTTCTGGTCATGGTGCCAAGTTCAAAGAGACTTGTAGATTCGTTTAGAAACTGTAGACAGTATTTTTTTTTTGGGATGTCTTATCTCAGCTTCTCAGATTTCACGTATCGAGGCCAGAAGAAGAATGCCATGCTGGATAGAAATGTTTCTGTGAGTACAGACATGTTGCTTGGCCTTGGCACAGAGATGTTCAGAAGCACACGGTGTACACAGCAAATTCAGCATGCTCAAATTAACACTGTCAGTTGATTTTAAAGTGTTTATATGGGTCCACACCAGTAAGAGTTAATTTAACTCTTTTTGGAGAGTTGGTACTTTAACACTGATTTAGTGTCAAAAACTTCTGGAGTTGACAATTTAACACCGGTGTTAGAGTTAATATAATAACTCTAGTGTTAAATTGTCAACTCCAGAAGAGGTCCAGTACAACTTTTAGAATAAAGGGGTGGAGTCTGCAAATTAACTCTACAGGTGTTATAGCTGTTGGGAGTTCAGAGTTAGCTTTTCAGGAGTTATTCTGTCCAAAATGACTCCTACAGAGTTGATTAGGAAACACTCCTTTTTAACACTCAGGTTTGACTCTCATGTCAGTGTTACATATCAACTATATAACTCTTTTTATTGTTAAATTAACTATTCTTAGTGTTAAACTATTTTAGTGTTAAATTAACTATATTTTTAGTGTTAAACTACGGCAGCGTAGAGCTGCCACCCACACAAAATAAATTGGAGCGATACCACGTTATAACATATTAACTTTTTTGTTCTAACTATATAATTATCACGTTTGTACAATATACTATCATGCTCTAACAATATAATTATCACGTTTGTACAATATACTATCATGCTCTAACAATATAATTATCACGTTTGTACAATATACTATCATGCTCTAACAATATAATTATCACGTTTTTACAATATACTATCACGTTTGTGCAATATACCATCATGTTCTAACAATATAATTTTTACGTTTTTACAATATACTATCACGTTTGTACAATATACTATCACGTTTTTACAATATACTATCACGTTTGTACAATATACTATCATGTTCTAACAATATAATTATCACGTTTGTACAATATACTATCATGTTCTAACAATATAATTATCACGTTTTTACAATATACTATCACGTTTGTACAATTAACTATCATGTTCTAACAATATAATTATCACGTTTTTACAATATACTATCACGTTTGTACAATATACTATCATGTTCTAACAATATAATTATCACGTTTGTACAATATACTATCACGTTTGTACAATATACTATCATGTTCTAACAATATAATTATCACGTTTGTACAATATACTATCATGTTCTAACAATATAATTATCACGTTTGTACAATATACTATAACGTTTTCACAATATACTATCATGTTTTTACAATATACTATCATGTTCTAACAATATAATTATTACGTTTTTACAATAATATAATCACGTTTGTACAATATACTATCATGTTTTTACAATATAATAATCACGTTTATACAATATACTATCATGTTTTTAAAATATGTTATCACATTTGTACAATATACTATCACGTTTTTACAATATAGTTATCACGTTTTTACAATATACTATCACGTTTTTACAATATAATTATCACGTTTTTACAATATAAATATTATATTGTACGAACGTGAAAATTACATTGGTAGAGCATGATAGTATATTGTACAAATGTGATAATTTAAAAACGTGATAGTACAAAATTATATTGTTAGAACATGATATCACTCCAATTTTATTTTGTGTGGGTGGCAGCTCTACGCTGCCGTATTAGACTAACTATTCCTAGTGTTAATTAACTGTTTTTTAGTGTTAAATTTGACCAACACCCCAAAATTAATACTTTTGAATTTGCTGTGTAAAAACAACACAGAAAGCATTTAGGGTAGATTTAGCAAAATTTTAAATCAGAATTCGGTTTGGGGAACTGAAGTCAAAAGTCAATAATATAATTTTAGATTAAATTTAAATTGTATTACATCTTTCTAATTTTTTTCACAATTTTTGTTGTTTTGTTAAATGAGTTTCTCCATAAAGTGGCGTTAGTCATCACTGCACAGTTTGTTATGCAGTCATAATACTAAAACTAAAATCCCAAGCCAGATTGGACCAGCTGCTGACATTTTCCAACATGTACGCTTTTATTTTGTTGTTTCAAACCTATAAGAAGAAAAATGCCAAGCTGCCAGAAGCAAACGTCCTGCTCATGAGACGTTTGCTGCTCCATCTCTAATTTAACCTCTAATGCAGCAGAAAGCGTGAGAAATGGATTACGAGGCTTCAACGGACAGCATTTGCTCAGCTGCTGCGTTTGTTGTACACCTACTGCACAGCTTCATAATTAGTCTATTACAGCAGGGCAGTGGCGCTGGGTTGTGTGATCAGGAGCTTTTAGAGCTTTTAGACTCGGCATGTCTCCTTCTCTTTATCCCTGCTGAGCAGTTAAGCTGCATGTTGTGCACGGACACTTTATCAAGTTGTCTCACCTTTCTGCCAACAACCACAAACTGAAAAAAAAAATAACACGCTGCTGCATGTTTGGCATATTTTCCTGAGCATTAGTTATTTTCCATCGATGACACACTTCGAATTGGGATGATAAGTACAAGAAGTCACTGAAAGCTTGTGCAGGCTTGGTCTCTTCGTTTTTCCATTTAGGACTGAACGACGTGATTCAAGCCCTGTCTGCTTTATTTCAGATATTGTTGAGCTGTGTTTGTTGACTTAATTTATTAAAAATATTTTCATCTAGATTATTCTAAAAAAAAAAAAAGTGAAATATCCCCTGCATCACTAGGTAGTGGTCATATTAACAACATAAACAATAGAGCAAGAAAAATAACAGTATAATTGGATTTTCTCATATTTTTCTTTTTTGGCGTTTAGAATTTTCTCCCAGTTTGTGGTTATTTTTTTTTGCAAACATTCAAAATATAAAGAAAGGACTAGGATAAAGGGAGAAAGATGTAGAAAAGTTTGGTAAAAAGTCAGTTTTGTTTTCCTGTGCAGAAAGTACCAAAGGGCACGTGCAAAATAGGTCGTTGTGTCGTCGTTTCAGAACAGCATTTTATCTCTAGGTTTGTCAAACCATAGCAGTAAGATTTTACTCTGCAGGTTGGTCCTCGCTCCATTGTAGCCTCAGCAGGTCTAACTAAATTTAGGCCGGGCCAATCACAGCGCTCTGTTTGGAGAGGGATGCTGGGTGGACTTAGCTTTAATATTTTCAGTTTTTTGTGAAGATGGCAGAGCTGCGATAGAGGAAAATAACAAAAAGGAACGATGCTTGTTTGAAATGGCTTTGGCATCAACTTTGGACAATTTACACTTGGGCTTTTCTTTGAGACAAAGAAAAGTCCTTTACGATGTGTGGCGGACTGTCCTTTTGACTAATTTCTTTTGCTATGAGTATGTCACGTTGCTCTTTGCTGTGATTGGTCCTAGCGCTGTCCAATAGTACTTTAACACCCCTTTGGCTGAGCTCTGTCTATGGGTCATAGCCAGACTATATATTTACATGTATAGGATGGCTTGCCAGGCTACCATATCTCACTGATTCATTGTGATTGCAATAGCATGTGCTATCAGAACTGCAGAGACTTCCAATAAGTTGCAAACTCAAACTGCATGCAAAAATATATATTTGACCCAAAAGAAATGGCTCCTTAAAATACCAGAAACCAGAACTTGGCGAGTGCAGATTTTCCTAATATTTTACAGCCTTAATCTGCAAATTTGAATTATTTTATTAAATCTCCTAAATCTGCATTCCACTCTTGCACGCTGGTTATGTAAAACCTGCCAATGAGCAGAACGTTTGCTAAATGCAATTCAGCTCTCATTAATGCACCTTTTCCTTCTTTACCCATGCAAGTCAAAGTGTGTGCCGTGAAATAGGCCTATCGTTTATCAGTTTCCATGGCACATCTCAATAATTCATATCTATGGTGATCCAATCAGCAGTTGGGAGGCTTTTAGCTGTCACTCAGACCCACCAGCTTTGATGGTAATTACTCACCAGCAACTCCGTTAGCCCTCTCTGCAGGAAGAGCCGACAGCTCCAGCTGTATTTCAAAACAGACGGCTCTCTCACAGATTATGTTGGGTACATCTAATCAGAGGAGCAATAATAATGGCTGGTTTGCTGCCGTGACGCAGGGAGGAGGAAAAAAACTACAACTTGCGCTGAAGCTAGATACTGGTGAGCACTCAAGGAATCACTAAGCAGTCTGGGTAATTATTTCTTAATCAATATTGTGACAAGCAAAGCTCTAGAGTGCCAAATCCCAGCCCGGCAGATTTGAACGAGCTTATCCCCGTGGAATCTGCAGAGCTCAAATGCTGCTGCCGTGATTGATTCCCCCACATGATACCCTTCAAACGATGGCCATCTGCAATGCTAACACGGTGATCCCGATCGATCGGGTGCTCCTCAGCACATGTGTCAGGGTTCGGAGCAAAGCGGGGTATATTTGTACTTCTGGGTGATGCTTTTAGCTTTTAAATGAAACCATGCATTCATTCCAATGAAACAGCTGTGCTTTAATGATGGGAGGTTTAATGTGTTACATCTTTGCAGGTGTAGATGATATATAACTCCAAACACACTCGGGAACATTTCAAACTGAAGCTGGACTTGAAAGTGGAGGTCATAGATAGTCATTAATAAGTAATCTGATCCTCTACTCACTCTGCTCTTAAGCTGAGGCCTCTTCAGGATCAACTTAGTCAAATTATCATCCCGGTCTAGCTGCTTCTCCGGGGAAAAGAGCTTAACTGTTGCCAGATTGTTTTAGAACCCATCTTACTGTACTGTGTTGTTCACAAATAACACATTTAATATATTTTTACTGTTAAAATGACATTTAAAAACATTGGTTTAAAAAGAGTCACTTTACCATGATGGCAGTTTCAGCGATTTGAAATTATCTTCTTAGTCTTTTTCTTTCAATTGATCTGAGGTGGTTCTCCAGGTTTTTTTAATTTCTCTGAGTTGCACACACACTGTAATATTTTCATTCATGGACTCACCCGTTTTGGCGTGCTATCGTGGACGGTTGTGTTTATTTTTGCAGCCAGGAGAGACCAGAGAGCATTTTAGCTAGTAGAAGCTAACCGTTAGCATTAGCAACTCCACCACATGGCAGAATTCTTTCAGGCCTGTGTTATTTGTGGAGATAAAACTTACGCTCATGTTTATTTTCATTTTCAATGTAGTTGCCGCCCGGAGCTCGGCAGTACCTCCCCACGTGATCATTCACATGTCTGGCGTTGCGGCAATATTACTACCAAGCGCGGCGGCACGAATGCTGCAAAATTCCAGCAATATCATGCCGCCATGGAGCGTTCATAAGACACACCGTTGCAGTAATATTACGCTGATTTGCTGGCATGGTGCGTCTTATAAAAAGAGCTTTTGATAACCTGACACACGGGAGGTGACATGCGGCAGTGGCAAAAGCCAGCGACGCCTCTGTTCCAGGGCGAATAGCGAGTATTTCGTTGTTTTGATTGGCCGTCAGATTGGAGGGAACTTTGGGTTATTAAAGCAGTTCAGAGTTGAAAAAGCAGATTCAGGCTTTGCTAGAGTTAAGTGAAGTCTTACTTCTGACTTTACTATATAAGAAAAGAAAAGTACGTGAATGGGTTCATATTACAACCCAGAAAAAGAAATAGTGAATGCCATCATTTAATGTAGAAATGTTGTAAAGCTCTGGGAAATCCGACACGGCAAGTATTAACTTTTCCTCCATGTTTGCCCGCAGATGTACTGAGAAGCATCCTGTCTGCTCATTGGTCAATGAAACCTCCGCTGGTTGGTCCTTGTTCGAGCGACAGCGATGAAAATTTCTCAACTTTCTGGGATCGCGTCGCTGGCTTGCCTGTTGACTTGAAAATGAATAGAGGAGAGGCGATGTCCCATGTCCCGCGCCTCCCGTGTGTCGAGCCCATTAGCCAATCAGAGGCAAGATGTCCAATTATCATGAATAATAATGAGTAAGACTCCAAATCCTGCCGTTTCCTGCCCCCCTCTCCTCCGGCTAAATTCTACTTCCTGAAACAGGAGCGCCAGAGCTTTATTTCCCTGAAGAAAACAAATCGTAAGGCATTTATTTCTACTAAAGACCTCAGCAGATTTATAGAAAAAACAAGTGAATGAGAGCTTTAAATTTGGTGATAAAACAAAGTCCAAAAAAAAAAAATCTGTAGAAAAGCATAAAGAAATATTTCTTTAAGCCACTTTAAAGCTGACAGGAAAGACTGAGACTTTTTTACAGTACTTTATGTACAGTTTTTGTATTATTTTTGAAGGTTTAGTTCAAAATGCCTCACGTTTCTTTCACCTCTGTTTCCTTCTCCCTCTGCTTTCCAGCACTCTCTTTTTAGTGTGAGACGGTTTCCTCACACCTATCAGTTCGACCTCACACCTCCTGACAAACTATATTACAGTTTCTCTCCACCGTCCGCCTGCTCCAGCCTGTTTCCCTAGCTCGCCCTGCCCTCAGACATCTCTCGCTCTGATGTAGAGCGGCACATGATTGCAGCTGGGACGCTTAGAGGTGAAAAAACGTTCTTAAATATGACAAAATGAAAAACCTACTTTAATACTGTCACATTTCATCAGAAGGAGGGAAATTTGGGAATTAAATTTGTTGACACAATTTCCAAAAGGTGATGTCATGACTCCCAAAATGATGCAGCAACTTTGGTTGATATAAAATTAAGCATTTATACCCATTTCCATCAAGTTTGCATGTAACTGAGCGGATTTTTAACCTTGTACCTTTGCTACAACACAGTCAAACAAAAGCATCCAGTGGATTTGTAATGTGTGTTTCTTTCCTGATCTTTGAAATAACAGAGATCAAGATAAGCTCGAGATTTCACAGAGATCTTGGAGATTTGCTCCAGAGAAAAATCCGCCACCCATGTGCTGGAGCTGGCAGGCTTGGACAAACAGCTCTAGCTTTGCTCACAGGCGCGATTGGACGCCGAAGGTCTGCTGTGATTTTAATGTGCCTATTTATTAATGAAGCTAATTCCACAGTGAAGACTGTAGCCAGATTATTTTCACCAGATGGAAAGACAAATAGCAGATTTTTAATCGGGAAAAGCCTCGACATGTACCTGCGTGTAAAATGCATGATAATCACAGGAGCTCCAGCTCAGTTCTGTCTCATTCCTCATCCCTCTGTGATGTCCTTTGCATTGAGGGTAGCAAATGCCTCCTTTCTGTGCTTTTTGAGCAGATTGTGGATTCTGGTTGTGTGTCAGCTCAGTTAGCATGCAGGGTACCTTACACAGGTGGTTCTGGGACATAAAGCTGGGAGTTCTTTCATCAAGGAAAGCAAAATCTATGGAGAATCTGCAAACAAGCTAGGTTTTGAACGCAAACATGGTCATAGAACATTCACCCTTCTCCTCAGGTATCTTCCCTGAAATGCTTCTGCCGGAACCGGAGACCCGCGATGCCGGAGGAAACGAGATTGCACGAAACACCAGTCGCTAAACTATGTTAGAACGTTGTTAAGAGGCATGAAAAAAGGTTCTGTGCTAATTTGTTCTTCAAATTTGCTATAACAGCTCTAAAGACCCACTCCGATCATCTTTTTAGCTGTTTTAAATAGTTCTCAGTGGTCTTTATGTCGTTTTTAGCCTAAATCACAAAACCTGTGCTGTTTTCTAGTACTTAGTTTTCTACATAGCGGCAGTAGCTCATTAAAAAGTCGCCTCTGGGTTGTGGGCGGAGCCGTTGGTGCTTAAATTTCTTTAGATATGTCCTGTAGCATAAGAAAACTGCCTCAAGAACATGTTAAAAACAGAAAAAACACATTTTTCATTGGAGTGGGTCTTTAACCAAAGGTCATGTTATGCTGTTAGCATCACCTTTTATCATGATGATGCTCTTTTTTGTGGGTCTTGACCAACACTTGTCTTATCTGTTTTAGATAACTCTTCAAATAACCTCAATTTGGCGAAAACAATTATTTTTTTTGATTGATTGATAAGCTAATGGCTAGGACTAGCTAAACCAGCCAGCACACATAAGTGGGTCCCATATGGGATCTATATGGGCAAGCCATATGGGTCCCAACAGGGTTTGTCCGTGGTTTCCACGGTGGCCCCATGGGGGTTTGCCCAGAAAGATTTTTGCCCACATAGATTTTAACAGGCCCTACGTGGGCTTTTAGAGGGTTTGACTCAAACACTGGCGAACCCCTTATGGGACCACCATGGAAACCGCGGACAAACCCTATTGGGACCCATATGGCTTGCCCAGTTTCAAACCTCCATTTTTTTAATCCCAAAAATGGCATTTTGGTTTTCTTGAACACAATTTTGTAAACTTTTACATGTTGAGCTAACTTTCTGTGGCAGTTCCTGTTTAGCCTGTAAGACCTCTGGGCAGAATTTTTTCATTTGTCTTTCAGAAAATCTTAAGATTAATAAAATAGGCTCAATTTTTTGTATATTTTTTCACAGAATTTTTACATTTTTACATTTTAAAATAATATTTATTGTAAAGTTTTGGCATCATACTATCATTTATTATGTTCATTTTTCGCACCTGTAATAGTGTTAGGGGGTCCCACGTCAGTTTACCGCACTATACAGTTTTTTGCTCCGGGTCGAAACAGGAAGTACTGACTGCGTCGTTTTACGGCAGAATATGGCAAGCCAAAGGGATAAAAAAGCGTGCGTTCTAAACGTGCATTATGTCCGCCACAATGTGCATCTTGAACGTGCTTTTTGACGTCAAAGGGGGCTAAATAAAGCGCATCCTAAAATCGTTACTTATGTCCGCCACATAACGCCATAAATTTGATTTTACGACAGTGACATTACGCAGCAAGCCTTGAGAGGGCGACAGAGCGCACATATCCGCAAAGTTCAGGAATGTTGCTTTAAGATTGCCTGGCTGTGACTAATTTTTAACTCATCAGTTCAGTCAGACCTAATCTGTTTCTCAAAACTGAGGTCATTCAAGGAGCTATCTAGCCCAGGTAGGAGGAGCTATCTGGCCCAGGTAGGAGGAGCTACTGGCCCAGGTAGGAGGAGCTATCTAGCCCAGGTTGGAGGAGCTCGCTGGCCCAGGAAGGAGGAGCTATCTGGCCCTGGTAGGAGGAGCTATCTGGCCCAGGTAGGAAATGGCTATCTGGCCCAGGTAGGAGGACCTACTTGGCCCAGGTAGGAGGAGCTATCTGGCCCAGGTAGGAAATGGCTATCTGGCCCAGGTAGGAGGACCTACTTGGCCCTGGTAGGAGGAGCTATCTGGCCCAGGTAGGAGGAGCTATCTTGCCCAGCTAGGATTTTAATTGTTCAAATATTTCCACAGAAGCCAGCCACCTTAGCATGATCTGAACTTTTCCTTTAAGTAGATCAGTAAAATCAGCTCTCCTCTCTTGGCTAAGAGGATGACCTTTTGTTGGATTTAAATTTTTTACTTAGATCTTACAGCAGAAGGGCGTCATAGAAAAATCTATGTAGGAGTTCACTCATCTTAAAGTAAAGAAAAACAGCCAAAAAAAAAAGGTGTTCTGTTCGGGGGCCAGAAACTGTGATCTCCTTCTACAGAACACGACTTCATCCAGGCTCCAGCACAAATAGAGTATTCTTGGTACCTGACGGGGTTTCTTGAACAGGATTACCAATCCCCTGCTGGCTTTTTCTTCAATCCCACAAGATATCTTTCTCTGCTGACATCCCACTCAGGATTGGCTGAGTGGGCAGTTGGCATACTTTCCCAGTCTTCCCTTTAGCGCCGTCTCATTTCCTTTAGCTGTGTTGGAGGTGATGCAGAGTTCATTTTAGGATTATACACTGGAGCTGCAGGGCCTGCGCTGGAGGTTTAGGTGTTAACAAAGAGAATTTTCTGAATCTTTTGAAATATAGGCCAAGGAGAGAAGCTTGTGGGGGAAACCTAATTATCCTGCAAATCAACAAGGAAAACTAAAAGCTACCGCTGTTGCATGATTTTTAAACACTGTGGTGTGTGTGTGTGTGAGCTGGTTTCTGTGTGGGAGAGCGGTCTGACATATGCCTGCAGGTTAGCACCAGACAAAGGTAGAACTGGAAGCTTGTGACACCCAATATATGACATGACCAACTGTGAATTTTGCATCGCTACAGCAGCATATATGTGGCTGAAGCGCCTCTCGGTCCTCTCACTGTGATCAATACCAAATGGCAACCTCGTTATCGGGGCTTCATTTAGATTCTTTACAATATCACCGTGAGCCTGCTGTTTGAGACTAGAATTTACAGTCCATTTAATATTCTGTTCTGTCTTTGAGCGCTAGTGCAGTTTAGCCAGAGACAAGAGCTCATTTATGAGAGATGGATTGTTCTGAGCTCGCTGGCTCTGTGTGATCACTAGCTGTTACTCATGGGATCCATGGAGTGCTCACTGTAAAAAATAACGTCATAATTTTGTGATTTTTAGTTTTAAAACATCATATTTATATTTAGTTTTCAGCAGTTAGAATAATCACTTTTGACTTTTGACTTCTAAATGTAACTTTAGAGATTTTTTTCTTAAAAACTTAGATTTAACATATTTAATGAAATTGTTTCCTAAATATTCAGATTTAACCTGAGATGTAATGCTTAAAGGTGGAATATGGAACAATATTTTAATTAAAAGCTATATTTTTTTAAAAAATGTTTACCTCCACGGGGCGTTTAGAGGTGTGCAGAATGAATGTAAATGTTTTTCCTTTAAAAGCTATATTTAAAAAAATAATCAAATTTATTTTGACGGACACAACACTGGGTTTATGTTTACATCTACCAGCCACTAGAGGGCACCGTTGCGGTAAAATGTCCGCTCGGCAAGGCGAGGCTGGGACTGTGTAAAATAGGGGTGTTCCAAAAAGGGTACTTCACGATTCGATTCGATTATGGGAGCTTTGATGCTTCGATGCTTCGATTATAATGGTTGTTGGTTCGATTCGATTACTGGTGCCACGATTCTTCGATTATTGACATTTTTAATGCTTTTTTTCATGAGATTGATTGTCTTCTTTGTCTACATTTGTAAATAAATAACCTATCAATTAACTCAGTTCCTCTAAAACTACTCTCAGTAACTAAATACTTTTTTTTTTACATTTAACTATTTTTCAAAGACAAGATCTTATTTTATGACTGTATGACTTGTGTAAATATTTGCAATTTGACCAACTTAACTTCGATCAGGGAAAGCTTTAAACATTTAAAACCTGCTAGGGAAAATTTTTTTCTCTCCTTCCTTTACTTTATTTAACAACAGAACATTATTAGAAAACAGTTCAATAACATGCAAAACAACATGCTATCACTTCAACTGTCTTACAGCTTTTGAGATATTGAATAACATTTCATTTCTACTGGTAACAATGTAATGGTGGCATGTCTATAATGTACAGGTTGGCAATAATCCAGTTTAAATTACGTTCACAGATAGAAGTGTTTGTGAATTACATACTACAACGGCTTGCCATAGACCTGGAGTGGTGTGTTGCGCAATCTCGAAGCAACAACAACGTCATGAGTCCCGGTAGCTGCTGCGGTTCTGCTCCATAGCGCTGCAGACAGCTACGAATAAACAGGATGGTGGGACTTTTCTTCGCTTGTAGAGTTTAGTCATTCTTAGTTCCAAGATCATCGTGTTCTTTTGGAACCCACGGCGTGAGTCTGCTATCCGCTAGCTTAGTTAGCATTAGCCAATCTGCCTGTAGCTGCGCGTTTGATCCCAAACTTTGGACCGTTTCTGCTGGTTCCTCTGTTTTCCTCCACAGCACCTAGATTACCACATTGTGCGCCAGTAAAAAGCATCTTCCTTACACAAAAACAAACAACTTCCATTTGTTAAGGCTCCGGTTACGTGTGTTTTTTTAGTACCGGCTTTGCAACAAAGCTTCACGTTATTTATTTTTTTAAGCATCGGCGTTCATTAATCGATTCTGAATCCTCACGTGAAGCTTTGCGATGCATCGCCACATCGATGAAATGCACCCACCCCTAGTGTAAAATGGCAGATTCTGAGCCCAGAAGATGTTCTAATGGTAAATTTTGTTGTAAAATAAACATATTAGTAGAAATTAGTCCTTACCCTGTACGATTCATCACTGGACATGATGCTGGCTGGTCACTTCACGTATCAGCAGTGAACCAACACCCCGACGGCTGGAAAATGTGTTCTGTTGTTGCAGTACCACCTCTGAACACTAGATGTCGCCAGAGTGTCTGTGTTCCATATTTAACCTTTAATGCTTATTTTTTTTCATTTATGTTCACATTTTTTTAAAAATTGTAATTTCCTCAAAAATTTACTGATTTATAAAAATTCCATTCGCCATTTTAATTGTCACAAGGAGCTGAATATGACTAAATCTTCACGTTAATATGCTAAATACAGCTAATTCATCTGAAGTTTTTAATGCATAACGTTGCATATGCAACCTATAATTTTGCACCCTCCAAAAACCTATTTTTTCTGAATATTTGGAAGAACAGGTACGGTTTATGCCCAGATTCAGATCAAGTGTGCAATCACAGCCTACTATATTTATACACACTTTCCACATTCAGATCATTTAACTAATAGTTGTTAGTGATTTCATGCATGTGTGTCCTTTTCCCCCAAGTCCCTGATGGGAGGGAGGTCCATAATGCTCTCTGACCTTTCTCCCTGACCTTGTTCTGTCTAGTCACCACCTGGCTCCAGGGGAAATGTAGCTTGACACACACACACACACACACACACACACACACACACACACACACACACACACACACACACACACACACACACACACACACACACACACACACACACACACACACACACACAGCCTGGCTCACAAATACCTGCCCAAGATTAATGACACTTCCACTATTCATCATTATTCTCCTTAACAGCAGTCCGATATGGGCTCTGCGCCAGAATCCTGCCACCAAAACCCGCTGAAGTAAAACATATGAGGCTAACTGCTAACCTGCAAACTGGCCAGAGTCCAATTAGAGCTTGTTGAGCTTTCAACCATGTAGATTTATCATTAAAATGCAAACTCGTTCTGCCAGAAAGATGCAAAAGTGAACAAGACAATGTTAATTCTGTGCGTTTTCACCATTCTATAGTCCTGAAAAACAGAATTCAGACAGAGGTGCCCCCTCCCCAACCTCTCGTTATCCATCCTATTTGTCCGGAGATGAGGGTAAATGAAGCCCAACACAAAGGCCCACCGCTGAGAGAGGTGGTGGTCCTTGGATGGGGGGCTGGTATTGTTGCAGTTGGGTAGATGGAGATGTAATTGTTGGGGGATGGAGGGTTCTATCTGCCTGCTGCCTCTCCTCATAGGAACATCTGCCTCACAGACTAGAACAGATGCAAAGGCACAGAGGGAAACGTGGAGCTTGATGGTGCTGATGGGAGTTGGTGCATCCTGCCAAACAGTTGCAGAGAGGTCCACCCTCAGACAGTTTGTTACTTCAGCTGCATCACGTCTGTCTCTTAAAGACTACCTCCAGGAACAAAGTATTACCAGTAAATCCATGACCTCAAGCATGCAACCTTATTAAAAAAGGTAATAGATTAAATCAGCAATTAGGAATAAAAGGTCACTTCCTGAGAATGAAGGCATGCATTTAAAGGTCAACCACAGAGCGGGTAAGAATCAGGAAATCACACCTAGTGAAGTAATTAGAGAGCATTGGGTGTGCACGTTTGGCATCGTTTCATGCATATCCAATCAGATTTCTATAGCAGTAAATCTTCCAAAATTGCCCGAGAAGCGTTTATTTCTCCAGAGGACACACCATTATACATGCTACATTTGAATAGAATACCAATTATTTAAAGGCGCATTACCTCAGGTGGACTTTTGAATGGCTCCACACACCATCTGCCGTGTAGCCTATAGCATCATTCACACCCTATGGGTCTGAAATGTACACTTACAGTCCTCAAACGCTCGCGCTCATTCACTCACTTGGACTGGTGCCTGAATGAGAAGCTGCAGTACATCTCATCTGATGGCCTGCTGTTAAATCTCAATGAGACAATTTCCTTCATCCAATGAGATTGGCTCAATTATAGCTCCGTGCATTGGTTTTGCCTCGAGACAGCTGCTGCTGCTGCTGGTTGTTGTTCGGTGAAGACTGACATCAGCTCCTGTTGGATTTAATCACACAAGTTAGATAAATGGAACGTAAAACAAGTCGAATCAAAAGGCACATAAACCACAAACTGTTGCGTAAATTAAATTGAAGGTTAAGAATTTGCTTGTGCACCAGAATATTTTTGCAGAGAAATCCTCTCTCCTGTCTGCAGATTTGGATTATGTGTATTTTTGGGACACGTTTGATCTCAGGGAGACAGCTTTAAGGTTCAAACGGAAGATATTTGACTTTGGAGTTGGAGCTTCTTCAGATGTTGGGTTGTTGTAAGAAAACTATAGAAGATTGAGAAAAGCAATTCCCCAGTGACCTCGCTATGAAAACAGATATCTGAGACTGATTTCTATCCGTCTTCACTCAAAGCTGCGTCAGACTCCTTCAGTAAATAATTCGGTTCCTCACAGGTATGTCTTCAAACTTTTCATTTTTGTGTTTAGTTAAAAGCAAACCCTGGAGACAGCTTATAGATTGTATAGTGCAAAAACAGTCAGCTGCTGTTGTAGGAACAAGGATTCACCCCCGTATCAGGCTTTAAATCATGACACAGCTTCGTATGTGACTTGCTCTGGTTTTATCAGCTTCTGACAAAGTTCTGGTGAGGATGCGTGGTCTTATCTTCCTCTGAGGTGTGGTGTGGACGGTGTCGTGCCAGTGGGCCATCAGGCTGGAGCTTATCAGCGTGTCATGGTGGCACCGTCCTGCTCTGTTCTTTATCTCTTATCTCTAACACGGAACATAAAGCAACACAGACTCAACAGTAGCTAAGTGGGATAACCAGGTGTGTGTGTGTGTGTGTGTGTGTGTGTGTGTGTGTGTGTGTGTGTGTGTGGATGAGGAAAAAAAGATTTCAGAAATCATTAACTATTTTACACCTACGTTCTGTGTGTGTGTGTGTTTATGCAGTGTGTATTCTGGCGTGTGAAGTGATAAAATAAAAGACATCTTTAACCTCCAGTTAGTGTGAAAATGTCTAATATTCTTACATGAGATTAAAACATACACCCTCTGAAATATCTTAAGAAAAAGTTATAATTTATCACTTATAAGGTGCAAATAGCTTTTTTGTTGTTTATTGGTGATCAAAGCGACCTTTTCAAAAAGCTTATATATGACTTTTTATGAAGAAAAACATTTTTACAAAAATGAAATATTCTAGGTTATTTTTGGTTTTTGAGGATGACACAAGTTTGAATTTTTATGGATGTTTTAAATAATATCTTAGTTGAGGTGATGGATTGTCATTATGAGAAGAATAATTGGTACGAAAATACTTAAAAATACTTAAAAGTGACAATGTGTAGTTTTTACCGTTAGTCTCTGGAAATATCCATCGAAATGTTGTTGAAAATGAATTAAATGATGCCCAGTTGTTGAACAATATTGGCAGCTTCGTAACATACAACCATAAAAATTGGGTCTAAAATACAGCGGCGTGGGTCTAAGTCTCTGCGCGACGCCATATTTGACACAATGTTTCCTTCTACGGGAGCCCGTGAGGACACAATGCATTTACTGATTTGTAACAAGCAATTACAAAACTTTCGTCATTCATAAACGTTGTTTTAAACATTTTCCTCTTTGCTCGTTACCAGTGTTGAAAGGGAGTCTGATGTCATTTTGCTGGAGGTTGAACAGTCTGACAAAGAACTCGTTCAAAAATTGCGCTCTCAGGCATTTTTGACCCTAATGGCCATCCGTTGGTAAGGTCTTACTCTAACACAAAAATACAGATTGCTTGCAATGATTTAGGTATGTACTGCCCCCTATCACCAGGGAAAATACACACCGTCACTTTAAAGCACAAAATATTTTGTAAACCTAAGTTCTGACAAAGAAGAACACATTTTCTATTTATTACTATTAACTCAACATAAATTATGTTTTTTTATGACATATTTTTCTTTTTTTTTGCCATTTGAACAATGCAAGCACCATTTTTGGACACAATAGTTATATTCCTCCCAAACTATGCCCATTTCATAACAGACCCCAGCTCTTAAAAGGCTCTGCACAGGATCGAGCTGTGCTTTATTTTAGAGTCAACATTATTGCATCCATTAATGATGGTGATACTAATTTGCATTAACACATTTTAGATTGAAATCACCCATCCATGCATAAACTCTTGGTTTAAGAGAATAAATTACATGTGCCACTCAGACTTAAAACATTTTGGTCATTTTTGCTGTCAGCTGAACAGAGATTTGCTCATTTTTACCAGCCTGGTTTTGTTCAAATCAGCTCTGCTGCTGCATCAAAATGAGAAACTCGTTCAGTTTTTGCACCTTCACCTGATTACACAGTGATAAGCCTGAACAGAGGACTCCAGTACACTGGAGCAACTGCTAAGATGGTGAAAACTGAGAATAAATGAACCTGAGGCAAAAAAAGAACATCGGCAAAGATGAGAACAAAGAGACCAGAATTTTGGTGTGGGGTGGCAAAAGCTACAAAAGTAAAATTTGGCAGAAGTACAGATGAACCTGGAACACTTTTATCAACTTTCGATTTAAAGGAATTTAATTAAGGATAATTAGTGTCAATATTCATTATTCAACACTACTAAATGTTTATACCAGAGATTCCTGTCAAAACATTCCCCAACAAAACGTTTGTGCTCCAGATTCCAAAATCCCAAAAATTTAATTAATTGGATTAACGCATTTATTTTTCTTTCAAACATGGTTTGCATTACGGGGCTCCCCCGAAAGGGTTATGGGCTCCCCTGGAAGGGTTATGGGCTCCCACAAAATGGTAATGGGCTCCCCCGGAAGGGTGATGGGCTCCCCCAGAAGAATGATGGGCTCCCCCAAAAGGATGATGGGCTCCCCCGGAAGGGTGATGGACTCCCCCAAAAGGTTGATGCGCTCCCCCAGAAGAATGATGGGCTCCCCCAGAAGAATGATGGGCTCTCCCGGAAGCCTGTGTGTAATTCGACCCTGGTTTTGAATAATGCTTTATCATAGCATCAGTGATTTCAAACAGTCCTCAAAATATTTAGTTTAATTTATTTAGTTTCATATTCAGTCAACTCAGGGCACCCAAAAACCCAAACGGCTGAACAAACACTTGCTGACAATTTCTTTCAGTGCAATTATTTCTAGGTCGATATACCATCTAGCAGGAAGTAGTCACTGTGACAGGCTTAATTATCACTTGCTGTGTGTTACATTTTTAAAGTTCTCCTCCTAGGGAAGCCTTAAAGGCCAAGTTTCTCGTTTCTCTCGTGGGCTTTAAAAATGGTGACCGCCAGTTGTGTTTGTGTTGACTGAAGCGGACGAAGCGCCTGCCAGGGCTTTAAACTAATTAAGGAGAAAGCTAAGATGCCAGGGGATTAAAGAAGTGCTTGTATGTGTCTCACTCAACTAGGTTACTATCTGAGAACTGTCTCACATCTTCTCACCATTTGGACCTGAATCTTTAATCAAAAAGGAAGCAGCGTGTTTGATGTGATGCAACCTGATGCTCATCAGTAGTAATCAAGAGGGTGTGCATGCCCGTTCGATGATTCACAGAATTCATTGATGAGCGACTGACAATACAGAAGAGGGGTCATCATGCCCTGCCATTTGACCTTTCTGGTATTGGTGTTAACTGTGATCCATTTTACGCACGACTCATTAAAGGACCTGCTACACTGCATGACCTTTGGGAAGATAAATGGGAGGTGCCAAATGTCCGAAACAACCTGCGGCACTGTTGTGTTTGGGTTGTGGGATCTCCATGTGCAAAAGAGGGCAAAGGGCTCGTTTGGCCTATTTAAGAAGAGAAGTGCTGATTCGTTACTGTATTCAGCCTTGAGGAACATAGTGTGGCCCTCTCATGCATCGTCCACTTTGCCCGGCAACAGTAACTCAAATCGAATCAGAGGTCACGTCTCTCACCTCCTCTTCTTTGTTGACCCACTGAACTTAAGACCTCTGTGATGAATTTTTTTAAAGATTTGTTTCATTATAGTGGAGTATGCTTAATGCAATTATCACTGATTTTAAAAAATCAAATGCATCCATGATTGCTTATAGTGTCGCTCTCGATTTGGGATTAAATTTAGCTCAGGCCTCAGGCAGAAACATCTCTCTAAGCCCTTGCTAGACCGCACTAAAACAATACTGCTGATTCTCCAGCCCTCACACGCCCACACCATGCACGGCTGAGCTGCAGAGAGCGTTGGGTGTAACTGCAGCACTTTTTGCAGTGGGATAGATTAGCACAAGCACAATTAAAATGGGTCATTCAACCTACATTCACTGCCGATAAGGTATTTTTTTGTTAGGTGTATCCCACCGGATTTGTCAAACAACACATGAGCCAGATTCAGTTGGGAATAAACTTAAACTTTGACAGTGCCTATTAATCTTGGTTAATTGTGGGAAAGTAAATAGACCTTGGCCTGAAATGTGTGGGAGCAAGCAGGTGTTGAGTTAAGGAGGTTGTAAAGGACTCAGCAGCAAGATTAGATAAAGTTGCACATGTCAACTTTCATTCATGGACGTATTTCTGCCCCTATGTTAGTGTGGCATTCGCTAAAGCCCAGAAAATGTTGTTTCTATGCCTCCTACCAACAGAAAGTTCACATATGAAAAGAACCTGGCTTTGCTGGGTGACTGAGGCTTGGAGCAGCAGTTTGTCACATGCTTTTTCTGAGAAAGAGCTTTATAAACAGCTCAATGGAAAACAGTACTATTCCACACTGAATCCAGAGCTACCATTGATTTGATTACTGGTTACTCTTGATATCTTCTTATTTGACAACAAGCTGTAAATAAAATTGCTCATCTTACTTCCACTAGATAGTTTTGTGGAGCGGGTAGGTGTTGGAGGGGGCACTCCAATACTTGCTTTACGGCTGTTAGCTGTAATGCTAGTGGTTAGCATTTTCAGTTCACTGATCGTCAATAAAAAGCACAAGACGAAGAAAAAGTTTGCTTTTTCTGTTAGCATCATGGCGGAGCCTGGAGGTAAAAGTAACAGTAATGTCTTTGGAGGTGAAGCAAAGAGCTAAAACTGGAGTGAGCATCGGCGCGGCTTATGCTAGTTTGAAGGAGCTAAAGGAGGCTACAAAATTTACATTGCCTGTGTTTACTGAGCAGTGTCGGAGTGACATTTGTGTGAATATCACGCAAATTTGGCTCCAGTTTTACAGGTCGCCAAATTTTCCGGCACTTTCTGATTAACAAAACAAAAATAAAAATTGAGAATGTTTGAGACAAGTTCCTGACACCCACCACAACTCTCATTATTGTTAGTGGAATGTTAATTTGCGCACATTTGCACACGCGAGACCGTTTTCCGATATGGGAAAATTGAGAACCCTTGCTAGTGTTTAGAGACATTTGGGAAACTCCATGATAAATGTCATCTGTCTCCTACAGTCAAAGATGCTAACTTAAGAACATGACAACTGTCGCCAATAGCTGACTTTGCTTCTTTTATTTATCATTTTTATTGTTTTTTGCATTGTTAAAACATTGTACATAAACATGTCCATCTAACATACGATCTGTAATCAAAACATTACCAAAAGAGCAATATCCTTCACATTTTGACATTAGCTATGTTTACATGCGCCAAATTTCCCCTATCCGATTTAAATCTGGGTTGATTGGAAATCCCAAATCTCTGTTTACATGGAGACTAACTGAAATGATCCGATCATGCTGTGAGTATACATGCACCAAGCATGTATTCAGATTAAATAGTTTGAGCATGCGCAGAGTTGTCTTTCCCGGAAAAAAAATTGTTTTTGATTTGGTCAATACTTCGGTGAATTCCCGCTTCCTGCATCTTTAGATGCACTTGAGTGTGTAACTCCGCATTTCTAGCCTTTCAGCCATCGAGACGTTCAACAATATTGAGCTTCCGTGTTTCCAGTAAAAAAATAGTGTTCGCAACAGACCACTTCTGTTTACCTCCCGCCATGTTTTCTGTCCTGAGCGTCTGCAGAGGTGGAAAGACGTCACGCTGAAGTTGCACACATGCACATTGGGCATTATTTTATTCCAACAATCCCAATTGGTGTGTACAAGGACGTCAATCGGAATGATGATCGGATAAAACCACCTCTGTCATTCAGAATGAAATTGCATTCCGATCGGGCCGTATCGGATCAGAATATTCCAATTGACATGTTTACATGAAGAATTTTTGATCTGATAGGGCATTCATTCTGATTACTTGTGCCCATGTAAACGTAGCTATTGACAATTTTGCAGCATTCTTGTTGATACTTTTATATGAAGTAACCATAAACTTTAAAGTAGTAAACAAGAAAACCTTTTTCAGGACCCAATGATTTTTCTTGTTTATGATACATTTCTTCTCATCTCTATAATCCGGTTCTGATGTCATCCATGTTTAGTTTGATGCCTTTCTCCCAACAGTTGTTTGTTTACTGAACTCCTCTCCTTTCTACCCAAAGAGTGTAAATGTATGGATTCACGGATAATGAAAGGCAGAGTCTACTTGATTCCTAAAGGATAAAGAGTGCTGAGTTGGCAAATAGTGGATGAGCTGAAAACGGAGGCGGTGCTGGAACAGAAACATTACCCTTGAATAGTCAATACTTCTTTCACTCTTCACTGACTCTTTTGATGCATCAAATGAACCCCATGTAGCTGGAAAAAACGGAGTTCTTGGTCTAGTTTGGCACGTTTTTCATTCTGGATGTGAAGCCAGTATAACTTTAGACAATTCATTGCATCTTTTTGGAGTTCTAGTTCTAGAAGCAAGAGCTTCACCAGAGTAGCATATATACAGGATATACAGAAAGTTGAGCCCATAGTGCTGAGATGTGATGTGGAATGTGCAGAGGGAAGCAAAGGCATCGGTCTGGAGGACTGCTGACAGACTGACTGATGTAGTTTTCACTCCTTTGAGGCATGATGAATGACTTTCTTGGGTACTTAGACCTGCCAGTTCCTCTCCATAGGGAGACATTTTCAGGCCCTAAAGAAGGAAATAGGGATTCTGGTGGCAAAAAGCGGAAGAGCTGAACATGCTGACTTTTAGGATGGCTCGTGTTGCATTTACAGCCAGATGAGGTTATGAAACCTTCAGCTTAAAGCAACATTGGAAAATCCTCTCAAATCTTTACGGGCAAAGAGTGGAAAAGTTTTGGTTGTTTTATGTGTTCAATGTCCATAAAGACTGTGCTACAGGTAACATAAAACCAGGAGTTTGCAGGGAAATTATCTGATTGCTTCACAAAGTTTTAGGCTTCATTTCCACAAATGCATCCCATGTTTTGGTTGGATTTGATATGTAAACTTTCTGTCTGATCCTTGGATGTTCAAGCTTTGTCTATGGTGGCCACACATCGTTTACATTCAAAATGTAATTTGACCATTAAATTGCATATCGTGTCTGCAAGACATTACGGATCTGAACCAATCAGAGACAAAGGAGGGTAAGTCTTTCAATGAATTGCCACCATACTTTATAAGTTCACCACAAAAAATTAATAAAAGACGAATAGAGATTAATAGTATTGAGCCAAGTGGCTAATTCAGTCTGGTGTGTTTTCACTTAGACTTAGACTTTTACCACACTACTCAACAAACCTTATTAAGAGTAAAGGGTAGTTCTAAACAGTGGCGGCTCGTCCATAGGGGGCGCTGCTCCACCAGTCTGACCGGAAGAGGAAGGAGAAGAAGATGGGAATCGCATAATATAAAAAAAGCATATACATTAAACTAAACGATCTATACATCATGTTCTTTCACACTTTTACCACAACTGAATTGTCTTGTGACGTATTTCCTGTTCCTTTTGGTCGCAGCAATCTTTACCATAGACCTACGCTATAACTGGCGCAAGGGCGCTGGACCCCCTCTAATACAAAAGAATAGGAGAGCCTTTGGGCGCAGAGGTTTGCGATCGAAGGATTCGCAGAAGACCGGAGTCTCACATCAGGATGTTCACCTGGAACTCTGAGCCAATAGAATCGCTTGTTGTTGAGTTTTTTCGGCTGGCTTTCGTATTACCCAATCACGTGAAAATGGCGGAATGTGGTGAACACTCACTGGCAGTTAAAAAAAAAGAAGCCCAAAACAGTCAGGAATCAGCTCAGTGTGACGTTGGGACATAGGATTACACAAACCGAGAGGATTTTTTTTTACTATAACACAAATTATGACCATAAACCAGCAAAGGTAAGACTGAATTTATGCTTTTGACTTCATGAAAAAAGCTTTGGTTTGCTGCTACTTTTGCGGCTTGCTCTGCGCATTTTGCACGTAGAGTGATGGACCTTTTATTGTTCGAAAGACTTCTGTGGATTGGATCATATTGCACTGTTGCTATTGTGTGTTTTTCTCTGTGTATTTTACGTCCTTTTCATTTAGCGACTTATTATTGGGTGTTGTGGAGGTAGAAAACATGGATTCTATCGTTTAGACGAGCCTCTTCCCGTTAAGTACTTGTGCAGTTTGCATATATTGGTGAATATTAAGAATGTTTTTGGAACAACTTTGTTGCTGGAAGTGCTCGTGGACCCGGTACCAGGTCAGTCAGGTTCAAGTTGTGTGCCGCATAAGAATGGTAATTTGGCATCTCCTCGTAGTGATATGTTGTTAGAGCTCATCTGAAAACTGACTTGCAAAAATGCGCCCCACCAAAAAAAAAAAAATTAAATCACCAGCCACCACTGGTTCTAAACAGTTATAAAGGATCTTTAACTCTTCCTGTTCTTGGCCTTTTCAGACGTTGCTGTAAGATGAAGTGCTTTAACAAGGTTTGTTGCAATCAGAGCTAATTTGGGCGGTTTACTGGTGGTGGTAATCACATTTCTTTTTCCAGAGAGTTTGTTGTCTTCTGTGAAAAGCTTTTTTTTGGCTTCCTGTTAAGTCGCCGTTGCCCGAGGCCTGTCTGTTGCTGGTGTCGAACCAGCACATTAGGTCCTGTGTCAGCCGGGAGATGGATGGACCGCGGCTGCTCAGCTGGCGCTCCGATAGCGCTACAACCGCACGAGCGGTTCTTTCAACACGGGAGACATGCCAGCAGCATGCAGGATGGATGGAGAGGTTAGATGTTGGAGGAAAGTAATGCGGGACGTCTGGTGACTGATGGGGTGACACCGGTAGACGGGTGTTTCAGTTTCAGCTTCCCACTCTACATCTTCTTTGTTATAAATCAGGAAAATAACTCTGCTGTTTTTCTGCTCAGACCACTTGTAACTTTTTTTTTACCCAGTAGAAGTCTTTGAGGTTGTCAGCATAAGTGGAGTCTATTCATTCTTGTCATGCTAAAGCGTTAGAAGACACAAGGGCCTCCCATGATGCCAGGTCATAAATTGTGGCCTCCTTTCCCTCCAGGCTTCCCTTATTGCCCCTTCTCTCCTTCCTCATCCTTATCCAAACCCCCCAGTGGGACCATTATAATGACTATGATAGTATGCCTTTGCATTGGAGCCAACCGCCTCCACACAACTCACAGAAATGAGGGGTAGGGGGACCAAACCGTGAGGTGCACACAAAAAATACTGACAGGAAAAGGCTACAGATGACAGATGAGAGGAGGGAATGAAGTCATGAGGGAAGAGAGCCTGAGAGGAGATGTAAGGAGAGGGGGGTGGGACACAAAGAGCACATTAAATATTTATAGGTATTCTCCCATGGCTAATGGGAATTACATCTGTTTTAATTATTGATGGCCTAACCGTCTGTCTTTACAAGCACCCCCTCTGGGGACAGAGCTGTCTGACAGATGTATTCCATTGTTGTTGTTTATGTATGATCTGCGAGCACATGTTGATTGGTTGACAGCACGTCGCCAATAATGTTTGGTAGAAAGTAATCGTCCCTAAATTCCTTTATTGAATGTAATTCAATGGCACAACCTAATCCATTTATGGCTTTACATAAGAAACATAATCAGCTTTTGTACATTTGACTCCTTTTTTCCTGCTGTAGGCTTGTCTGGAAGTTGTTAAAATTATCCTTTTGCATTGATTTTTGTTGGCGAAATATTGGCATAGGCTGATGTTCGGCTCTGGAAACCCATGCATCTGCACAGATCGGGAAGAAATTCTCAAGTTGGATTTTTTCTTAGAGTTTTTATCTTTCAAGGGAGCATATTTTATACGAGCTGTAACTTGGCTGACTTGTGTTTCTGTGTTTTTCACTTGCCAGTCATCTCTTGAGCCGTGTTGTACTCAGATTTGCTGCCAGCTGGCCTTCAGTCAGCTCAGTTGTGAGAAGGTATTGGTGAAGCAGATGGCATAGAAAAAGCCTGAGGTGTCTTCCGGAGACAGAGGTCCTGGCTTCGCTGCAAGTCAGAGGAATGTTATTTTTCACTCAAGATGAACTTCAGCTTGTTTGGCTTGTGCTTGTGTCCCAGGATGTCATGTAGCGCTATCAGTCTTTCTGCAATGTTATATATGTACGTTCACTTTGTGTTCAAAGAGACTTACAACGTATAACAGGCAAGCAAAAAACTACAAACCAGCTTTAGTAAGTAAGCAATGCGTAATATCCGTGTGTTTACAGAGAGTCAGAGAAAAGTCATGCATGCATGACCGACCAGGTGTTGAACCTGCAACTGTCTTGATGCATGGCGACAGTCGGTGCGTTTACATGTGCATCTAAGGCCTTGTCCACATGTAGCTGTTTTTTTTAAAAAACAAATATCCACCCTCCCAAAAAAATAGCGTCCACACCACCTCGTTTTTAGAAAAAACTCCATCCACACGTAACCGCATAAGTGCATTGTTAAGCACATTCATAAGCATGCCAGACCTGTAGGTGGCAGCAGTTCCCCCGAATCCATTTCGACTTCCTCCTCAACTTCAACAAAACATGAAACGCGGCGCCTAGCTCGCTTGTGTGGACTGATAAGGAGGTAGAATTGCTCTTAAATGTAGTTTTGGAGTATAAAGTCAACAAGCGTCAAAAAGCGCTTGGACGATTGATAACGCGAGCACAGCTCTGAGGGCATCCATGTTGGAGTAAACACAGGTCGCACATGGGCCGTCAGCAGTTTTGTCGCAGATAGTGACGTGAAACTAAAACTCCGGTTATTTCTGTCCACACAAACGCTTAAAATAGAGAAAACGCAAATCTTCACTTTGTTTTTAAAAAGATTCCTTTTCGTTGTGGAAATCTGCGTTTTTGTGTGGATGACAGGTCGAATTGTAGAAAATTATCTTCATTTTGCGAGATACCCAGGGCCTAAGTCGATCTAGGTTGATCTAAAGTAATAAACTGGGAGCCTTTATCCTAGTTTACATGTACGTTAGAAAACCGAACCCTCAAATGAAGTTTGTTCCACTCCAGCACAGTAGGTGGCGACATGCGCCCTTTCGTGTGGGCATTCTTCCGGTTAGCTTGTAGCAACACAAATAGTTACCAAAGCTGGCGGGATTGAAGCAGATGAAGTCAAAACAGGATATGCTCAATGGCTGAAGGAATGGACAACAACAACGCTGCAGCACAGCTTATTTGGTACGTACTGGACTTGTGTTACTTTGTCGCAGTGATATAATCAGAAGACCGCTTCCGCGGTCTCGTCACTTCCGGAAGTTACTAGTATCAGCTCGACTGAGCCGTTTACATCCAGATGCAGTCATTTTCCTACCGCTTTATCTGGGTGCTTCCACATGATTAGAAACTTCAACAAGACTAATGCGCATACATGCATTTAAAAAAATACATCAGTCTATTTAGGGCAACAGTTTGGCGCTGAGTGCTAGTGCCACCAGGCTGGGTTGCTAAAAAATCATGAGGTATCCAGAAAAAAACTACTTTTTGGGGGTTTTTTTATCCAAAAGTCAGACACACAAAAATGACAAATTTCAAATTAATTTTAAAACATAATAAAATAATCTACACCGTCAAGTTATGTGTGTGATCAAATGTGCAGATTCACGTTAACCTTGTTGGTTTTCCAAAGAAGTGTGGAGTGTCTCACCAGCCATCCTTCCTTTGTGAATTTTCCCTGAAATTACAGTCTCGCCTCCATTGATTAATGGTTCCTATTAAACCGCGTCTGCTGGACATGCTTTGTCGGAGGAGACGGAGTTGACAGGTTGTGGGGATGAGCAAGGGCTCGTCCTCCCTCTGATGGATGGTCTCAGGCATGCTCCTTTCCACACGTGTCACACAGCATTTGGAAATGCGTTGATGTGCTATAAGGGAGTGTCTCCCAAACCTATTATTGGCTGGTTGAATCAAGTATGAGAAAACTGAAATGGAAGACGGTAGGAAGGGGAATTACATTTAGAAACTCAGCTGTCCTGAAACACTAACGGGGTGATGAGTGGGCCTAAATGAACAGAAGCGGTCAGGCACTTTGCGTTGAGGTTTTATCTTCCTAACAGCGCGTTATCGTCCTCATTAGAGCGTGTCCCGTGTTTAATTATTGATCAGCTATGCAGAGATAAGTCCGCCACCGAAGGCCACATGCTGGGCAGTGAGACACAACACCTCTCCCTGCTGGGAGCTGACACACATCCTCAGATAAAAACTGCTAATCATTGTTTACTCTTAAGCGTGTCAGTGCCAGTGTTAATGTAAATTTAACATGCTGACTGTTCCTCAGTATGTTTTACTTTAACAGAATGCTAAGCCCTTGGGGTTTGGGCTGTTTATTAGTCACCAGCAGCTGTTGAGGACATTGACAATGGAGATATCACGATAAAATGACCGTTTTTTGCTGACGCTGCTGCAGTGAGCCGTGAAGGATTTTTGACATTTCCTTGTTCTCTTAGATTTTTTAATTCTTTTACCTCCTCTCTCCATTATTAACCTCATGTTCCCATTAATTGTGAACAATAGCTGCTGGTTTCCGGTATTCAATGAAACAT